>OY751333.1:24757078-25363328 GCA_963564715.1 Catocala sponsa | reverse complement strand
GTGCAATGGTTGCATTTTGTCGCATCCTATGCTCATAATCCTTTTGAGATCCTTTGAAGTCTCCAGTTTTGTGTGTCGAGTTACCGGCATGTTGACGCTCCACAGCCCATGCACAGATAGTCTATGTAGCGCCTCTGACTCCACAACAATGTGTAGCGGCGTTAGATCCAGCAGGACCTCTAACGCTGCCGTTGGCGTAGTTGGGAACGCCCCTGTTATAGCCATGCAGGCCAATCGCTGTACCTTCGACAGCGCGTTCCTGCATGCAGCTAGTTTGGTTCTTGGCCACCAGACAATGCTCCCATACGTGAGTATGGGTTTTATCATCATCGTGTATAGCCACTTGATGACCTTGGGCTTTAGCCCCCAGGTCTTCCCATAAGTAGAGCGAATCATGCCGAAGACCCGCTACGCCTTCACTATGACTTTTTCTACATGAGGTTTCCACGTTAGTTTACTATCTAAGGTCATGCCTAGATACTTCACCTCCGTGGACCATTGTAACTGCGTACCATACATGGAGAGAGCTCCCAAACCTGTGAGATCCCTCTTCCTAGTAAATGGCACGACAGTAGTTTTCCCTGGGTTGATAGATAAATGATTGCTACTTCACCATTTTTCCACCATAACCAGGGCCTTCTGCATGAGACTGGATACTGTACTCGGAAACTTTCCATTGACGAGTATCACCAAGTCATCCGCATATCCGACCGTTAAGTACGGACCTTTGTTGAGTTGTTCTAGGAGTGAATTGACTACCAAGCACCATAAGAGTGGTGAGAGTACTCCATCCTGAGGGCAGCCCTTGGTTGTCGTTGCATACATTTCATCACCTAACAACTCAGACCTAATAATTCTACCCCTGAGCATACAATCGATCCACTTGCAAATGGTTGGCTCTATGCCGTGATTTGCCGATGCCACACTAATGGCATCAAAGGTGGTCCGATCGAAGGCTCCCTCAATATCCAGGAATGCGGCAATGCACACTTCCCGGTTATCTAATGCATGTTCTGCCTTATTTACTACAAAATGTAGTGCCGTCTCAGTGGATTTACCCGACTGGTAGGCACATTGTAGCCTGTGGAGGGGGAATTTCCGGCTTTTAGGAAGAACGACTCAAGACTAATAGGTCTGTATGCCTTGGCCTCTTCATAGTCTTCCTTGCCCGGTTTCGGTATGTAGATGACTTTAACACGCCTCCATATCTTTGGAATGTATCCAAAAGCTATGCAAGCTCTATATAATCTGCACAAATGCGGAACCAAGAGTGCAGCTCCCTGTTGTAGGATGATGGGATAAACCATGTCTGGACCAGGTGACTTAAATGGTTGGAAACCATTTAGAGCCCAGCCGACCTTCCCTTCATCCACTACCTTCCTAGCAATGTCCCAATCTGCTTTGGTTGTACGATAGCTAAGTTCAACCAAGCTGATCGGGTCCCCCTGCTCCTTTTCTATTATCTTACAGTCTGGAAAGTGTGTGTTTAGCATCATTGCTAATGTCTCCTTACCAGACCCTGTTCGCTGCCCATTGACATCCTTAATGGTTGTCAATGGGTGTGCTCTGACAGTCGATAAAGCTTTGGAGAGCCTCATTCCTTCAGGAATCGTACTGATGTTCTCACAGTGTGCTCTCCAAGCTTTCCGCACAACTTTGTTGTAGTTGGTCAAACAACGAGCGTAACCGCTGTAGTCCCTACTGGTCCTAGCATTGTTAAACGCTCGTCTGGCTTCTAGCCGCAGCTTGACCAACTCTGGCGTCCACCACGGTACCCTCTTGGGCTTAATTTCCCTCTCAGGGCAATTACTTGTCCAGGCCGTATTCACAGTCTGGACTAATTCGTCTGCTGTAAACTCGATGTCTAATATAGAGTTGAGCTTACCCTTAGAATCCTCCAGATCTACCCTGAGGTCACTCCTAAAGGAGTTTCAGTCCGTATTTCTGGGATTCCTTCTACGTACTGTAGGAGCTGGAACCAGCGTCCTGTACCTAAAGCATATGTAGTTATGATCTGACAAGGTAAGTTCATCAGACTCATGCCACTCGACAATCTTATTGCTAGCCCTATTGGAGGCTAACGTGATGTCAATTACCTCTGCTCGCCTACAGTCAGCGAACGTTGGCCTGTTTCCTTTATTCAGAATTTGTAAAGAGGTACTTACCACATACTCCAGTAGTTTTTCCCCTCTTACATTCACATCCGTGCTCCCCCAGACTGTGTGGTGTGCGTTGGCATCGCACCCCAGGATCATGTCCAGGTTCTCCCGGCTGCCATATTCAACAAGGTCCTTTATCTGTCTAGATACAGTTTCCTTGTCCGTATAGTCGAAGTATACAGAGGTCAGGATTACAGTATCCCGCCCTCCGCTCCCTCGCACATCAATCTTAACTGTCGTAAGATCCCTAGAACAGAAATTATATAAGGGCATTGCGTTTATGCCATTTCTGACATATACACATGTCCTCATATCATTAGTGAGACAGTTATGAAAAATTACACCTCCCGTCCCACCCAAGCCTCTAATTTTTCCCCCTTTAACATAAGGTTCCTGAATCAGGGCAATGTCATATTCATTCATTCGCAGGTGGCAGGCCAAAACAGCCATCGCCCCGATGCAGTGATGAAGATTTATTTGTACGCACCTTAGTCCCGCCATACGGTCTGCCTATATGGTAACGCCTTCGGTGGTAGCCACTATTGGCCGCCCCCCCTGCTCTCCTCTTCCAACATCGCCTCCGCAGCATCCGGCGACGACGACAGATTCATGTCATCAATATGACCGATTATGTCGTCAGTCTTCGGCGATGCGCAAGGCGAAGAGGTGCGGAAAGCCGTGCCTGATTCCACCACAGGATTTACGGGCTCCTCCCCGTTCTTTACCCGCGATTCTACCAAAGCAGGGGCCTCCTCCCCCACGCCGGCACCGACTGGCACATTCGGATCCTCGAGGATCTTGAATGTGCTCTTGTCCATGCCAGCATGGAGAGAGAAGCCGCCCGCCTTGATGACCGCGGCTGAGACGCTGTCCACCAGGATGATGCGCCTGGTATGCGTCTCTTCAACCTGCGTGCCCAGCACCTTTCACTCGCAGGTCCTTAGGGAGGGATTGAGGTGCTGCAGCATGGTCAGCACCCTGGAGGCATCTAGGCACCAGGTGTTCCTGGTCTTCCAGGCCATTTTGATTGGCCTTGGAAGCTCCTTGGCGCTGACCACTTTGAGCTTCACGCTCCCAACGGTTTTCCCGTCTAGACCGCGAAGCCACTGCAGCTCCCACTCCCTCACATGTAATGTGCAGAGCTCCTCCGAGCAGTGCACCTACGCTAATAGCCGGCAGAGGATCCGGCGTGGCCTCTAACAGGTCCCAAATGGCCACCCGTATAGGCTCCACCTGCTCTGCAGCTAATAGAGCATCAGGGAAGTTGTCAGCGACAACTGCCATCTTTACTCCCGTCAGCGCCTCCCTGTAGGAGTCACCTTGGGTCTTGGCCCGCTTGCTGTCACCGACCTGAGCAACGGTTTCGTCGCTCACTTCCCTAACCCTTTTAGAAGGGGCTGCACCAGGTGCCAGTGCCATCTGCCGCTGCAGCTCACGCCGCTTACGTTTGGCACACCCGCTGCGCCTCTTCCTACTCTGGGTATGGCTTGCAGAGTGTGCAGCCGAGTTTGGCTCACCCGTAGGGTGTGCCTCGCCCGACTGCTCCTTGCTAGCCTCCCCGAGACTAGATGGCTGACAGCCACTCCCCGAGGGTGCTGCGCTAAGATCCCCTTTCGGGTATTCTTTGCGCAACTGACCCCCTCCGGAGCTGCCACGCCCTTTACATTGGGTACCCTTTCCAGGGTTACCCCCTCTCCATTCCTTTGAACTGCCCGGGTGAGCACCACTCCCTCGGCTCACGTTCGGACGGCCACTAGGGCCATCACGACCATGTCGCCTAGGTGTGTAGGTGCTCCCACATGCAGCTCCCACACCCGCCTTAACCTCTCCCCCTACTCACCGGCTTACCTGAGCACCTGAGTGCTCTCCGGACACGGCTGTTTCGGAGACTACCTTTGCAAGATAGCCGGTAGGGAGCCGACAACCAGATGTCACCATTGTGAGGAGTGTGACCGGGACACGGCGCAGCACACGCTGGAGGAGTGCCCGGCGTGGGCCGCGGAGCGCTGTGCCCTAGTCGCTGTGATTGGCCCCGACCTCTCGTTGCCGATCGTCGTATCCAAGATGGTCAGCGACGACAGGTGCTGGGGCGCAACGCGGTCCTTCTACGAGTCTGTCATCTCGCAGAAGGAGGCGGCGGAGCGGGGGCGTGAGTAAGATCCTTACGCCCCGGAAGTCCGCCGCCGGAGGAGGGGGCGCAGAAGACGCGCTTATGTCGCTCTCCTGCCCCCACTTAAGGTTTCTGGGTGGCAAGGCCTCAGGGGGGCCTGCCACCCGTAAACTAAGAACCCCGAGAGGGCGCGCGCGGTGTTCCCGCGCGCCTTCCAACGTCGAAAGGGCAGAGCGGTGAAGCTCTACCCTGGGGACAAGAGGGGGTCGGGTCCGATTGACCCGGCCCGCACCCAGACGGGGGGGCCTGCTATGGATGACTCAATTCTTTTAAGAGCTCCCTACAGGCCTCACATTGGATGAGAGAGGGAACACCCCGGGTTTTTTAGTGGGTATACCAGCACTTTTTTCTTGCTGGGGAGTCCCACACACCCCGCCGGTGCCGTCCCTCAGGCCGGCAGATAGTGCATCATTTTTCCTGGGTACCAAAAAAAAAGAAAAAGTAGCTGTGATGTTAATAATAAACTGTAATTAGTATGAAAGTTCTGCTTCCATTTCTTTTTACGATTATAATATCAGCCCTGTATTAAACTGTCCCACAGCTAGGCACGGCCCCTTCTCAGTCTGCGAAGGGTCCATAGTCCATAGTCCACCGTGCTGACCCAGTGCGGGTTGGCAGATACTTCTTATGTTTACTAAGTTATAATTTAAAGTGATTAAGAATATAACTAACACTTAAAGAGAACTAGATTTTGCCCGCGGCTTTGTTCGCGTTATTTTTAATTCCGTATATAGTAGTTTAATTTCAATGAATAACATTCGCCTAAACAGAAGACAATACTATGTAGATTTTGTTGATAAATTTCTATCCCTTGAAAACATTATTTTTGTCTGGATGAGAGGTAATTCATCATTAAAAAATACTTTTTGCAAGCGATAGAAATGAATAGGAAACCACCTATGTCCTTTTCTGTACCTCTCAATGTCCATTACAATATATATGCATAATTTCATGATGATTGGTTGAGTAGTTAAGGTGTAAAAGCATAACAAAATAACTCACAATCAACATCTTTAGAATAATAATAATATTTGTTATTACTCTGGTCTATTTGCAGATCAGTACAAAACAGCCGATATTGCTTTGTGGAGAATGCAAAGAAACAAAATTTCCTTGATGGAGCTGAATTCTCTGTAATGTTGTCCTGGTTTGATCACACAAGCAAACACATTGATTATAGTCTGGATCTCATTGGTAAGCATTATTTTTATTCTAGCTTTTACCTATTACTTTGCATCTTATGTCTCTTAGACATTTATTAGACAGATACATGTATTTCACAATATAAAAAGAAGCATGTGTATCTGCAGGGTCATCAACTATCTCTATGTATAATTACGGGTCCCGACCCGTCCACCCACTGGACTTTACCACTGGTGGGTGGAGAGGTATTCACGATTACCCCTCCACCCACTATGCTAATGTGAACCGAAGTTATCGACCAATTCAAAAAAATATATTTTGCTTTCATATTGCTAAAAATAACCGTTCCAGACCCGTGGTACAACTGCGATGTTCAACTGGTTGTACCACGGGGAAGTAAAGTTACCCATGGTTCATGTTGTAACATTTTTTATTTGCTATTTATTATTATGACCCGTAGTACTACGGGTCATAATAATAAATAGCATATGAAATAGTATTTAAAATATATAGCAGTAAAGTTTATTTTTCTAATGTGTTCCATATTATTCTACAGTTAGAATGCTTGGATACCATTGGCGGGATGACTGTAACCATATTCATGGCGGTTTGACTGAACCTAACTATATGACATTTTAAACGTCTCGACCTTTTGAGCGACTATATTGTTGGCAAAAATAAGGAAACTTTGTTTGTACCAATATTATTGACTTTAAGTTTGCGTCTATTTATTTGAATACCCTGAATGTCACTATTTGACGCTGACTGTACTATGGGTACTAGACAATCGATAAACATACATATATAATTTTTTTTGTTAATACATACATATTATACATAGAAACACCCAGACCAAAACAAACATCCATGTTCATGCACACAAATGTTTGACTTGTGCGGGAATCGAACCCGCGACCTCAGCCGTGGCAGTCGGTTACACTAACTACTACGCCACCGAGGCCGACTAAAAATTTTGCATTGGAAAAAAGCCTGTTCGAAGAGTAGAGCTTTCATGAGAAGAAACAGGCAAGAAACTCATGGCCAATCTTTTCAATCGCTAAATATTTACATCAAGACAATTCAATGTTATATTATTTTCCTTATATGAATGTTTATGAAGTCTACAAGAGCCAGGGAGGTCTTTAAAAAAGCCGACATCTTACCTACAGCAGCCGAATTCACTACCTGCATTGTATATTATTTCAACCCAGACTACACCACCCTGAAGTATTGCAACCGATCAAACCATTCTGTATAATACTTAAAAGAACTTATTTCTTTTTCCCAGTATACTTGAAGACTTCACCTGAAGTAGCGTTCGACAGGATTAGAAAACGTGGCAGACCTGAGGAGGCGGAAATATCTTTGGATTATTTGAAAGAAGTAAGTCTTACATAATATGTAATGTTATAGATCGCGCGCTGTATGATGACCGGTCTGAACATTGCGCGAGTGGCGTCGCAGTTACAAGTTTTAGGTCTCTTTGGTGACAGGGGGCGGGGGCGTTACGCGTCTTAGCGACTAGCGACTGTTAGTGTAACCGACTGCCACGCCTGAGGTCGCGGGTTCGATTCCCGCACAAGTCAAACATTTGTGTGCATAAACATGGATGTTTGTCTTTGTCTGGGTGTTTCTATGTATAATATGTATGTATTTACAAAAAAAAAAAGTAGTATATGTATGTTTATCCATTGTCTAGTACCCATAGTACAAGCTCTGCTTAGTTTGGGCTAGATGGTGTTGTGTGAATGTGGTAGAATATATATTATTATTATTACTGTACATGCGCAACAATTCGGAGACGCTATGTCCAGTCCGGCCATCGTAGATTGCGCGATCTGTATAAGTAAGAATGTTAGCGGCTATAGACTCGCTCCTATAAAGTGGGACGTAAAATAATACAAAGTCTCACGCCTATAATATCCTTGAAGGTATAGACATCTTACCCTATTGCTCTTCAAGCAAAATTTCAGGACATCCTGCTTATTGAGGACTAGATGTTCCCGCGGTTTCACCCGCGTTTATCGTTACTGCGCCGCACCCGTGGATCGTAGCGTGATGTTTTACTATA
Source organism: Catocala sponsa (assembly GCA_963564715.1). Taxonomy (NCBI): domain Eukaryota; kingdom Metazoa; phylum Arthropoda; class Insecta; order Lepidoptera; family Erebidae; genus Catocala; species Catocala sponsa. The sequence goes on along the minus strand of OY751333.1, from coordinate 25,355,785 downwards.
GCCTTCCTCAATAAATAGGCTATCCAACACTAAAAGGAATTTTTCAAATCGAACCAGTAGTTCCTGAGATTAGCGCGTTCAAACAAACAAATTCTTCAGCTTGACAACATTAGTAAAATCAAAATCAAAAATAAATTTATTGAAGTTAGGTTACAAGGTAACACTTATGAATGTCAAAGTTACACTATTTTTTTCTGTGAATTTACATTTATACGGTCTCTATTACATGGCCACTCTGTTTAATCGCCAAGTTTACAATAAAAGTTTGTTTACAAATCATAACTGTAATGTGCTGCAACCATTTCTTGACAGAAAATCCAAAACATTATGAGCCTATAAGAGCATCATATCCGATACTTCATGCACAGCAATCGCATTTATTACCGCTGTGCCATCCAGGCAGCTTTATATCACACTAGCTGTTACCTGCGACTTCGTCCGCGTAGATTTTAACTAAAAAGTGTTTGTCTCCGCAGTACCCTATTTTTTCTAAAATCAAAGTAGCCTATGTTACTCCTTATAACATCAGCTATCTGCCAGTGAAAGTCCCGTCAAAATCGGTTCAGCCGTTTCGGAGATTAGCCGGAACAGACAGACAGAAAATTTAAAAAAAAAAATGTTTTCGTATAGGTACCTTATATACTTTCATATGCATTATATAAAAAGCTGTTATTTTGACATTACAAACAGACACTTCAATTTTATTTATTTGTATAGATAATGTAAAGTCAGGCTTTATTAAATCTTTGTATTTTTTTTTTAGGTAGATGAAGCATATGAGAAATGGCTGTCTATGCCAGACGTTGGTTGTGAAGTGGTGACGATTGACGCCGACAGAGGGCTCAACTGCGTCAGAGAAGATTTAGAAAGATATTCTTATAAGATACTTGGTGGCAATCACACATACTGAGCACTGAAAGTAAACAAGGCACCAAGCATCCGATTTCAACTTGCATTGGTAATGAATCGAATCTGCTCTGGTATACTACTTATGTTCTTTCTTAGGAGCGTTTACGTCATATGATCTGTTCCAAGTGGGCAACATAACAAAAAAGTTTCATATTTTCAGGTTTATAAATTAAATTGCGTCAATACTTGCGTCATCTGCGGAAGAGTTGCAGGCGATGGTAACTATTATGCATGGTGCTTTTGAGAGTAAAGGAATGAAAATAAATGTAAGCAAGACGAAAGTAATGGTATTTGAAAAGGAAGAGTGCGTGACGATGTGTAATATTATGATTGATGGAGAAAAAGTGGAGCAAGTGAAAGAGTTTGTATATTTGGGTACTTTGTTTACAAGGGATGGTAAACATGACGGAGATATTGAAAGGAGAACGATTGCTGGCAACAAAGTGAATGGAGCCCTACGCGCTTTTATGAACAGTCGAAATGTATCCGAAAAGGCACGTTTGGCTGTTCATAGAGGACTATTAGCGCCCACACTTATGTATGGAAGTGAAAGTTGGGTATGGCAAAAGAAGCATGAGAGCAGAATAAATGCTGTAGAAATGAGAGCGTTGGGAAGCATATGTGGTGTGACTCTGAAAGATAGAATAAGAAATAGTGTGATTAGAGAGAGATGCGGCATGAAAGTGGATATAGTTACAAGAATAGAAAAGGGTATGTTAAGCTGGTTTGGACATGTAGAAAGAATGGACGAGGAAAGACTGACTAAGAAAGTTTATAAGGCTAGTGTGAATGGAACAGTCGCAAGAGGAAAACCTAGGCGAACGTTTCTCGACCAGATCGGAGGTGTTCAGGACAAAGGCCAGGTTAAGAGCTCCTTGAACCGACGGACGTGTATGAGGAATGTGATGAAAGTGAATGAAGCCAGAGAAGTGTGTCAGGATCGTAGCAAATGGAAATCCGTAGTATCTGCCTACCCCTCTGGGAAACAGGCGTGAATCTATGTATGTATGTATAAATTAAATTAATGGTACATTTTTTTTTATGATTTAAAAGACTCCAAAGGTTAAGGTAAAAATGTATAATTGATGGAATATAATTAAATTTTAGCCCTTTAAATATGCATGTTACGCATCTAAAATTTCCGATACATTATTTACACAGCAAAAAGACTACAATTATAATTATACTCAACTAGCGGTCACCTAGTGCTCAAAATTCGATCAAAGTTTGCCTGTAAGATATTGCTGATATATTATGTCATTATATATTGATATATGTAACCATAGTTACGCGCTTCGACTGCGTATGTCAAATGCATGGTTGTGTGCGTGTAGTGTTTTTTCATTAATTTAATATATTTCTAATGCATATTTTATAAAAATATTAGGATTCGCCCCTCCTTCTCAATATAAACTTTAACTGTGCCAAATTTCATACTCCTCAACAACCCATTGCCAAATCATTGGTAAATTTATAAAAATCAATTTTCGTAAAAAGGGGTACAAAGTTTTTGCTTCATGTATTAATATATACACTTTTACGTTAGTCTCTCTTAAGATAAGCCCAAATGAATGTATCACTTAAAAACCTCAAAATATAATTATTTGCGACATTGCTACTTGGAACAGGTCACATATCGTTAACACTCTTCGTTACAAATTTTCCCCACAATTCTCTCATTGAAAATAGGATTGTGTATCTTGAATCAACATTGTTAACAGTATAGGTTTAATGTTTATGACACATCATGGGTCAACATGCTGGACCATTCCTTGGCCTTATGTGTTTGAAAATTAGATTGTATACTCATCAATTAGTGAAACCAATAACAATGAAAAAGCATTTAATCCAAATAATACGGATCCCATTGTTAAATCATTGGCTAAGAGATTAAATTGAATGAATCCGGTAAAATAAAAAAGATAAAAGGCCACTTAATGAAGAAAGTCACATTATTTAACTTCATTAATACACACTAAAATCGAGTCAGCTTCGTAAGCTCGTTCGCTTTTGCTTACATAGGACAAATAATATTATACTGATACGCGGCAGAACAACTCAGGACGCGACCAAATTCCTTTAATAAACTCGTACTCGGTTTAAAAGATGCCCTTTCTGGAGACAAACGTGACACATCTCATGTCTACACATTAAAGCAAAGTATGAGGTATCGCGTCGCAGGCGTCGCTCACCCAGGATACCTAAAGGACGTAGGTCAGTCCTTTAAGTATCCTGGGTGAGATTAAAACCGTAAGATGTGACAGCTGATGTCAATAGTTGTAAGTTCTTGACAGCTAATAGATAATTACGAAGGACCGAAGTTAATATTATATGTGGGTATTTGCTTTACTACTATGATAAAATCATTAACGGCATGACACGTATCTAATATCTAGGTATACGAGGCGTTCTCGAACTCAACAAGAATTTTGGGTATTTTGTACTTCTTTTAATATTAAGTATTTAGTTATGGATATTTATTTATAATAGAAATAAGTTATTGTTGCGATCATATGCGGGTAATCAAAGATGTTATATTTTAGTAAGATCTCAATGAAATGTTATTTATATGCAATATCTAATACCTCTATCATTTAATTTACCAACCGAACTGTAGGCTAATTACTAATAATAATTATAAATATTGACATGTAAATGTAGGCTCGACATTTATTATCATTAACATGTAATTTCGACATTTTAAATTAATCTGGACATTTAATTTTAATTTGACATTCTTAAAATACAGCTATCCTTACTAATATTATAAATTCGAAAATAACTCTGTCTGTGTGTCTATCTATCTGTCTGTTACCTTTTCACGGCTAAACCACTCAACCGATTTAGATTAAATTTGGTACAGATATAGTTTAAAATCTGGGGAAGGACATAGGCTACTTTTTATTGATGTAGGTACCACGCGGGCAGAGCCGCGCGCAAATGCTAGTATTCTATAAATGTTTTAAATTTATAATATTGACAGTAGCCTCGACTTACATAAAACATATATTTTTTATTATTGTACATTGGTCAAACGATCAACTATGTAATATATTAAGGTTAGAATTTACCTTGCTAGGAGTGACTAGGTACCTAAAAATTTAATTAACATGTTCCCTGTCCGATGAACCACATAGGGGACACAGTACAGCGAATGGGTTAAATGGATTTATAAAATATTTAATTATTATAATTTCACTAATGTTAATTTTACTGAACATGATAAGTAATTATTTAAGTTTTATAATTAAATTAGCAATACCAGGAGGCTATATATATTATTAAATACTTTCCGGGTTAAAAGTGTTCAATTGGATGTGTTATCCAGGATAATTATGGTCTATATAATGAAAGTTTATGATATTATACTTATTATTGCATGCATCGTATGCATTGCCGTGTGATTAACGCGGGCGATGTCGCGTGTAGAAACTATTTTATAGTATTAGAGGATTTATTTCATTATATTTGTACTCATTGATATTAAAAATATAAAATGGTGTCATAAATTAAAAGTAATTAATATTAATAATTACAATAATTGTATGCAATGGGTTGTTGTGTAAAATTTTAAAATCTGTTAACATGACCATAGTCTAAGATATATTTTTGATGTTCTCGAAAATCAATTTTTATCATGGTTTATAAGGCCTGGCGAATATCGATCGAGTCGAAGCACCGAGCATTATTCATTGCCGAACCATTATCGACATTGCTTGTATTAAAATAATGTCTAAAATCAATAAACGCAAGTATAACTCACCAAGAGCATTGCAGCAAGCAGTAACGCGTTGTATTTCAACACTAACAGAGTCGATAATGGCTTGGTAGTAAAACTGCTCTTTGTTGAGACTCTATTCATGTGCTCCGGCCCTAAAAATACTCTTTTAAACAGCTTTTGAGCCTTTGACAGCTTTTATAAATGTATGGTTGAAACGGCGAAAATTACACAAGTATGGGACAATGTGTTATTTTATTATTATTAGATGAACATAATTGTTATAAGGCAAAATTGGAAATTGTAATGAACGAGATGTTAGGCAATGACAGATGTTTCTTATCGTTATTATGGACAATGTCCATAATTATTGTAATAGATATTCAATAATGTTTTAAGTTTTAAAGTCTACACTGTTATTTAATGTATGCTCGAAATAAAATTCTAATTAACTCAGATGATGTTAATTTATTTATCACAAAACAATATAATTTATTTATTCCTAATTCTGAGGCCTATTTTGTACACCATAGACAATATTTCAAGTATTCCTGACATATTATATTGTAGTTATATAAATTAAATTAAATTTTATATACACATATAGTTTCAAAATAGGTCTCAAAAGTACTATTTATTCTAGCGGAACGACTATATATTTCCTTTAACGGTAGAGGTGATCTGCTCTAATGTTAGATGCTATTTCGCTCTCCCATTTATCGCCGTTGGAAAGAAGCTTTTCCTTGTTGTATAGCAGCTCTTCGTGAGTTTCCGTTGAGAACTCGAAGTTGGGGCCCTCCACGATCGCATCGACAGGGCAAGCCTCCTATAAATATATAAAAAGTTATTTAGAAGTCCATTTAATTTACCAAATTTATTTCTGAAACAATCAAAACATCAATGGACAGAACAGTCGCCCAGACCTAGGACAACTTTCTTGGATCGCAGAAACCAGTTGGCAGAGGATCTTCTTTAATAAAATACAAATATAAGATTTAATATTACCTGACAGAAACCGCAGTAGATGCACTTGGTCATGTCAATATCATAGCGTGTGGTACGTCGTGAGCCGTCCGAACGCTCCTCTGCTTCGATCGTGATAGCCTGCAATTAAAGAATTTTACGAAACTTGTAATATCGACTAAATTTATATAGAAATTTACACAAGATAAATGTGGCTGCTAATTATAGAGATAATGTTGCCATTTCTCAAAAGGCAAGCCAGAAGGATTCAAGTTATGTTCAGTTTTTAATTTTTTTTTATGTTTACCAAGTTATCCAAGTTGCCAAGTACCGAAAACTGAAATAGGAGATTTAGACCATTATTCTCAGCTAAAAATCTTTAGAAATTTCTTCGGAATCATCAATAATTTTATCAACAATTTTTCAGACTATGAATCATAACATAATGCATAAGCCATCCATTTTTTAAATCGTCGTGTTTCAGGTCATTAAATGGACAGTTAAAAAAGTGTTATACCCACGTTTCACCAACTATAGGTAGTACCTGTTACATGCGTGTACCGTGTACGACCATTTGTGGTAGTATTTCTACTACTACGCACATCTCTTCTAAGAAAAGCGAAGACCATATCAAATGAAAGTAGATTAAATTAACAGGTTCCCTCTCTGATGAATCACATATGATACATAACAGTTTATTTTGAATTGTTTCCAGCACGGGACAGCGAAAGGGTTAAAATTACCTGAGCGGGGCAAATAGCTTCACAGAGTTTGCAAGCAATGCATCTCTCCTCCCCAGATGGGTAACGACGCAGAGCATGTTCACCTCGGAAACGGGGAGACAGGGGCCCTTTCTCGAATGGGTAGTTGATTGTTGCTGGTTCCTGTAATCATATTAAAAAAAGCTTAGGAGCCACATCAAGCAATAGTGAGCAATAATGAAGTAGGTATGTTATATGCACATAACTTTAAAGATGCATGACCTAGGATCCAATTAGAGAGCTCTGTATAGCCATCCAACTATCTCCTGCTAGGCTATCACTATTGCGCCAGGGAATGCATAGTAGGTTAAACAATACCCTATGTGTTAATTCAGGTTATTGTCTATTTACAACTATACATTTTCACAAATGGTTCCTAAACAAGAACCATAACATAGAACTTGAAAAGTTTGGACAGCAATGCACCACCTTGAGGATAAAGGCTCAACCATCAAACAAATACATTTATGTACATTAGACTTCGATAGACAAAGCATTTTAGCAAACGCGCGCGAAAATAAATTCAAGCAGATGAAATACCACTAAGCGGTCACCCATCTATACACTGCCCGCACCCATGTTGCTTAATCTCGCTAATTGTTTACCGATCAATGAGTACAACTGGCTATGAGTGCCTATTATATATATTATTTTAGTGAAACTGAGTGTTAATAATTAATGATCTTCATTTTACAATATAATAATTTCATCTTCATTGCCAATTGGAAAGCTACACATAATTGAGAACTAATTGTGTCTGGCCACCAATGTGCCACTGCAACTGAAGGTTAATATAATTATATTATTACCTTGAAGATATGGGCCAGGGTGACAGCAAAGCCTCTAGCAAGCTCAGTCCAGAACATAGTCTGTGCCGCTCTGTCTGACATAGCCCTCATTGACATGTTAGGGTCCTCTCCATTCACATACATGTAGCCCTGCAGGTTCGGCGGGTACACCTTGTCCACCTTCCCTTCTGTACTGTACTGGACATGTCTCGCTACCAAGCTGCTCGCCCCAGTAACGCGAACTACAATTTTGAAGTTATAATTATAAGTGTTACATACTTTATATAAAGCAACCCTGCTGTATAATTAAAACCACTATAATAGCAAAAGTGAAATATTGATGTTCTGGTGTGTCGTCTCTATTATAAATAGCTTTATCACCTGATAAATACAAGTTATAGGTTATAAACAACAATTGCGTAACAACTTTATACCCTATTTTCTACTCCTATATCACTTTTATGAGCTAGGACAGAGAAGTAAACTTTACCTCGAGAGGACACGGAAAATATTTTAGCTAGCGACATTTTCTAAATATTACAATGATCAGTTTTCGTTTCGTTATATCGATCCTGAAAATAATAACGAAACGTCAGACAGAAATGTCAAAGTGACAAATAAATAAAATGACGTTCTAAAACCGTAGGCGCCGATGGATTAAATTCTTAAGAAATCGTACAATTTTAAATATACGGATAATATAAATAAACATAAATAACTGAGACAGAAACTGTGAAACGTGGCAATTACCTAATACTCTAAAATACTTTTCAATGTACATATATTATTAGATCGTTGGAATCAAAGATTTTCTTGGGTTCTTTTACTAGCTTTGAGCTAGGACAATCATTTCTATGAGAAAATGAATATAGTACATTATCGAACCTTCAGCTGAACACTATGTTCAACACTGCTTGGAATCTGGGCCAGGATATGCCTATAAGCTATAGGCGGTACCTAAAGACACTTTTGTAGACGTTAAATTGTAGCCAATTAGTCCAGGACCAATTTGTATGTCAATTTTATTGTGATGTATATGTATGTAGCGGCTGCTGACGCTACAAATTTATATACAAGGCGCGCTATTATGAGCGCAGCGCAGCATTCCCTATATATTACTTAACTCTTTGGCAGCAGTCGTCTCCCCACATCCGCTTAGCTAGGTCGCGTAATTATGTATTTTATTTCTGTATATTTATTATAAGTTTTTGGTACTAGTAAAGAAAGTATAATTATATCAATGTGACGACCATTTCTTCCACCTCAAATCATGATATAGCCCCTATATTGGTGACCCCCGACAACGGACACGCAATCTTGCGGAATTGGACAAGCGTATGTCCAGAGTGGCAACAGCGGATGTACATAGCTGGAGGTAATCCGAACACGCATACGAACACATGGAAGACGACCCGCCCTTTTCGCTCGTACCAAGAGGGCTTAGGACCTAGCTGCGCTGAATATCGAAGTCAAGACACGTACAACCAAAATTCAAACACAGGACGCGACGATCTGTCGACAAAAGTGATCACGGCAACATGGCCAGTAGACGGAATCCCGAGCGGTACACGACGCGACGGCACTCTGTGCAGGACATCGTACATCGAGGCAAGCGTAAGGTGAGTTGGCCTTGGGAGCGAAGTAGCATTCCTCACTAGGACAATAATTCGCAGCGTACTTCGAGGACAGTGAACGACATGGAACCGGGCGGCGCGCGGCGTGGCGGTGGCACTCTATGGAACAGTGCACGCGCCGAAGCGGCTGATTACACTTGAACACGAAAATGGTTTATTTGCGACTGAATACAAAATATTATAATACTGCGGTCGCAATCGCACAAAGCAAAACTGTGTCCCCATATGTATAATAATATCAGCCCTTTATGAAAACTATCTCAGTAGTGGAACAGTACCTATATACAGAAGTACGGGGCTTGTGTGAGATATCACATATTAATTATAAAAAGTAGTTCGTCAGACTTCACATATCTTCGAGAACTCTCGGACATGTACGTTGCATTACGATGTTTCGCTTTACCGTTATAGTGAATGATAATTAACTGAAGACATCTCCGTGGCAGTCCAACAGTTGGCACAGTTGCCCACAAAGCTATCGCTGCGTGATATAATATATTATATAATGAGATATATATTTCGAGTAATTTATATAGTTTATAATAATATTAATTTAGTTAGGTAAATGTTATAAATATCAAATAAAAATTAAATAGTCTAGGACTTGAACCAAAGTTACCCGACATGACAATACATTACTAATACAATCTTATATTAGTCGATTTTTAAATTGTAATCTACGTTTATCAAAAGATTCATGCGTGTACTCTACTTTGCCTCCCACGTCAAAACATTGGAATTGAAGTGACGTTTACACATTTTTATGTCGGTGCTGTAAATTTGCGAAAATATCGCCACGCAGCATGGGAGATGCACCGGCTTCCGATCCAGAATCTAATAAGCCTAGCCCTGGAAGCGAGGATCCGCCCGAACAGGTAAAGCGCGTCTCCGTTTTCAATGTTCTTCAAATTTGTTGTGTTGAATGTCAATGGTACCTTTGTCGCTTGTCAGCAGAACCGGCGTCCTTTTGGCAGTTTGGAGTTTCAAGTTTCTGAAGTAGTAGGTCGCCTGGAAGCTGGCGTTAACGCTCAGGATGCTCAAGAGGAGGAGAAAAGGCGGGACCCGCGCAAAATTAGCGCTGGTTTCTTTGAACCGGAAGAAACGTCAATGGATGAGATTTTGAAGGTTTTGGAAGACTTGGTGCTGAAGACGGATCCTAGTTGTGAAAGTGTGGAGCCGCCGTTGTTGCCTACGGATGCTGTGACGCGAGCAGCTATCTTATCACACAGTATATCAGCTCTATTTGGAAGACTTGAGAGAACTCATGCTGCAAGACTTGGTGCTCATATTGCTAGTGAGACTACACGCTGGTTGGCTCATATGTTCAGGTAAGTACTTTTAATTATAATATTATATTTTAGGAGTAATGTACTTAGCTTATATTATCTATACAACCATACAGCCATACTAATAGCTCTGTTTTTCAAAGTATTCATGATAGTGGCTGCACAAGCCACTATCATGAAAATGATTTGTATCTATAATTTAGAGTTCAAGATATATTACTTGCAACCATCTTCCACTTGCATCTTTCCTGTATGTGTTATGTTATTGAAACATAGTTCAAAAAGATATCAAAACTTCTAACATCTTTTACAAAAAACATTCCAATATTGTACAAATAATCTTTTGCTGTGTAAGTTGCACTTAATGTTCAAATTAATGTTCATATTTCTTTCATATGAATTAATGTTGAACACGTATTCATTTACATGATACTAACTACTAAATACTCACCCATATGCTTAATTCGTTACTAATATTATAAATTCGAAAGTAACGGGCGGAGCCGCGCGCCAAAGCTAGTATACCATAATTTAGGAATTATATCTTGTAGATATTAGGGTAATTTTATAGATGCTAGTCATACTACATTAGTTTATTTGTATTTGGATCTACCAGATATGGTACAAAATCTGTGCTTGTGCCATTATGTCAGTTTCTTATAAACAATGCCTATTCTTGACTTATGAATTGGCTGATACAATACAGAATCGGTGCTTGTGCTATTCTGACAGTTTCTGACAAAAAATTCCCATTGTTGACATATAAAGAACTTACAAATAACAAAAGCACTTATGCCATACTAGCTTTGGCACGCGGCTACGCCCGCGTGGTACCTACATCAATAAAAAGTAGCCTATGTCCTTCCCCAGGTTTTAAACTATATCTGTACCAAATTTCATCTAAATCGGTTGAGTGGTTTAGCCGTGAAAAGGTAACAGACAGACAGAGAGATAGACAAAGTTACTTTCGAATTTATAATATTAGGAAGGATAACAAACTACACAAAATATAGTCTGCTTATATGATTCATAATAATATAACGCAACAACCACTTAATGGCGTTCATTATCAATATATTAATCTTAATAATACCAAAGAGCTTTATAATAAGTAACATTACATTAATTCTGATAATGGATATGTAGATTACTATTTTGAACTGTATTTTCAACTAGTAGACAAACAACTTATATTGCATGAATAGCTCAGTGTAAGTGCTGTTTTGATCATTATTTTGGTGCTACATACATATTTTTATAGTCTCATATACTCATACATTATGTAACAATTTGATAACTATAGCCTAGGTACCATATTATAGGGGTGAACCTATGCCATCTACCGAGGACCATACTAAACACAGTACTGCATTTGAAAATTTCTTGACATAAAACCTATTAATATGTTGTCCAACCGGGGAATTAAACTTAAGACTTAATACTCAGCAAGAGCAGTGATAGCTGTGGGGAGACCAACAGACTGCAATGCAGAGGGTCTCGGGTTCGAACCCACGTCGCACACCTCTGACTTTCGTAAGTTATATGACTTTTCGAAATTATGTGCGTATTGATTGACAATTATCGCCTGCTCCGTGCTTCGGAGGGCACGTTAAGCCGTTAGTCCCGGCTGCCATGAACATCTATGACAGTCGTTATTGGGAGAGTGTCGACTCAAAAGATCCCACTGGGTCGAAGTGTCGCCGGTCTGCACTGACTGGCCCCCATATAAGATAAGATAATACTCAGCAATCTCATTTACTACCATGTGCAATCAAGGCAGCATTTTAACAACATTTTAGATATATTTTAAGTATATTTTTATCATTTTCCTATGTACTTATATCTTATCATATATAATCTACACATCTTTCCAATTTATTTGTTAGGATTGTACAAGATAATACTCTAATGTTGTTATCTTTATATGCTGTTATCAGTTGTTCGACGTTAATTGAAATCTGATAAGAATAATGGACCGGTTGAAGGGCTATAAACCGTCGTAAATGACGTCATTTTATTCAAGATTATGACATTACTAGGTTTTGCCAGCGGCTTTGCTCGAATTAATCCACACTGTCAATCAATTTCTATCCCTCAGGAACAGTTTTTTTTCTGATGAACTCTATCTTATCTTATATGGGGGGGCCAGTCAGTGCAGACCGGCGACACTTCGACCCAGTGGGATCTTTTGTGTCGACACTCTTTCCAATAACGACTGCCATAGATGTTCATGGCAGCCGGGACCAACGGCTTAGCGTGCTGTCCGAGGCACGGAGCAGGCGATAATTGTCAATCAATACGCACATAATTTCGAAAAGTCATGTAACTTCCGAATGTCAGAGGTGCGCGACGTGGGTTCGAACCCGAGACCCTCTGCATTGCAGTCTGTTGGTCTCGCCACTGAGCTATCGCCGCTCCTAACCGAATAAATGAAACGATGAACTCTTATGTCCTATTCTCTATCCTTCACAACGTGTATGCGAAATTTCATGATAATCGGTCGAGTAGTTAAGGCCTGAAAGCAAACTCACACTCGCATTTATAATACTAGATGTTCCCGCGGTTTCACCCGCGTTTATCGTTACTGCGCCGCCCCCGTGGGTCGTAGCGTGATGTTATATAGCCTATAGCCTTCCTCGATAAATAGCCTATCCAACATTAAAGGATTTTTCAAATCGAACCAGTACCTGAGATTAGCGCGTTCAAACGACCCACTGGAACGGCACAGTAACTATAAACGCGGGTGAACCCTCAGGCACATCTAGTAAATTATAAATCAACAACAAGAACTGTAATCTCCATCATCAATCCAGGACTCAAATCTTTGACCTTGTGAACTAACAAAAGGTGCTTTCTATTTGATCTTGATACATATCTACCTATGTCACAATAATTATAATACACTTTTATAACAAACAATTCTCACATACATAATTAATCCATATTTTGTATAGTGTTGATAATTATGACTTAATATAATGAGGTCTTATATAACAATACTCCTTTGTTCAATGTTTACATAATATCTGAGTCTTATCGTGATCGTGTCGTTAAAATTGATTATTTGTGAAGAAATATATGGTTGTAGGAAATATTTATTTTCATAATGAATCATACATACATATATTTTATTAACTAAGTATTTCTAGGAATTTGGGTTGCATTTGTATCCTAACTTATATTATAAACTAGCTGTTACCTGCGACTTCGTCCGCGTAGATTTGAACTAAAAAGTGTTTGTCTCCGCGGAACCCTATTTTCTTTCTAAAATCAAAGTAGCCTAAGTTACTCCTTATAACATCAGCTATCTGCCAGTGAAAGTCCCGTCAGAATCGGTTCAGCCGTTTCGTAGATTAGCCGGAACAAACAGACAGACAGACACACAAAAATGTAAAAAATAGATGTTTTCGTATAGATACCTTATATACTGTCATATGCATTAGATAAAAAGCTGTTATTTTGACATTACAAATAGACACTTCCATTTTATTTATTTGTAAAGAAGATGAGAATGTATGTTTGTTTGTTACGCTTTCACGCCTTAACTACTCTACTGAGCGACATGAAATTTCGCAAACACGTTGTCTAGGATACAGAAAAGGATGTACAGTACCTTTCATCCAGAAAAAAAGTACCGTTTTCAAGCGAAGTCGCGGACAAAAGCTAGTTACTGATATTCTCGTTAAGCCCTCGGGATAAGCTAAATACTTCTCTTACGAGTGTGTCCACGTCGGTAGTTTCGGAGGCTAATATAGTCACTTCTTCCATACCCTTCAAATCAGCTCCAAATATTTTTCTCTTCTGATAGCAATACGACTGAAACCTATGGTATTGCAAGCAATCGTAAGCTTTGGTTAACGCTTACCATCAGGCATCTTATCTTATGTGGGGGCCAATCAGTACAGACCGGCGACACTTCGACCCAGTGGGAACTTTTGTGTCGACCCAATGACGACTGCCATAGATGTTCATGGCAGCCGGGACCGACGGCTTACCGTGCTCTCCAAGGCACGGAGCAGGGGATAATTGTCAATCAATCCTAACTAATATTATAAATGCGAAAATGAGTTTGTTTGTTTGTTACGCTTTCACGCCTTAACTACTTAACTGATCAACATGAAATTTTGCATACACGTTGTCAGGGGTACAGAGTAGGACGTAGGGTACCTTTCATCGAGAAAAAATAACTGTTGCAAACCTAACCTAACCTAACCTACATTTACGAGAGCTAAGCCGCGGACGAAAACTAGTACGCACATAATTTCGAAAAGTCATATAACTGCCGAAAGTCAGAGGTGCGCGACGTGGGTTCGAACCCGAGACCCTCTGCATTGCAGTCTGTTGGTCTCCCCACTGAGCTATCGCTGCTCTTAGTCCTTACACTGATACTGTGTGTGAAATAATGTATACAGTTTAAGGGTCGATCAATTAGGATGAAATGTAGTAAAAGCCAAAAGGCAATTTTTCAGGCGACAGAACACGGTATGCGCCATTTTAAAACAGGTAAACTTAGTTCCTTAAACTCTTCATAATTATTCTACAATTAGATGTTCCCGCGGTTTCACCCGCGCTTATCGTTACTGCGCCGCCCCCGTGGGTCGTAGCGTGATGTTATACAGCCCATAGCCTTCCTCGATAAATAGGCTATCCAACACAAAATTTATGTGGCCAAATTAATTAAAAATAGTTATGTAGCCACTATCCCAAGTCGCATCCAGTACAGTTTACATTTAAATTAGTCTAAAAATCCTCAGCAATGACATCACATACATTTTCAATACGCTTGTACAAATGGTGTCAATTAAAACGAAGGCTAAAGAACTTACCAAGCCACAACGTGAGTGCCAGGACACGAACATCATAGAAGTAATGAAGTACCATTAAGATAATATTCTTTAAATATCGATCCTTCGAGAACGTAATCCTGTAAAAGCCATTATAGCAAAAATTTTTCATTGATGTAATTATATTCAGTTCAGTTTTCCAAGCTTCAACGCCGTGTGATCTATACAAATAAATAAAATTGAAGTGTTTGTTTGTAATGTCAAAATAACAGCTTTTTATCTAATACATATGAAAGTACCTATATAAGGTACATATACGAAAAAATCTATTTTTATAATTTTTGTCTGTCTGTCTGTTTGTTCCGGCTAATCGCCGAAACGGCTGAACCGATTTTGACGGGACTTTCACTGGCAGATAGCTGATGTTATAAGGAGTAACTTAGGCTACTTTGATTTTAGAAAAGAAAAATTGGATTCCGCGTAGACAAACACTTTTTAGTTAAAATCTATGCGGATGAAGTCGCAGGTACAGCTAGTTTAAATATAAATATTTGCAAAGAAATTGATTTAGGGAACAATATGTTGTACAACCCATTCTTCTCTTGAGAGAAGGAACAAAGCAAGACTAAATCATACTATTCCCTAAACAACAAACATTAGGTACCTACTACATAATCTATACTAATATTATAAAGCTGAACATTTGTTTGTTTGTTTGTTTGAACGCGCTAATCTCAGGAACTAATGGTTCGGTTTGAAATTTTTTTGTATATTTGTATATATATGGACAAAGGAAGCAAGAACAGCACTCATGACGCGAACGGTAGTACTGTGTTAGCCGTTCGGTTTCACGATTAGCATATTTGCGCGATCAGTAGCGCTGCGCGATCAGCAGCGGTGGGCGATCGGTAGCAATTCTTTTAGTGTTGGATAGCCTAGGCTATAGGCTATATAACATCATGCTACGACCCACGGGGGCGGCGCAGTAACGATAAACGCGGGTGAAACCGCGGGAACATCTAGTTTATAATATTAGTTAGGATCCCTACTGACGCTATTCACTGACGTTATCGACACTCTCCCAATGACGACTACTGCCATAGATGTTCATGGCAGCCGGGACCAACGGCTTAACGTGCTCTCCGAGGCACGGAACAGGCGATAATTGTCGATCAATACGTACATGATTTCAAAAAGTCATATAACTTCCGAAAGTCAGATGTACGCGACGTGGGTTCGGACCCGAAACCCTCTGCATTACAGTCTGTTGGTCTCCCCCACTGAGCTATCGCTGCTCAAGTTAAAGTCTAAGTCTAAGTCAAAAATCATTTATTCATTTAGGTCACAAAGTAACACTTATGAACGTCAAAGGGGTTAGTGAGTTTATTACATACTAGCTTTTGTCCGCGGCTTCGCTCGCGTTAATTTAGAATTTGACAATCAATTCGGGTTGTACTCTGCTTGTAATAATATAAATCAATCATGATTCGAAATACACGTGGCCCCATCTATTATCATAAGAACGTTTTTGTTGTTTTCCTCGGGAACAGTAATTTTTTTCGGGATGGAAGGTAGCTTATGTCCGTTTCTGTACACCTGGCAACGTATATGCAAAATTGCAGAATTATCGGTTCAGTGGTTTAGGCGTGAAAAGCTAACAAACAAACAAACTGTTTAACCGTGGCAGAGCCTCGCTTCGGCACAAATGGACCGGCTCGACCAGAGTGATACCACGTTAGGCCTCACAGAAAACCGGCGTGAAATAGCGCGTACGTTGTGTTTCGTCGAGTGAGTGAGAGTACCGAAGGTCCAACCTCCCCTCCCCTCCTGAGGGAGAGGGAAGAGCAAATTTAAAAGGCTGGCAACGCATTTATGAGTCATCTGGTGTTGCAGGTGTTCATGGGTGGCGGTAATCGCTTACCATCAGGCGATCCGTCTGCTCGTTTGCCTCCTATACCATAAAACAAACTCATTTTCGCTTTTATAATATTAGTTAGGATTTTCCTATCAAACCCAGTAAGCGCGCAGCTCTTGGCGTATTTATTGCGCACTTTTAGTACGAGTACAATGTTTATAGGCGTGCGTTGTAAAATATGCATATTCCGTAATTACGCTTCGGCGGATTTTAGGTACTCGTGCGCCGTTATGTGTGTATTGTAAAATGTGTTTTTATTCAACAACGCTGCGCAGATTAATGTGGTCAGGGTCTTTGATGTGGCTCAAGATTAATTGACTCCGAGTTGAACATTAGCAGTATGATATAACTTAGATTTATGAAGGGATAGGTAGCAGCAAGCCTACTCGAAAAGGCTCTCGATTTGCTGTTGAGAGGTCGTAGGTTCGAATTCCGTGTAATGCAATACTGATGTGAACCCATTCCTAGCGTCTGAAGACTGCAGAAGGAGCGTCACGGTACGCTATGTCCTTTTTTGTTCCCCACACACTACTCAACCGATCATCATGAAATTTTGTATACACGTAGTTTCATGATAATCGGTCGAGTAGTTATGGCGTGAAAGCTCGATGGCGTAGTGGTTAGTGTAACCGACTGCCACGCCTGAGGTCGCGGGTTCGATTCCCGCATAAGTCAAACATTAATTGTGTGCATGAACATGGATGTTTGTCTTGGTCTGGGTGTTTCTATGTATAATATGTATTTATTTACAAAAATAAGTATATATGTATGTTTATCCATTGTCTGGTACTCATAGTACAAGCTCTGCTTAGTTTGGGCTAGATGGTGTTGTGTGTATGTGATAGAATATTATATCTATACATCTATACAAATAAATAAAATTGAAGTGTCTGTTTGTTATGTCAAAATAACAGCTTTTTATCTAATGCATATGAAAGTATAGGTATAAGGTACTTATAGGAAAACATCTATTTTTAAAATGTTTGTCTGTCTGTCTGTTTGGTCCGGCTAATCTCCGAAACGGCTGAGCCGATTTTGACGGGCACTTTTGCAGATAGTTGATGTTATAAGGAGTAATTTAGGTTACTTTGATTTTAGAAAAAGAATAGGGTTTCGCGGAGACAAACACTTTTTAGTTAAAATCTACGCGGACGAAGTCGCAGGTAACAGCTAGTTATATTATATTATAGTGTAGTCACTAGTCATATCGACTGGGAACAATAAAGCTTATAGCTACGTGGGATTTTACGTCACGGGCCTCCTGACTCAGATAAGTCTGTAGGTACATAAATTAGTTAATAATAACAACGTTGAAACTAACTCACGTTCTATACATAATTATTTTATCACATTTATAGTGAAGTGGGTCTCGCTGTAATTAACAATTAATATACGGATAACGAGATTAACTACAAATGAGAATTAACATATAGATTGTGTCGATAATTAATATGGCGGCCTACTCAGATTTTGGGATTGTTAGGGTTCCGAACCTCAAAAGTCCTTATACAATCGCTTTCTCGTCTGTCTGTCTATCTGTCTGTGTGTTTGTAAAGGCAGTATTATTCTGGAATGCGTGAAGGGATATATCGTGTTGACATTCGTTTATATTCATATTTTGATACTCGCAAGTCGCAAGGAAATAAAAACATATAAGGTGAATTCCGTTGACCTCAATCTCAAAATCATATAGGTATATAATTTGGCTAAAACCAATGTCTCATAGCAGAAGTAAAGGAAAAACCAAAATCCGTACATTTGTAGATACATCGAAAGTTTGTAAAGAGCCCTCGGTACGTGACGCCGAGTCGCACTTGGCATGTTTTTATACATAAATACGTTTTGTATTACCAAAATTGATTATCAAACTAAAACTACTTAACTAGAACATCTCTTTAGTTCCGTGGGTGAGAAATATTGCTGTGGCATAAGGCAGTGGTCCGACCGCCAACGATGAACGAGAAACGAGTAAAACTAGAAACTATAAACGAGTTGACGATCAGCGGGTAGCGAGTGTGCAAGTGCGACGAGCGATTACTCGCGCCACTCGCTCGCGGTCGCTCAGTCCTGTGCAAACCTGCGCGCGCAACCACAAATTTTGCATCCAAAATCATCTTTCTTTCGCTCTAATTTTTTCCGTTTTGTCAGAGTTACCGCTGCCACTACACAAACACTATCGTAAAATACATCGTCGTCGTCGTCGTCTGAACTAGATAACAATGAGAGTTGCAATGATTTGTTGATATCCATACGTCTACTTTCAAAGCCGCACTGTTTATAAATGATCATGAAAACAAATGATCAAGCGAGCGAGCATCGCTAAACGAGTATCGCTGAGCGAGTTTATTTTTGAAAGCTCTTGTCGCTCAGCGACAAAACTAGTAAAGCGAGTCGTCGCCGACAGTGTGAACAGTCAGAGAGCAACTTTTAATATATGCATCTCTTTCGTTTACACGGAATGTATATTATTTGTGCGTTTCTTGAGAGAGAAAATCGCCGATAGTAGTTAGTCGTTTTCTCGCCGGCGGGCAGTCGGACCAATGCATAAGTCAATGCTTGTGTTTGCGACCGTCTTGAATTGGATCTGATTCTTTGTTAGGGACGAGGTCTTTTCGGCGATTTTACATACAAACGAAGGGGTAAGCATAGATTTATTACATCCATGTTTCACCAGATTCGTTTTTGGGTCCCATAAAATAAGGGGCAATAGCGACCTATTGCGCATAGGTCCAGTTTTCGTGCTGCTAATGACAATTTTTAACAGAATAACCTAGTCCACTAACCCGACCCGGCAATGGAACCCAAGGGCATTTGCATATGGTTTTAAATTTTTTAATCGCTGAAAGATTTGTGTCTTTTTGACGATAATAGGCTCACGTAAAACATAGCTGTAGAAGTCTCTAAGGCTCACTGCACACTTGTGTTCATATAGTGGGAAGATTAAATCAAAGGTGGTATTCTAGATAAATGTTTATTGTCACTCACACAGTTACGTTCACTCTTAAACTAATTTAATTATACTGCGCGGGATGTATGCGCATCCTGACTCAGAGGCGGGCATGGAACGACTGCTTAGGTCACTCATGAAATGGGCCTCGTAAGATATTTGCGGCGTCACCCTGTCGCTATAATAGCAAGTTAAGGGGACACCGCGAAACGCGACGCCCGTACTCATTGACACTCATTATGTATCAATCGTTAAAGAGCCGTCATAAGGACTAAAATTGCGATGCGCCCGCAATGATCGAGAGCGCTTAGAAATTGTTTGTTAAAATCTTAAAATATTATTTAATAATTATTGGTTTTAGTTATGGAAACAATGAGCTAGCAAATTACTAATATTGATGTTACGAATATATTTGAGTAATTCCTAAGCATAATGATAGTGTAACTTCCTTGTAATTTCAATAATAGTAATTTTTCAGAGGTGTTTTCGAAAATAATTATGATCGGGCCAAAATCACAATATCGTGTTATTGAGCTAGGAAATTCTAGTTAAAGACATCAATTTACCTATATCAAAATTCTAGATTAATTGGTCTTCTCATAGTCCTATACTATTCGATGAAAGTTAGTGCATTTTTTCAGTGTATCCTCTTAAACGGGACAAAAAATTTCACACAAAAACTGTATGATCCACAAATAGTTCCGACTCTGGGTATTTTTTGTGTCCATTGCTTAAATGTTTGTAAGTGCCTGTGACATAAGATTTATTAGAGCAGAAGTTGCTTTTATAAAAATAAGAAATAGGTTTTATAAGACAGCAAGAGCAAGACATCTTGCTTTTAAAAAATAAAATATAGGTTTCATAAAACAGCAAGACATCTTTAAAGACGATGACTTTGAAAGTAATCGTGAGTAAAGAAAGCCCGTACTACGTCCATTACGAGTTGTCATGACTTAAACGACATTAAGTGCGTGTTAATATTCATGTTATATTTGTTTATGTAAATGTATGTTAAATTCGCTACGGAGTCGTGTCGCTGATAAAATACGTCCGTAACACAACTATGAATAGATATTTGCGTTTAAATGGACACTGCGATTGCTTATGCGGTAGGTACTTAGGATAACAATAATAAATATTATTATTACTATGTGCTACTTATTTATTTTTATAAACTGCATCCGTAGCGCTACGATAATTAATACGACTGCTGCGCTTGAAGTCTCGAATCCGAATCACGTGTAGAGCCAACAAAAAGCTATTGGGTTTATTTTTCAAGAAATCTTAAAAGCAACTTGAAGTTACAAAGTCGACTGTGTTCAGACCTCTGTGCCTCGGAGAGTTCGTAAAGCCGTTGGTCTTGCGCCTGATCTTTCTAGTTGTGTTGGATTGACGTCCCATCGGATTATGAGAGTTAGGGATTAGAGAATGAACTTGTGTTTGCGCAGTGACTTCTGCACTATAATATCTCCTGCGTAGCGCCAATTTACGTTAAGATGATGGTGCAGTGGTAGTAAATGCAACTATTTTTATTTAGTTTGTAGTTCAAATAGCTTTAATATAATCTAATAGAAGCAAATTCATGAGATTTCGGGTTTGATTACGGACTAATTTTCATTGAAAAAATAACTCTTTCAATAAATTCTTATTATAGTCTATTTCAATCCAGTTGGATGGAAATGTATACAAACCAAATTGATGTTAAATTTGTTAAATTTATCACATAATTACTTACTAAATGGAATAAGTAACACATTTATCCATATTTTCAACGTTTTCACATGATATCTTAGTGTATTTTAAAGCAATTGGCGTTTGATTAATAAATAATTATTTGATTTGAAAAATCTTAGACGAAAAGTGAGGTTATTTGTCAGATGAAAAAATATCTATAATTTATGATTGCATAAGGTTGTACGCCAAAAAAAATCGTTTATGTCGTAACATTTTTGTAATTGATTAGTTAATTGAAATTTGTTAAAAAAAAACTGTCAAACTGTCATTTTGTTCACTTTTCTTCGCTGATTTTTATAAGGTATAATTAGAGATGGGATTATACCCGGTAAATACCTGGGAATTTACCATTTTGGGTAAAAACGAGGTATTTACCCGGGTAAATACCCGAAGCGTGGGTAAATATATCGGAAGATATTTTTACTACTCAATTTTGTTTTTTATACTACTATTTGTTAAATTTATACTATACATTACAGCCTATAACGATAAAATATATATCGAACATTTCTACGTTCTTAAAGAGTAAAATAATCGCATATTTTTATATAATCTTAAAATTGACACTAAATAAGTAAAGAATAATTACCAACCACATGCGCTATCTCTTTCTCTCTTGCCAGGTATTCATATATTCTGTTGCGCTCGGCCAATCTACCGTTATAAGCCGCTGGATTAACACAATAGGGACATTTTAGTTATAATGTTTTCGCTGCTTGTGGAGTGTGGTCGTTAGTTTAGTGCACTAGTGTGTTTTTGGCGTTCCTTCTGGCTGAATATTGGACATCTATTTTCTACAGTTTAAAATAAGAGCTCATCATAATAACAGGAGTCACTTATAGAAGGTAAGGCTTTTTATAAGAATATTCTTTAGAAATAGTTGTTTAAACCTTTTAACACATTATTATTCGCATCTAGCTAGATTAATATAAACCAGCCTCATATTTTTGTCTGTTTTCTAATATAGAATATCATATTCTTTGTTGTAGGGCATCATGCCACGTAAGAAAAAACAAGAAATTTGGAAACATTTTATCACTATTAATAAATCAGCCAAATGCAAGTATTGTGATAAATTGTATAAAATATCCAACGTCAATAAAATGGAACGACACTTACTAGCCTGCTTTAAGTGTCCTACTGTAATAAAGAACCAAATTAATAATTCTGCTGACACGAGAGTAGCTGTTACAAATCAGACTCATCCTAACTCTCATCTATCAGAGAGTATAGAACTGCAAAATGAGGAAACACCATCTATACCTTCATCGTCAAAATCAAATGAATTTACTGAAGAAAGGAAAAAATATTTGGATCAATTAATATCGCAAGCTATATTTGTCGCTGGCGCTCCTATATCTATAGCAGAGCATCCCCTGTGGATCCGTGTGTTTCAAGAATTACAGCCATTATATAAACTACCATCAAGGAAAGCTATTGCTACTACACACTTAGATAGTATTTATAATCAAATGGAAAAAGAAATATCAGAGGATCTCAAATCGGCGAAAAACTTACATTTACAATGTGACGGCTGGAGTAATCAACGAGTTGAAGGCATTTTTAATTTTATTATAGCTAAACCAGAACCATTTTTTGTAAAAAGCTTAAATACACTCTGTAATCGTCACACAAGTGAATATCTAAGTCAAGAAATTCTAAAAGTAATAAATGTTTACGGGGCTCACAAATTCGCAACGTTGATAGGAGATAATGCAAATAATATACAAAAAGCATTTGATCTGGTACGAAATGAACATCCACATATAATACCACTAAGGTGCGTGGCACACACACTAAATTTACTCTGCGAAGACTGCATGAAACCAGAATCTGTAAAATGTTTCGTTAAAATAGTTATAGATACAATAAAAACAATAAAGCGGAGTCAATTGTTAAGTTCATTACTGGCACAAATTGTTAAAGAGAAGGGATGTGGTGAAACACTCAAACTGCCAGTAAAAACGCGTTGGGGTAGTTACTGTACTGCTTTGAGAAGTGTGCAGAAAACCAAAGTAGCTTTACAAACTTTGGCCGTCCATGAAGAAGCTGTAATGGCAAATGAACACAAGGCACATTTACTTGACGAAAGCTTTTGGATAATGATTGATGAATGTATAAAATTATTACAACCAATTAATGACAAAATTTTTCAATTGGAAGGCAACGATTTAAATATACACAACGTGTATTTATCTTTCAAGGATATTGAATCCGCATTACGTTTCATGCTCCCAGATATTAAAATGCTAAATGAAAACAATAAAAATCAAATTTTGAATGCACTTAAAGCTCGAAGGAATGTTTGTATCAAGCCCCTTCATTTAGCTACCTATATGCTAGACCCAAAGTGTCAAGGTGTTGAGCTAGAAGAAACACAAGAAGTGGAAACATTCCAATTTTTATACGATGTAGGAGAAAGAATGGGTCTCGACATCATGGACGATTTAGCAAATTACAGGGCAAAAGAGGGATTTTGGGGCAACTCGATTGTATGGAAAAACATTCAAAATATTAATCCAGTAGTTTGGTGGAAAGGGATTTGTGGCACGAAGCCACTAAGCAAAGTTGCAGTTCGGTTATTAACAGCACCGTGCACCTCCGCAGCAACCGAACGGTCATTTAGTGTCTTGGGAAATATTCATAGCGCCAAAAGAAATAGGCTGACCACAGGAAGGGCAGCTAAAATATCCTTTATTTCATATAATTGGAACCTGTTACATAAAAATACAATTATAACAGAAGATCCAGAAGATGAGAATGTTACTGCATCTTTAAGTAGCCCATTTTCTATACCAAATTTAAATGAGCCCTCAACGTCACAAGGGTTTTCACAATCTATTGAGTTTTTTGACATTTCGGCAACTGCGGAGGAAGATTGGGATAGTGACTGATCTAGTTCTTCGGCTGTTGTTTGAGATAAGTGTTTGTTTGTTAAATAATTGTTGTACCTAAAATCTGACAGTTTTTTTTCAATAAACCATGTACGTTAATAAGGAAATTTTTATAATGTGAAAACTGATTATGAAGATTATTTTAAATATATGTCTGTTTTGAATAAATCATTAGCTATATTGTATACATAACATTGTTTTATTTAATGGTTTTTAAACTATATGTACCCTTAAAATGATAAGCATGATAACTATGTAATAACTACGTAGGAAGCCTAAAGTATTCAATATAACTTGTTCTATAATAATACTTTCAATGATGACATTATTTTATTTCTGCATTACCGACAAATCTATAACAGTATAACAGGTTTTAACATCAAATAAAAGCACTTCTTAGCGACTATTGACTGTAGTTACAGTGAATCGTGCGCTCTCTCTATCGTATTATACATTTTTCTGAAAATACCCATGCTTCGGGAATTTACCTGGGTAAATACCCGGTTTATTCCCAAACGGGAATTTACCTGGGTATTTACCCATCGGGTATTTACCCACCGCCCATCTCTAGGTATAATATATATAAAGGAATACCTAGAGGTGCCTAGGATCCCATACTATTGATATTTGAAAAGGTTTTATCTAATTCTATAGATGGCCAGTTAACGAAGATTCGAAAAACAATATTGTTTTTTTTTATTATAAGGAGTTGACATTTAAGTATATCACTGGAATATTGTAAAAATAATTTCATTAATTGTTGTTGAATTTTAAAAGAGAAACAAATAAACATAAAAATGTCGTTTCTTTGATATACAAAGCAACACATAGTTTTATTTGTTCAAATAATAATTGACTAATTGTCTTATAAAACGACATTTTTTGTGAAAAAAAATGGAAAATTACGATTCACATTTACAGTGTCCGCAGGATCTGATGGAAAAAGCAATGTGATCTACATAACCTCAATTGAGACACCCGATGGACATATATTTGACATTCCTGATGATTTGAAACCTGCAAGCAAACACACCGCCATAACGGCTACGAATGTTTTTACCAAAATTAAGAATTCTCTAAGACATCAAGACATCAAGTACGGAAAATATGGTTTCCCTTAACCCAAGATTTGAGAAAAATTTACTTAGATGAAGGTGAGAATTTACAATTTGGTGACCAATACCTAGAGGAAATTATACATGAAACAAAGCTATCTGACAATGATACTAGTAAAACATTAAGGACAGTGAAAATAAAAATCTAGGAAAAATAGCAGAAAGATTTTTACTCGAGAAGTTTTCAGGGAATACACCAAACGTTAACCAATGGATCGATGATTTGAGAATGAATGTACACGTTTCGGTATATTAAAGGAGGAAAAAAATTGAGACTTTAAAACATTTACTTGAAAAACAGTGCCTAGATTGGTACACTAGTATGTTAATAAAATATACAATAAACGCAGGATGGGCAATATATGGAAAACAAATTTTTGTGAAACATATAGAAACAAAGGTTGGTCACAAATTAAATACGCATTTACATTTAAATTTCTAGGAGGTTCATTAAGGGAATATGCCACAAAAAAAGAAAGATTGTTACTAGAGATAAATAAAAATATTGACACACAGACATTGATTCATCTTATTGTTATGGGTCTACCAGAGTATATAATGTACAAAATGGACAAGGAATCAATAACATCAACTGCAAATCTTTTCAATGAAATTGGTAAACATGAACATACAGTCAATAAAAATAATTGTAATAAATTCAAGAATACATTTTACAGTAAAGTAAATGTTGATAAAATTAAACCTTGCAAAATTTGTGAAAAATTAAAGAAAGGCAGTCGTTTCCACTCTGAAGAAAAATGCTGGTTTAAACAGACTGATGACTATGAAAACAAGATAAACTATAATAAGAATGTAAATAATACTGTATTAGATGTTGAATTGAGTGATAATGAGCCAAAAAACTAATAATTACACCATTAATTAAAGTAAAATTAACATTAGAAGGAAAATTAGACATATTTGGTATATATGATTCCGGCTCTAATGTTTCTTTGATAAATTCTAAATTATTAAGACTAAAGGAAGAAGAAAAAAATATACACAACAATACAAACTTACTAACAATTAATGGTGTAAAAAAGACAAAAGGTTTAACAACAATAAAAATTAAGATATTTAATATAGAGAAGAAAATTGATGTTTATATTATAGATGGTAAAGACTTCAAATATGATTTTCTAATTGGACTTGATACTATAAAAGAGTTTAATTTGATTCAGAATGACAATTTGGAAATTGAACAGAAATCTGAAGAAAACTTAACAAAGGAGGAAGGAGGAACAAAATTTTAAAAACTCCTAAGGAAAGTGAAGGAAAAAAGAACTTGAATCTTGTAAACTTTAATGAACATATAACAAAAAAAGAATTTACAATGGATCTGAGTCATTTAAATAGTAAACAAAAATCTGAAATAAATAAACTTATTGATAAATATAAATCAAGCTTTGCAAAGGATAAATATGATATTGGAACAGTAAAAGATTATGAAGCACGCATTGATCTACTAGTGGACAAATACTGCAGTAAAAGACCTTACAGATGTTCAATAGAGGATAAACTAGAGATAGAAGAACAGGTAAGAAAACTGCTTGAAAGAAACCTTATAGAAGAATCATACAGCCCATTCGCAACACCAGTAACCCTAGCTTTCAAAAAAGAAGACAATAGAAAAACGAGATTGTGTATCGATTTTAGAGATTTAAATAAGGTGGTAGTACCTCAGGTTCAACCATTTCCTTTGATTGAGGACTTAGTCACAAAAACCAGAAACTGTAAGTACTTTTCCACATTAGATATAAATTCTGCGTTCTGGTCTATTCCCCTGCGAATTGAAGATAGAAAGAAAACTGCTTTTGTTACACAGGAAGGCCACTACCAATGGACATGTTTACCCTTTGGTTTGAAAACTTTCTCAGCCATATTTCAAAGAATATTAAGCAACATACTAAGAAAGTACAAATTAACAGATTTTGCTGTAAATTTTATTGATGACATTTTGATATTTTCTAAATCCTACAATGATCACATAAATCATTTATCACAGCTTTTAGAGGCGATAGAAAAAGTAAGTTTTCGACTTAAGTTCACAAAATGTCGATTTGCAACAAATTCGGTAAAATACCTCGGACATATAATACAAGATAATACAGTAAGACCAGTGAGAGATAACTTAATTTCAATAAGGGATTTTCCAACACCAAAAAATCAGAAAAATATTAGACAACTTCTAGGAAAAATCAATTTCTACCGTGAATATATACCTAACAGTTTTATAATTTTAGAACCTTTACATAATATACTAAGGAAGAACCAAAAATTCATACGGTCAACAGAGTGCCAAGAAACTTTTGAGAAGATAAAACAATTACTGTGCTCACAACCAATCTTAGAAGTTTTTGACCGAGACTTACCAATAAACATATACACAGATGCATCATTAGAAGGTATTGGAGCAGTATTAAAGCAAATACAGCCAGATAGAAAAGAAAAACCTGTAGCATATTTTTCAAAAAAATTAAATGAAGCCCAAAAGAAAAAAAGGCTATATATTTAGAATGCTTAGCCATTAAAGAGGCTATTAGATACTGGCAATACTGGCTTATAGGCAAACCTTTTACAGTATATTCCGACCACAAACCATTGGAAAATTTAAATATTAAATCTAGAACGGACGAAGAGTTGGGCGATTTATCCTATTACTTATCACAATATAACTTTGAAATAAAATATGCACCAGGAAAGAATAATTTAGAGGCAGCCTGCTTGAGCTGAAACCCAGTATTAGAAGCTAATAAGGATGTACATGAACAATTAAAATAATAAACTTAATAACATTGAATGACATATTAGCAGACCAAGAGAAAAATGAGGATATTCAAAAATACAAGAACAAGTTAATAAATAAACACAATGTATATTATAAGAGGGTAAGAAAGCAAGAAAAAATACTACTATCAGAGGAACTCAATATAAAATTTATAAAACTAATACATGAAAATATGTGTCATATAGGTATAAAACAAATGCAAAAGAAAATAGGAAAACTTTATACAGCAAAGAATTTAACTAGAAACATCACCGATTTATGCAAACAGTGTGAAATATGTTTAAAAAATAAAACAAGAGGACCGGCTAAATATGGTTTAATGGCCCTGCCACAAAACTATTTGAAATTGTCTCAATAGACACAATTGGGGGATTCGGTGGCACTCGATCAACAAAAATATATTTACACCTTTTAGTCGACCACTTCACTCGATATACTTATATAGTAACCTCAAAGACTCAGAGTGCAAAAGACTTTATAAAACTTATAAATATTGTACCAAATTGTAAAGACATTGGCATGGTTCTCACCAACCAATATCCTAGAATCAATTCAAAAGAATTTAAGACTTTTTTAAATGAAAGATCAATCACACAAATTTTCACTGCAGTAAATTCGCCGTTTTCTAATGGACTTAACGAAAGATTAAACCAAACACTTGTAAATAAAATAAGATGCAAGATAAATGAAAATCGAAATACTACAGCGTGGACGACTACTGCACATAATTGTGTGGATAGATATAATAACACTGAACACTCAATAACATGCTTTTTACCGAGATACCTATTGAATGGTACTGATATTTCATTCATACCAAATGAACTTAAATTAGAAATAGAAGCAGATGACTGGATTAGAGACAGAAAAATTGCATTAGAAAGAACAATTAGGTCACATGAATATAATAAAATGTTAATTGATAAAAATAGAAAAACCCATAATTTCAAAGAAGGTGATATGGTATATGTTGAAAATGGTCATAAACTAAATAGAAGAAAATTAGACGAGTTAAGGATTGGTCCATTTAAAATCGAAGAAAAACTATCGCAATCAATATACAAGATTAATACAGGACATAAAAAGATGGAGTCAAATCTATTCCATATTACAAAACTTATTCCTGTCCCCATAACATAAGCGAAAATCTTCGGATAAATTTTCTAACCCGTGGGGGGAGATATAAAGGAATACCTAGAGGTGCCTAGGATCCCATACTATTGATATTTGAAAAGGTTTTATCTAATTCTATAGATGGCCAGTTAACGAAGATTCGAAAAACAATATTGTTTTTTTTTTATTATAGGGAGTTGACATTTCAGTATGTCACTGGAATATTGTAAAAATAATTTCATTAATTGTTGTTGAATTTTAAAAGAGAAACATATAAACATAAAAATGTCGTTTTTTTTGATATACAAAGCAACACATAGTTTTATTTGTTCAAATAATAATTGACTAATTGTCTTATATATATATACACCGTGAATTTGTAGTCGTTTTGGAACCGAAACGTGGTAACTTAGGATAATTAGTAGTATCAATAAAAAATAGTAAAATAATTGTACTGCGTATAGTAAAAAAGTTGGAATATAAATAATATTTTTCACTTATTCGAGTTTGATCGTAGTAACGCACGGACGATTCATTCACAAACGCATGCATACGTCACCGTCGCGGCGTCCGCGTTGCCGCGCCGCGCCGCCGCGCACAGTCGAAGTTATGAACGACGCACGATAGGTAACTACGTATATCAGCTGATACCTATCCAGAACCTCGTGTACCACGACCGAGTCCTATGCGTCATTTAAAAACTAGTGAAGCTACACAAGTATTATAAAATTAGGTAAATGCAATAGCGACGAAATTAATAATAGGCATATCAAGTTCAAAATCAGCTGATACGAGGCAATACGTTTTCTCTTTTTACTATGTAATTTCTGCATTGTGAAACATCACAATTAATACGTAAATGGATACTCCAATTTCTCCTTCATACTTTACACGGGCTTAGGACCGTCGGAAATACTTTATCTGAACATTACTTTTCGATAAATAGCTAACTTTATTTATTATGTAATAAAAATAAACACAGGTGAAAGAACTGTGAGTATTTCGGGCGTATTTCAAAAACTGGAGCTATTTACGAAATAATTAACTTACATACCTATGGACAGTTTATTAAAGGCCTCCACTATTGCACTACGTAGCTCCTCACGACTTTCACGTTCACGAGAATACACAAGTCTTTTTATTTCCGACATTGAGGCTTGTCTGGGCTTCTCGGCGACCAAGCCACGGGACCGCCGCGGCCTATCGAGTACCTATGTGATAGGTATCACGTATCACCAAACTGATTGTTGAGATAGGCACGTACTGCACTTGCATAATGAGTGGGACAGCCGTTGTGCTAGTAATACATATCGTGTATTGATAACGGCACTTCCTCCAATAGCTCGGATATAACTCGTAACATTTCTAAATACGAGCTGCCCGTTAGATGACCTTCAATAAAAACAGGCCCTATTTAATGGTCGTTTATAATATCGGCCTAAACATTCACACTGAACCTCACTTGGAGGTGGTCTTCCTGTATTAAGTGAGGGTTTACAGCGTTGCGATTATAGCGTCGTACAGTCCCACTCGAGTAAACAATGACTCATCTGTCCACAGTATGTTCGCATTCGTATTATTTAACAACCACTGACATGGCGATCCTTGCTGGTGCATCGTTGTTGTTAATTGCGTGAGCCCGACAAAAATGATCTATTAGTATTTAATGTTTTCCATACAAAGTATTGGCTAATATTAAATTCTCGAGCCGCCATTCTCGTGCTTCGCCGCGGATCCCGCTCTCATATCCTCTTCGATCTCCGGGGGTCATTCAGGAGTCCTCGGCCTTGCGCATGAGTCGGCGTACGGAATTGTCCATGGTCGAGAAGGCGCTGAGTTGCAGCTAAGATGGTGGGAGTGGTCGGAACTTGAGGACTTTCAATCCCTCGTAGCCGCAGCACATTCAAATGCTTCAGCTGGGAGTACAACCGTCTGGCCTCTTCCAAATTGTAATTGGCAACAGCATACAGCTGAACCAAGTAGTCAAAGAGTTTTCGTACTGACGACTATGTAATTTTCGCGTGACAATAAACAATGCATTATGCAACCATTTCGCGCGTCGGTTGCCGCGGTACTGAAGCGCGGGCGGGGGGTGCGGGGTCGGGAGCGCTCGCCGCCGTGCCTAGGCGCCTCGCCTCTGGGGTACATTAGGGTAGTTAGTGAACGCGGATTGGCGGGCGGCGCGGGCGCGGCGGTTTCTGTGTTGTTATTGGCAAATGTTTTACCGCTTAGTTAAACATGAATGATATCGATCGTAGTGACACGCGTAATCGTAGTACGTGAAATTGAGTGGCGTTACCACGAGTTCTCATTTATTTTTCGTAAACGACATTAAATTTAATGTTTATAAATAAATATATTTTTATTTTATTAAAATAATCACTTTTATCGATTCTATGATTGATATAGAGTATAGGATTTTCGGTTCCAAAACGACTACAAATTCACGGTGTATATATAATATATATATATATATATATTTTTTTTTTTAAAGATATAATTTGTAGCAGTGTTTGTGTCATTTCTAAGTCTCCCGCTGGATCAAATCGAATGATTCGATTAGGTAATTAATTGATTTACAATTGACGCTACAATTGGACATCACTAAAATGTCTATGGTCATGTCAATGAACCGTTTGTATACCTTTTGATTTTATTGTATTGAAATGGACTATAGCACGTAGTTTGCAATAGTGGTCGGTAGACGCCTGTAGGCTCGCCTCCTATTACGTGATACCTAAAAATGCAAAGCTGCCGAAATTTTGATCATACTCCTCTGTCCACATCTTTAGGGTTACAAGCGTGAGACTATGTAGGTGACTGCTTATACTTTTATTTTAAAAGTATGTAATGTTCGGTTCACTAATCCGATTTGTCATATAGTGTTACTAGCTTTGCCCGCGGCTTCTCTGGCTCGGTAATAGTAGGTACTTTCTCTGGATGAAAAGTACTATGTACTTTTTGTACAACTGACAAAGTATATACAAAATTTCATGATAATCAGTTGAGTAGTTAAGACGTTAAAGCGTAATAAAGAAACAAACTCAAATTCGCATTTATGATATTATAGTGAGGATGATTATAGGCATATGACGTCATAGATCACGTGTCAATTTGTTACAGACTGGCTGAATACAACGCTTATTATCACCAGGAACAGCTGGAGGGTCTCGTCAGGGTCACCCGTATGCTGCTTCATCACAGGTATCCACGGTACTTGGAAGATGGGGGTGAGTCTCTGTGACTATGAATACGATTTAACCTATAGCAAACTCATCGAGTCTAGTCTACAAGGAAATGACAGACTACCGAGTTAGTAATTGCCGTAATCAGGACGTCCAAAATAATACAGATTAGCCCAAAAACGGTATATTAACGGATGTTATTCTTAGCTTTTCTGTCAAAACCGTCATAAGTGTCGTTTTAGAATTTTCCTATCAGAAAATTTTACATACTGCCGGGTGCCGCCAAGACGGAAGAATGATCTAAAATGTCTGTCTCAAATTCTAGCGAAACATTTTCCAACTAACAGAAATCCGGGTGCTCTATTGGATTAATCAAAAGCACTGTTTCCTTATTGGATTTTAAAGATTAAGTTGACTGTGAGAATACCTTCTTCTTTCGAATATTATATCGCTCGTATCTCTTTAGTAGTCTAAAGATGTGGATCACATGTGGATGTCAAACTGTTGACTTTTGCCATTATGTAACTGGAAAAAGCTAACTTAATGCTAAGTTGACAACAGCCTACTTTCTTATCGTGTATGTAGGATCTGCATCGTTTAGAAGCTGTACGACTCGGAACTAGTTTAAACAGACATGCTCCGAAGCTAATATCACCTAGGAGTCTCTACAGAGCCTTTCACCCAGACAGGGTCGGATTAGACCATGTAGCCTTTGTTTCATTTCCAGGCACGATATTTTCAACATATTTTTTAACTAAACTCACAACCAGTTGTAAATTTCATTAAACAAATTGTATGATTTTGTTTGCACCTAGTTACTCGTACTTTGCATTATTTTGTGGATAATGGTGCTGGTTGTGTAATTACTTAAATTGTTATAAGATCTATGTAGTAGTATTAAGCTTTATTACACAATTGTTTGTTACACAAAAGACAAAAAAATAAATAAAAGATATTATAAAAAACAACAAACAATATACCTACTACACTTTTCCACTGTAACTGCTTCAAACTCCGTAGTATTTTCGCTTCCGTTCGCTTCGATGAATACTTGACTGCTTACGATTGTAAACTGACTTGGCGGTGCCCGTGCGCTTTATTTATATGCGGTTAAAGTGTTTCCGGAGTTTTCTAGAATCGTCATACCCGGTATGTAAGCAGTACGAATATTCGAGAATGTGCCAGCGTTCTCTCCACTTTTCCCGTAC
This sequence comes from Catocala sponsa, assembly GCA_963564715.1. Lineage (NCBI taxonomy): Eukaryota > Metazoa > Arthropoda > Insecta > Lepidoptera > Erebidae > Catocala > Catocala sponsa. The sequence goes on along the minus strand of OY751333.1, from coordinate 25,322,043 downwards.
GAAGTTCCGTTAGATGTCAATAGATGACGCTGTAATCAATTATAAGAGGGAACTGCCGAGTCTACCACACAATTCCGAGAGATGGCACTGGGTGTAGCATTATTTATTGCGAAGATATTAGCTTCTAATTATTTTCTTTATTGCAGCACTCGCCTTCACAAGCAGACTGCCATGTATATACAGTTGCGTCGCCAGTCCTCTAGGAGTGGTTCAGCATCTGTGCAGACAACTTGGGCTGCCTCTGGCCAGTGTCAGACCAGTGCCAGTACATTCATCAGGTAAGTGAAGACTATTGTGATCGTCTAGACACGAGGATGAGCAATGAAACAACGACTTAGCTATTCGGCGTATATTCGCAGACTGACTTTAATGTAGGTGATTTGTTTTTCATCTGCTTTTTATATGTCCCACTGCTGGGCAAAAGCCTCTCCCTTGGACTTCCAAATCCTTCTTAATCCTTACTAATATTATAAATGCGAAAGTAACTCTGTCTGTCTGTCGGTCTGTCTGTCTGTCAGTCTATCTGTCTGTTACCTTTTTACGCTCAATCCGCTGAACCGATTTTGATGAAATTTGGAATGGAGATAGCCTGAAACCCTGGAAAGGACATAGGCTATATAAATCCATATATATTATTTTCACTAAGATACAGCATTTTCTTTTTATTGACTTATCAATATCACATATTCTAGTCGATACTTAAACAACACAAAGAGCTGACTCGGGGGATCTCTGTGATTCCGAAAATGACCATGCGCTATTTGGATAGTGATATAAAACGTTTGTTTCAATGTTTAAATAAAAATTAAATAAACTGTCATAAAATTTAAAATTAATTTTTTGATCTGGGAATAGGGCACATAGGTTATTTATCTATACAAATAAATAAAATTTAATTGTCTGTTTGTAATGTCAAAATAACAGCTTTTTATCTAATTCGTATGAAAGTATATAAGGTACATATACTAAAACACCTATTTTTATATTTTTGTCTGTTTGTTCCGACTAATCTTCGAAACGGCTGAACCGATTTTGACGGGACTTTCACTGGCAGATAGCTGATGTCATAAGGAGTAACATAGGCTATTTTGATTTTAGAAAAAAGATAGGATTCCGCAGGGACAAACAATTTTTAGTTAAAATCTACACGGACGAAGTCGCAGGTAACAGCTAGACAGATATATATCACGGTCTTAAAATATGACCACACCTTTCTGTTACACGCTGTATATCCGTATCGTTGTACAATCAAGCTATTTTATTTAACCGCCCACAAGGACTATTCTGATATCCTTACAATACCATTTAGTATTAGAATTATTAAGGCAATCAGGCATGGTAAATAATCCTTGAAATAAATTCTTTGTTTAAATTTAAAACATTAACTAACCGATACTAATCGATTGATTTAATATAATCAGATTTATTTACAACTAGCTTTTGCCCGCGAATTCGGTCGCGTTAATTTAGAATTTGACAAATCAATTCGGGTCGTACTCTGCTTGTAATAATATAATTCAATCATGATTCGAAAGACACGTGGCGCCATCTATTATCATAAGAACTTATTGTTGTTTTCCTCGGGAACAGTAACTTTTTTCGGGATGAAGGTAGCCTATGTCCATTTCTGTACACATGATAACGTATATGCAAAATTTCAGGATGATCGGTTCAGTGGTTTAGGCGTGAAAAGGTAACAAACAAACAAACTCATTTTCGCTTTTATAATATTAGTTAGGATTAGGATTAGGATGCGTAATGTTAATGCTATATAATTGTGCATATTGGTTCGAAAATTTAAAAGCAGGCATTGCGTAGCGTCTGTGGGACATTTACGGAAACCTAGCCACGCTAGACTAAGTCCAGTGTCAATTGAATAAGAGTATTGAGTAAGATTGAAGCAGCGGTAGTCCAATGGATAAGGCATTTGACTTGCGATCGAGAGGTCGCGGGTTCGAACCCCACCCAATGCAATACCGACGTGAACACACTCCTAACACAAGCACTTTAGTTAGCTGGAGGGGTTAACAAGAATACTAGGAATTTAAAACCCAAATTGCTAGGAATTTAAATTTAAAAAAAGAGTAATATTAATAATTTTATACCAATAAGGGCCTGTTCCACAAACTCCAAATAGCATTTATATATAAGACTAAATGTGCCCCCGTGGCTCGTAGCGTGATGTTATATAGCCTATAGCTTTCCTCGATAAATGAGCTAACTAACACTAAAAGAAGTTTTCAATTGGGACCAGTAGTTCCTAGAGATTAGCGCGTTCAAACAAACCAACAAACTCTTCAGCTTTATAATATTAGTATAGATAAAAGTCTCGCCATCCCTCTTCTTTAACCAGACAAGAGTGAGATAGCATGCGATTTATATTTTGGATAACGTTTACTTAATAGTTCTGAAACTGGCCATAAGATGTCAAACAAACATACCACCTATTAGTGAGCACTTATTGTAGTTGCAATGCCAAGGGAATCCTAACTTCCTAACTAATATTATAAAAGTGAAAATGGGTTTGTTTGTTTGTTACCTTTTCACGCCTAAACCACTGAACCGATCATCCTGAAATTTTTCATATACCTAGTCAGATGTACTAAAACGGATATAGGCTACGTTTCATCCCGAAAAAATTGACTGTTCCCGAGTAAAACAACAAAAACTTTCTTATGATAATAGATGGCGCCACGTGTCTTTCGAATATTGATTGAATTATATTATTACAAGCAGAGTACGACCCGAATTTATTGTCAAATTCTAAATTAAAGCGAGCGAAGCCGCGGACTAAAGCTAGTCATTGATAAATTTATGTTTTCTTTTCTTTCTAATAAAAAAGACAATTCCCGCACCAGAAATAATTCTTGAGTCGCAGAGGACTTTACGAACATTCAAACAGAATACTCAGACTCGGAACAAATATTTGTGGATCACAATTTTTTTTGTCCAGTATGGGATTCAAAAGTCGCAGCAGAAGTAGGCCCTCCACAAGGTGGCCCGACGACCTGGTAAGGGTCGCAGGAAGCGGTTATACGGGTGGCCCAAGACCTGTCTGTGTGGAAAACCTTGGAGGACGCCTATTCAGCAGTGGAAGTCTTTCTGCTGAGATGATGATGTTGGGATTCGAACCCACAACACTGCGCGGTGGCAGTGGCGAGGCGATTACTTAAACCACTACGCAGTCGTGCAGTCAAAACATTGATCCTAACCTTTTTTACCTTTTTTATCTTTTTTAACCATAAAGTGTGCAATGAAAAGTATTTATAGCGTTCACTGGTATTATAAAATGGGTTTTGATTCGCTCGTGAAACAGTCCAGACACGTTAACACTAACGCACATCTCACACCAGACGCACGCACTTTACAGCATACACATTACTCCAGAGAGGTACTCATCAAAATCTCATCCCAAAATACTCGCAATCCAAGCACACCAGTCGCCTTCCATGGCTAAGTAAAAACTCTGTTAAATCGCAAACTGCTGTTCATTTCACACTTAAAAACAGCAATACAGGACGACATACAAATATGCCGAGAGAAAGTCGTGCTTTAAGAGATATTTTGCACCAGCATTTTGTTATATTGCTTTTATAGGTCCTATAGAATTGTCAGAGATAATGCCTACGGCACCTGCTTATTATTGTCTCTTTACACAGTGATGGACCACTCTCACAACAAATCTGGTTGTATACTAACCCATTTCAAAATAGTTACATTCACGAAAGTTATGTTGGTATGACGTCACTGCCAAAGTTTTTCTTAGAAATTACAACATACGGTCCCCCAAATACGCATAAAGAGATTTCTTCAGGTGTGATGTCCCTGGTGTTACATACCTTAAGAGGAAAGACAAGTACTGTTTTTCCATACAAACGTAGTCCCCCGTCTCCTCCCTGGATAATGCCAGTAGAGCATAATTTTTTTCCATAAAATGTATGGGCTCTATTGGCATCCCTATGTTTTCCTTTTTTCATAAATTAATTATTAAAATAGACATGAGCCTTCAAAAACCTGAAAAATTGGGCAGGTTTTCCACTGTGTTCAAACATCCAGAAAATAAATTTGACTAGGTTATATAAAGAAAGGAAAACATAGGAACTCGGCCAAAGCCTTTCTTTAATTTTTAATGAAAATAGTAGTTAAATCGGTCAAGTTTTGGAGAAGGAATCAGGGGACTACGAAACGTTGATTTTGTGTACTTTTAATAGGTATTTTCGGTCCAAGCTGCAGTTTTCTCTATCGCGCTCATGATAGAGAAAACTGCAGCTTGGACATATGGCATACATATGGCACTGTGCGACAGCAATAGATTTTACAAATACCTATTTTTCAATTCTCTGGCCCTTAGTGTTTCCTCTTAATAGGCTAAAAACCCTAATCCTTACCGTCAGGTGGATAGCAAGCTTGTATGTACTGGTGTATCTAGGGTTATTTTTAAGAGGCAGGATCCTAAAAACGATGGCCTACTTAAACTGTGTAACTCATATTTTTATGGCAAATAAAGTATTTGAATTGAAACCTAACATTCTGGAGTCGGCACTGCCTACCTGCCCTCCCCCCTTATATTGTACTAGCTTTTACCCGCGGCTTCGCTCGCTATAATTTAGAATTTGACAATCAATTCGGGTTGTAATAATATAATTCAATCACGATTCGAAAGACATGTGGCGCCATCTATTATCATAAGAACGTTATTGTTGTTTTCCTCGAGAACAGTAATTTTTTTTGGGATGAAAGGTAGACTATGTCCGTTTCTGTACACCTGTCAACGTATATGTAAAATTTCCGAATGATCGGTTTAGTGGTTTAGGCGTGAAAAGGTAACAAACAAACTCATTTTCGCTTTTATAATATTAGTTAGGAAGGTAGGATGCGCCAATGTGTATGCGACCTACTGTTATAAAGAGAGGGCACGCCCAAAGCACTTTACAAGGAAAATGGAAGTATATTTTACGTTATGATAACAAAAAACTAGATCAAACAGTATTATACATTCAGTATACTAATAATAAACATAACCTAAAATTATTTACCCACTCAAGGGCAAATTATTTGGGCCAAACTGTGCTAGATCTAAACTAGGTAAAGTAAGAAACATCTATAGGTATGTATAATATATTGCAACGATAAAAAGTTTGTTTGTTTGTTTGAACATGATATTATCAAGAAACACCAGTACAATTTTAAAAAAATTTGGTGGTCTGTAAAGTCAGTTTACGGACGATAGTTTAACGTGACAACGTCATAACAACACATAGATTGTAGCGCTCTCGCTCCGATCGTAACGTTACAATGAGCGTAACGGGACAAAGAGTCATCCTTTTTCGTGCGTGCAGCCGGTGTTCATCGATTTATAGACGTTGTCACGTCAAAAATCATGCATTATATGGCCTCTTTATTGAGAAAGTTTATTAAGCAATATTACTTTGCAACTCACGGGGCATGTTTTAACCATATTTGATTTATTTATTTTGACTGCTTGGATAGCGTAAGTGGTTTACATGGTCGCCTTGGAACTGCCACTGCGCCAAGTGTGGTGAAGTCGAACCTTGTACTAAAAAAACATTGTGTGATCCACAAATTGTAATTCCGATACTCGGTGTTCTTTGTGTCCGTTGTTTGAGTGTTTGTAAAGTTAACAAGAGCGGCGAAAAATCAATTGTACTTGAATTCAAATATTCAACGAGAGTTAAACCACAAGGCACAGCTAGTATGAAATATTGGCAAAACGCCAGGTTCGGTTAAAAGTTATACCACGCCAAATGCTTGGGATGCGTCGCGTCTGTTTGTAGGTAAATATTTATTCTGTGGTATCCTTTGGTATTTGAATTGTGTGACGTATCTGTACATTACGTTGGCTGTGATCTCGATAATACGTGATTCGGAAGTTGATGTAATCTTTGTTTTATTGCTGTTATCGAACGAACGTATATACGTGGAAATTTGTATATTTGTGTATCCTAGAAATACGTTTGTTTCAATAGGTTTTAATATATTCACGCCTGTACATCTTCAAAGGCGGCAGAATTGTATTGCACATATATTTCTGTATTAGACCCTACGTAATGGGAAACGGAAATCCGTAGTCTCTGCCTACCCCTCTGGGAAACAGGCGTGAATCTATGTATGTATGTAATGGGAAACGACAATATTGCCGTCCATGACATCATCCATGTTTAGACATCGTATTGCTGGTGAGAATTCAAATCTTGACTGAAAAATCCTTTAACACTGGCCAATCCAGGACTAAAACCCAAAAGGGAGTTTACCCATGTTCCGGTACTCGACAGGATCCAAAAGGAAGTTGGACCCTTACAGGTTTGAATCACGGATTGGACAAAGTTTTACCCGGAAGTCTCCCTCATGCACAGCAGTCGCATAAACTACAGCAGCATAACCAAGACAGATTTTAATTCTTGTCCACAGGCCGAGGTATGGATCTTGAAGCTTTGGAGAAACTATGCGACGAAGACGTAACAGCAAATCGTTCGCCTCTCCTAGTTTTAGGAGAGGTAGGGGCGCCACCACTAGGTTGGGGCACTCCATTAGCGACGTTAGGAGCTATCTGCAAGAAGAGGAACATACACTTACATATTAGGGGACACGCGTTAGCTTTACCTGGTGCTTCGGGAAGGGATGAGGTATGTTAATTGACGTATTTTGCTGTGATTAGGGGCTTCTCTTATTATATAATAGGTATATGTCTTGTAGTGACTTGTAGTACATTTAAAAATAATACGTTCGCATCGTTGCAAGGAGTTTTGACTGCAGACATGGGAGTGTACCGCATCCACATTTCGCCATAAGTTTTTAGGTCCCATATATTGTACACACTGGAATATTTTTACCAAGTATTTTTAGAACACACGTATTTTTGGAACCAACCTTATACGATTACATGACACATTGTCAGGCTTCGTCCCGCTGCTGAAGATTTTTAACAATAAAACACAATAACGCTGTCTAACTTGGAAATAGAACCCCATCCCTCAAGACTACGCAAGCCAAAAGCAAAACTTCTAGGACGAGACTAAAATTTCCTTTTCGCTTTTAGTATCTTGGCTTGGTCTTGAAAAACGGTGCGGACACGACTATCTGTAATTATAAATAATTTGTTTTTTTTTTGTTAAAGTCTTTCAGTATACCAGATTCAGTTACACTAACGCCTGGACCATGGTTCGGCGTCCCTGGACTTCCTACTGTCGTATCCTTTGCAATAAAAAATGGCTCCTAGAACTTAAGCTAAAATGGTAATTCAATAGGTGCTCATCGCATTGACAACCCAGTCTTCATAAATCTGATGTCTGATCTATTAAGTTTCCATTGCTTACCTTCCTTTTAACTCCGCACTAGGAGTAAATTGACAATTCCTTGCTCCGTGCCTCGGAGAGCACGTTAAGCCGTCGGTCCCGGCTGCCATGAACATCTATTGCAGTCGTTATTGGGAAGTCGGTGCCCTTTAATATCCTGACACTGGTATAGTCTTAGGGTATCGTTAGCCTTCGGGTTGCGGAGGTCAGATGGCAGTCGCTCCGTGTAAAAACTGATATCCAGTCAAATCCGGTTAGACTAGAAAGCCGACCCCAAGTGACTTGGGAATAATAAAGGAAAGGGAAGAAGATTAATCTGGTACGCATTTAGTTTCCTTAATATGACAACAGACATTCTACAAAATACCAGAACCAATCACTGCCAACGACCACTCAAAAGGAGTAAACGCTGTAAGTAAAATATATCTTATCTACTAGATCTTAAGGTTCGAAATTGCTTGTAGTCTGTCCCAGTGTGCGAAGCATTTTGAACTCTAGTCCATTGAATGCAGTAATTCATGTTCGATCAATTTCAAGTCCACACACATATGTATGTAGGTATGTATGTGTAATGTCTGTGTACGTGCTTTGTATATTTTCATAGTCGATTAATAATTTCGAACCGTTACTAGGATGACACTTCGAAATGCCTTTACTCATGTTTCCATTGACAGTCGATATCGAATTACCGATTTTGGTAATAATAATATTCTATCACATACACACAACACCATCTAGCCCAAACTAAGCAGAACTTGTACTATGAGTACTAGACAATGGATAAACATACATATATACTATTTTTTTTGTAAATACATACATATTATACATAGAAACGCCCAGACCAAGACAAACATCCATGTTCATGCACACAAATGTTTGACTTGTGCGGGAATCGAACCCGCGACCTTAGGCGTGGCAGTCGGTTACACTAACCACTACGTTATCGAGGCCGAAAAATAATGGTTAAGAAAATAGCGATTGTTATGGTAATCGAATAAATCAAAAATTGTAGGATCCCGCATTCGAATGTTGATTAATTAATAGTCGCTGATTGTTATTCGAATAATCTAATATTCGGCACCCGTTTTAATTATTTAAATCAATAACCTCATAATAATGAAGATGATATAATCGGTATCGGTTACAATAACCGGTATCGATTACATAACTGATACATGGAAACAGGGTGTTAAAATTATAAAATGGGATCGGTACACGAAAGTCCTTATGAATGTAGGTCAAGCATTTGATAAGAAAACAATAACAATGAAAATAATAATGTTGATTACTTTTTACACTGTTGCTATGGCGATTTATGAGGTATAACGAGATTTATAGCGCTGAGGTAAATAGAAATGTAATTTTTTTTTGGCCTAATCTTTCTCTTCGGCCGCCGCCGCGTAATATACTCGTAATATTAACTTTAATGAGCTAGAAAACCTTTGTAGCATAGGTTATTCTTCCTACGATTCTTTACATGTTATGTTCAGTAATAATGCGCTTATGCGTATAATTGCTTTGAAAAAAAGAAATAAAAAAATGTCACATACTTACTACAAACACATAATAACAAGTATAAATAAAAATAAATAAGTATACAAAAATAAACTTAAGAACTTAATAAATAAAATGTAACGTTATATTTGGTCTAACTCGCTTTAGAGGCGTGGTGACCCAGGAATGAATTAAGCGGAGACAATTAAAATATTATACTACACGATTAATAGGTCATATTTCTGATAACAACTTCTACAAGTATATAAACCGAATTATATAAAACAATGTCGACTAGAAAATCAGGGCGTGGTTCGTGGAAGGCTATGTTACGTGGTCTTTGATAGAAAATACCACTTATCTTCGACACGGCAGCGCAGCGGAAGCAGCACGCATCTGGGCGCGGTCTAGCTTATATAGGAGCTACGGCCGGGCAGGAGGGGAAAGAGGGGCGCCACCACCACCATCGGCTTATGATCGTGCTTCTATCAGGACGATCCGTCGTGATACCTGGTTACCCTGTTTACTACCACGTACTATGTTGCACCTATACACGTTGAACACAATTGGGGTCCGGGGACGAGAAAATAAATAAGTAAACGTCATTTGGGTTTTAACCGTTTATTCCTCCACTAGATGGCACTTTGACGAATTGTATATAGCCGTTACAAATTTCGCAAAGGCAATAAAAATTTCCGGCCTTGTATACCCTGCGTGTGAACGAAACCATATCGCGATGTAACTCGATCCTTACGCCATCTATAGAGCACACGGACAATTTATATGGTTCCGTTAACCGCTAATTATATTTTACAAAATATTGATGTTTAAACTCAAACACACGTGAAAAATAATTTAAACGCTATGTAGAATTAAAACTAATTAATACAAAAAATTAAACAGGTTTTGACGATCTTGTTAATTATCCTTAATAAAATGTGTTAAACATACAATAGAAAATATGACGGATATAAAATCGAGTCTTACGAAATCTGTCTGCAAAGTCACAGAATCATCAGCAGAGCTTCTTCCTAAATACATTCAAGTATTAACTGTGTAAAATATATGTTTATACCACCTTGGGAGACATATCACGCGGCGAATAAGTTGTGCACATGCGTACACCAAGCACGCTACGCACCCGCAGTGGACCCGCTGCAAGCTCGTTGAAAGAGATAAAGATCATTTATTTTGTGAAACATGAGTATACAATACAAATTACGTTAGCTTGCATGTTTTACCATACGGCGTACAAAATTTGAATATTACAAAAATCATTCTTACAATAAAAATTATAAAGTGACAAAATTTGTAAAAAACATGTCAGGGGAACATGTGAGAGCACGTCGATCGAATGTCCAGTAGTAAAACAATTGAAATATTTCTTTTCCGATTCTGAAGTGTCATTCAACTAATTTAGACATGGTACTCAATACTTATCGTTGGTTAAGAGTTTTTCGTGTGATACGGTGTGCCAGTGCGTCGTAAAACACGTATGTGTTGTGTGCAGGCTGGCAGCCGCGAGGGGGCGCTGGCAGCGCTGGCGGGACTGACCGGCGGCGGCGCGCGCCTGCCCGCGCTGGCACTGTGGACGTGCGTGCGCGCGGCCGGCGCGCGCCAGCTGCAGCAGCGTCTGGCGCTCGCCTTCCGCTCCGCGCGCGCCGTGCACGCTGTCGTCGCCAGCGCGGGGCTCACGCTGCTGGTAACTATATTATAAATACTGTCGGGCTCACGCTGCTGGTAACTATACTATACTGGGTGTAAGGGACAGGGGACCGAAAACTTTTGCAAGAAGTCTTTCTGTAAGAACTTATCTCGACGCAAATTTTTATTAATCATAAAAACGTAAGATTATCTTTTTATATTGATTAACATTATAACATTACGCAATGGATTGCTACCGATGTAGCAATCCATTGCGTACTGTTCGCGCCGGCGCGCGGCTCCCCGCGCATAAACAGCTGATTAGTTTAAATCACGACGATATAATTAATTACATTGCTGTATTTTAGTAAAATATGGTATTATTTAAAAAAAAAATGGATGTTTTATGCATTATGTTATGATTCACAGTGAAAAATGAAAAATTGCAGATAAAATGTTTTTCCTGAAATAAATTTCAATGAACTTTAACTCAGAATAATGGTCGAAATTTACTATTTCAGTTTTCGGTACGCTGTCCCTTACACCCAGTATACTGCAGTAGTCTTTAGTTGGATCGTAAATTTTCCTGGCGACTAAAGTAGACAGAATAGTAGGTGTAAACCGCAAGGATCATCAAGATGACATTCACAGCTATATATAAAAAAAAATATTAACCATGGTTGTTTCATATTCTAGAGTGAACGACCTGGCGGCGATGAACCACCAAATGTGGATGTTGTGGTAAGCATGCATTTCTGTTTGTATGATATTGATTTTGTTCGTAATATATGGTACTGTTAGTTATGAAAGGCGTCTTAAACAAGTGCCGTCATGAATCATCCGATCGAGCGGCTTATAAAAGCGTGCTCGACGCGCATCAACTCACTTTGACATCGAACGGCGGGTGGAGCGGACATGCTATGTGATCGTTGTTAGGTGATATCAATTATTATCTCTAGCTTTATTTGTCAATGCATGTCTTTAACATACGGTAACAATAACAATCTTGAATAATTCAATGATTATTTAAACAATGAAACTACATTTGTTTTTTGAAGTGAAAACTTCTTTAGTGGCGTTGTGAATTTTTTTGTGATGGGTAAAAAATGTTAAAAATTCGTAAGACGGAGGGAGAATTGTCAAACTCGCGTCAGGACACGTGACCTGATCGAAAATTCGTAAGACAGAGGGAGAATTGTCATGTTTGTGTACGATAGCGCAATAAATGAATATTGTATTTTATGATAGTACTTTTATTCTGATAATTAATTAAAGCAATTCGTGCAAAAATTATTCCCTAACCATTCCAAAATATCAAAAATGCACAACGTTAATATTCAAGTTTTCACTTCTGCCGGCACTCCCGGAGTGCAACCCGTTGATTTTTTTAAGCTGTTTGGCCTCAGGTTCCTGACAGACTCATTTAAAACTAATATAATGCAATTATTACGAAAAATAAGTGTTATTATTCGACTTCTTAACTGTTCGCGTTACTGTTTGCAGGAAGCAGTGTCGCACGCGTCCGCTTGCGTAGCGTTCCAGTTCGCGCCGGCCGGCAGCGAGAAACCGCCACCTTACTACGACAAACTCAACTCTTGGCTGGGACAAGTGTTGCAGAGAGAGGCTGACATGGTACGTACTGTTCCATTGATTTATCTTATCTTATGTGTGGTGGCCAGTCAGTGCAGACCGGTGACACTTCGACCCAGTGGGATCTTTTGTGTCGGCCCCAAGATTTAACCCTTAGCTATCTCCTTATGAATGTACTGCATAAGCCGCAGTGTACAATTCAGAGGGAGAAGCCTGAAGTCTTCAGGGCTTGGATGCCACCCCCATCAGACCCGTCCTCAGTCTAGCCAACGCGTCGCATTCACACAATAGGTGCGATATGGACTCGTCCTGTTCCATTGATTTCTATCGTGTGTTTATCTCCTTAACTGCCTTCAAAGCTTAGATCTTAAAGTTAGCACTCACGATGTTATAAGTTATTTTATACTGATTACCTAATAGGTATTATTATTGATAATAGAGAGCAGCGATAGCTCAGTGGGAGACCAACAGACTGCAATGCAGAGGGTCTCGGGTTCGAACCCACGTCGCGCACCTCTGACTTTCGGAAGTTATATGACTTTACGAAATTATGTGCGTATTGATTGATAATTATGGCCTGCTTCGTGGCTCGGAAAGCACGTTAAGCCGTCGATCCCGGCTGCCATGAACATCTATGGCAGTCATTATGGGTGAGTGTCGACACAAAAGATCCCACTGGGTCGAAGTGTCGCCGGTCTGCGCTGACTGGCCCCCACATAAGATAAGATAAGATTATTGATAATATAGTGGCAATACGGTAGGGTGGATCCTTTTATAGCAAATGAGAGTGCACTTATATTTGCGCACACACTTGTGGCACACGCAGATGGCCAGTCTCCGTTAAAACTGGCCGCCGTGACCGAAATTCGGTCTGGTGGGCATTATTATTAGTGACTAGCTGTTACCTGCGACTTCGCCCGCGTAGATTTTAACTAAAAAGTGTTGGTCTCCGCGGAACTCTATTATTTTTTCTAAAATCAAAGTAGCCTATGTTACTCCTTATAACATCAGCTATCTGCCAGTGAAAGTCCCGTCAAAATCGGTTCAGCCGTTTCGGAGATTAGCCGTAACAAACAGACAGACAGACAGACAGACAAAAATTTAAAATATAGATTTTTTCGTATATGTACCTTATATACTGTCATATGCATTAGATAAAAAGCTGTTATTTTGACATTACAAACAGACACTTCAATTTTATTTATTTGTATAGATATAGTAGCAGTACGGTAGGGTGGACCCTTTTATAGCAAATGAGAGTGCACTCGTGTTTGCGCACACGCTTGTGCACTATAATAACTCCTGCGCAGATGGCCATTATTATTAGTGAAGTCGTTATCAGATAAATATAGAAGTGTGCTCGTTTACAGATAAGTATAGAGGTATGCGAAACGGAGTGCCACGGCGTGGTGCTGCGGTACTGCCCACTAGAGGGCGCTGGCGGCGCGGGCGGCGAGGCGGCGGTGGCGGGCTGGGCCGCGGCGCTGGACGCGCAACTGCACGTGCTGCACGCCACGGTGGCGCTGCGCGATCCCTTCCAGGAGCGCGTCGCGCACCACGCGTGCTTGAAGCTCGTGCACGTGCCCGGCTGGGCAGGTAACACATAGCCTACATACTGTCGACTACTAAATGTATTACACTGATATGCCTTTAACTTATCAGTATAAAATAGTAGAATACAAATTATATTAATTCTACCATATTTTGCTGTCATATTCTTCCACATACTTCAAATCATATTCTGCATTATTTATTATCAACCATTTTCTACCAGCAGGTATAATAAAAATTTGGCTTTGATTAAGACATATTGAATCGAATAAGGCGTTACTGGAAGTCCATTGTAATAAAATTAATGGGGAGAGAGGAACCCACCACAGACATTCGAATTGCCCACCCCTAACTATTAATATCGACGTGAAATAGCAGTATTCCTACTGGTGTGTTGTGTCGTGTGAGAGTGCCGGAGGCCCAATCAACCTCTTTCCCCCTTCCCGCTCCTTCTTCCCACTCCCATTCCTAAAGGGTCGGCAACGCGCAAGTGATGCCTCTGGTGTTGCAGGCGCATAGGCTACGGTGACCACTTACCATCAGGTGGGCCGTATGCTTGTTTGCCAACTTAGTTGTATAAAAAATAAAAAATTGCAGTGAAAAAAGGTTGACAATACTGAACTTCTCTGAAGAAGCTATTTAGAGAAGTTCGGTATTGTCAACGTGGGACCCAGACATACTCCAACTTGCAGAGTTTCGTCTCAGCGCGAGCCCTCTTCGGGAACGTGCGTGGCGAGTTGATCTCTTCCCAATAATTTTATTTGATTATGACTCTTACATCGCTTTTAGCTCATAGCCAGTTGCACTCACTAATCGGTAAACGATTAGCGAGGTTAAGCAACGTTGGGTGCGGTCAGTCTATAGATGGGTGACCGCTTAGTGGTATTTCATCTGAGCGTCTCCGTGCTTCGGAGGGCACGTAAAAAGTCGGTCCCGGTTGTTGTCAAATTGACAGCAGTCGTTAAGCCATGTCAGAGGCCTACGGGCGGCTTGAACAACTCTTGACAACAGGTTGGTCACTAACCACACGAAAAGAAAGACAAGAAAGACATCGATTTAAAAAAAAGAACCGCTACTGAACGGTTTGTCAATACATTGATTCATTAGGCATCCTAATAGCGGCGCCTATCTAATTCTTAAACAAATACACTGATAAAACACGCGTTAAAAATGGTTACTTATTAACTAACTAATTTTGGCATATGTAAACGTGGATAGTCAGGGTGGCGGCGACAATGAAGACCACAAGTTGTACGGAAAAGAACTTACATTATCTTTGAATGCACGTTTCAATAGTTAGAATATGAATGCCACAAAATATTCTACTCGCCGGTATTTTATACAAACGTTTGACCTAATTTAATATTAAATTTACAAACTCATATTAAACATTGTTTATCTTAATTATTCTGATGATTATTTACATACAATTATTAATAATAATACAGGATTATGTAACATTAAGGATTTATTACACCGGAAGCAGAGGCGCCGGTGTGACAATATTATGCCTAACCCAAAATCAGTAAGAATCTAATAGCTTAATCATTATATTATACATAGTAAAATCAAATGATTATAGAATTGATTATAAAAAAAAACAAACAGAAAATTATTTGACTGTGATAGTGTAAAAAAAGTACAGAGGTCAGTAACAATACGTACTATTTATTAATCGCACCGAAGCTGACAAGCGGAAGGCGCTAAGCTAATAAATATAATTAAATATATATAAAGATATTAAACTATTTAGATACTTGATTATAAAATTATTAATTAATTATAAGACGATAATATGTTTTAATGTACATGTAGTGGTTAACCCATTCAATGCGGCGGACGCCGATCGGCGTCTTATTTTTTCATAATCAGATTCGGAGGATGCCGATCGGCGTCATGTATAGTTGTTTTATATTTTACCCAAACTTAAAGATATTATATTAATAAAACAACAAATGTGTTTGGCATTTACTAATGAAATGCCTTATATGAGTAGTTTTTAGATATTTTAGTTGTTTTTATTTCGTCAAGTGCGGCTGACGCCGATCGGCGTTTACGTTAAATATGAGCCGATTCTGGCTAGTGAAAGCAAAATTTGTTGCCGCATTGAATGGGTTAAGATGTACCCGAACTAGCAGTATATGTGAGGCCGGCAGATTGATAACACATAGTAATTATTGAGAGTACATAAAATACCCACAAAAATTACAATGTCTAAATTAGTTTGATTTCCTTCTATTCGTCTTATGCCTACATAAAACACTTTATTTTGTAGGTCTCGGCGGCGTTCGGTACGTACCAGCAGGCTGGGAAGACGCCACACCAGAAGAGCTGAACTCTCTGAACAGGCAGTTGGTGGAGACGCTTCGAGCTACCGACGGCGCATTCTCTTGTGGCGACGGGGATGATGGACTAGTCTGTGTGAGGTATAATCTATTTTAATTTTGACCTGGGTTGAACAGAACTTATTATTTGAAAGTGTCAGCCGTCGATATACTATATCCCTATGTATAATTTACTTGTAAAATGTTCGATGTTCAATAAATTATTAAATATACGAGCGTATTCATATAAATTTGAATGTTTTTGAATAATTTGTATACATATAGGTATTGTGTTCAAATATTTCGAATAATTCTAATGTGGTAGGAAAAACGATTTTATTCTTATAATTATTTAAATGGTTTCGAAATTCGTAATCGAATGTACTGGAATAATTCGAATGTATTCGAACGATGCCAATCCCTCATTAACAAATTTACAAATTATTATACAATTGAATGTGTTCGAACATTTCGAAAGTATTCGAGTTATTCTAATGTGGTAGGAAAAATTATTTTATTATTATCATTTAAATACCTTCAAAGAAATCGGATGTACTTGAATAATTCGAATGTATTAGAACGATGCCAATGAGGGTTTAAAAATTATTATATTCGAATGGTTTCGAAAAATTGACAGCACTCGAATAATTCGAATAATTTTTAGTGCTTGAATAATTCGAATGTATTCGAATAATACTAATGTGGTAGATAATATTTTACTCGTACAATTCGAATAAATCGGAAGTACTCAAATGATTCTAATGTATTCTAACGATTCCAATGAGGGTCAAAAAGTATTTTATTCGAATAATTCGAATAATCGACAGTACTACAATAATTCAAGTGGTTTAAAATAATCGTCAGTACTCGAATAATTTAAATGTATTCGAATAATTCCAATACGGTAAAAATAAATTATTTGTGCAATTCGAATATATTCCAATAAATAATTCATTCGAAAAATAAATGAATTGGAGACATGCGGGCAATAATCATCAATCATGCAAGTAGTAATCTCTTTTTTGTGATCTTAGATTCGGAATGGTAACTGAAGACACGGACGTCGATGAGCTGCTCGACTTAGTGATATCAGCCGGCAAAGAGGTCGAGGAAAGTTCCAGAGCGCTCACCAATATGACTGAAGTTTTGAAGAAAGGTATGCAGATATTTGAGTATTTTCCAGCTACGTTCCAGTCATTGACAGTGTTCAATAAGTATTCTGAAAAATATATAGAGAGGTTTCGTAGAGGAGTAGCACATTTAAATGGTTTAAATTATTTTTCGATGTTTACTATGTTATAATAAATTATAGAAACACTAGTTTTCACCCGCGGCTTCGCTCGCGTAAATATAGGTTAGGTTAGGTTAGGTTTGCAACAGTTATTTTTTCTGGATGAAGGGTACCCTATGTCCTATTCTGTACCCCTGACAACGTGTATGCAAAATTTCATGTTGATCGGTTGAGTAGTTAAGGTGTGAAAGCGT
The DNA here is from genome assembly GCA_963564715.1 of Catocala sponsa. Taxonomy (NCBI): domain Eukaryota; kingdom Metazoa; phylum Arthropoda; class Insecta; order Lepidoptera; family Erebidae; genus Catocala; species Catocala sponsa. The sequence continues at coordinate 25,304,639 of OY751333.1, read as the reverse complement.
AACAAACAAACAAACTCATTTTCGCATTTATAATATTAGTTAGGAAAGTAGCGTCAAAAAAAATTGAGGTATGCCAGCAGTCTTCTTTAGGTTTTGAAATCAGCTTGTTTGAGCTGTTCCCTCAGAACATAAGGGTTATGATAAATAATACCGCGAGTTATTATAGAAAACGGATGTATTGAATTCAAAGTAATTGATACAATGATATGAATTAATTATTGCTAAATGATATGAGTGAACGAGACGCGGTTTACATGAACACTCTTCTTCTCCCTAGCCTTTATTATTCCCAAGTCACTTGGGGTCGGCTTTCTGGTCTAACCGGATTTGACTGGATATCAGTTTTTACACGGAGCGACTGCCATCTGACCTCCGTAAACCGAAGGCTAACGATACCCTAAGGCTAGACCAGTGTCAGGATATTAGAGGGCACTGACTTCCCAATAACGACTGCCATAGATGTTTATGGCAGCCGGGACCGACGGCTTAACGTGCTCTCCGAGGCACGAAGCAGGCGATAATTGTCAATCAATACGCACATAATTTCGAAAAGTCATATAACTTCCGAAAGTCAGAGGTGCGCGACGTGGGTTCGAACCCGAGACCCTCTGCATTGCCGTCTGTTAGTCTCCCCACTGAGCTATCGCTGCATATCGGTTTACATGAACACTGCTCGAACTACATCGCACAAAAGCGTGCATGGCGTAAATTGCTGACGCGGCACCTTTGCTGGACGATGTAACTCGTACACAGCTATTTGTAAAAACCAGAGTAAAGGAAAAAAGGATAGAAATGTTCTCAACAGAGCTTTGCTGACTGAAACTAACAAGCATTTTTAGTGACTCCCTTGTCTCAAAAGCGCTGGCAATCTATTATTAAGGATTTATGCTATCTCGTTTGATGATATTGTTAGTGTCACTCGATGTGAAGTATATAAAGGTCGTTGTCGCCTGCTACCAGGTATCGAGGCGGCCGTGGCAGACCTGGAGCGCGAGAACGCAGAGCGACTGTGGCAGGAGGGCCTGCTGCGGCGCGTGCCTGTGGTGGGACGCGTGGTGGACTGGTGGGCACCCGCGCCCTCCGCGCCGACAAGCGGCCGCCGCCTGCACCTCGCGCATGGCACCTTACAGACCACCGATGACGTCTACAGGTACGTGGGGACACTAACATACTGGAGCGCTGTAGTGGATTGCGCCGTCTGCACCTCGCGCACGGCACCTTACAGACCACCGATGACGTCTACAGGTACGTGGGGACACTAACATACTGGAGCGCTGTAGTGGATTGCGCCGTCTGCACCTCGCGCACGGCACCTTACAGACCACCGATGACGTCTACAGGTACGTGGGGACACTAACATACTGGAGCGCTGGAGTGGATTGCGCCGTCTGCACCTCGCGCACGGCACCTTACAGACCACCGATGACGTCTACAGGTACGTGGGGACACTAACATACTGGAGCGCTGTAGTGGATTGCGCCGTCTGCACCTCGCGCACGGCACCTTACAGACCACCGATGACGTCTACAGGTACGTGGGGACACTAACATACTGGAGCGCTGGAGTGGATTGCGCCGTCTGCACCTCGCGCACGGCACCTTACAGACCACCGATGACGTCTACAGGTACGTGGGGACACTAACATACTGGAGCGCTGTAGTGGATTGCGCCGTCTGCACCTCGCGCACGGCACCTTACAGACCACCGATGACGTCTACAGGTACGTGGGGACACTAACATACTGGAGCGCTGGAGTGGATTGCGCCGTCTGCACCTCGCGCACGGCACCTTACAGACCACCGATGACGTCTACAGGTACGTGGGGACACTAACATACTGGAGCGCTGGAGTGGATTGCGCCGTCTGCACCTCGCGCACGGCACCTTACAGACCACCGATGACGTCTACAGGTACGTGGGGACACTAACCTACTGGAGCGCTGTAGTGGATTGCGCCGTCTGCACCTCGCGCACGGCACCTTACAGACCACCGATGACGTCTACAGGTACGTGGGGACACTAACATACTGGAGCGCTGTAGTGGATTGCGCCGTCTGCACCTCGCGCACGGCACCTTACAGACCACCGATGACGTCTACAGGTACGTGGGGACACTAACATACTGGAGCGCTGGAGTGGATTGCGCCGTCTGCACCTCGCGCACGGCACCTTACAGACCACCGATGACGTCTACAGGTACGTGGGGACACTAACATACTGGAGCGCTGTAGTGGATTGCGCCGTCTGCACTTCGCGCACGGCACCTTACAGACCACCGATGACGTCTACAGGTACGTGGGGACACTAACATACTGGAGCGCTGGAGTGGATTGCGCCGTCTGCACCTCGCGCACGGCACCTTACAGACCACCGATGACGTCTACAGGTACGTGGGGACACTAACATACTGGAGCGCTGTAGTGGATTGCGCCGTCTGCACCTCGCGCACGGCACCTTACAGACCACCGATGACGTCTACAGGTACGTGGGGACACTCTAACATACTGGAGCGCTGTGGCAGGAGGAGTTCAAAGAGTTGGGCTGATTGATAGTGAGAGATGAAAGAGGACACCACAGCATTACACGAAGTAACGCTGGTTGTATAACGATGATGTAGGTGGTATAAGTCATATCACTTTAAAGTATTTTCTTCCCAAAACATCTTGATAATATATAAATTTAAAATAAAAATTGCTTCGTATAAAGTTGTAACAGTATATTGTTACAACTTTATACGAACCAAATTTGTAACATGTATGTAAGTAAAATGTTCCATGATGGTAATACAATAATCTCTTTCCTCCATAGATCTCTTCAAAAGAAAGATACCGAGCCGGCGCGTGCACATTCACCGACGCGGCAAACGCAGAACACACAATAGCAGACTGTATGAGTGTACATGTATGCCAAACATTGGTACATTGGCCCAAACGAAACGCTTACTACTTGGCTACAAACACTGGCCAAACTTTCCAAGTGTTACTGCAAGATTGCTCAACACGACTCTGCAATCGCGTAATAACTCTGCACTGTCACTAATTTTATACCAAAGATTGCTTACATAAAAATTCGACACATTGCGATGCTAAAAGCATTAGAAATTACAAAAGAAAAATTTAGATCTCAAAATTATAGAAAGGAAGTATGTATTATTTATTTAATTTTGTTTTTATCCGCAGTATTGCAGAGTTAGCGTTAGGCAACTCTGCACAATCACTAACAAAGTATTATTTTGACAATTGGTTGGCTTTAGCAGCGTTCAGTCATTGGCGAATTGTTAGAAAGCACGAAAAATTATGCATAAATAAATTGTAAGAATATTCGAACTTATTATGAGATAATTTCTAGCAATAAGTATTTTATGGGCAATATTACGTGCGTGTATAAATGCCTTAATTATAGTGATCTGTAAAAATCTTAGTTTCAATAGTGTATGCGCGACTCAATAGATTGGAGTGTGTTATTTGTTAATTATCTGGTCTGCTAGACCTTACCATTAGACCCTACGAGAAGACCCTACTATCTACCTAAACCGTCTTGGGTACAAAAATTGTATAAATAAACAGTCAAGTTCATAGTGCAAGAATACCCAACTAGGCAAAGATCTTTCCTGCCGATTAAACGAACCGGGTATAGTAATACGTAATGTATGCAACCATAAGTTATTTGTTTTCCAATATTGTAGATATTACTCAACTCAGCAATTTGACTAATAATATACTGGGTGTAAGGGACGGCGTACCGAAAACTTTAGCAAGACGTCTTTCTATATACTTATCACGACGCAAACTTCAATTAATAAAAAACGCAAGATTAAAATGTTATGTAGATTAACATTATTACGCGGTACGCAATGGATTGCTACCAATACATCGCACTCGACGAATGAACTCTGCGTTCCTCGCGCATAAAAACAGCTGATCTATTTAAATCACGACCATTTAATTACATTGCTGTATTGTAGAAAAATGTGACAGTCAGAAAAATGAAAAATTGCAGAAAAGGAATTGTGATTGTTGAAAAAAATTCCAACGATTTTTAACTCAGAATAATGGTCTGAATCTACTATTTCAGGTTTCGGTACACCGTCCCTTACACCCAGTATAACATACTCCAATCTGCAAAGAGTTAAAATTAAACAATTAAAGTGATACCGGGATTGTATTACGACACATCCTTTACTTGTAACACAATCCCTATACTGATTAAGCGGGATAAGGAAAATAAAAAGCGTCTGTATTATGTTATAATCCTACTCAGCTGCAAACGGCGTCTGTAGACACACGAATACCAAGCGAGCGCGTTACCGACTTATGTGACTATGTACCGCTTGCTCATTATTTATATTTTCGAAGTTAGGCAATATGAACTCTAACCAACACACTATTAGAGTTCAAATTGCTTAAATACCAAATTTCGAGATAAGTCTGTTTTGTCAAGAGTGCGAATATACATCAATACTAATGACTAATGCGACTGAATGAACTGCAAACCGTACAAGAAATCTTCACTATTTCTAAGCCTTGTAAAAATAATACGTTTTTATTTTTCCTATTCAGCTTATATATAATAAAAGCTGTAATTAAAAGTAGCTTTTCTATTAAATTAATTAATGTAAGAATGTAATGTATTAAAATGGTCCAGTAGGTCGTCCTAGATAGACTAATGGCAATATTAGTTTCGTATAAACATGAATAGAAAATTTATGGTTCGAAGTCACATTTGGGGCGCACTTTGATGCTGTGTATTGAAGGATGATGTATAGCGAACGGTACGAAAGTGTTGGGGAATACAAGAAAGAAAAGCCGCTACAGATGTTCCAGCACGTAACGTGTCGGGTACGTATTACAATACCGAAATTTAAAAGACCGTATTTTAAAATACCTATGGAAGAAATCCCGACAAATTAAACGTCGAATGATTGTTTGGCCGAAACTTTTAAATCGCGAAAGTTCATTTTCCCGAAAGATTAAAATCCCGAAGATCCATATCCCGAAGTTTAAAATCCCCTGGCTGGCTAATGCTTAGGTCATCCGTAGGATTCCGACTCGGCAGCGGTAGGTTGTGTTAGGTTCTCTTTTGTAAACCCACCCAGAACTAGGAGCCCCGCAAGGCGGGGCTCCGTCCAAAACTCCCAATAGTTCTATTTCGTCCATTCGGGATTTCGTCCATTCGGGGTTTCATCCTTTCTGGCATTTGGACATCGGTATTTTATGTTTCGATATAACGGCTATCGGTATTTAAAACTTTCGGTATTTTGAATTTCGTTGTTTTGGACGTCGGTATTTCAGTCATAGTTATTATGAAATTTCGCTATTGTAATACGTAGGTACCCGTGTCAGACACGGTAACGACCCAAGACTACAGTCTTAACTCAAACGGTGCGATTCGATCACGTTCCTTCCAGCACAACACAGCACACAATGGCAATCTGAACCTTCTTACTACTTTTCATAGTTTATTAATACATTGCACGATGAATTATGTCGTACAGTTTCAAAATGTATACATGTAGACGTAAAATCACCCTCGGCACTATGTAGAAACAGGCGGTCGTATCAATCAGCACCAGAACAAACACATTCTTATAGACAAGGCCTAATGAGAAATACTAATACATTTTTACCCGTGACTTTTTTTTTGCTCGTTAAAATGACCACACTCCACCTGATGGTATGCAGTCGTGTGGTCTAAGAGCAGTGGCCTCCACACCGCCCTCATAGCAGCCGAGGCGGTGTTGAGGTTTCTACTTTGACGGCCTGAGAAGGTGCTTTTTCTCGCCCCGTTTAAAGGACCCAGGATTGAAGGAAGAAGGAAACACGTGCCTTGGCAGAGAATTCCATGCCTTGGTCGTTCGGCAGAGGTATGAGGACCCAAACTTATTGGTACGCGCTCTAGTTTATACCTTAATTAACAACTTTTGTTCTACCACTTTTCATATTTCATTATTTAATTTTCTCATACAATTAATATTGAAATGGATTGCTCTAATCGCACGGTTTAGACTTAAGAATATAAGCCGTCGCCAAATAAATCAGCGTCGTTACGAACCAACACACCGCAGGGTAGGATACGTTGAGGAGCCGGCAAGTTGCCTGTAATTTAAAATTATTCTAATGCCTTTTAGCAAAAGTATTTGAGTTTACCTAGAAAATAAATACTTAAGTATGACGTAAAGAAGACAAGGATAAAAGTTATTATTTTTTTCATTTAACCCTGTAGAAGCATGCAATGGCGCGAAATCGGATCAAGAGCGCCTATATTCAGATCAATGTAGCCCACTTTAGTCTGAATATAGCCTCAATTGATCCTAAAATCCGCTATACGCATGCCTAAATGCCTGTTTTCTTGCGATGCATTGAATCCATCTTGTTTCTATTATTATTTGTTCCAGGTAGTCTTCGTCTTTAGGCATTGTAACCTTAAGGGTTTAGTTAGGAAGACGACAGGCCACGCTGTAGGGGCGTGGTGTCTTGAGGTTACTTTAAGCAGAGATGATTCAAAGATACTAGAGCAATTAACACTTTTATTAACACTGAGTATAGAACACACTTAAAGCAAGCTATACAATTAATATAAATCAGGGCGTGGTTCTCAAAGGCTTCCTACGTGGTTCTTGTTAGGAAGAACCACTTAACTTGATGTGCAGCTCAGCGGAAGGAAGAAGCCTGCCCCAGGACGTGATCCACTATATATAGGCCGCCGCCGCTCGGAGGGGGGCTAGTGATGCCACCGTCTCGCTCGCCGCGCACGCAGCCGTGCGCCGCGAGTCGATTACGTGACAGCATTCTATAGCAGTCTGTAGTTCTCAGGCTATATGCTTCAACTGAATTTCTACACTAATAATTTGTTTTACGTTTCCATAACTTTGTCAGGTTTGTGTATTGATATTCATTCAAAAGCACACCTACGATCAAGACGAACGAATTCCAGTTACTGCATGCTGATTTGATCCTAAAAATCCTTTGTCTGCTATATGCACGCATCCGTAATAGTGTCTATACATTACATTCATATTTATTACATTATTCTTGAAATATCAGCTTCGTCTCAACCTATGGCGTCCACTGCTGAACATTCCCCATTCGGCAGTAGTATAAAAACATACATGTAATGAAGAAAATTAAAAGAAAGATGTCATCATAACATATATTTATCATAAGAATATGTCATACAAGTCAATTTAGAAGCAGCTTAATTATTCTAAAATATATCTATATTCCTGTTTCCTTTTTGAGTACAATAATTATTCAAACAACGATACGTTGCTATCTCTCTTTTTGTTTGTACTAAATAGAAAAGAACGGCATGATGTTTCGCCTCGGTAACTTTCACTTGGACATTATGAAACAGGCCATAGTAGTAGGTAACTTTCGTATAAAAATATTAAATTATTAATTGCCTTCAATGAAATTTCTTAGATTAAGATAGTTTACATGAGTATAAGAATTATATTTTAATATCACAATACGCGTAGTTAATTGTAACTTTCAATTAAGTGAGATACCAAGACGGTGTATAATTATTATTTTATTCGTAGAATTATGCGAGTTGATTTAAGTTCCAAAGTCACATAATAGGCTTTAGGTTTGAATACAGTTGGAATGGTTTATTGTATAAAGTTACATCATAATTTGAAAGATAACATTCGAATAAGCTTTGTAGCATATGAAAGTTGAAGCGCTATCCATATTCGAATGTTACCTTGGAATGTTACATATGTTAACATGGGTTAGTGTTAATTGATTACTTTGAAATGTTAACGTTACAAATGGTAACATTTAATGTTACTAATGTCAACATGAGCTTTGAATGTTACCAATGACGACATATATCGCTGCTGGGTACTGTTAAATATAACGCTACTGATTTAAACCGTTAGCCAATAAGAAAATTTTGCTACAATTCGAATACTATGTAACTACACAATTTTATTTAAAACTATTATATTATTGTATCCCATAAACGCACATGAGGTTGAACGCCATGTTAAATTTAATATTAAAACATTTAGAGGTGCCTGAAATTATTTAAGTCTCAGTATATTTCGTTATTTATGTGTCTTTAACAATTTGAACTATATTAGCGATGTGTAAGATTTTATTCGAATTATATTTGAAAGTGTTGACGGCTCTATAACTAAAAAAAGTGCTTGCCTACGTGCGCTGTTCTTGGCCTTGAAAAGTAGGTTTTTACAGGGTCGGCAACGCGCAAGTGATGCCTCTGGTGTTGCAGGTGCCCATAGGCTACGGTGACCACTTACCATCAGGTGGGCCGTATGCTTGTTTGCTACTTTGGTAGTATAAATAAAATGGTGTTGCGTTGTGCTCAACTGTTTTTAATTATAGTTTGAATGTAATCTGCGTAGCTAAACTATATATTTCCATTCCAATTTTCATATGTGATTCATACAGAATGATTTGTTAATATTTGTGCGCTTTTAATTCTATGACTATAAGAGTGACCACAGAACATATACGTGTAGTAGGCCAGCTCGGACACTCACACATGAACACAAGCGTACTTGCAATGTCGAATATGTCAATTACTGCTTTCGGTTGACTTATGTCTTATGGTGTGACATTGTTCTACACAGTAGCATTGCTTCCGAGCTGACAAAAAATGCATAAAACAATTTTAATTTTTAAAGCAAAAAGTTCAATTGTCACTACCAAAAAGAATAGGCTTACATTTGCTGTGGTCGAGATTAAAAGTAACGGTAGCACTTTATATGCAGTTTTTGAGCAAATATTTACGTTAGTTGGCCCAATTAAAATATCAGATTTGAGTTCAATCGAAAGAGTTAACATTGTTTGACATTATTTTGGCGAATATTTGTACAAATACGTCATATGATGTGCTACCTAAATGCATGGGTTGAATTTATTTTACTTTCATGTAATTTGGGTAACTTTGACAATTAAGATAACTTCGATCATAAATAATTTAATTCTTGTTTAGATCTTTATATAACATCACTACAAAATACACACATTAAAAAATTTGTTGTCTGCGTATACAATGACAGTAAATCTAAACAAATCACATGTTAGTTTCTAGATTATGAAATTATCCCTCAATCTGCAATAATGTACAAAGTTATCCATTTAATTGTATTAGCAAGTGCATTTCATCAATATACAACATGTAACATAATAAACGCACATCCTGAAAGTAGTTTGTTCAAAATCGGCTACTGAATCAATTCCAGCCATTTTTGATGTAGATAATTTTTTATCCCTAAAATAATTAAAACGAATTAAATTATAGTCACCCATTTATTAAACAGCTGAAATAAACTAAAATGTATCATAATTCAAGGTAATAAGGTTTTTGATACAATAAAGGCAATAATGTTAGATTTATTGTAATATACCCATACTATCCGCGCACAATAAGAACTAATTCGTTAAATTAAAATATTTAAGCACATAAAAGTAACATTTTAATTATTATTACGATTTAATAATCTAATTGGGGAGTTTGAGGTTGTGCGTTATCTGTGACATGTTGTATATAAATAGCATTATTATTATTTTTATCGGATCAGTTAACTGATGGTTTATGCGTAATACACAAATTCTTAATTATTTTATTTTCAGGAAATAGGTATCTTACTGGCAAAACTCATTGTCAAATGCCATTTTGTTAAATAAATTATGAGTTACCTCACTCGACAAGAGTATGGTAACTCATAGATTATTTAAATGTGTTAGTAGAAGGGTAACGAACTGACTTCTGGTCTCTGTCTGGAGTTCGAATGTTTATCAATGTAGGCACGCGATTTCTTTCTTAAGGGCTACATTACAGTAACTGGGGATTTCCTTACTTTGGCGAATCATTGGTGCCAATTCTGTTGTCACAAAATTCTCTAAACTTAACTAAAAATCACTAAAATTGTTTTTAGTCCTGTCACTTTAACGATTTCAGAATACGAAATATCATTTGAGGGGATTAAACTAAATTTTAGTGATTTTTAGTTAAGCTTAGAGAATTTTGTGACAACAGAATTGGCACCATTGTTTGGCTTAGTGATTATGTCAGGAGCAAATTATATTGGAAATGTTGAAAACTACTACTCGTCGTACATGTTTCGATAGCACGATTCAAGATTTGTCAATATGTACCTATGTGTTACTTTGTCTATCCTCCGCTTAGGTGCTAATAGTATCTACACGGTATATTTGCATCTGATGTTAAACCTTGTTGTCGTAGGAATAAAAGTTATATTGCAATTAATTATTTATTAAATGAGTTATTTTATTGTGTAAATTGTATGCATAAAACATCAGTAATATTGAGATTGAAACAAAATTGATACGTATTCCAGTGATAATAATAATTATTTTGGTACAAATATATATGTATGTATGTATATTATTTAGTTTTTAAGATTGTGTAAGGTATCTTCCAAAGTGAATTGTTTTTATTGGGACAGATCACGCTTAGCCTTACAACATAAAATTTGCGTTTCGACAAAAATCTACATTTATTTGGAGGCTATTCTTCATGTAAACTTAAAAACAATGACTTGTGATAAAGAAATAATAAAATAAACAACCAACAATCCTGTGGCTGTACCACCATGTAATGCATAAATTGTAATCTTAAATGGCGAAAGAAAGAGACAAAAACGGCATATCTCCGCCTCATTCTCTCATAAAATAAGACTATAATAATACCGTTTTAACAGCTTGAAGTAGGCTTACAGGATTAATGGTTGTATTTTTCCTTATATAATAAATCTTGTTCAAGATTTGCCATTTTGATGGAATTCATTAGGTATTTTGTCTTAGAATCTTTATTTGGGGACAAAATATGTATTTTATCGTTTCTGTGTTCTTGTATTTGTCTGAAAACCGCCTGCAGCGCATCCACGTTTAAGTATATAAAGTATGTCCCAATTCAAACAGTGATCCAATGTAATTAAACTGAAGTTATGATTCAATTAACATGTAATTTAATTGAATAAGTTATTGAATGATTAAAAAATAAAATTATACAATGTTATGGAATATCGTTTTATTATTTTGCACAGAATGACATAGTTATACATTTGCCTAGATATATTGTATGTCCCATTTTATAGGTGGCGACCCAATTGGCACATATCAAGCCCATTGCCAGACTACATGCTTTTACTGAGAATTTCACAAAGGAAAAAGCAAATTACGTTTTGCCCCACACGGACAACAACGGACATTTTTGCCACGGGACCTACAAGGCAGTTTCTATAATTCAGTTAATGGTAAACCGCTACAAACATGAAAAGTGTTTAGATTAATGATTCCAAACACTTATATTTTTGACAAGCGAGCGGTATGTTACTCTTAACAAATAACTCATATCAAAAATGCTACTTTGTGACTTAAGTGTGACTATCGAAATATCTATATTTACAAGTGGTATTAAGTGAATTAAACAATTTTTTTTTATCATTTTATAATATCATTGCCCATATTAGCTTGTGCGCGTGGTGGCTTTACTCATATATAATATATATATATATATATTATGTATATTTATATAACAACATAGTCCGATAATATATGTATATAATAGGTATAATAAATACACACATCAACAATAGCCAGCAAAGTTTTAGGAGATACAGTTTTTGTTAGCGGGGGCACTGAGCCACCTTTTCCCTGAGGGTCTCAGGACGGGTACTCAATATACCGAGCCAAAGCTCGAAAAGAGGAAACACTCTAAACAACATAATATTAGGTAAAAAGTGAGGGTGAATCAAAATTCTTCTGCCTTAAAACGGAGACATGACATCGCAGCACCAGTCAGCTTGTGACCACGGCCGGTGTAACCTGGTCGAAACGTCAAGCCTATAAATGGTAAACATTATGCATGATCGCGATAATACCCGTTACATATTATATATATATCATGCAACGCGAAAGTTTAGAAGTTATTATTACTGTATATATTATTTTTAAGTAAAATTTAACACTGTCATTATGGAACATTCTGAGTATGAACACTGACTTCATACAAAAGACAGCCAATGCGGTGACGTGAGCGATGCCTGGTTTAACATTCATATTTTGAATCTACCTTCAATATGTAAAAATCTAATATTACGCAGTGTATAAAATTTTTGTTGATTGGATTATAAATATAATCCAATGAACAAAAATGTTATACACTTAGGTATAATCGATTATAAGTTTGTAAGGTATTTTACTATGCACGAATTGACGTAGTTATGTCGCAGTCGATGATATGATGCACGGTATAACTCGAACGAGTTTGTGTTTGCATCACAAAAAGAAAATTTAATTGTAACTTTTATTACTTATGTTGCGAATAAAAAAAACATGATTCGAAAGACACGTGGCGCCATCTATTATCATAAGAACGTTATTGTTGTTTTCCTCAGGAACAGTAATTTTTATCAGGATGAAAGGCAGCCTATGTCCGTTTCTGTACACCTGACAACGTATATACATATATGCAAAATTTCAGGATGATCGGTTCAGTGGTTTAGGCGGTTAGGATTTAGGCTAAGACTATAGTTTTATTCAGATTCATATATCTATTAGCACATCGTTAATGATGTCATTATCTAACACTGGCAACTAATAGTATCATTGCACCTTTTTTGATTTATATTAACTTAATAATAATAATAATAATAATAATTTATTTGCCTTAAGTGTTGTGTACATTGTAGGTCTTAATAAATAAATATAAGCTCTAACACTTAGTCAGTAATTTGACATGCAAATATTTTACACATATACAATAAAATTATGTAATTTAAATAACACAAATAAATTAAATTAAAATAAAACAATTAAATTAGAACTGGGCACATAAATAAAATTAAAATAGAACAATTAAATTACAACATACACAAAACCAATAACATGTAATATGTAATTGGTCATATTATTTACACAAAAACACTTATAGATTAAAGTTGCCAACATAATATTATCTTCGTCTTTAGATAAACCTATAATTTTTAGAACCAATTTGTAGCTAAGCATGCCGTCATTTATCAAACAAAACAAACTTTACCTAATCAAACATCAAATGAAATCACTGAGTTAGCACCTTAGCCGATGTTTATTCATACAGTCTTAACTACTGTCAACGATCGTCTACAGCTGACAGTAAGGACCGGCTAATCGGCTACCCGGTATTTTCTGCGTTGTTAGTCTGTTAGCAGATTATAAACTAGCGTTAGCTACACTTTACACAATACTCTTAACCAATCATCTTAAATATATCGAGACCTAATCATAAAAATATTGTGTTTGGACACCAGTGTCCAAACGCTGGTTAATAAGTTAAAAAGATAATTATTACCAATATGGTAAAATCCAGACTGCCTCTTAAAAATAACAGATAAATCATAAGCCAAAATTATCTCCATAAGTCGCATATATTAAGGGACAATACTTTTTGGCAAGTTTCATGTAAGCTGATTCTTTATCCACCCTCCAGTCCTCAGTGCGCTTGTTCCAAACATGGTACGCGGAGGGACGTCCTACATTCAGCTCTTTGGAATCGAAGAAATCCTTAGCGTCCTCCCACCTTACCGGGTAGAAGAGCTCAGGGCCGTACACTTCAAACCCTGAAAGTACATGTCAAAAATCATTTATTTATTTAGGTCACAAACACTTATGAACGTTAAACTTTATAATTTTTTTAAATATATGTAATATTCTACCACATACACACAACACCATCTAGCCCAAACTAAGCAGAGCTTGTAATATGGGTATCTACTAGACAATGGATAAACATACATATATACTTTTTTTTTGTAAATACAACATATTATACATAGAAACACCCAGACCAAGACAAACATCCATGTTCATGCACACAAATGTTTGACTTGTGCGGGAATCGAACCCGCGACCTCAGGCGTTGCAGTCGGTTACACTAACCACTACGCCATCGAGGCCGTTAAATTAGTGAGTTTACTAAAATTAAAGTAGGCTACTTTAATTACCTCGCCTGGACTAAGTTCAGTGACATAAACGGGAACATTTGCGCGTGTTCAGGAATGAAAGAACGTGCGTCGAGTGGCATTAAATCTAGAGTAGAGGCGGTTCATCTTGCATCAAAACGCAAATTTATATTTAATATGACTTACGTAGGTACTGACTTAAGTACTCAAATTATAAGTTTACATGCCGATTCTTACTAAATAGTTCCGGATAGAATAACCCTGTAACTTTTCAACGTTAGGCGTTACCGCCATCTTTTTATTGCCTATATTGTAAGTCTGTGAATATTCACAGACTTACAATATAGGCAATAAAAAAATTATATAATTAGGTAACTAGCGATGTCATTGCCGCACCTGTAATAAAATAGTTACACCAGATGTGCCCGCGGTTTCACCCACGTTTATGATCACTGCGCCGCCCCCGTTGGTCGTAGCGTGATGTTATGTAGCCTATAACCTTCCTCGGTAAATAGGCTATCCAACACTAAAAGTTTTTCAAATCGAACCAATAGTTCCTGAGATTAGCGCGTTCAACCAAACAAACAAACTCTTCAGCTTTATAATATTAGTACCTATAGATTTGTGTCGCTCGATGTCTTATTATAGGCGAACTGTTGCATACTGAAATGTTAACAATTGGGTAAATTTTGGATTTTACTTTTAGCCCGCATGTAACATATCTGCGTCATTTTAAATAATATTCATTGCTGTAAAGTTTACACGTAATTAGAGTGACTAGTCTCATATTCTAAGGGTAGGGCTCACAATAATTGTGATAAGATTAGGTATACAAACGGTTACAAATTATAATATCTAAACATATTCTAACTATTTTGCAAGATAACTACGACCAAAAGACCTACTGTTTAAAATACCTAAAGATCGTTTCACAGATTTTTGTAATAACTAATGAACGAAATCTATAAAGGACAATTTACCTACGGTTTATTCAACTACAATTAATTACCCTAAAGTTGATTGAAGTAACGGACGATTCACCTACTGTTGATTTATCTGTGGTCAATCAAAGAAAACACAAAAAATCGGTTAATCATAGTTTATTTACACATAATTAGGGCATTAAATTGAAGTCAAAACATGAATTATTATTAACGAAAAGTAAAGGTGTTTGTAGGGTGCGCATTGTCTTACATAACTTTTCAACTCCTATCATCGGAGGTCCGATAATATTTCTCATACCATTTAAAATCATAATGATAATTCTTCATAAAAAATTCAAAAACTAAATAGGTAAGTATTAAAAACTATAATCATTGAAATTCATAATATCACTAATTATACACTTAGTTTTTACTAATATTTGTTTTCATATATTTGTTTATACTAATGATAGAAACTCATAATCATTCGAATAAATAACTATAATATTCATAAATGTGTTTTATTCTAATATTTGTTTTTATAAATTTTTAATCATAAGTGTTTTTATCCATATTATTGAAAATCATAATGTCTATATTCATACATTTGTTTACTCGAAAATCAAATTGCTACCAGAAACGAGATGCTACCAGACAAGTAGGTTAGGTTAGGTTAGAACTGTGACCCCAACAACGCGCGAGCCGAGCGAGCGAAGGGAGCGTGCCGCGGTAGCGGCCGGCGAAGCGCCAGAAACTAATTTTTAATAGAAAAATAGACAGACACACCGACAGAAAGTAAGCTACTCTGAACAACGTTTTCAGCCATCATTACAATATTAATAACAATTTGTACTCAGTTTAACTCAAAATGTGTACACGTAACGTGTAAAGACATTGATATTGTAATATTGTAACTACCCACCACTTTAAAACAATCCACCACGCAGTATTTATTTATTTATTTACTAGATGTTCCCGCGGTTTCACCCGCGTTTATCGTTACTGCGCCGCCCCCGTGGGTCGTAGCATGATGTTATATAGCCTTCCTCGATAAATAGGCTATCCAACACTAAAATATTATTTCTAATCCGCGTGCAATATTTACTTTGGGCTAACGCTAACTTTAACCCGCGACTTCGTTATCATTATTTTGCTGGGATGTTATTTTAAAATTGCGATATCTCTTAAGATATTCATTGAAATCGAATGATGTAAAGGGAAATTTTGTTTTAAATTAAATACTTGTGATGAATAACGTATTTATTTGGATGTTTATAAAAACACCTTCGCAAATAATGCATTATTTTAGAACAAATTTCGTTAGCATAAAAATGGTTATAGTGAGCCAACCTTAAAAGATAGACATATGCTGTCGCGGACTTTTTTTTAGAACTTTTAAAGGGGAACAATTCTGTCATACATGATTTTTGCGAAACTTTAACTGTTTACGCAGCGCACGCAGCGGAAGCTCTCAAAAGGAAAAATACTCTCCGATTTTGAAACATTCTTCATTGGTGCTCCGCTCCTATTGATGTTAGCGTGATGATATATAGCCTATAGCCCTCCTCGATAAATGGGCTATCTAACACTGAAAGAATTTTTCAAATCGGGCCAGTAGTTCCTGAGATTAGCGCGTTCAAGTAAACAAACAAACAAACAAACAAACAAACTCTTCAGCTTTATAATATTAGTATAGATTCATTCGATCTTACAAGCTAACAGATGTAACACCCAAAACGCTTACAAGATAACTTTCCAAGATATTAAATTATAACTAAACATGCTCGTCATACCTATACATATTTATAAAATAGCAAAATGTCATAGATTATAAATAATAATAACAATAAATTACAATAATGAATTAAAATGTAATAAAATAAAATGTCAGTCCTATAAATTATAATATGTCATTTAAAATTATACGAAATTTTTTATACAAATGTTCTAATCCATCGGCAAATAGGTCCAGTTCGTAGTGCTGGGCAAGTATGTCTCCAATACTGCGGAGTGCGCGATTGGTAGGCGCGTGTCGCCCGCGCTCGGTGCGCGCGGCGGGCGGCTCCAGCAGTCGTGGGCGGCGGCGCGGCACTACCTGACCCTTCGAGTCCGTTGATATGTTCACGGGGACTAAAATACGGACTGGCTCTAGTATTCGGGGACTATCGATTTTGTTACGAATTATTGACAGGTATTGTGCAACTTGAGACATAGCCCTTCTAAATTTCAACGTTTCCATGTCTACCATACCCGAGACGAATAAAGAAGGGTATAGGTAGGGATAGTATCCGTACTGTTTCCCGTATATCCATCGAGCAAATTTACGCTGTATTTTTTCGATCATTAGAGTATATTTTTCCTCATAAGGATCTCAAATAACAGCACCATACTCGAGTTTACTGCGCACATAAGCATTGTATAACACTTTTCAACCCCTATGTTATCGAACTGTGATGCAGTCCTTATGACAAAACCTAACGTTTTGTGTGCTGACTTGCAAATTTTGGTAATATGCATGTGGAAGTCTAATTTACCATCTAATACTAATCCTAAATCCCTAATCTCATAATTTCTATCCAAAAGAGCGTCTGTCAAATTATAATTAATAATAATAGGCTGTAATTTTCGTGAAAATGTTATTATTTTACATTTGAGATTATTGAACGGAAGGTGGTTGTTTTGGTTCCATATGGATACCGTATCAATATCTCTCTTTATTTATTTATTTATTTGTTTACTCAATACAACTATCATTACAGGACTACGTCAGCCTCGGTTTGAACACCCAAACTAAGCTTTAGATTATCCGCAAATAGGAGACACTCGGAGGCCAAGACGACTTCCGGTAAATCATTTATAAATATCACGAACAGCAAAGGTCCTAAGGTACTATACCCTGACTTACTCCTGACCTTGTAAAGTAGTCTTCAGAATCGTATCCGCTTAGCCGCACATATTGACGACGATTATTTAGATAACAGGAAAAAAAATTGAGGAGCTTTAGCGTGAATCCAATCATCGCCAACTTTTGCAACAGTATATCATTGTCCACCAAATCAAAGGCTTTTTTAAAGTCAAAGTAAGCCGCATCGACCTGCTTACGCTTATCCATTTGCGAGCAGACATAGTCTACATGCGCGACCAAGTTGGTGGTGGTGGAGCGAGCGCTGCGAAACCCATGGTGACTGTTATGTAGTTGGTGACAGATTTGGCTATTAATGCGATCACTTAGAATTGCCTCAAATATCTTAGCAAAAACGGATAGGACTGCAATAGGTCTAAAAGAAGAAACATTTGTGCCTTCCTCTCCCATAGGAATGGGAGTGACTCTGGATAACTTCCAGCTTTCGGGATATCTTGACTGATATAATAAAAGATTGTAGAGATACAATAGAGGCCCTCCAAGAACTGATATACAATCCTTAGCTAAAAATACAGGAATGCCATCAGGTCCACCAGATGATCGCGGCTTGAGGCACCTCACTGCCTTTCTAAGATCAATCTCATCAACTGCTACGATCGTAAGGGATGCTACATCTCGATAATTATGTGCAGTTTTAGCAGCCATATCCGGGTTCAACACAGGTTTATCTGCATCGAAAACGTATGCGAAATATCTGGCAAATGCGTCGGCTGCCGCTTGGTCCTTTACCTCAGTCTTTTCATATATGTATGTGTCTGTATACCTTCTACATTTTTTCTTATCTTTCACGTATTTCCAAAATTGCACTGGGTCGTCAATTATATTTTTTTGTAATACTGTCATATATCTTCGATATTCATATTCAATAAATTTTTTTACTTTGTCTCTATAATATACAAACATTGCCTTGTTGAATTCTTTACCCTCTTTTTTAAAACTCTTGTGATGGAAGTGTTTATATTGTATATTTTTTATTATTTCTGCGTTGTACCATTTCGGATATATGTATCGCCGACTATATGCTGTTTGCTTTTTAAGGGGTCCAAACAGATTTATGCTATCATATAACTTATCGTAGAACAACTTAACAGCACTGTTGATATCGCTGATTGTTGACAAGTCGGACCAGTCTATTTCAAGCAATGTTTTATACAAGCCCTGAAAATCTGCCTTGCGCCAGTTCCAATCTGGACTGGGTTCCGAGCGAGGTGTCACTTGCGGCGATGAAGCCATCGATGATATCCCGATGCATGGAAACGTTATAATTATATCGAGCATAGGATGGTACTGGTCAATATTTACCAGAGGATCTTCACCAAAGGATACCGCTATCTGAATGATGGGTTCAAAATTGCCCAGCACGAGATCTAGCATACCACCGCGGTTATTTAAAACTGTGTTATATAGTTTTAGCGAGCAAAAGTCACAAAAAAAATCAAAGTTAGTTCTTACATTGGCACTGCAGGAGTTTAAATTAAAGTCACCTAGGATTACAAACATTCATGTCAGAGTAAGTACAAATCACATTTTCTATAGATGTCAAGACATTCAAATATTGCTCATCCTTATAGTTAGGAGGCAAATATACGACACAACATAACATTTTTACATTTTTATATGTCGAAATAGTGAATATTAATTCTTTGTCATCAGTCATACTTACAATGTCCGTAACTATTTTTACATTATAATAATCACGAAACGCGAGCAGAACACCTCCCCATCCACAGTCACCTTCTCTATCTTTATGTACCACATGAAAGCCCGGAGGGAAAAGTTCACTGTCTGAGACGGAGCTCGTAAGAAAGGTCTCTGTTAATGCTATTATATCATATTCACTTTGCGTAACATTATTAAGGAAGGTATTAGTCTTCGTCCTTAGGCCACGAACATTTTGATAGCACATTTTCATTTCATGGAATCGCGGACGATACTTGATAGTCTTTAGCGCGAAAGTTCTGCCGCCATGGCTTAACACATATGTCTGTTGCCCAGTTATCGGATGACATCATGTTATCGGCATGTTTCAATGGGACTCCAAGCTTAAATGACGCGTATTGCCCCCGAGATTTCAGCTTTTCAACCGTGCATTCGTCACTGCCACATATTGAGTTAAGATGTTCACGTACTTGCTCAACTGTGGTGCCTTCCCGTACGTAATATAGGTGCAAGTATCTTTGCCTCTCAGCAGTATGCAACATTGTAGAGCCAGGCGCAGCGGTACCTCTGAGTACCCCGGGAAGTGAAGATCGCGACCGTTTGCGCCTTACTTTTTCCCAGTTTTCTTTATCAGTGCCTTCACAGTCATGGCTATTCAAGGTAGAGACCAATGCGGAAGATGTATTAATAAATTGTCGGCGAGTCGTCCATTAGGTATTTCATACATAGTCGAAATATCCAATATCTTAAAAAATCATTAGATTAATCGTTCGTTAGTGCGATTAATTTTAGTTTAATCAAAATTAAGTAAGTAAAACAGTACTTGAGTTGACAAATATGCGTTATGAACATATGTGAATCGACCGTAGTTATCTTGAAAATAGTTAGAATAAGTTTAGATATTATAATATGTAACCATACAAACCTTTACACAAGTTCGCGGACATGTCAGAAACTTTGTCAGTGCCACACATTTTCTGCAGTGTTCTCGTAATGACTCCAGGACCGTTGTGCCCCCACAAATCACCTCTAAAGTTGTCCCTGAAGTCCCTGGAAATAAAGCAGACAGAACATTGGTATGTTGAACCATATTAGCAAAATCTTTTAAATCTCTGCTTTGAACAAACCAAAGTCAGAGCTATCGAATGAAGTAGATACAATTTATGGATATATGTACCTATGTATAAAACTATGCCAGCTTCCACACATCCCATAAGTGATGGGCTTAAAATCAATATACTGCTTCATACACCAAGAGTTAACATATTTATATGCAAATGTCGAACTGCTGTGGTCCGCCAGATACGCTAACCCGATCTGATCGGATGGTGACCCTACTTTTGTGTTGGAGAACCATTGCACCTCTTTCCTTCACAAATTCATATATGGATTTCATATTGTAATTTTTTTAAATTCTCATATCTATACAAGTAAGTAATTATTCGCTAACGTCCTGTTTAGCGCACCCTTCAGTGTAATCATTCTCTCTCGCTTCGTTATTTTAATCCTTAAGTCACCTATTTCCTTAACTTGCCTAACAACCTAACCAAGGTTGTATACTACAGTATTGTGATTGATCCTTACTTAATTGTTTATTATACCTACTAGTGACCCGCCCCGGTTTCGCACGGGTGCAATGCTGATACTAAATATACTACAGAATGTCTTTATATACAACGTTCACTGCTTTTTTGTCATTCGACAATACAAACATGTTTTCTTAAGCACGCGCCGCCGGCACCCCGGCGGGTACCGCCGCAACCGCTATGTCCCTGCATTTTAAATCTGTAATATCTTCGAAAATATTCATTTAAATTACATACTGTAAAGGGCTATATTGATCTATATTAAATGTACAATGTATTTAAGGTACTTAATTGAATAAGGATTAATGCTGTATTTCTTAAAATCGCTTCGTAAATAAGTCATTATTTCTCGTAAAAAGTAAAGGATAAAAAATGGTTATTGTGGGTTATCCCTAAGAGATAGATATATTATAACATCGCGGACTTTTTTGTAGACCTTTTTAAGGTGTACAATACTGTAGTACATTATTTTAATCTATCTCGTAGCGTTCAGCCAGCGTTTGCAATGTAAGCGCAAAGAAATGTATTTAATTACGACATCACATTAGAAACCTCTAAAATTAACAGTGTTTCTCTACTATATTATGCATGTATTATACATATTTCCTTCCTCTTGAATCACTCTATCTATTAAAAAAAACCGCAACAAAATCCGTTGCGTAGTTTTAAAGATCTAAGCATACATAGGGACAGACAGACAGCGGGAAGCGACTTTGTTTTATACTATGTAGTAATGTAGGTAGCTTGTATCAAAGACAACTAAGTAAATGAGAGAAGTGGTATAGTCTAATCATTACCGAAAGCCAATTAGGCTTTTACAACATTATGGAGAACTCTTAGAGCCACTTGCACGACAACTCACAAAAGAATTATTGCTCGCTTGAACGGTGAAGCTAACTTTCATAAAACCTGCAATAATTAACTATTTATTACGCACATACCTTGCGCAACTTGGGATCGAACTCCATATATCGGCGTGGCAGTCCAACAGTTTCCCACACACAAGACTATCGCTGCTAATATTTACTTTAATGTTTAAAATATAAACTGAGCTATGATCTCGTCATACATTTGCGGAATTATATTTAACGTAACATTTCGTTACACATTCCGCTGGCTACAACGGTGCAGCAAATATCTTAGGGAAACTTAGATGCATAAAGTGCTTCATAATATTTTCGAAGATGAGTGAACTTTCTTATAATCTTTGCATCCTTGAACTCGGCCTCCGCGTGGCCTAGTGGAAAGAACTCTGTTTGACAAAATTGCAAGGAATCAATATTTTCTGTGTCATCATCATTGTCGTCAGTAAGTTGTATTATTATTAACTTTTAATGTCTTTGTTCAAGGCCATTATGTGCGAACTAAAGATGTGGTTCATAGTCGCTCCCAACCGCGTTGTACAGATGGCTACAGGGACTTTAACTAATTAATAATTAATATTATTCTTGCATTATACCTTGGATCAATAACGCCAAGGTGTGTAGAAGTGTAGAGTAATTGTGAGGGATCGATATTTAAACGATGTTCAAGGCTTTCATTATGACAATAACTATGTATCGTATTTTAAGTACGCCTTATGTACTTATTGCCTGTTATCCGCGATCGACCAAGTTGCTTCAAAATCAGTTTTATTGAGAAACGTAACAAATAGCAAGAACTATTTACGCGTTTTTAATATAGTATAGATTATGAAATAGATGAGACATCATTGCAAATATTTAAATTATACATATTATGTAATGTCGGATTTTAGCGTAGCTTAAGTCACTAGAACTGTAGGTATCTTGAATTAAAATTGACTACACTTACAATCAAGTAGCTCAAACATTGTGAATTTATAAGTTCTTTTTGTAAACTCTTATAGAAATATGACAGCACGGATGGCGTTATGGTTTAAGTGGTCAGCTCGCCATTGCCTCTGTGCCGAATGTTTTTGGTTCGATTCCAGAAAATTATGTAATCGGGTTAAGGGTTTTGTGTACGTTGTTAGAATATTTGTAAAGTTCCTTGTGACACAGCAGTTATAAAGAGTACGGACGTTGTGCTTTAAAAAAAATTATAACAAGTGTACGAAAAAATATAAACGTTATTAATATAGGTACCGCAGAGTATACGAGTCGCAATGGGCAAGAAAGAAATGAGCAAAGAAATTGCACGTTCGTTTCTTCCACGGTCAGAACTAAGGTTCAGGAATTTTGTATCTACTGACTATTAGTATCTACTAAATAATAATGATAGGTACTAACTACTAACTGATGATGATAAACCCATAATGGAAATGAACGGTCAAAGATGGTTAAACATTTGCCTCGATTGACAATAAACAGTTAGTACTAGCTTATCTATGGACGTGAACGTATGCGATATTTAAGAATTTAAGGAGTAGCTTATATCCTTCGTTCAGGCTACTACAAAAAATTACTTAACATAAAAAGCCACCAACACTTTGTCCGAATAGGAAATTACAATTTGCTAAAACCTAATTATTGGTCTTCTACCCGTTTCTGGTCCCAAATCCCCGCAAATTTTTCTAGATTCCCCAAAACTTTGCATTTATGTTTACTTACACATACGAGCATGCTATTACGACGGGACCAACGACCTTTTTATTGGCAATGTACCTAAAATGCTGTTAGCTTGGCTAAATGAATTAAAAAATTGTACCTAATTGAAACAAAATTATAAATTACAAAGTACTTTACAAAATTAAGTAACTCCTAATGCAATAAGGTAGTAAGGTAAAAATAGTAATAGTAAATAAATACCTTACCTTAAAGCGTCCTCTGCAACTCTTCGTCCCACTTTATCTCGTGAGAAAGCAAGCGCTCCAGAAGCGACTGAGATATCTGTCTCACGAGCCGCCCAGTTCGGAGCAAGTTCATCGAACGATCTCGCCACCACCACATCCAAATCCAAGTACACCCCACCCCATTTATACAAGGACATATACCTCAACGCATCGGACGTATGCGATATCCGCCATCGAGACCAGCTTAATCCACCTCCTATAACCATATTCTCTAAAGGTGTTCCTCTCGCATACTCAACCACATTTAACCTCATGAACTTTATATTCTGATAATTCTTCAGAGCATGCATGCTCCCAATATTCAGGCTTTCTTTTGTAACCGGCGCAGTAAAAAACAAGTAGATCCGCCAATCAGAATGGGCTCTAGCTGTAGACTCCAAGGAACATGCTTGTCTTGTGTTCAATCGACCTCTGCAAGAAGTCTCGTGGAAATAAATTGATTTCGCAGGTGGCGAAAACCCGTCTTCTATCGCCGGCAAAGCGTCTCCGTTCAAAACATTGTAACACGATACGTTCTCAAACGATTCGAACAAGTTTAATAAATACAAATTCAGTTGTGTATCATTTTGTAGTATAGTTATACATAAAAAAATTAATAATATGACACCTAAAACAATTTTTCTTCTAAATGTTATTTTCTTTAAAAGTTGTTTCGAATATTTGGATAGATAAATAGACATTTTTAACACAACGTGCCCGATATACGTCTACATATGTACTAAAAAGATAATCGATGATAACAATGACGAATGGATATCGGAAAACGGGTGTATCGGTACGGTGAAATTGACTTGTGGGCTAGATATGAATAGATTATATAATAAGTATTATGTCTCAATGCAAGGTGGTCAATGGGTGTCGGTGCAACATGACCTCGTGACGCGACAGTTGTCGATACGACTAATAATTACGGAGTAGGGTTCACTTCAATTCCCGAGTCAAGCAGAGTTATTGAGTTTTCTGTAAATAACTGGTGAAATAAATTTTTCTTTAGTCCCAAATAAAAAATTGTCATATGACTAATGAATAAACAACTAGACGTCCCGGTGGACTTCGTATCATTTACAATTCATTCATCTATAGGTACATTCGACTTAAAAACGGCTAGACCGATTTTAATTTATTTTTCTGACTTTTGATCAGCTACAGCCTGTCCAATCAACATTCTTACTTCAATTCAATGGAATTAATAATACTGGCTATATCTTTCCCGATCTTTCACGGCTTGAATTTAGTTTGGTTACGAAATTATATGTACTTGCTAAATTAAAATATGTTAATTGTCCATAACATTAATTTTTTTATCTAATTGCTTATACTTTCTTTTGTAGCATTTTTTTTTACACGGGGAAATGTGCATTCACATTCCCCATCGCCAGTTTTGGGGCGGGCGATGAGGATATGTTGGGATCCAGCCCCTACGATGGGTTTGGGCTGAACCGACTAAAACCACCTCGGTGTTCCTCACACCTTTATGGCGGAGCCGCGCGGATCGCTCTCGCATTCGAATCGCGACCCCGCCGAAGGTTCGACCCGCCGATGGACGTGGCGGGTCCCACATAACCATCAAACACAAAAATTGGGGGACCTAGTCCCCGACGACAAAGCGGGGGACTTATTCCCTCTTTCGACATCGAGAGGCGTGCGCGGAACACGAACGCCGCCTACTCGGACCTGCGCTGATCGGACGGTGGACGGCTCCAATGAGTCCACTGCCCGCAGGCTTGTACTCAAGGTGGCTGGCGGTCGTCTCGCGCCCTCCTGCGCCCGGTTCTGCGGTTAGGGAGAGGGATTAAACGTTCCCTCTCCCTCTCCGTCGCCTCTTTCACTAACATCACTTCCTCGCAGAAGGAGGCGACGGCATTCCAAGACCTCTCGTTTGAAACCATGGACAGAACCATAGCCTCGAGCGAGAGGACGACCCTACCGACTGCCGCGTGCCTGACACGGCGCGGCAGCGTTGCGTGGCTTCTTTTGTAGCATATTGTGATCTTTTGTAACTGAGTAAATATGAGACCTTATTTTAATTATCAATATGTAATTGATAGAGTCATTGCATTTTTTGTAAAAGATCCTACATAAATAAATAAAATTGAAATAAATTTAATGTCTTTTATGTTTATGAAATAAAAATACAGTATGATCAATGTACAGCTTTCGGATGAACTATGATATTTGTTTTGTATAGCAGTGCGTAAATGTAAAAGTTCTTTGATTTGCATGTTCAGAAGGAAAGTTAAACCAGAAATTGCATTTGTTCGACCGCCTTCTAATAAAGTCGCCGCTATTCCCGATGAAGCCTGATTCTCGCCAAAAGCAATGTAATTTGAAACATTTTCCCAATCCCTTGAGAGTGTCAAGACTTCCTTGTTCCACCAGTTCCATTCTTTACAGCTTGTATCAAAGAATCATACGCAATCCTCAGTTGTTGATTCAATTGCGGAACATTTGTACGAACTGTTTTGGCTAATACTAAGTCATACTATTGTTATCTTGGTAACTCGTGTATAAATGCATCATGCATTTGTAGTAAAACACACGCAAGTTGGTTAAATACTGATTTATTTTTATACACCCTCCGCTACAATGATATTGGTTTGAGACATACCCACATAAATATACTACATCTCCTCCCTTCATACGAAACAACAAAAACAAAAAATACTATCATAAATTTATAAATAAAGATGTTTTTCACCTGCAGGAGACATTATTTTATTTACTAGTCAGACTATACATGAACAAAAAATAAAGCTACTATAACAGACAACATAATCGGATTATTATAAGGTTGTTACATTTAGGATGATCACGCACAGCTTTTTCCCTACTAGAAATAATTATATAATGTGTAAATAGCAAGTGTAAAATTCTTCTATAGATTAATCAGACAAAACAGTATTCATAGTAAGCATAGGTATCTAACTGACATAACAACCAAATTAATCATGATTATTCAAAAACAAATCTTTTCAGCATTCGTGCAGTTCTTTCGTTAGACCTCGTTATAGGAACCGCGGGTGGCGACGGTGACCCATCAGTGTTAGAAGTGGGACTTTCAAATGTATCACTGACATCCAAACTTGGAGTTTTGGCTGCAGCTTGTATTTGAACCTGGGCCGAAGCCAAGTCCTTGACCGAAACTACTTCCCCTTGTGTCTTCGCTGTTCTTTTTCTACGTCTACGAATACCTGAACCCATAACGACAGTTTGAGTTATGTTATTACCAGCATTAGAATTGACATTCGACCGCCTTGAAAAATTACCTACATTCGCTATAGGCGAAGTCGTGCGCACAACTAACTGACTACGAGTACGCCGAAAATGACTGCCGTGCTCATCCTCCACAATATATGAGCGAGGTTGGGATGAGCGTTCTACTATTGTAACCGGTTTCCTAACGCCATCATTGTTGATCAATGTTGCCTTATCACCTGATAACAGATTCTCAATTGATTTTGCCGACCTATCATAGTGTTTTTTTATATTTTCTCTGTTTGCCATTACTGCTTTATAATTCTTATCATTATCTACTTTCTCATTTAATAATTTTGAATTGACTGGCAATTTAGTGTTTAAACGCCTACCCATTAGAATTTGTGCAGGCGAATCTAACCCGTTACGTGGTGTAGCCCTAAAATTTAATAAAGACATACAGAAGTCCTGTCCCGAGTCTACACATTTTTTTAACAATTTCTTAACAGTTTGAACTGTCCTCTCACTTTTACCATTTGACTGTGGGTAATGCGGCGATGACGTCTCATGCCGTATTTCCCAGTCACGCATAAATTTCTTAAATTCTTGTGAACTATAAGCAGGGCCGTTATCAGTTACTATCTCCGCCGGTATGCCGTGACGGGCAAACTGTTCTTTCATAAAATTTATTACAAGTTTAGAGCTTACGCTCGCCAACTGGCCAACTTCTACATAATTAGAAAAGTAATCCACTAAAACAATATAGCTTTTCTTTTTATATTCAAACGTGTCAGAGGCTAATTTATGCCAGGGCAGCGGGGGACTTGATGCTGCAGCAAGGGCTGGCGGCGTGGGCGGGGCGCGCGCAGCGCGCACGCCGCGCAGTGGCGCACTGCGCGCTCCACGCCCCCGCACAATCCTGGCCAAAACATCACCTCGCGCGCGCGCCTCTTGCACCGTTCAATTCCTAAATGACCTTCGTGAACCCGCAATAACATATTATGTCGTAAGGCACGGGGAATGAACACGCGTTCACCTTTCAAAATTATTCCATCAACATAATGAAGTTCTTCCCGATACGGCCAGAAAACTTTCATATTATCATGCACATCGCGCCTACTATTGGGCCAGGCATTTGTTATGTATCTAAGTAATAATCTACAGTCAGAGTCCGTCTCTGTTTCTTTCTTAATTGCCTCCATTTTTGTATCACTATATGGCATGTTTTCAATCATACAACACGTTTGCACCTCAACTTCAGCAGAAATCTGGTCATTCATCTTTTCATTCAAAGGAGCCCGAGACAATGTATCTGCTATATACATATATTTTCCCGGAGTATATACTACCTTAAAATCATACCCGTGCACTCTCATCATCATCCTTTGCAAGCGGGCTGGAACTGAGACTAACGGTTTGCTAAATAAAGCTTCCAGTGGCTTGTGGTCACTATGTACAGTGACGTTAGACCTTCCGTAAATGTACTGCCTGAACCGTTCAAGCCCGAACACAATGGCCAACATCTCCTTTTCGATTTGCGCATACCTTGTCTGAGTATCGGTGAGTGTGAGCGAGGCGAACTCCACCGGGCGGCCGTCCTGCAGTAGCACGGCGCCCAGCGCCACGCTGGACGCGTCCACCGACACCACCACCGGCGCGCTCTCGCTGTACAGCGCCAGCACGGGCGCGCACACCAACTTACTCTTTAGACTATCCACAGCCTTGGAGTGTTGTGAATGCCACATCCATTCGGATTCTTTCTTTAATAACGCCCTTAACACATTCACACTCTCTGAATAGTTTTGAATAAACTTTGCTAAATAATTAACCATACCTAGAAATCTTTCCAATGCCTTCCTGTCAGTCGGATAAGGCATTTCCATTATAGCTTTGATTTTTGAGTCATCCGGTCTCATGCCATTAGCATCAAACTTATGCCCTAGATATGTAATTTCGGATAACCCAAATTTACATTTTTCCTTATTAAACTTTATGCCAATTTGCCTAGCCCGTTGTAAAAGACACTCTAATCTACGATCATGCTCCTCCGTAGTACGTCCCCACACGATGACGTCATCGATGAAGGACTCCACACCGTCTAAATCTTCCAAATGCTGCCTGAGTCTCGCATGAAAAACTTCAGGTGCACAGGTTATACCATACGGTAGGCGTAAAAATTGATACCGACCAAACGGTGTACTAAAAGTGCAAAGATCGGCACTAGCATCATCGATCTGCACCATCCAAAATCCACAACGTGCATCTAACACGCTAAATACGGTAGCACCGCGCAATTCCGCTGCCAGCTCGGGCACTGTCGGCAGTGTATACTGCGCACGCCGCACCGCGCGGTTCAAAGGTCGAGGGTCTAAACAAACACGAATGCTGCCATCTTTTTTCGCAACTAAAACAATTGCATTAACCCAGTCAGTCGGGTGTGTGACTTTCCTAACTACACCCAACCCTTCCATTCTACGTAACTCGTCCATCAATTTTCCCTTGAGTCCTAAAGGAATTTTCCTAGTAGGGCACACAACAGGCTGTATATTTTTATCTACGACAATACTGTATTTACCTGGCAATTTGCCAAGTCCTTTAAACAAATCGGCAAATTGATCAATATTTATGGCATGTATCTGACTAATTAACCCTAAAGTAATACAGCCTTCCAAACCAAGTACATTCTGACAGTTGAAATCGGCAACAACAAATGACAAAATATAATGATTATCATTAAAAACAAAAGTTAGCTTATCAGTGCCTATAATAGGTAACCGGTTCCCTGTAAACGAATGTACGCGCTTTGTGAAGGGCATAAGGTTGGAATCGATAAACCCAAATTTACATAATCTGTTTTAGAAATAACATTTATCATTGACCCAGTATCTATTTTTAATGAAATATTTTTTCCATTGCATTTTATCACTTCAACCCATTCATTAGACGACTTACATAGTTTTTTGTTACCTGCGATTATATGGACGTAGAACATGTCTTTATTGGAGCTGTCTTCACTATCACTGCTCGCGGTTTCGACACTTAAATTTAACACTTTGCGAATTACTTTCTTACGCTCACACACTCGCGAAAAATGACCTTTTTTATCACAAACATAACACGAAGCGTTACGTGCCGGACACAGCTCGCCGCCGACACACCGCCCGCTGCCGCATTGTCGACAAGCGCTTCGTTGCGCCCGCGCTATTCTAGCACCTCGGGCGCTGCCGCCCGCGCCGGCGCCGCCGCTGCCGCCGCGTCGTCCTCTCGCGGACCGTCCGCCCCTTGCACCGCTTCCGTCAACTGCATTCACTTGCACAGTTTCTGAAGCGCCGTCAATGTATTTGCTTTCCTCCTTAGACATCTCAGCTGCTTGACAGATTTGTATGGCCTTCGCTAATGATAATTCATCAGTGCGAAGTAATCGATCTCTCACTGTATTGTTGATGATACCGCATACGATTCTGTCTCGTAACAAGCTTTCGTGCAAATCATTGAACTCACAATGCTGACTCGCTACCCTCAACGCGGTCACATATTGATCGATATTTTCGCCTTCTTCTTGATTCCGCGTAAAGAATTTAAAACGCCTCACTGTGACATTCGGTTTCACATCGAAATAATTGTCGAATTTTTTTAGAAGACAATTGATATCATCCTCACTTTCTCCAACGTCAAACTTAAATGTCGTAAACGCCTCGTAACCGGCCGATCCAATGAGATTAACCAACAAACCAGCCTGAATTTCTTTCGGCTCTTTGCTCACTCCAGATGCTTTAAGAAACACTTCGAACAACTTCCGCCATTTGCGCCACGCTTCGAATCGTGCGGCCGGACCGCCGTCGAGTGATAACTCACCCGGAGGACGTGCGTGTTCCATAATTTACGTATAACCACAACGTACTCTTGTACTTATACGCGATATTAAATAGGTTCTAGTCTGTTTTAACACTTAAAATAGTTAATAACGACACACCGCTGTCACCATGTAGTAAAACACACGCAAGTTGGTTAAATACTGATTTATTTTTATACACCCTCCACTACAATGATATTGGTTTGAGACATACCCACATAAATATACTACAGCATTGAACGATTAGGTGATATCAGGCCCAAACATGATAATAGTTTATTCGCCATCAATAAACACATGTCTTCTTTCATGATCAATGTCTCGTTGTAAATTTCTGCAGTTATTTGTAGTGTGGGACTTAAAGCTTAAAGCTCACGAAGCAAAACATCTTCAGACATTTTTTTATTTTTATTTTGCTCGTCATAATGACCACACTCCACCTGATAGTAAGCAGTCGTGTGGTCTAAGAGCAGTGGCCTCCACACCGCCCTCATAGCAGCCGAGGCGATGTTGAGGTCTCTACTTTGACGGCCTGAGAAGATGCTTTTTCACGCCCCGCTTAAAGGACCCAGGATTGAAGGAAGAAGGGAACACGTGCCTTGGCAGAGAATTCCATGGTCGTTCGGAACCCAAACTTTTTGGTACGCGCTCTAATCGACTCTACCGTGTAAGGATGGCATCTGAGCCCAGCACGCGTTGTTCTGGATAGGAAAGGAGAGGGCGGAACAAGGTGGAATAACTATTCAGAGCACTCCTCGTGGTATATTCTGTAAAAACATGCTAATGAGGCAATGTCCCTATGGAGTTGCAGAGGTTCCAGTGAACTCGTGACCTCTGGATCTCCAATGATACGGACAGCCCGCCGCTGTAACCGGTCGAGTGTGTCCAGCAAGTACTGCGCGGAGCCATCCCAAAGATGAGAACAGTACTCCACGCAAGGGCGCACTTGTGCCTTATACAATAGGCACAGTTGCCCAGGCGTGAAGAAACGCCTCACCCTGTTCAGAACTCCGAGTTTTCGCGAAGCTTGCTTAATGACGCTCTCGATGTAGGTTTTCTGATTAAGGTAGCGGCAAAGATCCATACCTAAGATGGAGAGGCTGTCACGTATCACTAGTGGAGTGTTCTTCAGAGAAGGGAGGGGAAGGAACGGAGACTTTTTTGTTGAGAACGCGCATGCCTGGGTCTTCTTGGCGTTGAACTCGACCAAGTTTTTGGCACCCCATTCATAGATGCGGTCCAAGTTCTGGTCAAGTTCAACGACAAGATTCTGCCTTTTCCCCTCAACCTCAGCCTGTTTGGCCCCAGGATGTCCGAGATATCGCCCATGCACGGTACTGTCGTCCGCATAACAATGTATGCTGCCGAGATTCAACATATCATTGATATGCAGAAGAAAGAGCGTAGGGGATAAGACAGACCCCTGAGGCACTCCTCCATTGACCTGCATAAATTTGGAAGCGCGATCGTCGCAAAGGACCCGAATACGACGCTTCTGCAGGAAACTTGCAATCCAGGTGCACAGTTGAAGGGGCAAGCCATAGGCCGGAAGCTTGGAAAGAAAAGACCGGTGCCAGACTCTGTCGAAAGCTTTGGCTATGTCAAGGCTGATAGCCAAAGACTCGCCGTGCTTGTCCATAGCCTCACCCCAGAGGTGCGTGACGAACGCTAGAAGATCACCCGTTGATCGTTTAGACCGAAAGCCGTATTGGCGATCATTGATCAAAGATTGATCCTCCAGGTAGCGGACAATTTGGGTGTTTATAATCCGCTCGAACACCTTGGAGAGCACTGAGGTGATAGCTATAGGTCGATAGTTGCTTGGCTCGGAACGGTCCCCCTTTTTGGAAATCGGTTGAACGTTCGCCTCCTTTCAAGCCTCGGGCACAATGCCTGCGGCGTAAGATGTCCGGTATAGGCGCGTAAGCGTGGGAGACAACTCCGCTGCACATTTTTTAAGGACCACAGCTGGGATGCCGTCAGGTCCACTGGCTTTCCGAACATCGAGAGACTGCAGTATCGCACGAACGGTTCGTTGCCTGATACATATATCAGGCATGGTGTAGCCGCAGTTGGCAATGTTAGGCGGCTGCGAACCGCAGTCGTCGATTCGGGAGTTGGCCGCAAAGAGATTTGCAAGCAGATCTGCTTTCTCCTGGGGCAGCAAGGTCTGGCAGAAGTTAGACTGCACGGCTTTGGCCAGGCGCCAATAGCTACGACTGCCCGTAGGATGCGCCATGAGTTCCTGGCCGAACCGTGCGACGCGCTGGGCATCCGCTCTTAAGTATGCCCTCTTGCAGACCTTTGTGGCTTGGTTGAACGCTGCCTTCAGGTGATCCACGTTAGGGTCGTGGAGAGTGCGAGCCCTGGTCCAAGCGCGTTACGCTGTCTGTTTGCGTTCAACAGCATCAGCGCATTCACGACCGAACCAGGGCCTTTTCCTGACGCCGCTCGTGACATCACTGTATGGAATATAATATTCCATATCCAGGATGATTTCACCAGCGACAGCAGTAGCGCTCTCTGATGGATCCCTGTTCTCAAAGCAGCGTTGAGCCCAAGGGATGGATGCGAAGTACTCCCGCATTCCATCCCAGTCTGCTGACGAGTAGTGCCACAGTCGTCGTCTTACCTCCTCGGGTCGTGGGGGCGTAACAACAACAGCTGTGGCACAAACCAGACAGTGGTCAGAGGTGCCCAGAGGAGCACGAATCGACACACTGTATCGGTTCGGGTTACTCGTCAGCAGCAGATCGAGCAGAGAGGGCGCCTGACTTGTAATGTCTGGTATCCGGGTGGGCTGGAGTACCAGTTGAGACAGGTCACGCGTGAGAGCGAACGCATGGGCAGTTCGTCCCGCGTGGTCTGTTATGGGAGAACCCAACCAGGTCTCACGGTGGGCATTGAAATCTCCCAAGAACACCAACTCAGCGTTCGGAAACCGCTTCTGCGCGTCGTCTGCCGCCTGACTCAGGTGATTGAAGAGTCGAGTTGTCTCAGCGTCTCCTGAATGGGATCGGTAGAGGCACATGTAGATTTGGCTGAAAGAGCCATGATCTACGTGTACCCAAAGGACAGAGAAGGAAGGGTCCTCTAGGCATTGTAGACGGCGACAGCAAATATCCGCCCTAACAAACAAGCATACCCCGGCTTTCGCGAGGAAACACTCCTCTAGCACGTAGCCGGGATATTGCAGGTAGTTCTTGTCTGCAGGACGGCGTATTTGTGTCTCCGTTAGAAAAAGTATTGCCGGCCGAGCCGTTTCCAGGTGGTGATGGACGGCATTAAGGTTAGCGTGGAGTCCTCTGATGTTAATAAACTCCACGACACAGGAAGCAGCAGTGGGGTTACGGCGATTGGCTGCTGTTGAACGACAATGCTTTGTTCGTACTGCCATAAGGTGAAAGGAAGGGGAAACGTGAAAAAAGTAAGAGACGGCTATTCTCGCAGCAAAGTGGGGCAAGGTGCAGAGCAAGTTTTGTCATATAACTGTATGGTATGGCGATAGCCGATCCGACGGACGGAAGGACCCCCGTACCCTCCCGAAAGTGGTCGCCGGGACCCACCCTCCGGTCACCATCCGGCACGACGAGCCACCTCGAGATTATGTGCGGCATGATAAAGCAGCCAACCTAGTTGGTTAGACTCGGTTGGGCCTCTGGACTATACCGCGGGTGGCCAGCAGAGCACCGTTTCTACGGCTCTCCCTGGCCGCCGGGTCGACTCGCGCCACCCACGCAATGACTCTACGGATACTCTGCAGGTCCCTCATAAGCTGCGGGAATCGCCACCTCATGCTTAGGCCTCCGGCGCTCTCATTCACCGAACGAAACACAGCAGTGAAACACTGTTGTTTCACGTCGATTTTCTGTGAGAGGGTAGTACTTCCCCGGTCGAGCCGGCCCATTCTTGCTGTAACCAGCTTGGCTCTACTACCGAAATGCCGTCCTTATATTTCACCAACTAATCTTTTGGATTCGAGGAGAAATATGTGGATACTATATGAAAACCCGGCTTCGCTCGGGTGAAATGTGACTCATAATACACATGTAGGTACAAAATGTAAGTAGATATTTCTGTAGTTATCGGTTCTCAAGGAATATTAAAGGCAAAGCAAGGCATAGATTCGTATAGCATCGTTCATTGTGTTTAATTAATATAGTAAATTAAAACTGCAAAAGATTTACATAAATAATTTTAATTTTAAATCAACTTTCTAAATTAACATAAATTAACAAAACAAATAGCTTTTAAGGGTTATTCTTTGTAAATCCCTCTGTTTTAAGCACTCAGTCTTTTCCTTTACTTTGGTAGGTAGGTACTTACTACTTTTGAAAATAAAAAATGAAAATGTTGTTCTTTATACAAATTAGCTAAATCAAAAATAATATTGAGAAGCCAAGTAAAACAATTGTAATTTTCAAAAATGGATTTGTTCAGTTTGATAGAATGAGTACTCCCCCGAGAAGTTGGCAAAGGTACTTTTTAATAAATTATCATAAATATTATCTACTATACATCACAGGTTGATTATCATAAAATTTATCTATATACAACATTTTTCATTAAATATTTAATCATCTTTCAAGCCTTGTTCAGTGGTGTTGATAATTTGGATTTTTACATCATCGAATCTTCGAACTCGAGAGAAGGCAACATAGCTGGCCATGGGTGAACACAGGATTAGGTAAAAATAGACCGATGTTGTCGGAAGTTGGTACTTGACTTTTATTTATTATCATAGCGAATGCTATGCGGATGGGAAACTGAAGCCGACTAAACTTAAAAGGCAGTTGATTGTTAGGTGCCTGGAGTCGAATTCGAGGAATAAAACTCTGGTTCCCACATGGCTACCACAAATAATTTTGGCATTAATTACACGTGAAGCTAACGCTCTAATAATAAGACGGGTTCCGTTGCACAACCCAACAGTACGGGTTTAAATTTCTTAAAAGCATTACTATACAACTAACTTTTAATTTTAGAACGTGTGGTGGTAGTCCTGCAGGTGTTATAGCATTTAGGAATTCTGCAGGATAGTTTAAAACATCATTATGATCATCCTCAACCACAGCGTCAGAACTCTCGTAAATTTTAAACATGCCGGGGATTTTCTCAACAACTTGGTCGTTCAATTGAAAACAATCATCGTTTTTAGGGGTAAGTATAGTTTTCATTGAATAACTTTTATAACCATTTGTGTCAAGGGACGCACCAAAAATATGGTCTACAGTTGAATTATCTACAATGCATCGCAGAGGCAGTTCAATATGGTCGTCACCATCCTCATTAGCTGATCCATCGCCTACCTTTAATACCCATTAAGCAAACTCTAAATCATCGTGAGCTCTCATATTATGAGCCAATTGGAGTTGAGTAAAGTTTGGCCACAATGAAAAGTGCTTAATTGAAGCTTCTATAATATAATTTCGTGACCCATTAACTACACTGGTAAGATCTGACGAAAATATCCTGCGAATAATAAAGTTTTGCCTCCAAAATGTAATTTATTTTTCATTATATCTTGAAGAAGTCGATCAACTACAACAATATTATGATAGTTAGTCATAGGTGCTTCATCCCAAATTATTAAATGAGTTTCCTTCAATAACTTAGCGGCCGGTGACCCTAACGACATATGAGACGTAGAATCTATATCTGAATTAATTGGAATTTAAATCGCGAGTGAGCTGTTCTACCACCATCTAACAGAGTTGCTGCAATACCAGAAAACGCTATAGGTTTTTATATTATATTTTGTTTCAGATCTTAAAATAATTATGTAAAATAGTTGTAAATACAAAAGGTTTTGCAGTTCCTCCTGGGTCGTCAAGGTAAAACAGCTTTCTCTCTGTGGGATTATTTACAGCGTTCAGTGTTGTATCGACCACATATTTTTGTTCCGCATTCAATTTTTGGTATTTTCATAGCCATTTGCTTTTTCATGTTCACAGTCATAAACGGAATCAGATAAGAAAACATCATTTTCACTAATATCGGGCTCTGGAACTTCTGGAAAGCCGAAATCTGTTAGTCTCTTTCCGTGGAGTTTTAATGTTTCATCAATTTCTTGTAAAGCCAACTGTTTGGGTAATATTTCAGGGCGTGATCTTGTAAAGTCTTCGATAAAATGTGATGCAAACTTTTCCCAAAGAGCATTAGGATCAGTTGGTTCACAAAATACGCAAATTAACGCAAACAGCTGTCGTAATTGCCGAGGAAGTTTATACCAATTGCGTCATCCAAACATTTTTCCCATTCTTAATCGTCAAGAAGGAGCCCTCTTGCTTGAGCAGCTTCTCGAAATGAGTTGTAAATAATATTTTCATAAGTTCTAACATCTCTGAAGCAAGTCGGCCCTTTGACGTGAAGAAGTAATAGCCGGAGATAATATCGTTCTCGATCACAAAAGGAATAATTATACATTCTTGCAATTACTTTATCTGCCGCTGATTGAGATATTTATGGATGCCACTGTCCATGAATAAATCTGAAATGTGTCGGAATTTCAGTGTAATGTTTCGTTGGTTTTGTTTAACTAAAAAAATGCTAATAATATTTTTTTTTCTGCTGACCTAGCTGCTGCTTCATGAACATTTTGATCTGTAAAAACGACTGTTGGTTGGTTTTCCAAATGAACACGTAACTGCATAATTGTGTGACTCATTTTGTGCATTGAAAATTCACATATTCGCCAAACTGCTTCAGGAGCCGAAACATACTTGGTATCAATATAAGCCTTAATTTCGTCACGGTGTTCATTGCTTGATGTCGATTGATCACTGGACTTTTGTGGCGCTATCCTGCTTCTGCTTTTTTTGCCTTATGCCACTTCTGTACCTACATATAATTGACCCCTATTAACAAACCTTGCTTTGATGAATAGACATGTGCGCCGTCCAAGTAAGGTTGCCAAACCTATGCTGTCTACTGTTCAATATAAATAAAGAATACTATAGTAAATACTGTTTACTGTTTCCTGTGTATATTGTTGCCGACATTACGGGTATAGTATTCAACCTACCATAAATAAAGCCTACCTATAAAAATAAGTACAGACATTTAAATAATTTGTTTAAATTGTATCTAATAGATAATATAACTGTAGGTATTTCTTGTACAAGAAATTGGCGAGTATACGTTCAAATTCCATACAATGCATACCTTGTGATTACAAGGTATGCATTGTATGGAATTTTTTATAGGTAGGTTTACTTGTTATTATTCACATTTGTTAGTAGTGATTACTACTAACAAATGCGATAATAGCAAGTAATTCTAATAAAGGAATGGGCTGTTTTATTGGTAAACAAATTAAAATTCAATTTTTATGAAGCAATATAGCACAATGTTACAAACTACATAAGTAGTTTAAGACCATAAGGTCATGTTACGACGTAATATAATATTTTATACTAAGGACACTTGGGCAGTAACATAATTTCGGTTTTATTCAATCTTGCTCTAGTCTACCAGAACCAGGATATAGGTTATTTTGGACAGATTTCTGACACCTGCCCATTACAGATAGTCAAAAGAGTGTTTGAAAAGAAGAAACAAAGAATATTTAAACATTAGAACTTTGTGAGACTAGACTAGAAACGTACACTTCATATTTAATGGTATTATTGCATGAACACATTTAGTATGCTATGATGCAAGTATTGAATGACAGATATTTAAATTTATAGTATTGTTCGTGTTCGATTCACTATAATTATGTCGTATATTATAAAAGGTTTAACAATGCAAAGAGAACTGAAACTTCGGCGGCGTCATTATTTGCTTGTATATATAATTGTTTCGTGTGTTTTATTCGTGATATTTTACAACATTTACTTAAACACGGTAAAGAATTTTCTAATAAAATACAAATAATACATTGGCCTGTCTAAGCAATATATGCTGTCATTATACGATAGAAGGTGACGCGCTTCCATCTATTGAGGATACAAACTTTTCACTGGGAGTCAAATCGATATTTTTCCACGAGACGTCATGCCATGGCGGTATCAATTCCCGCCAAGCATGTGCTGTAGAATCAGCTGCCAGACTGCATCCAAACTGGGATATAAATCTTCTATTTAGTGGACCCGTGACGGAGATCATTCTTCGACAGAGCTGCCTCGCAACACTGCGCAATTTGCCAACGTGAAGTTTGCTAGAGTACATGTTGAGGAGTATAGCAAAGGAACAGTCTTAGAAACAATACTGGCAAACCAACTGAGGAATAGCACGCACCTTATCGAGCACACTGCCGATATTTTGCGAATACTGACTTTGCACAAATACGGTGGCGTGTACTTGGATACCGATTCTATCCTTATTCGAAATACCGCACTACCAGCTAATTGGATTGCGAAAGAAACCGATAGTTGTGTGGGATCAGGCGCAATGGCTTTCACGAAAGATGGGGCCGGCGCTAACTTGACTCGAGCTGTAATAATGTAAGATATATTATTCAATACGTCACGTTATAAGAGTAGCGTTGCAGTTCGGTACTTAGTTTCTATTCTGTTTTACTTTTTCGACTCTCTCGAAAACTGACAGATTGTACAGAATTAACATTTCTCATGCATTAGTTTTGCACCGCGTAGCGTTCTAAACTTTACTCGTGTTTCTCTCGATTCTTTCTTTCTTTTCGCGTGGTTAGTGGCCAACTTGTTGTCAAGAGTTTTTCGAGCCGCCCGTAGGCCTCTGGCATGGCTCTCTCGATTAAAAAAGTAGATGTCCCATGAGTCCCATCACTAGTCCCCATTAACTAGTTGAAGGAGTCTAAAAGTTATTAGGATTAGGATAAAAATAAATATATGTCGGAGGAAGCTATGAGTCGGGTTGATTGTTATTTACACGTATAATTCACAATATAAATTGTCTACGTCTTAATTACTTTTAAAATTCTTAATTTAATTTAATTTGATTTGTTAAATTATTCTATAGCTCATAAACATTATTAATCTAATAAAAGTTATGAATATTGTAATTCACGTAACGACCAATCAGAGCAGAGCGCGTGCTTGAGTGGGGTCGAGGCGCCATCTTTACTTTAGGAGGGCCGACAATTGTTGAGACACATTTGCATAGATTACACATTTGAGCGATAGCGACTGATCGAGTCGGAACGTTGAGTTGTGAGTTGTGTAAAAAGAAGTAAGATCAGTGCCCTGAACCCACTGCTCGGTCTTAACTGTTATTTTTCATTCGACATTATTGTGAAGTGAAAATACTGTTTATTCTAAATACAAATAGTGTAAAACCGGCATCGTTGTGTTTTGTGCTCGCATATTACCCAGATAACGCCCACTAAACCCGCAACCACTACTGACGTTGCCATAGAGAACAATACATCTCCGACATATATTTGTAGTTACATAATCTTCAAATAGTAATAACACCTACTTTACGATTTAAAGATTAAGTAGAAATAAACTAATAGTTTGTTATTCCACGTGTTTACAGAGAACTTCATGATACGTTTGCACCAAGATCTTGGGCTTTCAACGGACCGGGAGCGATAAATCGAGTACTGAGCAGAGTCTGTCCCGATGTGCTCCTGATAGGAGGCGATTGCGATGGTAAAACACAACACTGTTTTGCCGTTTTTTCTCTCTGACAATTTAAAAGCTATTCTATGAAAGCCGAGAAGCCTTAAAAGTAGCAACCATTCTACAGGCCAACTCATACCAGGTATATCATTCGCATTTCGTCCACTTCATAAGTCGTAAACAAGAAAGCGCTACGGAGCCATCACAAGAGATGATGACCGAAGTTACACTTGGTATCCTCATAGTGTAGGTAATCTGGCTGGTATTCTTGTATGCTATACAGGCACTTCCTTAGGCGAATTACACTGGTCTTTAAAAGAAATTGTACATAGTCTTAACACTTTTAAAATGTCTGATTATTTAACATACCATGTTATTCTCGTTAATTAAATTGCATCTTTAATTTCCAGGTATAGAGATTTATCCATCGGAGCTTTTCTACCCCATACCTTACCAGTTCAACAGTAAATATTTTAAAAACGGCGCCATCAACAATATGACAGGCCCATACATGCACCACATGTGGAATTACATGTCAAGCGATTTGAAAATTGAGAAATATTCGCCTTATGCAAAACTTGCGAGGAAATTTTGTCCTACAATTTACAAAATGTACGGTAATCAGTTCGGTGAGTAGATAAAGTGATAATTTTAGAAATAAATGTATTGATTAAAATACATTGTTTGATATTAGTGAGAAATGAGTGCATGTCTCGAATTCAACTTCAGGCTATGGCAAATTGATATTGAGTTCTTCTGAGATATTTTATCAAGAAATTCTGATTTCTGTTAATTAGGACCACGAAATTAAAAGTGTGGTTTATTGTATGTTGCTGCTGCTGTACGTGTGTTGACAGTGAACTCCTCCTAAACGGCGGGACCGATTTGAATGATGGATTCGAGGATGGTTTAGATATGTTTTTTTTTTCTCTTATGTACAGGACAACGTCTGTCGGGACAGCTAGTTTTATTATAAATTTTTATAGCCATCCAACAAAAGATCATACCCAAGAACCTTGTGTTGTTCCTGCTATAAGTACCTAAATTAACTCAAAACACGTGCATTAAACAGAGGAACCAGTGCTTTATGTACTTTGCCGGCAGCTGGTAAACAACTACCTCTTTTCTAATAGGAAATCGGAAAAGTGCAAGGTACAAAACGCCTTAATAATTTCTTTGAGCAAAATTACAGGCACGTTGTTTGCTAGTACTTTAGTAATTAAGAATATTGTATAAGACTTAACTTGACAAACTTAAGACTTAAGACTTGTACAAACTTGAATTCTGTATACAATTGAGACATATCATCTACAGAAAATAACTAATCCAGGAAAGAGATAAAAAATCCTAACATGATCATAGGCCACTACGACCCAATTTAGGGTTGCTGCAAACGGGAGGGTAAAAGATCCTGCTGTCCGCCTGCTGATCTTTTTCACTACAAGAACACAAGTTTGTTATTAGACTGCGATCTTCTGTAGGGCTAAAGTCCTTAGCCTTTATTAGGTTTAGTTAGTGTCGTGGAGGACTTCACAAACATTCAAACAAGGGACACAAATAACACTTAGATTCAGAGCAACTATTTGTCGATCACACAATTTTTTGCCTCGTGTA
Source organism: Catocala sponsa (assembly GCA_963564715.1). Taxonomy (NCBI): domain Eukaryota; kingdom Metazoa; phylum Arthropoda; class Insecta; order Lepidoptera; family Erebidae; genus Catocala; species Catocala sponsa. Next base: position 25,262,594 of record OY751333.1, on the reverse strand, counting down.
GGGATTGAAGCCACAACGCTTGGCGCAGTGGCAGCGTATAGGCGATCAGTTAAACCACCAGCTTACTCTACCTGTCATATATATACCTGGTACCTACACAGCCATAGTATATGCAACTGCTATGTATAAGATTTCGGGTTCGAATCTCGGATCGGCCGAACAAAAGCTATTGGCTTTTTCTAAGAAGAAATTCTCAATAGTAACCCAGAGTTCCGAAGTTGACGGTGTTTCACAACCCGTGCCTGGGCAAGCACATAAAGTCGTTGGTCCTGCGCCTGATCTCTTTGCGGTCGACTCATTTTACCTGGCCATCGGTTTTTGAGAGTGAGGGAGTAGATAGAGCACTTTTATTCGCACACACTGTCTTGCGACCTATAATATCTCCTATGCAGATGGTCAATCTCCGTTAAGATTGAGCCACAATCACCGAAATTCAGTCTGGAGAAAATAAAGCAGATTTAAAAAAAAGCATTGCTATTATCATGTGATACAACTTAAATATATCACTTTAAATGCTTCATAATATATTGTTTTACGTCACGCTAAAAGCATGACAGTGTTACATTTATAAATCAGTACAACATATGCATTGTGAAGCCGATACAATACATCCTATGCATAGTCTGGCTCGCCATTATTAAACGCGTGCATTTAGCCATTGATAACAATGTAAGAGTAATACATATAATATGTACGCCAAGATTGGAGTACTATATTCATTCTGTGGTTTAAGACATAAACTTTTACTTTCTCAAGAAGCTCTTGAGAGAATAGATTTCAGACATCACTTTCGTTAAATGACATACGTTCCACATTGCATTGCACACGAGAATGCCAAACTTACTGTGGTCTGTTTAATAATTGTGTTTACTTATACATATAATAGGTAACTGCGGCACTAAAAATTAAGCCCTGTTATGCGACTGTATGACTTTAGACTCAGCATACCTAGATTTAAATCAATTAAAATAATTCCTACATCAAATTCGCCGCTCACATAAAAAATCTTCCCGTGTGGGATTCCGACTCTCAATGATTTTTCGTCGAAAACATTATAGCAATCTATAAGGCACACAGGTTTTCTCACGATGTTTTCCTTTTAGTTAAATCAACCGATCATTAAGTAACAGTTTAATCAGAATAAATTAAGACCTGTTTTACCATATCTTCAGTAGTTTAAATACTTCAATTACAATAAAAAAATAATTACATTATAAAACGTTACCTTATCTTAAATTAACTATTAAATAATAATAGCTAAGTATGTACGAACAAGCAAATTAAACTTTCTTATAAGCACACATACTCGATAACATATGTCTCCGTATGTGACTTAATATTTTACAAAAATGCTCTCAATGCTAAAAGGACTGAGAAGTCTTTTCAGGATTTTCATAATTTGCATTAACATAACAATTGTGCTTTATATAATAAGTTTTTATTGGAGTAAACAAGAAGAGTTACTAAACGCAACAAAAAGAAAATCATTAGACGAAGACAATGATTTCAAATGCCATTATTTAAAAGATAAAGATGCTTTACCGGTTATCGACAGAATTATCACATTTCCAAAAAATTCTATATTCTTCATCGAGTCTTCATGTAGAGGTCTTTCGTCTCGTCAAGCATGTTCAGTGGAATCAGCTGCTAGGGCAAACCCTAATAGGCAGGTCAATGTTTTGTTCACCTCTCCTGTGACCTGGGATAAATTTAAAGGCAGTGCCATCTTCACACTTCTTGCAATCGGCAACGTCGAAGCAGCAAGAATCAATCTCGAAACGTACGCTAAAGAAACACCATTATACGAGAAGCTTAGGATGGCACCCTTAACTCGAGAAGACCTGAATATGGAATTAAGTGAAATATTAAAGTATCTCACTATATACAAATACAGTGGAATTTATCTGGCGCTAGATGTCATTGTCGCTCGATCTTTTGAAGATTTGAAGATGAACTGGGTTGTGAAACAGAGTCCGGCGTCAATGTCTTCTGATATGTTTAGTTTTTCTAATAACCTTAATGGAAGGACTTTGGCCGATATTGCTTTGAAGTAAGTATTTTCACAATTTCGTAATGCAACCATAAGTCTTCTAGGATATAAGTGAGGGACTATGTATGTTTATAATTTTTATTTGATAGTCTAGTTATCCATGATTTGGACAAGCAGAAAAATCACGCACTGTGGAGCTTCGATAGTGCTACAGTAATGAAGAAACTCGTCATGTTGTGGTGCTTAGCTAAAGATATAATGACCCTGACTTCAAAGACTTGCCCAGGTTTGTTTTACAATTTCGATTATTTATAGATGAGATGGAGGCTTTTTTTAACCTATCGCAGCGGCACACTGGCGTCTAGTCACAATAGGTTTTTAATTAAAAACAATCAAATCATTTAGTAGTTTGCTATTAAGCATACGAAAAGTCGAAGATTTATATTTTAACTTATGTTGGTATGTTTTCTTTTCAGATATACAAGTGCTTGAACCAGAAAATTTCTATCCGATATCTATTCAGGACAGACTAAAATATTTCCAGCCGGGAGATTGGGCGAAATGGAAGGAACGGAAGATTTACACGTACCAGTTCTGGGATCGTTTTACTAAATACGTTGTATACGATAAAGAATCTCTTTATGCACAAATGGCGAAAGAGTACTGCCCATTAGTGTATAACTTTTATGGAGAACGGTTTGGCACGGTTTAAACTAGTGGTATCGATAAATTTGAGAATTATAAGTACATACATGACTGTCATGTAATGCTACTTTTTTTTAATAAACAATTCTAGTTATAACATAAGTTTATACAAAATAAAGTTTAAAATGGAGTAACTACTGCTCTAAATGGAGTAACTCGTACTTTATTAGATAACTAGATTTCGACTTCGCTCACGTTATGCGAGATTGTGTCATTAATAGGAATAGCTTAGGTGCCGAAACGATAGGTGCCGAAAAAATTGGTGCCGAAAGCGGAATACTCCGCACATTCAACTCATAGCTATAATTTTATTAGGTATGCCTACTCTAAGCACAGTACATAAGTATTACCGTGCCCTAAGTGAATTCATTAATTATTATATTACAAATAATCTTTGTATTACATTGTGGACCGCGCGAAATTAACCTGTAGAAAATCATGGTGAAAGACCCTTTATTGTGCAAATTTTTTTACGTTTTTCGAGTGAGGTAATATAGTAGGTATAGGTACATTGAAGTAACTGATTGGAACCTTGCTGGTTCCGAGTAGGCTGACTCAATCAGAGAAATTCTCTTCTTTCATGATTATTGGCGTAAAGAAACAGTATAAGGTTTGTTCGGTAAGTAAGTATAAGTACGCCTTATGGCCGAATCATCCACTCGGTGCCGTGCCTTTTTAACTGGCTTTATCCGTCCTATTCATTTCGACTCCAGTCAGGTGGATCGTGTGATTTACGATGTGAATTACGGAAGATAGTGACTAGCTATCTATTCACTATCTTCCGTAAATGTTCTTGTAAATGTTTCGTTGGAGTTCATTCAGTAATCATGTGGACTCGCCTACCACCAACAACAATAAAAATACAGGCGAAGTGTGCGCGCCAATGTGAAATGTATAATCTGCCTTCATCGGAGTTGTGATCGAGAGGTCTTGAGTCATTCCACCTATTGCACTACCGACGAGAGCTAATGAGACGAGAATACTAGTAATCTGTAACCCAGTATGCTAGTCAATTTATGGAAAAATGTTATCAAATGAATAATGGTTATTCTCTATATATTGGGTCTGATATTATTCAAATGGTCTTTTTTGATGAAGGTTACGACTGCAGTGCATAAAGTTTCAGGTTCGATCTTCGATCTATCAGCACAGAGTGTATGTGCCTTGTACAGCAATACGCCAGTCTCTATTACGTGGGACTTAGAGAAAACAGATCAAACCTATTCTTTCGGAGATGAAAGCGTCACATTATATATATAATTAACATAGGGTACAGCAAAATTGTCATTCTAACTTGAACATTTAAGCATCATTGGCTCACTGTTGTATATTATTTATGTTACTATGTATTTCTTCCTAATTAATAAATAAATATGTATTTCTTTTTTATATAGTGACATGTCAAAGTGATTGTAGCGAACCTGATGGAAAGCCCAATTACAGTCCAGAGACAGTGACGACGAGGAGAAAATAGATGTCTTCTAGCCGTCGTCAGTATCAAGCCGGTCTGACCGGATGCTTCTTCACATTACGTTTGAATGACTCAATGTCGTAGAAGGGAGGGAACACATGTGCCGGAAGACCGTTCCAAAGTTGTATGGTACGGCATAAGAAGGAATTGCTGAACCTTTTGGTGCGAGACGGGATTGTGCTAACCGTCCATCCGTAGTTACGAAGTCCGGCACGTGTAGTTCTCAAAAGAAAGGGGGAAGGTGGGATGAGGTCAAATAACTCTTCGGAGCATTCGTCCTGATAGAGGCGATAGAATACGCTAAGGGACGCAATGTCTCTACGAAGTTGTAGCGATTCGGTGTCCTTCGTAACCTCCTGGACCTGCATTCTTAGCAAATAAATTTCTGATTCTGATTCTGATTCTGGCTGTCGATTATACGTACGTCATGATACTGCAGTTTATTTAAGGCATCGAGTAGATACTTAGCGGAACCATTCCAAAGATGCGAACAGTACTCCATGCTGCTACGGACTTGGGCCCTGTACAGCAAATACCGCTGTTCAGGAGTAAAGAAACGCCGCACCTTGTTTAGAATCCCGAGTTTGCGTGCAGTTGTGGTTATAATACTCTCGATGTTATCCCTAGAGTTAAGGTCGTGGCGGGTGTCTATGCCTAAGATGTTAAGACTATCCTGCAGTGGGAGCGTGGCGCCCCGAAGATTGGGAAGTGGAGAGAATAGGGTCATTTTTAAACTGAACGCCTGAGCATTGAACTCAACCAGGTTAGATGAAACCCAAGCGTATATGTCATCCAACACCCTGTTGAGGTCAGTGACAAGCTTTACCCGCCTCCTCTCAGTATCCTGCCGGTTGCTAGGTGGTTGTGGATGGTAACAATCATAAACCGTGCTATCGTCCGCATAGCAATGAATGCCACCAAGAGGTAGCATGTCATTCATATGCAGAAGAAATAGAGGAGAGAGCACGGAACCTTGTGGGACTCCAGCATTTACAGTTACGACACGTGAAGAGCATCCGTCCACCAGGACACGCATTTTTCGCTCGTGTAAAAAACTGGAGGCCCACTGAACTAGCCGGCTGGGTTCCAGACCCTATCAAAGGCTTTAGCAATATCCAGTCCGATTGCCAAAGCTTCGCCTTGCTTATCAATAGCCTCACCCCAGATGTGCATTAGATACGCAAGAATATCACCCGTTGACCGGGATAAAAGAATTAACCTTGTATTCTTATGATAGGCATGTAGAGTCTTGTAGAGTGAGTGCCTTACGTCGGGAGAATCTTTTTATGCAAAGACTGCAACATGCTAGTACGCTGGTGTTGCAAACATACATACATATATAGGTATGTACATCTTTGGTACCGTCACTTCTATATTTTCGGTGACTGCTTCGGCCATGCACTTGTAAGCCCCTTAGTTCGACAAAAGACAAGAGATAAATAATACTTCGTAACAAACTCAATGACGGCAACAGAATCAAATAATTTTGGAACTAGACCGAAAACGGTCAAGTAATGCATGTAAGAAACTATAATTAAAAACCACCGTTCTGTTCCGTTCCTCAACAGTAGGTAGTAGATTAAAATGTAAATATTCGTTATGTAAATGATGAGCCGTTTATCTTAAACACGTCACACTCGCTTACAGCTTCTAACTTAAGTAATAAAAGCAAATTATATAAGCACTTTACTCCGTGATGTATAAACACATGTACCTAACCTTTCTTACAATAACGCGTGTGTTTTATCAATAAATAGAAATACACCTTTGTAATTTGATTGAAATATTTATCATGTTACACTAAAAATGTACGTAATAGCAAAACCATGTATAATGAAACTCAATCGTCTAAAATATTATGTGACTATATTACCAAACTCACAGCAAATACACGGACTATTGAGAACGTCTTACTCAGTTGAATGCTAGTTCCTTACTGCTGAGCGATCTTTCGCCGAGAGAACGAGTTATTTTTCCCCTCCACAATAAAATAACCCCACTATTTGAAAAAGATAGTTGGCTGTGTTGCCAATTGAATAAATAAAAACTCCCGAACAGAATTATTAACAAAAATAAGAAATCATGACATTCGGCCATCCGATACCATGCTACTCCTGGAGCACAACCTCAACTAAAATCACTCAGTTTTCATTATCATACGATCAAGATATGGTGTTAGCAAGAATGAAAAGCATATATCCACTTCCCTATGCATAACAGAGAAACATCCCGATCATCGAATTTTAAACAAAATTAAAAAAATGACTATTGAAGAATTGCTTTTATACATTAAATGAATATTGTAATCGCACATACTTTAAAACGAAATGTCTATTAGCAATATAATAATAAGTACTGTATAAAATTATATAATGTATTTATGTTTAATTTATCTTGACTTATGTAATTATTAAACTGGAAATTGACATTGTTTATGCTATTTTATTTTTTTATACAGTTACGATATTATTTATTTCCTTCGCATATTTATAATTATTGTTCCTATTGATAATGAATATTATGTCTATTAATTATTGTTATTTTTTTTGTACTATCTAATAACATTTGTAAATGAAATTAAAAATTATATACAATTTGTATTTAAAGTAATTCAAATATGTACATATAATCACAATTCTTTAAAAATGACTTATACCTAAAATATTATAAAACAAAGAAAAAGAAAACTAAAACCCTCTAATAGGCGTCATAAAATTCCTCCGCATCACAGTCGACCGGTAGTGTGCCCAGAAGACTAGCAGCATTGCCACGTTGAATGGCAATGCTTATTCTTTCTGCAAAATAAAGCCCAGCCCTCTGGTCACGGGAAGCGTCGACTAACCTTTTTGCTATGTCTCTATAGAGCGCACGAGCACTGGGACCCCATGACCCTAGCGTTTCGACCCCAAACGGCTCAAAAACATAATCCCCTACCAGGTTTTTGTATTTGCGCCGTTTGAGAGTCTCCGCAGATGCAGCAGCAGCACCAGCACAACCCGCCGTGCTGGGAAGATGTGATGGCGCAAGGGTGTCGACACACGTTGCGTCCCACACCAAGGGCCTACCCATCTTCCAAGGCATCAATGACATACCGTCCGGTCTCTTCCCATCGTCACGTGCCAAGCCATTAGGTTCGAGATGAGCTGGCACGCCGGCGGTGACAAGAGCACGACGGATAATGTCGTTAAGATTGGCGTGCCGCGAAAAACGACCGGCACTCCTGCTACATGATAGGCCATGGTGGCCAAGGCCATCGACGGCTTCCCCACAGTGACATCGATGCGGAGAAACACATGGAGCACCTAAACGAAGGCAAGAAGCGATGCGGAACGTTGTATCGTCCAACATAGTGCCTATGTTGGACGAAGGGAGTGCTTGGAGCCAAAGACCCGATTCCCACTCCCCCACAGCCAATAAACGGGCACGCTCAGCAACATTAAGAGATGTGTTTATGAGATGTTCTCTCACCATGTTGCAGAGCGGCCCATCCCACCGACTCTGAGAGAATAGATCGGATGGCAAATCAGAGCTTGGACAGATCATTTTCCAAGCGTTTACTGCGTCGGACTTGCACGACACTTCAGAATTAACCAGTGTGGGAGCTAAAATTTTCCTGGTCAATTCTTCAGTGCAGTGGACCGAAGACAGGAACGCCGGTAAACTGACATCACTAATTTTGCGAACGCCGAGGCCACCCAAGCGAACTGGTAGGGTTGCCTGGAGCCACACTCGGTCGTTCATGGCCAAATTTAAAATTTTGCTAAGTGTATGCCGAATAGTATCGTCGATTTTTTCCAAAAGTATTAAATTTATTCAAGTTCAGGGCAACACTTATGAATGTCAAGTTACACTAATTCTTTTTTTGTGAATTTACATTTACTGCCACGTTCAGCAAGGCAAGGGTGTAGGGCTCATGAGAAGAACGGGCAAGAAACTCATGGCCACTCTTTTCAATCGTCAAGTTTACAATAAAATTTTGTTCAAATCATGACTGTACGCCCACTATCTTTCTTATCTTATTTTATGTCAGTACAAACCGGCGACACTTCGACCCAGTGGGATCGTTTGTGTCGACACTCTCCCAATAACGACTGCCATAGATGTTTATGGCAGCCGGGACCGACGGCTTAACGTGCTCTCCGAGGCACGGAGCAGGCGATAAATGTCAATCAATACGCACATAATTTCGAAAAGTCATATAACTTCCGAAAGTCAGAGGTGCGCGACGTGGGTTCGAACCCGAGACCCTCTGCATTGCAGTCTGTTGGTCTCCCCACTGAGCTATCGCTGCGTACGCCTACTAAAGGCGAGGTATGATGTACCTTAACCTTTGTAACATCCTCTGTAATCATGTCTCATATGCATACGAATAAACTTCTACTTCAATGTCATCACATCACTTCAATCAAATCATTTCAATGTCATCAAATCACTTCAACGTCATCAAATCACTTCAACGTCATCAAACCATTTCAACGTCATCAAACCATGTCAATGTCATCAAACCATGTCAATGTCATCTAACCATGTCAATGTCATCTAACCATCTCAATGTCATCAAACCATCTCAATGTCATCAAACCATCTCAATGTCATCAAACCATTCAAATCTTTTCATCAAATCATTTCACCAAATTTATTTCATTAAACCATTCCACCAAATCATTCCATCACCAAATTATTTCATCAAACCATTTCATCAAACCATTTTATCAAACCATTTCATCAAACCATTTCATCAAACCATTTCATCAAACCATTTCATCAAACCATTTCATCAAACCATTTCATCAAACCATTTTATCAAACCATTTCATCAAACCATTTCATCAAACCATGTCATCAAACCTTTTCATCAAACCTTTTCATCAAATCATTTCATCAAACCATTTCAGCAGACCATTTCAGCAGACCATTTGAGCAGACCATTTCATCAAACCATTCCATCAAATTATTTCAACAAATAATTTCAACAAATCATTTCAATAAATCATTTCATCAAACCGTTTTATCAAACCGTTTTATCAAACCGTTTCACCAAACTACCTCATCAAACCGTTCCATAAAAGTGTTTCATCAAACCATTCCATCAAACCATTCCATCAAGCTATTCCATCAAACCGTTCCACCAAACCGTTCCATCAAACCGTTCCATCAAGGCATTTCATCAAGCCATCATAAAATCATTTCACCAAATCATGGGTCTTTATTTAAGGCTACTTTGACCTCTAACAATTCTCACAGAAATTTCGTTTGCACCATGATCAAATTGAAGGAACAGAACTCTTATTTATCACTTGTGTGTACCTATATAAATTCACTTCTAATCTCACAATGAAACCTCATACATAATAATCAAAACATACATGTACATTATTTAAACAAATCCAAATACCAATATGGTCTTTACGAATCCAACATCGTCATTGGGTCAAATAGCTAGCAAAAACATATCAACCAAATATTTCTATCTGTATTTCACATTTCCTAACATTTATATCAATCATAATACAATACTCATACCCATACCTCACTCTTATTATCACATCTCTATATCTGTCCTATATCATTCATCTTATTTTATGAACGATACCTAAATGCATTCAAAAGATAACAAAAAGATTTTTAATATCGTTCAAAAACCTATACTAAAACCAAACCAATATACAATCTTATTTTAAATCATTGACTATTAAAATCATTCAAAAATTATGTCAAAATTCTAAGAACTTCAATCAAATTCAATCACAATGACATGATTTAGTGTAAAATTTCATTACCTCTATTGTTTACATAAGTTACTGATGTCATGCCTGATGCCTCCCTAGTCCCTCCGATAGCATTACGTTCTCATGCATTCATTTCTAATAATGGTGTCAAATTTTTAAAACGATACCTTTGTAAGAAAAGTAGACTTGATTATGCAGCTATAGTTAATAAATGCTCTTATACAAAATAAAATGGCTTCATAATGATTAGCAAATTATAATAGAATTATTAAATTTATAATCCAATTAACAATGAACATAAATAATACTAGTAAGACGTATAGGCTGCAACGCAGGAACTACTACAAAAGTCAGAATAATTGCCAAATATTTGTCTCTTTGGCCATACTATAATTTAGGGAGATAGTTCATTGGAAAGATTACAATTTGAATCTACTATTAACCATATAATAATTATAATGTGTACTATAAAATTAAGAGTGAAACCGCGCGCATCTATAGTATGCGTAACGGGTCAGATAACATGACTGCACGTCGTCGGACACCTATTGCGACACAATAATGGAATGCACAGTTATAAAAACAATCAGAAATATAACTCAAAATGATAATGGTTTATGTTTTAATTAAGTTAATTAATATGCCTTTAAAATTATTATGATATATGCCAAATTAGAAAACCAAACCGAATTTGTATATATTTCCATGCTATCTTAGAACGTAAACATGTTCAAAGACAAACAACATACCTATATGCATCTAAAAACGTATAATGGAATTAAAACGTATGATCTTTAAGAATCGGCAAATTATTATATATCCCATTGTAATATAATTTCTTTAAATCGTATTTGTTTATTGTCAACAGGCATATTTGCCCAAAATCTTTTCTATGATAGTTATATTATATATCATTATCTAGTATTATGTTTCAGTTAAAATTAAAAAACTTTAAAGTAGTTATATCTAATGTGCACAAAAATAATATTAATTGTCCGCGACAATATTTCTAGAAAAATGTCAGGACCTGGAGTCATCGCGTCGTCCGATTTCATGGTCTCAAAATAAAAATATAATATCATTAGGACTGAATCGATATTATCATGCTTAGATGACTAAACATTGTAAAAGTCAGTAATGGACCATAGTAGCACGGCCTATTACATAAAGTATGGTTATCCTCTAATATTTCAACTTCAAAAAATTATCTATGCTACGCACATATGACACTGATCATTTCAATAATGTACACCATGTAACTTGAATGTACTTGGCTCACTAACGAGACAACTAATCTGTGCTAGTCGACACACATACATGACATATGTATGAGGCGAACCTAACCTCATTTTAATTTAAGCACATTTAGCTAGATCATGAAGCATACATAATCTCTGCTAAAAAGCAAAAGGCACACAAATATAAAAAGGCATATTAATCAAAGCATACTTGGCTAAAGCATCTCTCCTATCAGCATGAGGCACACAACCTCTCCTATTAGCACATAGATACATAGATTCACGCCTGTTTCCTAGAGGGGTAGGCAGAGACTACGGATTTCCATTTGCTACGATCCTGACACGCTTCTCTGGCTTCATTCACTTTCATCACATTCCTCATACACGCCCGTCGGTACAAGAAGCTCTTAACCTGGCCTTTGTCCAGAACACCTCCGATCTGATCGAGAAACGTTCACCTAGGTTTTCCTCTTGCGACTGTTCTATTCACACTAGCCTTATAAACTTTCTTAGTCCTTCCTCGTCCATTCTTTCTACATGTCCAAACCAGCTTAACATACCCTTTTCTATTCTTGTCACTATATCCACTTTCATGCCTATTAACACGAGGCACACATAACATGTTAGTAGCATGAGGCACACATAACCTCTTAGTAGCACGAGGCACACATAACCTCTTAGTAGCAAATGAGGCACACATAACCTCTTGGTAGCAAACGAGGCACACATAACCTCTTAGTAACAAACGAGGCACACATAACCTCTTAGTAGCAAACGAGGCACACATAACCTCTTAGTATCAAACGAGGCACACATAACCTCTTAGTAGCAAACGAGGCACACATAACCTCTTAGTAGCAAACGAGGCACACATAACCTCTTAGTAGCAAACGAGGCACACATAACCTCTCTTAGTAGCGAACGAGGCACACATAACCTCTTAGTAGCAAACGAGGCACACATAACCTCTTAGTAGCAAACGAGGCACACATAACCTCTCTTAGTAGCAAACGAGGCACACATAACCTCTCTTAGTAGCAAACGAGGCACACATAACCTCTTAGTAGCACACGAGGCACACATAACCTCTTAGCAGCACACGAGGCACACATAACCTCTTAGTAGCACGAAGCGCACATAGCCTCCAAGTCAAGTGGCAATAGCCTCCAAGTCAAGTGGCAACAGCCTGCAAGTCAAGTGGCAACAGCCTTCAAGTCAAGTAGCTTTATAAACCAGCAGCGCTTGTTTAACAAAGAAATTACCTCAATACTACAAAAGCTATTGCAAGTATTTTACTCGTCAATCTACGTAATAACACTGCATCCCAGCCAAAGACTGCTGAAGAGTATATCACTATAATCACTCAGACTAGGTAAGCGTAAGCGTTATACCTAAGCAAACAACGGCATTATGCTCCAGCAAAAACACTGACGAAGAGTAGCCTCGTCCAAGTATTTCACGCAAGAGCACAATGCACTCTTAGAACTAAAAAAAAACACTATCAGGGAGTACCCTGACCAAGTATTCTCCAGATCTAATGTAATAGTTAATGTTTCAAAAAAATAAATCATAGGTTATATCATTTTATCATCCAAGCGCTGCTAATTTACAATGCATATTTCAATTATTTACTAAAGAATTATAATGTAGGTACATAATAATATGCAATTTAATAAATTATTTACACTCGTGCGTGTAGAGTTTTCAACCAATAGGCAGGCGGACCTCCGGTTTGTCGGCATGGTTGCCTCCAGAAAGTAAACCTTACTCATTAGCTGAATATGTAGGATACACTGAGGGTATTCCCCAACAGCACTCCAGTTAAAGAGTTACTAAGTGTATTTCAAGATAACCGTTCAGTTTTAACACTCGAAAATACACCAAGTTGTGATAATTCCTATGGGAATCGCGTATAATGTCATTGTGTGTAATTATGTGGGTAGTTTATTACATTTGTGTAGTGTATTGTAAAGTGTACTGTAAAAGTCGACACATTATGATGGCAAATGACAATAGGTTATACTAAAGTATTATACTTATCAGTTTGTTCACAGTTAAATAATCGAAATAAGTATCTACTAATTAAACTTTTAAAAACAAGAAAGAAATAACGCCATTACAAAAAGATAATTATCAAAAATGTTTGCGTATACTTACGAATCCAACTTCTGAAATATAATGAAACTCAATCGTCTAAAATATTATGTGACTATATTACCAAACTCACAGCAAATACACGGACGAAAGAGTTATTTTTCCCCTCCACAATAAAATAACCCCACTATTTAAAAATGATAGTTGGCTGTGTTGCCAATTGAATAAATAAAAACTCCCGAACAGAATTATTAACAAAAATAAGAAATCATGACACATGTCTATTCTACATAAAGATTCATTAAAATTACACCGTTTCCTTATTCTTACCTTGAAAATACAAACGAAATTAAGTAATGAACTCGTTAAAACCGACAAAAAAACGTTTTATTTTACGTAAAAATGTAGTCATATTTCTAACTCTTGTGATATTGAGTGGCGTTAATATATATTATATTAATCAAACAGATGCATTTTTCTCGGGACCGTATATCATGCGCCTTGAAGCAGCTGCCATATCTTGTCATTATTTAGAGGCGGGAGATGCGCTAGGTTCGGCCGAAGATTTGGAGTTTTCTCCGAGACCGAATTCAATCTTCTTCCACGAAACTTCGTGTCGAGGTGGACTCACATCACGTCAGGCATGCGCCGTTGAATCGGCTGCTAGAGCACATCCTAGAAGACAGGTATATTTGCTGTTTAGCGCTCCAGTCAGTGACGTCGTCTTAAGGAAGAGCTGTCTAGCAAAGCTCCGTTTATTTCCGAACATAAAGATCGCCAGAGTGCATGTAGCAGAATACGCCAAAAAGACTCCTTTAGAAGATATGGTGGCACGGAAACCTTTTGCTGGGAGTCGGTGGTGGGTTGAGCATACGTCCGATATCCTTAGATATTTGAGTCTATATAAATGGGGAGGTGTATATCTTGACACAGATATGTTAGTCGCCAAGTCACTGACGCCCCTTGGACACAACTGGGTAGCGAAGCAAGACGGCCATTGGGTTAGTGCTGCAGCTATGGCTATATCTATGGATCATCTTGGCCGAAAACTAGCGGAAGCGTTGGTAAGGTGCGTATTTGATTACAGTTCTCACAAAGTACGTGTGCGTGCCTTCTCACGTGCCTTCTGCTGTTTCTGTGAGTGCGCAAGATACTTCCTTTACATTAAATCCTTGCCTGAACCTAGCTAATAATATCATTAAACACTATTATTTACTTTGACATACATGTGTTCATTTGTAACTTAAATTAATTAATTAATTTAGAGTTTTACATGTCTTTAAGATAAGAACCTTCGGAATTCAACCCATTCTTATACATGCCAAAGTCTGCGTCCATTTCTAGCTATATCCATACAACATTTTTTGTAAATCGGTTACGCAATTGGGTAGGTACCTAATAAATCATAATAAATAGGCAGAGAGGAATCGCACTTACCTACCTACAGTACGTATTATTACTTGCCGAAATACTTTATATCTGTTGAGACTGAGACAATAATTAAATCCTTGTTAGATCTTTGATGTATCTTTTTGGTTTCAGTGAAGTAAAAAATACGTATCGACCGGACATTTGGATACACAACGGACCAGGAGCGATCACGAGAGTGCTAAGCAAATTCTGCAGCACTCGTAACTTAGCTGAATGGTCCTCCAAGACTTGCGAAGGTTCGATCATTATAATTTATTTTCTGGCTTTGTAGCATTCTGTATACTTACTAACCCGTTTCGTTCGTCTTCTATAGCCAGCCATCCACCGCAGCCGTTATTGTCGAGAATATGGTGCCAAAGCCGCACTTGCATCCTCCTTGTCATAGTATAAAATATAAATCATGGATTAAAAAGTGTATTACAAACAAACAGCGTATTAAAATTATAGTATTAATAAAAAAAACAGTGTAATATTAGTAATCGTAGGCAGATGCCGTGCACTGGGTATTGACACGCTGTTGTAATTGTAACGTACGCGACATTGATTTAAGCTTGATTGGTATTAATTATGTAAATCACGAATTTTATATGTAGGTTCGTACTTAGGTATATCTTTTTGTATTTTCCTCGATAGTAAAAGTATAATTATTCGGTGCCTGTCCAGTAAAGATATTTTTTTTTAAGTAATGCTACTTAGTGAGGCCTTAAATAATAACAATTTTATTTAGAACTTTGTTTGCCTCTCTGTTTATACGGCCATCACATGATATTTAAGCGATTTCACTAACGCAGAAAAGTCAATATTCCGCCATTTGCCATGTCTGAGAAACACGATTGCGTCAGTCAAAAAATATGATAAGTAGAGCTAGTAATAACACAAAAGAAAATAATACGAACGAATCGAAGCGATTACTAATATTATTCAATATTAAGATGACCGAGTATTTTGCGTAAAGTTACCTAAGTCATAAATGATTTGTTTTACTGTGTTAACGTGTATAAAAATACGAACAAATACCTACTCATATTGCCTAAATTTTCCCAATAAAATATAAAACTTAAAAGTTCTTTAAATCATTTGATTGGTCTCATAGATTTATACTAAGTGGCTCTAACACAAACTTATCATCCTTTTCGTATTTTTTTTTTTCATTTCGTCCATCAACACCATTTTTTTACTGCCTCGGTAAAAATACATACATACATACATACATAGATTCACGCCTGTTTCACAGAGGGGTAGGCAGAGACTACGGATTTCCATTTGCTACGATCCTGACACACTTCTCTGGCTTCATTCACTTACATCACATTCCTCATACACGCCCGTCGGTTCAAGGAGCTCTTAACCTGGCCTTTGTCCAGAACGCCTCCGATCTGATCGAGAAACGTTCGCCTAGGTTTTCCTCTTGCGACTGTTCCATTCACACTAGCCTTATAAACTTTCTTAGTCAGTCTTTCCTCGTCCATTCTTTCTACATGTCCAAACCAGCTTAACATACCCTTTTCTATTCTTGTAACTATATCCACTTTCATGCCGCATCTCTCTCTAATCACACTATTTCTTATTCAGTCTTTCAGAGTCATACCACATATGCTTCTCAACGCTCTCATTTCTACAGCATTTATTCTGCTCTCATGCTTCTTTTATTAATATATAAATAAAAACTGAATTAATTTGATAAATTATAGAAATTTATCATTGTAGTTTAAGAGTGCTACGCAGACAGGCAGACCTACCAATTTTACTAAATGCATTTTAAATGGGTATAATTTTCTTGCAGGACTTGAATTTTATGGCCCAGAATATTTTTACCCACTGCATTACTCGAGGAAAGATGAGTATTTCAGGGCGGGAGACCTAGACGAAAAAGCAGAAAAGGCTTACACACACCACCTTTGGAATAAACTTTCATTTGACATGAAAATTGAGAAAGATTCACCATACGCAAAACTGGCACAAAAGTTTTGTCCAACAATATACCAAATGTATGGAGACGATTTTGGTGAAGAATCAAATATTTCGAATACTTTACCTATACTTTAAAACCTTGTTATTTATAAAAAAAGGGACGTATAAAATTGATTCTGTTTTTATTTTATAAACTAAGATGACAAAAATAAATCAAACCTACGCTGTCCTATATATAGTCAAAGTCAAAGTCAAAGTCAAAAATCATTTATTCATTTAGGTCACAAAGTAACACTTATGAACGTCAAAGTATATAGGTTAGTGAGTTTACTAAGTTACTGAAGCTACATTTAGGTTAGTTGCTAGGTTCAGGCAAAGGGTAGAGCCTATGAGAAGAAACCTGCAAGAAACTCACGGCCACTCTTTTAAATCGTCAGTTAAATATAATTTCAGTATTTTACAACTCAGATTAACAAGGTGTTACAGCCATTATGCCATATTACTACTGACTATAAAAACTAAAGATAATAACAATAATAACTTAATAATATTATAGGGAGGAAATAATTTGAGCTAAGATATATTATTTAATATAAATCTAAAATAGACAGTAGGATGGCATGATGGCGCATACACTTACACTTTGTGACTATGCAAAGGCTTAAATTGACTTATAAGTAATACAGATCTTTGAATCCTGTATGCAACAAGCAACTAGCTCCATGAGTTTTTGTCATTTAAGTAGTTGACTGAATAATAACCCTTCCGCATAAGTTGTTTTTTAACAGCGTTTTTAAATTTAGACAATGGTAAATTAATTATGTTAATAGGTAATTTATTAAAAAAACGTATACCGAGTCCCGCAAATGTATTGTGAACTTTATGTAAACGATGATATGGGCCAACTAACTTATGCTTATTTCTAGTGTTTACGTTATGGATATCACTATTCTTATTATATAAGTAAATGTTATGTTTAATAAACATAATATACGCATAACTACGCTACATACAAAATATAGAATTGTCGGAAAGGGACAGTGCATAGTGGTGTCGATGTAATGGTAACCATAAACCATAACAAAAATATAACGCATTCTTTCGCACGATTCGCAGCGTTCAACTTCTAATAGTTCAAAGTCCAAACAGTCTAGGTTGATGCGTCGCTGTGTGTACCATTGGCTAAGCACACTTGCAAGATGAGGGAAAGTACCGCTAGCGCCTTGGCAATCCTATAAAATTAACATTACGCTAATACTAGAAACTAAGTTAAAATAAAGGCGCCCAAATGGATTTACCTACTTCCTTATATTATGATGCGTTGGACCTTAGACAGACTACCTACTTAGTCATAGCGTGGCTGCGTATGAAACAACTTTAGACTTTGTAATGTACTGCAATGTATTACCCTAAGTACCCTGAACACGTAGGTGACTAATAAAGTCTTTTTCTCATAAACACTCTACAACTGAAAGAAAGAAAGAAAATATTTATCACAATCATTGCCGCAATTGTTCCATAAAGTTCAAATAATATAAAAATGACGACGCGCGTTTGGCGAACTTTAAATTCGGCATGAAAAAACCGGCACCGTAAATACAATACATTGAATCAGTTTTTAACTGAACTTATATTATAATTATCTTTCCCATTTGCTCTTTGCCTTTTGTTACCGAGGTACATGTAGTACCTACTATGCGTGGGACGGAGCGATTAAAGATTGAGACGGGTTACATTCGATCGAATATAGACTAATGTGATTCAATATGTGTCATTAGTCATTACCTACGGCGTCTTCAGTAGCAAACATGAACCCGTCTTTATGCGCGCTACTACCGCAAGGGTCGTGCGGTATTTACCCTATCCTTTTTCTGTTGCACTTTGTGGCTTGATAATCCTAGGGAGAATGATGGCTCCCTCTTTGCAATTCATTTTTGCTTATTCCTTTTGGTAAGCTGTAACTACCGCTCATGAACATGGCTGCGTTTCCTTAGCATGTAAAACTAAAAGCGTTAAATTATAATTACCTTTGTGTTGATTAGAACAAATGCGATTAGTTTCTTTAATTTCATATGAATTAACCGAACATGGTAATACTCATTAAAACCGTGGTTATGCATATTATGTAGGTAGCCTAGTAATCAATAGACACTTGGATAATGTTTTGCAAGAGCTTGCTAAGATAACAAGTCACTTTTTACGTCGGGATATCTATGTAATTATTTGGATATATGAAACATCTAAGTATAGATTCAGCAGCAACTAACAACCGAAACTCCTGTGGAATCGCTCCAGTTAATTATAGGTTCTTCTCTCAAGTACTTATGTGTTCAACGTTTTCCGTTAGGAATATAACCCCAACAACGGAGTAAGTAAGAATCTTGTAGCGGTTTCCAAAGGGGTCTTAAGTGCAACTTTTAAAGACTCTTATAAAGTTTTAATGCATAAAAGGAACTTACGGATATAAATTCAATGGCGGCTTGACTTTAGCAGATTTAAAATTCTGTAGAAGAATGTGGTGTGATGTGATCAGACGACCAGGCTAGGTAGGTATTCATGCCTGGCGGGCCGTGACCTGGCTGTTGACGTTGGGAACTTTTATATATAGTTACTCGCTGTGTAAGCATCGCTTAGTGATTCAGGAATGTATGTTGGAAGCGTGTATTGTGTATAGCGCCATCTCTTGACATTTGTCGTAACTTCTGCGTCTGTGTGGAGTCGCTACAGCTCTATGAGATTTATTAAGTAAAATCCTCGATTGCCTTTTTAACACTGCCAGTCACCATCTACCTAAAGTCAACCTATGGTACCTCATCGTACAATCTATGAGATTAAGCAAGTATACTTACCTATAATAATATGTAGATACCCGCTGTTTACACTCTACGAGGAATGTAAAATACTTACCGTGCAGCAGCTTTTTGTATTCCATACAGCATTGATACATCAATGCCATACAGTTGTTAAAAACACGCCTGTCTACACAACATAATATATCCTCTATGCAAATCTGCTGTAATCGAGTGGCTTCTGACCAAAAACTACACTGAAACTGAAGATTTATTAATCGCTATCTTGTAGGTAAAGGGCCACCATCTACTGTACATAGACGCACACACATACATACGCGCACACTCACACACACACAAACACACTAGCAAACACACACATACACACCCTCACACCCTCGCACACAAACACGCACACACACATATTCCTACACACACACATGCACACAAGCATACACGCACAAACACACCCACAACACACGTGAACACATACACGTACGCGCGCGTACTCGCGCATAGCTATTGTAGTACTAGTACCTAGTATTGCATGTTTGCCTTCCCGATCTAGACACGCGGCAGCGTGTCAAGCCAAGTTCAAGTAAAGGAAGTGGCTAGCCAGCGCCGAGTGTAATATTACACGAACCACTTGGTGCCACTTTTGACCCTTCTATAACTCAAAACCTCTAACGTGAACACATAAAACTACGTGTGTTTAATTATATCCATAAGGACATCTAGAAGCCCAAATTTCATGAAGCTAGCTCAAACGGTTATAAAGATATGAAGGTTAAAAAGTCGTAAATTTTAGCACTGACTGACTGACTGACATATTATAGTACCTAAATCTAACCTACTTCCAGATGACCTAGAAGGATGAAATTTAATTGTAGCGTTGGAACCGTTACAATCAGATATTTGAAACTATCCCAATATATGTATTATTATGTTTTCTATATAACAGAAATATAAAAAAAGTTAAGTAAAAAAATAAGTGGTGTCCCCATACAAAAACCTTGTAATACGCGCTAAACAACCGGCCAACGGTGTGTTGTCGGCGACGCGCGGCACTACATAATTAAACACAGAACAGAAGTAAATCTATATAAAAGCGCTCCCGAGCAACACATAAACATAGGCACCGCTTACATACATAATCTAGACCCTAGTCAAATTAAGGCACAAGATAGTTCTATAGTAGAATATAACCGCCTGAGATCGTTATATCGCCCGGACTTAGCTAATTAAGCATAAACAGGAAGCGTATTAAAAAGGTAGCAGATAATGAATGGGCAATGCGCACTATTATCTCTAACTTTCAAGAGAATGTAGAAAATAGCATAAAAAAGAAAACCATGCAGCGGAAACGCAAGAAAAAACATTAAATCTCAATACCTGCCTAGTTTTCTTTACAAAAAGTAATGATATCCCACCAAAAACATAAATGTAAAAAAGGAGAGCCAAGTTCAATATAAAAATTATGCTTGGCTGTGGGCTTCGCCGCAAAAAGAATGGAGATCTAAATGAGTGCCAAGTTCATTTCAAAATGTGAGATCTTAAAGTAGGTTAGATTTACTGGGCCAGTTTTCATCAGAATTAATATATATATATATATATATATATCAGAATTAATATATATATATTATATATATATATATATATATATATATATTAATTCTGATGAAAACTGGCCCAGTAAATCTAACCTACTTTAAGATCTCACATTTTGAAATGAACTTGGCACTCATTTAGATCTCCATTCTTTTTGCGGCGAAGCCCACAGCCAAGCATAATTTTTATATTGAACTTGGCTCTCCTTTTTTACCTTTATGGTTTTGGTGGGATAATATATTATACTAGTATGACTAGCGCGTCACGTGCTTGTTATAGGCTAAAACGAACCTTATCTACCTACTAATCTATACTAATATTATAAAGCTGAAGAGTTTGTTTGTTTGTTTGTTTGTTTGTTTACTTGAACGCGCTAATCTCAGGAACTACTGGCCCGATTTGAAAAATTCTTTCAGTGTTAGATAGCCCATTTATCGAGGAGGGCTATAGGCTATATATCATCACGCTAACATCAATAGGAGCGGAGCACCAATGAAGAATGTTTCAAAATCGGAGAGTATTTTTCCTTTTGAGAGCTTCCGCTGCGTGCGCTGCGTAAACAGTTAAAGTTTCGCAAAAATCATGTATGACAGAATTGTTCCCCTTTAAAAGTTCTAAAAAAAAGTCCGCGACAGCATATGTCTATCTTTTAAGGTTGGCTCACTATAACCATTTTTATGCTAACGAAATTTGTTCTAAAATAATGCATTATTTGCGAAGGTATTTTTATAAACATGATATGTCCAAATAAATACGTTATTCATCACAAGTATTTAATTTAAAATAAAATTGCCCTTTACATCATTCGATTTCAATGAATATCTTAGGAGATATAGCAGTTTTAAAATAACATCGCAGCAAAATAATTACCCATTACAGACATAGTATAAACGATGTTTCTCCTGGTTTATTCTGCGTGATTACTACTGGTTCGATTTGAAAAATTCTTTTAGTGTTGGATAGCCTATTTATCGAGGAAGGCTATAGGCTATATAATATCACGCTACGACCCACAGGGGCGGCGCAGTAATGATAAACGCGGGTGAAACCACGGGAACATCTAGCATAATATAACTGTAAATATCACGTGTCTGTACATTTTAGAATTTTGCAAAATAAATGATTTAGGGGGGCTCAGAATAATTAACTAAACACATTTTAATCATTTTTTAAAAAGTCTGTCTGTCTGTTTGTTCTCGCATCACGCCTGAAGCACAAAGTTAATACAATAGACTCAGTAAGAACACTATAAAGAATATCCTCGAGTAACATTTAGTCTATATTTCATTAAAATCGGTCTTCTCTATCAAAAGTTATGAGCATTCGAAGTTAAATTAAATTTTAATGTAGGCAATGTGATCGTACTGTACTAGATCCGCCGTAATGTTTTACAAATAAGGTTGAGATTTGCTTAAATTTAAGCTCATAGATTGTGATTACAGATCAGGATCGTATACAGAAAGCCAGTTATACGGATATAATATAAATTTCGTAATTTTTGTTATAATAATAAATAATAATTAATTCTAAGACAATGTTGAATGTTTACTAATTGACAATGACATTTCTAATTTGTTAGTAATATGTGTTTAGTACTAGACCCGACGTAATGATTTATACATATAGTAAGTAAGTAAGTAATTTTATTTTTCAAAATATAGGTACACAAAATACAGACAAATATATCACGATAGATGGCACTGTGCAAATGACGTCATTTTTTAAATCGTGATATTAAGGTTTTACGCCTTTGTATGGCATGCTGGCTTTCAACAACCACTCTTTGTTCTAGAGATATAATGTAAATAAAAGTTGTAATCCGATTTCCTAAAATTTGTTTATTAGATTAATACAAAACCGGATCGGTATATGGAGATAATAATCGCTTCGATTTTAGTATTTTTTGGGCAATAGGAATATAAAAACTCTAAATTTCACGTGTCTGTACATTTTAGAATATTGCGAAATAAATGAATTAAGGGGACTCAGAATAATTAACTGAACACATTTCAATCATTTTAGAAAAATCTGTCTGTCTGCTTCATCACGCCTAAAGTACAAAGTTAATACGATAGACTCGGTAAGAACACTATAGAGAATATCGTCGGGTAACATTTAGTCTTTATTTAATTAAAATCGGTTTAATGTAAAATAGGAGACGGTACTTTTCAGCAGCGAGCAGAAAATAAGGTAATTTTATCAGATAGTTTATGTTGTATGGTTCCATCGTTGCAAATTTTAATTTCGTCAGTATATGGGTCACCTACAGATACAATAAACCAGACAGCTGCATGGCTATCGGGCACGCCACGATCGTGGCGGTAAGTCCCGTGTTTGAGGAGTGGCTGGAAAGGCGGCATGGCGCCCTCATCTTCCGGCTGACACAGGTAATGACTGGCCACGGTTGTTTTGGCCGGTTCCTGTGCCGTATACGCCGGCAAGAGACGCCCAGTTGTCACCACTGCGGCGACTGCCGTGACGTTGTTGAGGACACGGCGCTGTACACTTTGGCGGTTTGCCCCGCCTGGGCATCGCAGCGCCGTGAGTTGGTCGCGGCAGTCGGATTTGTTGCCCTCTCGCTCCCGGCCGTAGTCCAGTCTATGGTCCGGAGCGAGAGGTCGTGGAATGCCGTCGCCTCGCCGAGGAAGTGATTTCCATCAAGGAGGCGGCAGAGTGGGAGAGGGTGCGTTTAAATCCCTGTCCCCAACCGCAGAGCCAGGCGCCGGAGGGCCCAAGACGACCTCCAGCCACCCTGAGGTCTGACCTGGGGGTGGCGGACTTTGTGGGCCTGCCCGCCATTCGTTCAGCACCAGGTCCGAGAAGCGGCGTGCGTGTTAACACGCGCGCCTCTGTGTCGTGTCCGTCTCCCCTCTAGGGGGAGGGGGAGGGGGACAGCAGGGATTTCTTTTAGTGGTGACCTTAGGGTAGGTCTTTTCGTATAGTGGCCTGCCGTTTCATAATATATAGCCCAAGTAAAAAAAAAAGCTGCAACTTACAACTTTGCCGCCTCGAAACGACCAAGCAACGGCTATTAATTCTGAGATGCTAAGGCAAATTAACGGTGATAGTGTCGAATATACGTCTATTCACAATGTCACAGCAGAAGACGACATTACTCCATTATCCAGTAGAGTTTCTTAATTCTTGACGCGCATCTGGTCTTCCAGCCCATAAAATTTCTTTACAAGTGGGCGTTCCCATAATCTTGCTAAGAAATTTAAGTCCACCTAGGCTTTGTAACGGAACCAGACTTAAAGTAAAAATCTTGCAACGTAACTTAGTTGAAGCCGAAATTTTAACAGGATGTGGCGGCGGTGAAATAATTTTTATTCCAAGAAACCCTATCATACCAAATAATTATCTGTTCAGCTTTAAGCGCGTTCAATTCCCAGTAAGTTTATGTAATGCAATGACAATAAATAAAGCGCAAGGTCAGAAATTACACGTTGCAGGTGTAGATCTCAGTACGGGCTGTTTTACTCATGACTCATGGCCAACTCTATGTCGCATTGTCTCGCGTTAGCAATCCCCAAAATCTGTATGTGTACGTTCCCAATGGTTCCACATCTAACATCGTTTACACAGAAGTTCTGTCCTAAAACATATAACATTTTATACAAATTTTCACGCGGACGAAGTCGCGGGTAGAGTTTGTTTGTTTGTTTGCTTGAACGCGCTAATCTCAGGAACTACTGGTCCGATTTGAAAAATTCTTTCATTGTTAGATAGCCCATTTATCGAGGAAGGCTATAAGCTATATAGCATCTCGCTAAGATCAATAGGAGCGGAGCATTAATGAAGAATGTTTCAAAATCGGAGGGTTTTTTTTCTTTTGAGAGCTTCCGCTGCGTGCGCTGCGTAAACAGTTAAAGTTTCGTAAAAATCATGTATGACAGAACTGTTTCTCTTTAAACGTTCTAAAAAAAAGTCCGCGACAGCATATATCTATCTTTTAAGGTTGGCTCACTATAACCATTTTTATGCTAACGAAATTTGTTCTAAAATAATGCATTATTTGCGAAGGTATTTTTATAAACATGATATGTCCAAATAAATACGTTATTCATCACAAGTATTTAATTTAAAATAAAATTGCCCTTTACATCATTCGATTTCAATGAATATCTTAGGAGATATAGCAGTTTTAAAATAACATCGCAGCAAAATAATTACCCATTACAGACATAGTATAAACGATGTTTCTCCTGGTTTATTCTGCGTGATTACTACTGGTTCGATTTGAAAAATTCTTTTAGTGTTGGATAGCCTATTTATCGAGGAAGGCTATAGGCTATATAATATCACGCTACGACCCACAGGGGCGGCGCAGTAATGATAAACGCGGGTGAAACCACGGGAACATCTAGCATAATATAACTGTAAATATCACGTGTCTGTACATTTTAGAATTTTGCAAAATAAATGATTTAGGGGGCTCAGAATAATTAACTAAACACATTTTAATCATTTTTTAAAAAGTCTGTCTGTCTGTTTGTTCTCGCATCACGCCTGAAGCACAAAGTTAATACAATAGACTCAGTAAGAACACTATAAAGAATATCCTCGAGTAACATTTAGTCTATATTTCATTAAAATCGGTCTTCTCTATCAAAAGTTATGAGCATTCGAAGTTAAATTAAATTTTAATGTAGGCAATGTGATCGTACTGTACTAGATCCGCCGTAATGTTTTACAAATAAGGTTGAGATTTGCTTAAATTTAAGCTCATAGATTGTGATTACAGATCAGGATCGTATACAGAAAGCCAGTTATACGGATATAATATAAATTTCGTAATTTTTGTTATAATAATAAATAATAATTAATTCTAAGACAATGTTGAATGTTTACTAATTGACAATGACATTTCTAATTTGTTAGTAATATGTGTTTAGTACTAGACCCGACGTAATGATTTATACATATAGTAAGTAAGTAAGTAATTTTATTTTTCAAAATATAGGTACACAAAATACAGACAAATATATCACGATAGATGGCACTGTGCAAATGACGTCATTTTTTAAATCGTGATATTAAGGTTTTACGCCTTTGTATGGCATGCTGGCTTTCAACAACCACTCTTTGTTCTAGAGATATAATGTAAATAAAAGTTGTAATCCGATTTCCTAAAATTTGTTTATTAGATTAATACAAAACCGGATCGGTATATGGAGATAATAATCGCTTCGATTTTGGTATTTTTTGGGCAATAGGAATATAAAAACTCTAAATTTCACGTGTCTGTACATTTTAGAATATTGCGAAATAAATGAATTAAGGGGACTCAGAATAATTAACTGAACACATTTCAATCATTTTAGAAAAATCTGTCTGTCTGCTTCATCACGCCTAAAGTACAAAGTTAATACCTTAACTTTAATAACTCGTCTGTGTTGTTTTCATGAACAATATCATCGAGGAGAGACGACTGATTGGACCGCCATTTACGTAAATGGAAATGTGCGCCCTCTAACGTTTGAATGACGCCTTTACATATTTGTATTAAAGTTTTTTCATCATCATTCCCCGATACATAGTCATCTATATAAAAGTCACGTAAAATTGTTTCACGTACATCCTTATTGGTGCATTCTTGGCCCAACTGTACCAGACATCTAGTCGCTAAATACGGCGCTGACGCCGTCCCGTATGTGACAGTGTTTAATTTATATTGTTTAATTGGCTGGCCGGGGTGTGATCGCCAAAATATTTGTTGCAAACATCGTTGATCACTGTTTACATAAATTTGTCTATACATTTTTTCTATATCTGACGTCACTACAAACTTATATTGTCTAAATCGAATCAAAATGCTAAGTAAATCGTCTTGTACAGTTGGCCCAATATGCTGAATATCATTGAATGATATGCCTGTGCTTGTCACAGCTGAACAATCAAAGACAGTGCGTAACTTTGTTGTGAGGCTGTCTTCACGCAAAACGCCGTGATGAGGCATGAAATATGAAATCCCATCGTTTTGTGTCGTTTGATTTTCTGACATGTGACCTAAAGCTAAATATTCGTCAAGAAATTTTGTGTATTTTTTTTTTGACTCTGGGTTGCGTTTAAATTTACGTTCCAAAGATTGAAACCTTATTAGAGCTTGCTGTTTGGAATCGCCTAAGGATTCAGGTGACCCCTTTAATGGAATAGTAACAATAAATTTGCCATCTTGGTGGCGTTTTGTTGTTTGCTTAAAAATTTGTTCACACTCACTCTCACCTTTAGTATGGATTTGTTGAGTAGAGGGAACTGATTCTAGTTCGAAAAATTTGCCTAATTTCTCGTCAAGCTCACTGCTGTTTAACAAATGGCAATGGACTGTATGATCGGTGTTAGATTTAAAGTTCGATGGTTGTATAGAGCCTGTGACAAGCCACCCTAATGTTGTTTCAATCGGAGTTGGCTTGTTCTTACCCAGGTCAATATGATTGTTTAGAAGGACATCCCAAAAGATGTCCACCCCCAGCAACATCTGCACCTCAGACGGCATGGAGAACGTTGGATCTGCGAGGTGGATGCGAGAGGGAATGCTAAAGAAATTGCAATTAACTTGGGAAGTAGGTATCAACTGGGTGATATGTGGCACCACAAAACAAGTGACATCAGTTGTATAACCACTGTTTGTGAGTGACGATATGGTGACGTCACATCTTTTTGTAATTTTTGAGGACTGATTGTTCAATCCTTGCACTAGTAGTGAAGTAGAATAACTGGGTATTCCTAATTTAGCTCGTAAAGTTTCTGTGACGAAACTAGATGTACTCCCATTGTCGAGCAGTACACGAACTTTGTGTGTATGACCGTCACAATCTTGTATGTTGATTATCGCCGTGGATAGGAGTACCTGACTGTGATGTATGGATGAGAGTGTGACACTACTCGATTCTGTTTGTTTCTGTTCCTGCACGGTGGGTAAAACGACACAACCTTCTGATGAGGTTGAAGCCTTCGGAACAGTGTTATTATTGTGTAACAGAGTGTTATGGCGCTGTGAGCATAGCCTGCAGGAACTGAGCTTACAACGCTGTTCGTCATGTCCTGCACGCAAACAATTTGTGCATAGATTTAATTGTTTGACTCGTTCAGTACGCGTCTCAATCGGCATTGATTTGAATTTCATGCATTGGTAAATTGTATGATGATTCTTGCACACAGGACATTTAAACAGCGCTTGTTTTTGTGTTTGGTTAACTACGAACGTCTTAGGACGACTGTGAGTAATATCGCTGTGTCTGCGTAGTGATTGTTGTTGTTTTGTATGTGTTGATGATTCTTCCACGGTCTCTAGTAAGTCCGCACGATTTTTTAAAAATGTATTAAAGTCTTGTAAAGTAGGTAACCTCGTAAGATTGTTGCGTTCCTCTTCCCAGTCACGTAGTGTGCATGGGTCTAACTTACTAGTTACCATGTGTATTATGATAATGTCCCAATGTTCTGTAGGTAAATTCAGTGTTTTTAAAGCCCTTAAGTTTCGATTTACGGAATCTATTGTGTTTCTTAAAGCCTTTGAAGACTCTTGAACTACTGGTTGTATATTGAATAATGCTTGTATGTGATTGTTGACTAAAATTCTATCGTTATGATATCGATCACATAGCAAATCCCATGCGACGTCATAATTATCTGCTGAGAATTCCAATGATTTAATAATTAGTGAGGCATTCTCTTTTAAGGAATTCCGCAAATAGTGAAACTTATGGATTTTAGGAATTGTTGTGTTGTCGTGTATAAGGGACTTGTAAGTGTCGTGATATTCCAGCCACTCCTGATAGCGCCCAGAAAAGACCGGTAAGCTAATAGTAGGTAATTTAATGTTTGGCCTACCCGACGATCCAGTATTATTACCAGAACCTGTCACCGACCCGGCATCCTGCTCCGCAGAGGCAGCGTCTAGCAACTCCTGCGCAACAGCCACGCAACCGAAGTAGTTGCTCTCGAAAATCTCCCTTTCCTTGTGTTCATCACCTGAAATGTCCACAAGACCTTCTATATCAGTCTGAACTGAATCAAACTCGTTGTATAAGTCTAGTATTTTAGTTAAACGAGCCTTTACCTCAAGAACCTGTACTTTATTAACATTTTTAGTAGGCAAAAGGGTATCTATAAATGTTTTAAATATAGTAAGCTTGGCTTTATGGCTAGCTCGAGTTTTCTTTAATGATTTAAGATCCATTGTGAAAATAAACAAGTGCTAAGCTTGCAAATGACACCAATCTCAAACTGTCCAACTGAAAGCAATTAATAATCAGCACACGTTTAAATTTAAAAAAGTGAAGTAAGAAAACCTTACGGAGCGATACTTAAATTTTAAATTGCAGGTGATTTGCGACAGAAATAGTGCGAAGCAGAGAAGGTAGGTTGGCACATTAATCAGGCGCAAGCAAAAGTACGACGGCCGCGAGTCACGTAGGCCACGCGGACTCGCTGGAATGTTCAAAACAAAATGGTTAGCACTCACTGTATTGGTAAAAATGGGCGCAACACGGCAAATAAAACCCCTGTAAAGAAATAAATAGTCGGTACGGTGTATAAAAAGTATGGAAATTGCCTAAAATTGAGAAACAAAAATAAAGTAATATTTTCGAAATAGGTTAATAGGTACACCGTTACGAATAATTCGTATGTATTTTAGATTGAGAATTAATGTCATATGTGATGAAATGCACGTATATTAATCCACGTGCTAGGTGATAAACAATTAACATGGGAAATTGGTAATAAATATTATGAAAGAGATGGAGGTATTCAAATGAAACCATTCATTTAGTGCGCATTAATAGGAATGATTGGAACGAACTCACAAATATGTACCAAACTGCAAGCCCCGTATCTTGGTTTCTCGAACTATAATAGTTGTAGGTTGGTACAGCACAGCAATGCTTAACAACTGGCTATCTGTTGTGGGACAATAAATTCTACATACAAGTCGATGGTGTGGCAATGGGCTCCCCATTATCGCCTGTTGTTGCCGACATATATATGGAAGACTTTGAGGCTCGAGCTTTGCAGACTGCCCCCATCACACCCAGGATTTATAAGAGGTTTGTAGATGATACTTTTACAATATTACCAACAGATAGTGTAAGTGTATTCCTAGAACATCTTAATTCCCTTAATAACAACATACAATTTACTATGGAATTAGAGGCAAATAATTCATTAGCTTTCTTAGATGTCCTTGTCATCAGGAATTCTGATCATACTTTGAGCCACACTGTATATAGGAAAAAGACCCATACAAATAGGTACTTAAACGGTGAATCTCACCACCATCCTAAACAGTTAGCTACCGTGGGAGTGTCTTTGTTTCGGAGAGCCCATGGGATCTGTGACAAGAAACACCTGGACGCCGAGCTTCAACATGTCAAGCAAGTACTGCAAGACAACAAGCTCCAACAGCCGCGCCGCTGTCACAGATCCCGAGAAAAGCCAGCCACAGTCGAGCGCCAGCCTGCTATACTACCTTATGTGAAGGGTGTCACTGACAAGATTGGCTACATCTTGAAGCGAGCTTCAATCAATACATACTTCAAGCCGCCAACGAAGATAGGTCAATTTTTACCATCTGTCAAGTGCCAACTACCTTTACAAGATGCAGGGGTCTACAAAATAGATTGTGACTGCGGACTCTCATACATTGGTCAAACCAAGAGAAGCATAGGCACCCGCATAAAAGAACATATAGCTGATGTAAAACACCAACGCTCATTGAAGTCTGCTGTGTGTGAACATGTGCAACAGGGGACCAACCACTACCTGAGATTTGACAAACCACAGATGCTCGCTAAAGAACACCGATTCCTACCAAGGATGCTTCGCGAGGCTATTGAAATCAAGAAACATCCTAATTTCAATAGAGAAGATGGTTGGAGTGTACCACCAGCTTGGGATCCAGTAATCCAAATAGTCAAACCCAAGAAGAAGCAAACCACAGCTAGACTTCATGATACTTTGAGCTCATTCTGCGTAAATAGAAACACCCATGATTAAATTATGTTCGGGTACTTTGAAATAACTACACTGGAACATTGAGACAACTACCATCTTAGTCTCCCCGTGACCATGGCTGCTGAAAAGCAACCGAAACGTCGGGGAAAGTGTAAAAATAAATCTAAATAGTATAATAGTATAGTAATAGTATAAATAGTTTTAATAGTTTCAATAATTTAAATTGCTTAAAAATTTGTAAAGTTTAATAGTGATTATAGTAGTGTAACAGTTTTTCAAAAAATTTTGTAACAGTGTCAAATAAACAACGCGATAAAATCCGTATATAGTAGTTTAATTTCAATAATACTCTTAACCAATCAGCTTAAATATATCGAGACCTAATCATAAAAGTAATGTGTTTGGACACCGGTGTCCAAACGCTGGTTAATAAGTTAAAAAGATAATTACTACCAATATGGTAAAATCCAGACTGCCTCTTAAAAATAACAGATAAATCATAAGCCAAAATTATCTCCATAAGTCGCATATATTAAGGGACAATACTTTTTGGCAAGTTTCATGTAAGCTGATTCTTTATCCACCCTCCAGTCCTCAGTGCGCTTGTTCCAAACATGGTACGCGGAGGGACGTCCTACATTCAGCTCTTTGGAATCGAAGAAATCCTTAGCGTCCTCCCACCTTACCGGGTAGAAGAGCTCAGGGCCGTACACTTCAACCCCTGAAAAGTACATGTCAAAAATCATTTATCTATTTAGGTCATAAACACTTATGAACGTTAAACTTTATAATTTTTTTTAATATATACTACTCAAAACAAAATAAGGGCCACTAAGATTTTTTGCTGTACCATGAAAACAATAAAGACATTAAATTGTTTTGGCCATTTTGAATGAAAAACATGAACAAAAGAAATCACCGGAAAAAGACAAAATACTGTTCTTGTCACTTTTGTTTCTTCTTTTTAGTAACGAGTATGTCCTCCTCTCTTAGCAATACACTCCTGAAGCCTCGTATGCGTACTCTGGATCAAATTCCTCACGTTTTCATCTGGAAAATCTCCTCCCAGGCACGTTTTAAAGCGTCAATCAGCTGCTGTTGGTTGTAGACCCCTTGCTCATTCTCTCTAACCTTTCGTTTCAATTAGTCCCACAATTGCTCGATTGGATTTAAATCCGGACTGTTAGCTGGCCATGGTAATACCTCAATATGAGAACCTTCTAGGACAGTTTGGGTCGATCGAGCTGTATGTGCACGGACATTGTCTTGCATCAGGATGAATCCAGGCCCCACTCGCTGTGCAAATGGGATCACTTGAGGCCTGATGACGTCCTCGATGTAACGTTCTGCAGTTACGGTATCCGCATTTAAAATGGTGAGCTCGGTTTTACCGTGTAACCTAATCCCACCCCAAACCATTACGTTGGGACCACCGAAACGGTCAACTTCGTGGATGCAGGACTCCGAAAACCGCTTGCCGCGTTGTCTCCACACTCTAACACGCCGATCATCATTAAAAAATTTTACTTTGCACTCGTCTGTAAAAAGCACCTTGCCCCACTAATTAATCTCCCAGTTCAAATACTGACGGGAGAATCTTAAACGGATTGCACGTTGAACCCTGGTCAGAGGAATTCGAACAACTCGTCGTCTTGACATTTGCTGGTCTTCGTGCAATCGATTACGTATAGTTTGATCACTGACACGGGTACCCGTTGTCAGCCGTAGGTGGTGTTGTAACTTACGGGCCGTTACTGTACGATCACGACGAGCACTTAGTTGGACGTACCGATCCTCGTGCGCCGTTGTTACACGAACTCTACCTGAACCGGGTCTCCTGGCAACACTGCCGGTCTCTTGGAAGCGATTCCATACATTTTGGACAGCTCTTCGAGAAAAACTCAACTGCAAACCCACGTAACGCTGAGAACGTCCTTCTTAAATCATAGTTATGGCTCTGGTTGCTGTAATTGTTTCCATGTGCCTTCGTACTGGTGGCATGATTAACGCGAGATGATAAATGAATAAATTAAACTTTAAAGTAAAACATTTTTCCTAAAATAACCGAAACAAGTTAAGAAGACAATCGAAGAAAAACATAAGAATAACATCCAATTTTTTTTTTCTTAAAATGATGGCCAATACTTTTCAAATTAGGAACACGAACACCAGCATAAAAGAGATCAAACACCAAAGAGTTCGTAATATCAATATAATGCTACTTATCAGTTACTTCCAGTTTACTAAAGTGCACTTAAATGTAAATAAACTAGTGGCCCTTATTTTGTTTTGAGTAGTATATATAATATTCTACCACATACACACAACACCATCTAGCCCAAACTAAGCAGAGCTTGTACTATGGGTACTAGACAATGGATAAACATACATATATACTTTTTTTTTTGTAAATACATACATATTATACACAGAAACATCCAGACCAAGACATACATCCATGTTCATGCACACAAATGTTTGACTTGTGCGGGAATCGAACCCGCGACCTCAGGCGTTGCAGTCGGTTACACTAACCACTACGCCATCGAGGCCGTTAAATTAGTGAGTTTACTAAAATTAAAGTAGGCTACTTTAATTACCTCGTTTGGACTAAGTTCAGTGACATAAACGGGAACATTTGCGCGTGTTCAGGAATGAAAGAACGTGCGTCGAGTGACATTAAAATCTAGAGTAGAGGCGGTTCATCTTGCATCAAAAACGCAAATTTATATTTAATATGACTTATGTAGGTACTGACTTATGTACTCAAATTATAAGTTTACATGTCGATTCTTACTAAATAATTCCGGATAGAATAACTCTGTAACTTTTCAACGTTAGGCGTTACCGCCACCTTTTTATTGCCTATAATTGTAAGTTTGTGAATATTATTAGGTAACTAGCGATGTCATTGCCGCACCTGTAATAAAATAGTTACACCAGATGTGCCCGCGGTTTCACCCACGTTTATGATCACTGCGCCGCCCCCGTTGGTCGTAGCGTGATGTTATGTAGCCTATAACCTTCCTCGGTAAATAGGCTATCCAACACTAAAAGTTTTTCAAATCGAACCAGTAGTTAACTCTTCAGCTTTATAATATTAGTATAGATTTTATATAAAAAAGTATTGAAAGCCAGTTGTACTGCAATTTTTGCCCCATTTAAGCAAATATACCTACACATATATAGTTAGTACAATAAAGTATTTTTTTGGTATTTAGTTAAGTTTCTTATCATTTGTATTGAGCTTGCGCTCTAAACTAAGTAATTTACTTAGTTTATAGCGCAAGCTCAACACATGTGTGTTCCGTTTATTATACATATAAGTTTTAAAACCATTAAGTCTTAAGTCTGACACCTTGATCGATGCGATATACCTATACATTTGTGTCGCTCGATGTCTTATTATAGGAAAAAACTGTTGCATACTGAAATGTTAACAATTGGGTAAATTTTGGCTTTTACTTTTAGCCCGCATGTAACATTACGTCATCTACGTCATTTTAAATAATATTCATTGCTGTAAAGTTTACACGTAATAAGAATGACTAGTCTCATATTCTAAGGGTAGGGCTCACAATTGCGATAAGATTAGTTATACAAACCTTTACACAAGTTCGCGGACATGTCAGAAACTTTGTCAGTGCCACACATTTTCTGCAGTGTTCTCGTAATGACTCCAGGACCGTTGTGCCCCCACAAATCACCTCTAAAGTTGTCCCTGAAGTCCCTGGAAATAAAACAGACAGAACATTGGTATGTTGAACCATATAAGCAAAATCTTTTAAATCTCTGCTTTGAACAAACCAAAGTCAGAACTATCGAATGAAGTAGATACAATTTATGGATATATGTACCTATGTATAAAACTATGCCAGCTTCCACACATCACATAAGTGATGGCCTTGAAATCAATATACTGCTTCATACACCAAGAGTTAACATATTTAGTCGGCCTCGATGGCGTAGTGGTTAGTGTAAACGACTGCCATGCCTGAGGTCGCGGGTTCAATTACCGCACAAGTCAAACATTTGTGTTCATGAACATGGATGTTTGTCTTGGTCTGGGTGTTTCTATGTATAATATGTATGTATTTTACAAAAAAAAAGTATTTATGTATGTTTATCCATTGTCTAGTACCCATAGTACAAGCTCTGCTTAGTTTGGGCTAGATGGCGTTGTGTGTATGTGGTAGAATATTATTATATTATTATTATTTATATGCAAATGTTGGACTGTGGTCCGCCAGATACGCTCACCCGATCTGGTCGTATGGTGACCCTATTTTTGTGTTGGAGAACCATTGCACCTCTTTCCTTCACAAATTCATAAATAGATTTCATATTGTAATTTTTTTTTAATTCTCTGATCAAAACAAGTAAGTAATTATTCGCTAACGTCCTGTTTAGAACACCCTTCAGTGTATTCATTCTCTCTCGCTTCGTTATTTTTAATCCTTAAGTCACCTATTTCCTTAACTTGCCTACCAGCCTTTGTCCAATATCTAGGTTGTATGTCTACTACAGTATTGTGATTGATCCTTAATCCATTGTTTTTAAAACCTACTAGCGACCCGCCCGGGCTTCGCACGAGTGCAATGCTGATACTAAATATACTACAGAATGTCTTTATATACAACGTTCACAGCTTTTTTGTTATTCGACAATACAAACATGTTTTCTTAAGCACTCGCCGCCGGCCCTCCGGCGGGTACCGCCGCAACCGCTATGTCCCTGCATTTTAAATCTGTAATATCTTCGAAAATATTCATTTAAATTACATACTGTAAAAGGCCATATTGATCTATATTAAATGTACAATGTATTTAAGGTACTTCATTGAATAAGGATTAATGCTGTATTTCTTAAAATCGCTTCGTAAATAAGTCATTATTTCTCGTAAAAAGTAAAGGATAAAAAATGGTTATTGTGGGTTATCCCTAAGAGATAGATATATTATACCATCGCGGACTTTTTGTAGACTTTTTTAAGGTGTACAATACTGTAGTACATTATTTTAATCTATCTCGTAGGGTTCAGCCAGCGTTTGCAATGTAAGCGCAAAGAAATGTATTTATTTACGACATCACATTAGAAACCTCTAAAATTAACAGTGTTTCTCTACTATATTATGCATGTATTATACATATAAACATTCCTCTTGAATCACTCTATCTATTAAAAAAACCGCAACAAAATCCGTTGCGTAGTTTTAAAGATCTAAGCATACATAGGGACAGACAGACAGCGGGAAACGACTTTGTTTTATACTATGTAGTGATGTAGGTAGCTTGTATCAAAGACAACTAAGTAAATGAGAGAAGTGGTATAGTCTAATCATTACCGAAAGCCAATTAGGCTTTTACAACATTATGGAGAACTCTTAGAGCCACTTGCACGACAACTCACAAAAGAATTATTGCTCGCTTGAACGGTGAAGCTAACTTTCATAAAACCTGCAATAATTAACTATTTATTACGCACATACCTTGCGCAACTTGGGATCGAACTCCATATATCGGCGTGGCAGTCCAACAGTTTCCCACACACAAGACTATCGCTGCTAATATTTACTTTAATGTTTAAAATATAAACTGAGCTATGATCTCGTCATACATTTGCGGAATTATATTTAACGTAACATTTCGTTACACATTCCGCTTGCTACAACGGTGCAGCAAATATCTTAGGGAAACTTAGATGCATAAAGTGCTTCATAATATTTTCGAAGATGAGTGAACTTTCTTATAATCTTTGCATCCTTGAAATCGGCCTCCGCGTGGCCTAGTGGAAAGAACTCTGTTTGACAAAATTGCAAGGAATCAATATTTTCTGTGTCATCATCATTGTCGTCAGTAAGTTGTATTATTATTAACTTTTAATGTCTTTGTTCAAGGCCATTATGTGCGAACTAAAGATGTGGTTCATAGTCGCTCCCAACCGCGTTGTACAGATGGCTACAGGGACTTTAACTAATTAATAATTAATATTATTCTTGCATTAGACCTTGGATCAATAACGTCAAGGTGTGTCGAAGTGTAGAGTAATTGTGAGGGATCGATATTTAAACGATGTTCAAGGCTTTCATTATGACAATAACTATGTATCGTATTTTAAGTACGCCTTATGTACTTATTGCCTGTTATCCGCGATCGACCAAGTTGCTTCAAAATCAGTTTTATGAAGAAACGTAACAAATAGCAAGAACTATTTACGCGTTTTTAATATAGTACAGATTATGAAATAGATGAGACATCATTGCAAATATTTAAATTATATTATGTAATGTCGGATTTTAGCGTAGCTTAAGTCACTAGAACTGTAGGTATCTTTAATTAAAATTGACTACACTTACAATCAAGTAGCTCAAACATTGTGAATTTATAAGTTCTTTTTGTAAACTCTTATAGAAATATGACAGCACGGATGGCGTTATGGTTTAAGTGGTCAGCTCGCCATTGCCTCTGTGCCGAATGTTTTTGGTTCGATTCCAGAAAATTATGTAATCGGGTTAAGGGTTTTGTGTACGTTCTTAGAATATGTGTAAAGTTCCTTGTGACACAGCAGTTATAAAGAGTACGGACGTTGTGCTTTAAAAAAAATTATAACAAGTGTACGAAAAAATATAAACCTTATTAATATAGGAACCGCAGAGTATACGAGTCGCAATGGGCAAGAAGTAAATGAGCAAAGAAATTGCACGTTCGTTTCTTCCACGGTCAGAACTAAGGTTCAGGAATTTTGTATCTACTGACTATTAGTATCTACTAAATAATAATGATAGGTACTAACTACTAACTGATGATGATAAACCCATAATGGAAATGAACGGTCAAAGATGGTTAAACATTTGCCTCGATTGACAATAAACAGTTAGTACTAGCTTATCTATGGACGTGAACTGTTGAAGCGCCTAACCTTAATATCATAGCAACAACGTAAAGAGCCTAGTTGCTCACTTATTAGTTCGAGTATCTATCGTTTTGGCATAAACTTTTGTTAAATTCATTCGGTCATTAAAAGTTCACCACATCGACACATATCCAATTGTTTTTCTTTACCATAAATTCCCTGAGTAATCCCTACATATTGGTCCTTTATCGAGACGGATGCTGAATTAGCGAAGTTTAAGCTATACTGTGGATTACATATTGAGGAATTGAAGGATTAATTATTTAAATTGAAGAAATTAATTCGCCGATCAACCTTGACGAAGGTCATTTTACCGGTTTGGAAGTTTTGTGGTGTAAAAGTTAATTATATACCATATAATATCGTCACCCAGCACTCGTAAGGTATTATATAAGTTATTTAAGGATTTACAAGGTCAGTAAATTATATATTGCCTATTTTATTGTATCGTTCCATTAGGTTCATTGAATACCGAGTTTTGTGAATATCATATTTTCATTTATTGTGATAGTTAGCTGCAATTAAATAAAATTATACTGTAAAATCATTATTTTAATATAATAAGCATAATTGCTTAATTATTTTGTTTGATTGATATTACAATAATTGTATTCACATAATGTCATAGAAAGGTATTTTATATAGTACTTAGACACAGTTTTCACGAGTAGATATTATTAATTATTGTTTTACTGCAGATTGCTACAGTAAATTAATGACTATTGCTTAAACTTATGTAGTTAATTGCTTGCATTTCATTTGTACGAGTAAGTACTGTGTAATTGTAACTGAGCACGTTTTTCTAGAACATTTGCTTAAAAACTTTGTAAGCAAGCTTATTAGATTTTATTGATCAGTTCTGTAACTTTATTATTGAATATCCAACAAAGTGTTGCGCCGTAACTGCAGAGTATCTAATTGTAGACCAAGGTAGTTTGGTACTTAGTGCTGTGCTAGCTTGTGATAAGTACAAGTTGTTGTGTTGTGTTCATTTATTTTGTTTATATAAATTCCAGGTTGACAATACTCGTCTCCCAAAATGTCTGAAGAAAGGGAATTGATTAAGAAGCGTGGGAGTTTCAAAGGCTACTTAACTGCTTTTATTAATTATTTAGATCAGCTGATTGATAAAGCAACAAGTAGTTGTGATGTCACCGAGCTGCAGTTGCGTATTGGGAGAATGGAGTCATTGTATGAGCAATACGATGAGATACAGTTGCGTTTAGAATGCATCGTGGAAGATGACAAGTTACAGTTAACAGAACGTTCAGAGTTTGAGTCCTTGTATTATAAGTCACTGTCTAGGGCACAAACTTTATTAAGTAAGTTTAATCAAGATGTGAAATCTGTTAGCAGTGATAAGAATACACGTAGCAGTAACACACATAAACCAGTTAAGTTACCCACTATACAATTACCAAAATTGAGCGGATCTTACTGTAATTGGTTGGAATTTCGTGACACCTTTACTAGTCTAATTCATTGTAATGACGATATTGATCAAGTGAATAAGTTTCATTACTTGCGAGCATCTCTGGAGGGATTTGCTGCCGTGGTTATTAAATCTATAGAATTTTCAGCCAATAATTATACTGTGGCGTGGAATTTATTATGCGACCGCTTCGATAATAAAAGAATATTGGTGCAAAATCATGTTTCAGCATTATTTAATTTAGAGCCTATTGTTAGAGAGTCCTCTACAATTTTGAAGGGTTTACTATTAAACCCTTCAAAATTGTAGAGGACTTGGACTTGGTCTATACCAATTAAACAAAAACCTGCGTGCACTAGAATCATTAGGTGAGCCAGTCAAGCATTGGGACACTCTTTTAATTTATATTATTACGCGTAAATTAGATCAGAAGACGTATAGGGAGTGGGAGGAGTTTAAGGGTCGTATGGACAAGGATAGCATAATAACATTCGACAAATTCATTCAATTCTTGCGCACTCGCTCTGATTTGATTGAAACTATAGAACTGTCACGTAGTCAGATGCAGTCTGTCGTTAGCTCGCGTCCGAGAATTAAATCTATGGTAGCAACACAAGCTCCTCACAATTCAGATACAGTATTGATACAGAAAACATGTCCCAAGTGTAACGGCGACCATAAATTAATTAATTGTTCACAGTTCCTCTCATTAAGTAATGAAGCACGTC
The DNA here is from genome assembly GCA_963564715.1 of Catocala sponsa. Classification (NCBI taxonomy): domain Eukaryota; kingdom Metazoa; phylum Arthropoda; class Insecta; order Lepidoptera; family Erebidae; genus Catocala; species Catocala sponsa. Next base: position 25,222,602 of record OY751333.1, on the reverse strand, counting down.
TTAAGTTGTTGCCATCATACAAGGTTTGTTTTAATTGTTTAAAGACAGGTCATTTTGCAAACCACTGTAAGAAACCAGGTTGCAAATTGTGCAAACGTAGGCATAACACGCTGATACACTTATCAGAACTCAAAGGTGTTACGAGTACCAATAATGAGAGCGCACAAAATACTAATATAAATAACGTGTCTTCTCCGTCGATAACTTCCCCCACCTCCGATACAAGTAATGTAGCATTGTCGGCAAGCGTTGCATTTTACTGTGGCGAACGTAAACAACGCGATGTGTTGTTGTCAACCGCTTTGCTCAAATTATATGATCATATAGTTCGAGCGGTATTCGATAGCGGTAGCACATCATGTTTTATTACAGAGAAGCTGTGTAGATTATTAAAATTAACTACAAATCAGGTAGACAGGCATAAATAACGTGTCTTCGCACGTAGGCAAAACATGTCGTGTTAACATGACGTCATTAAATGATAGTTTTAGTTGTAAACTTCATTGTTTCGTTTTGCCATTTATTACCAGTACTGTGCCGTATCGTGAAATTAATGTTTCTGAGCTTAATATACCTTCTAACGTTTGCTTAGCAGATCCTAACTTTTACATACCCAGTGATATAGATATATTGATTGGCGCTGACCTTTTTTGGGACTTGTTAGGATCAAAAAGAATAAAGTTAGGTACCGGAAAGCCATTACTTTGTGAAACCAAATTAGGCTGGATAGTCGCCGGTCCTATTAGTCATAATTATTTTACATTACTATCAAATGATATAAGATGTAATTTTGCGAACATCACTAGTAATGATGATAATAATTGGGGCAAAATTAGGTCCGAATTGTCGCGGTTTTGGCAATTAGAAGAGACAAATGTTAATCTTTCTCATTATTTACCTGAGTAGAAGTTGTGTGAGTATCATTTTATAAAAAATACGACCAGATAGAGTGATAGCCGTTTTTGCGTGCGTGTACCTCTCAAACAAAATCCCTCTGTTCTAGGAGATTCCTTTAAAAGGGCAACACAATGTTTAATAATAATAATATAATTTATTTTTCTCACCACAATATTACAGTAATTACAATGAATAAAAACAATAAAAAATAAAAAATAAAAAAATAAAAATGGTTTTTATTGTTTCTCAAACATTGTCATGCATCACAAAATTGAGACGTTCCCAGTAAGTTATAAAAATACTTGTGATGGAGTCGCCTCGCAACTTCCCTTACTTACTATCTAATTTTACAATGTTGAGTAGAAACCAGTATAAAAGAAATAAAATGAAAAGAATTATTATAGAAGAGAGAAAAATTCGGCGGCTCCATTAGTATGCTGTGTATGTGTGTGTGTTTGTGTATGTGTGTGCGTATGGTATGCAGCATGCGTGAGTGTGCATGAATAGGAGGTGTGTGTGTGTGTGTGTGTGTGTGTGTGTCTGTGTGTGTGTGTGTATCAGCATGAGTGGAGGGGGTTTGAGTGATTCTGCGTATTGCGTTTTAGTGCTTAACAGATTCGGGTTAAAATTAATTCTATTTCCTTATAACTTTGCGTTTTTAGCCAATCCGTTACCGATTTTTTACAGTCATATAGCAACATAGGATATATATTCAATTTAAGGTTTATTTTATTGTATATATATGTTGATTGTGTGGTGTACTGTCGTCTAGCAAAGACAGTACGAACCCTTGGGGAGTGGGCCACAATATCTTTTCGTCTCCTATCAAGATTTGCTGGATTGAAACACAGTGACTTATGCAGGTCTAAAATTATGTTCAGAAGATACAATTTTCTAACAGTCAGCAGACCGCTAATCCTGTAAAGATTATCTGTGGAGTACCTGTAAGGTTTGAAATACATGACCTTAATAAGAGACCTCTGGGCTCTTTCTACATCTAAGAATTTGATTTTTGTGGCCCCTCCCCAGATCGGTATACAATATGTTATCACTGACTGTGCCAGGGCAACATATATTGTATTGAGTATCTGTGCTGGCATTATGTGACGCAACGATTTGAAAATCCAAATAAGTTTTCTAACCCTAGTCATAATAATTTCAATGTGAGAGTGCCAGGACAATCTTTGGTCAACTGTTATACCTAGATATCTAGTGGATCGTACTTGTTGGATGATTTGACAGTTACAATTAGAGTCCTGCAGTGGGTTGGCACACTCATGAATCACGATCCCAAAGTCAGCACCTGGCTGTGTCCTTTGATTAGGTGTGAAGCAGATAAAGTTAGTTTTGTTTATATTGAGGGTTAAAAGGTTTGCATTTAGCCAACTAGCTATTTCCGTCAGACCACGTTCAGCAGCAAGTTGCAAAGCATTCCATGATGTCCCAGTAAAAACAATATACTAATGGAATTTGTACTGTGGGAGACTGGTGCCTAAGCTAGGCTTTTGGCCTGTATTTCAGGTCACCAGGTCATCCCCTCTTTAAAAACAAGTGATTTGAACATCGCATCGCTATTAGTAGGTTTTATGTTCTATGCGAATTTTGTGAATTGTAATATTGTATTTTGTGCTTGCATACGTGTGTTTGTGTGAACGTGCGTATGTGTTTGTGTGCGTGTGTGTGTTTGTTTGTGTGTGTGTGTGTGTGTGTGTGTGTGAATGTGCGTGCGTGCTTACGTGTGTGTGTATGTGTGTGTATGTGCGTTTGTGCGTGTGGGTGTATTTGCGTGTGTTTCTTTTTGTGTGTATGTGTATGAGTCATGCTGTATGTGCGTGAGTGTTTATTTGTGGGTGTATGTATGTGAGTGATACTGTATGTGCGTGAGTGTTTATTTGTGGGTGTATGTATGTGAGTGATACTGTATGTGCGTGAGTGTTTATTTGTGGGTGTATGTGTATGAGTCATGCTGTATGTGCGTGAGTGTTTATTTGTGGGTGTATGTGTCTGCGTGTGTGCATGCGTTTGCGTGGTACCACTACTCCGGGATATTAAATATTTTTTCTGTCTCATTATAATTCAGCTGTTGGAGCCAATTCGTTACTTTCATTTTACAATGTTTTTTTGTTAGGTGAAATATGCCTAGAGAGCTGTTTATTTTATTGTAAAGGAAACCTCCTAGATGACAGAAAAAGCGCTTAGAAAATTTGGTGCGTTGGGAATGTTGGAGTCGATCTACTGGATTCACTCGCCTTCTACCAACAGCTAATGAAGGGTGATATTCCAATAGGCTATGTTGTTTGAGTAATATGGCTAACATGAAAAGCTGCCGTACTGTAAGGACGGTAAGGAGGATGTAGTTAGACTTGTCTGCATTCAGTGTCAGGATATTACTTCGAAGCCACTTAGTCACAGTGTTGAAGCCCGACCGCGTGCATCAATCTCTTATGCTCAAAATCAAATAACAATTTAGTGAATTCATGAGTGGACTGTAATAAAATGGGATGCTTTTTATTATACATACAATTAGAATTATCAAGACGCCCTCCAACACGCATTATGTTTTTCTCATACAAATAAACATTAAATTTTAAAAGAGAGCTTTTATTTGGTAAGCTATTTTATCTAATAATATTTTATGCTCGGGAAATGATTCGTGTTGACTATAAAAAATTACAACATTTAATGCATCTTGTAAATCATTTTCTAAAAGAAATTTATCATTAACTGAAAGTTTTCTACATAATTTAATAAAACGAAGCACGTAAGCAATGGAACGCACAAGCCTTAAATAATTTGAAAAGCGTTTAAATTTAATAAATGATCTATTACACTCGCTATCACTAAGAACAGCGCTCAACGAAACATCAGAACGAGTTTCGGGCAAAGTTTCTTGACCCAAATGCTTATGTTGAGAAGGCCAACCGCTCATATTCAGCTTCAAAAAGTCTGGACCCGACCACCACAGATCATAATTTTGCAGAGTATTAATATCGACGCCTCGCGATATTAAATCTGCGGGATTTTTATCGGTTGGGATGTGTCTCCACGTACAGTCAGCCGCCTTATCTAAAATTTCAGCTACGCGGTTGCGTACAAAATGCTGAAGCTTGGAAGGCAACATGTGTAACCATCCCAACACGATGGTCGAGTCAGTCCAACAATAGGTACGACTGATATTTGCTCGAAGAGAGCTGTGGACTTTCTCATAAAGACGCGCTCCTACTACTGCGCCGCACAACTCCAGCCTTGGGATAGTTGTGGGCTTGAGCGGCGCAACCCGACTCTTGGCCGTTAACAGGCGAACCATGTACTCACCTTCACCATTAATGCTTCTAATATATACGCACGCACCGTATGCGCGCTCGGAAGCGTCGGTGAATATGTGAATTTCTAACTCCTTGTAACACTCGCAAACTACAATACGAGGGATTCGAAAACTATTTAACAAAGGTAAACATTTAATAACGGTGTTCCAGCTAATCTTAATCTCCGGGTTCAGTGGTTCATCCCATGACAACTTGTCTAACCACAATTGCTACAACATCATCTTCATAATAATTACGTAGGGAGATAGAAGCCCTAGTGGATCGAAGATCCGAGCTATTGCTGAAAGTAAATCTCGTTTAGTGCAAGCATCGGAAGTCATATTATTGGTTATTGAGAAACCAAGCTCATCGGAACTGGCATACCAACTGAGGCCATGCAGCTTGTCGGGCTCCCTAGATCCCATGTTCAAGTCAAGCGGTGAGTCTACAGACTCAGACACCAACTGAGGTTCGTTCGACTTCCACTTTCTCAATAACATGCCAGCTGATGAGAGCGCCTTAGTGACTTCCTCGCGAATAAATTTTATCTCATCTAAATTCATACTCCCAGTACATAAGTCATCAACAAAAATATCATGCTTGATGACTTCAGCAATTTTTTTATTGCTACTTGCTTGAGGCAACGCGTTGCAAGAAATAGCGCGCTCGCAGTACCATACGTGACGGTATTTAATTCATAGACCTTAATAGGTGCGTCAGTATTATTACGCCAAGCTATTCTTTGCAAGTGCCTATCACATGGATGTACAACCACTTGTCTGTACATTTTTTCGACGTCAGCAGCCAAGACGTACTTATGTTGCCTAAACCTAAGAAGTATAGACAACAAATCGTCCTGAACTGTTGGGCTAACCATCTGCAAATCGTTTAAAGAAACGCCAGTCAAAGTGGGACAACTCGCATTGAAAGCAACACGGAGCTTGGTCGTGGTACTACATTCACGTAACACCCCATGATGTGGTATATAATATCCATCAGAAACTAAATTAGTGTTTTTAACCTCAGTCATATGACCTAACTGTTCATACTCTGACATGAAATCATAGTACATTTGACTAAAATCAGGTTTAGCCTTTAACCTACGTTCTAAAGAGTACAAACACCTACTTACATTATCTTCACCTCCACATACTTCTGTAAACAATATTAATAACTTCTTCGCTGATATTGGGAAAAAACTAGCTGAAAAAATAGTGAATACAGCGGATGACCTCACGGACATAGACACTTACAAAAACATTCACTCTATGACACTTTTACCCACTGACGAGGCTGAGGTGGAAACTTTAATTATGTCCCTTCGTAGCGACTGCGCTGTGGGGTGGGACGGAATCTCTAGCAACTTACTTAAAAAATATCGAGCCACATTCGTATCCCCACTCACACATGTCTGCAACCTGGCTCTAACAACAGGCACATTCCCTAAGATCTTTAAAAAATCGATTATACACCCAATCTACAAGAGTGGAAGCCGAGATCGTGTCAACAACTACAGGCCTATAGCCGTTCTGCCCGCTTTGTCAAAGATACTGGAACGTATCATGAATACAAGATTGATCAGCTATCTAGAAAAACAAAAAATACTGTCCCCGACGCAATATGGTTTCCGAGCGAGTAGATCGACCTCTGATGCTGTCCATGATCTAACAAGTTACGTAGTTGAGAACCTGGATCTCGGAAAAAAGGTCATAGGTATCTTTGTAGATCTAGCAAAAGCTTTTGACACGGTCTCGGTTCCCATCCTAATGCAAAAGATGGAAAACGTAGGCATCAGGGGGCAACAACTTAGTCTATTTGAGGACTAGCTCAGTGAGCGTACCCAGAGCGTTAAGGTGGATGACTATATCAGCGATGACAGAACAGTGACGTACGGGGCGCCCCAGGGCAGTGTTCTCGGCCCCACGCTTTTTCTTATATACATTAACGACCTGGGTAGGCTCACTTTACAAAATGGAAAAATTATAACTTTTGCTCCAGAAATTGCATTTGTTCGACCGCCTTCTAATAAAGTCGCCGCTATTCCCGATGAAGCCTGATTCTCGCCAAAAGCAATGTAATTTGAAACATTTTCCCAATCCCTTGAGAGTGTCAAGACTTCCTTGTTCCACCAGTTCCATTGTTTACAGCTTCTATCAAAGAATCATACGCAATCCTTAGTTGTTGATTCAATTGCGGAACATTTGTACGAACTGTTTTGGCTAATACTAAGTCATACTATTGTTCTCTTGGTAACTCGTGTATAAATGCATCATGCATTGAACGATTAGGTGATATCAGGCCCAAACATGATAATACTTTATTCGCCATCAATAAACACATGTCTTCTTTCATGATCAATGTCTCGTTGTAAATTTCTGCAGTTATTTGTAGTGTGGGACTTAAAGCACACGAAGCAAAACATCTTCAGACATTTTTTTTTAATTTATTTTTTATTTTGCTCGTCAAAATGACCACACTCCACCTGATAGTAAGCAGTCGTGTGGTCTAAGAGCAGTGGCCTCCACACCGCCCTCAAAGCAGCCGAGGCGATGTTGAGGTCTCTACTTTGACGGCCTGAGAAGATGCCTTTTCACGCCCCGCTTAAAGGACCCAGGATTGAAGGAAGAAGGGAACACGTGCCTTGGCAGAGAATTCCATGCCTTGGTCGTTCGGCAGAGGTATGAGGACCCAAACTTTTTGGTACGCGCTCTAATCGACTCTACCGTGTAAGGATGGTATCTGAGCCCAGCACGCGTTGTTCTGGATAGGAAAGGAGAGGGCGGGATAAGGTGGAATAACTCTTCAGAGCACTCCCCGTGGTATATTCTGTAGAAACATGCCAATGAGGCAATGTCCCTACGGAGTTGCAGAGGTTCCAGTGAACTCGTGACCTCTGGATCTCCGATGATACGGACAGCCCGCCGCTGTAACCGGTCGAGTGCGTCCAGCAAGTACTGCGCGGAGCCATCCCAAAGATGAGAACAGTACTCCACGCAAGGGCGCACTTGTGCCTTATACAATAGGCACAGTTGCCTAGGCGTGAAGATACGCCTCACCCTGTTCAGAACTCCAAATTTTCGCGAAGCTTGCTTAATGACGCTCTCGATGTAGGTTTTCTGATTAAGGTAGCGGCAAAGATCCATACCTAAGATGGAGAGGCTGTCACGTATCACCAGTGGAGTGTTCTTCAGAGAAGGGAGGGGAAGGAACGGAGACTTTTTTGTTGAGAACGCGCATGCCTGGGTCTTCTTGGCGTTGAACTCGACCAAGTTTTTGGCACCCCATTCATAGATGCGGTCCAAGGTCTGGTCAAGTTCAACGACAAGATTCTGCCTTTTCCCCTCAACCTCAGCCTGTTTGGCCCCAGGATGTCCGAGATATCGCCCATGCACGGTACTGTCGTCCGCATAACAATGTATGCTGCCGAGATTCAACATATCATTGATATGCAGAAGAAAGAGCGTAGGGGATAAGACAGACCCCTGAGGCACTCCTGCATTGACCTGCATAAATTTGGAAGCGCGACCGTCGCAAAGGACCCGAATACGACGCTTCTGCAGGAAACTTGCAATCCAGGTGCACAGTTGAGGGGCAAGCCATAGGCCGGAAGCTTGGAAAGAAAAGACCGGTGCCAGACTCTGTCGAAAGCTTTGGCTATGTCAAGGCTGATAGCCAAAGACTCGCCGTGCTTGTCCATACCCTCACCCCAGAGGTGCGTGACGAACGCTAGAAGATCACCCGTTGATCGTTTAGACCGAAAGCCGTATTGGCGATCATTGATCAACGATTGATTCTCCAGGTAGCGGACAATTTGGGTGTTTATAATCCGCTCGAACACCTTGGAGAGCACTGAGGTGATAGCTGTGGGTCGATAGTTGCTTGGCTCGGAACGGTCCCCCTTTTTGGGAATCGGTTGAACGTTCGCCTCCTTCCAAGCCTCAGGCACAAAGCCTGCGGCGTCAGACGTCCGGTATAGGCGCGTAAGCGTGGGAGACAATTCCGCTGCACATTTTTTAAGGACCACAGCTGGGATGCCGTCAGGTCCACTGGCTTTCCGAACATCGAGAGACTGCAGTATCGCACGAACGGTTCGTTGCCTGATACATATATCAGGCATGGTGTAGCCGCAGTTGGCAATGTTAGGCGGCTGCGAACCGCAGTCATCGATTCGGGAGTTGGCCGCAAAGAGATTTGCAAGCAGATCTGCTTTCTCCTGGGGCAGCAAGGTCTGGCAGAAGTTGGAATGCACGGCTTTGGCCAGGCGCCAATAGCTACGACTGCCCGTAGGATGCGCCATGAGTTCCTGGCCGAACCGTGCGACCCGCTGGGCATCCACTCTTAAGTATGCCCTCTTGCAGACCTTTGTGGCTTGGTTGAACGCTGCCTTCAGGTGATCCACGTTAGGGTCGTGGAGAGTGGGCGCCCTGGCCCAAGCACGGTACGCTGTCTGTTTGCGTTCAACATCATCAGCGCATTCACGACCGAACCAGGGCCTTTTCCTGCCGCCGCTCGTGACATCACTGTATGGAATATAATATTCCATATCCAGGATGATTTCACCAGCGACAGCAGTAGCGCTCTCTGATGGATCCCTGTTCTCAAAGCAGCGTTGAGCCCAAGGGATGGATGCGAAGTACTCCCGCATTCCATCCCAGTCTGCTGACGAGTAGTGCCACAGTCGTCGTCTTGCCTCCTCGGGTCGTGGGGGCGTAACAACAACAGCTGTGGCACAAACCAGACAGTGGTCTGAGGTGCCCAGACGAGCACGAATCGACACACTGTACCGGTTCAGGTTACTCGTCAGCAGCAGATCGAGCAGAGAGGGCGCCTGACCTGTAATGTCTGGTATCCGGGTGGGCTGGAGTACCAGTTGAGACAGGTCATGCGTGAGAGCGAACGCATGAGCAGTTCGTCCCGCGTGGTCTGTTTTGGGAGAACCCAACCAGGTCTCATGGTGGGCATTGAAATCTCCCAAGAACACCAACTCAGCGTTCGGAAACCGCTCCTGCGCGTCGTCTGCCGCCTGACTCAGGTGATTGAAGAGTCGAGTTGTCTCAGTGTCTCCTGAATGGGATCGGTAGAGGCACATGTAGATTTGGCTGAAAGAGCCATGATCTACGTGTACCCAAAGGACAGAGAAGGAAGGGTCCTCTAGGCATTGTAGACGGCGACAGCAAATATCCGCCCTAACAAACAAGCATACCCCGGCTTTCGCGAGGAAACACTCCTCTAGCACGTAGCCGGGATATTGCAGGTAGTTCTTGTCTGCAGGACGGCGTATTTGTGTCTCCGTTAGAAAAAGCATTGCCGGCCGAGCCGTCTCCAGGTGGTGATGGACGGCATTAACGTTAGCGTGGAGTCCTCTGATGTTAATAAGCTCCACGACACAGGAAGCAGCAGTGGGGTTACGGCGATTGGCTGCTGTTGAACGACAATGCTTTGTTCGTACTGCCATAGAGTGAAAGGAAGGGGAAACGTGACAAAAAGTAAGAGACGGCTATTCTCGCAGCAAAGTAGGGCAAGGCGCAAAGCAAGTTTTGTCATATAACTGTATGGTATGGCGATAGCCGATCCGACGGACAGAAGGACCCCCGTACCCTCCCGAAAGTGGTCGCCGGGACCCACCCTCCGGTCACCATCCGGCACGACGAGCCACCTCGAGATTATGCGCGGCATGATAAGGCAGCCAACCTAGTTGGTTAGACTCGGTTGGGCCTCTGGACTATACCGCGGGCGGCCAGCAGAGCACCGTTTCTACGGCTCTTCCTGGCCGCCGGGTCGACTCGCGCCACCCACACAATGACTCTACGGATACTCTGCAGGTCCCTCATAAGCTAGTTATTGTTAGCCTCTATTAGGGAAAGATATTGGCCTATTGGTGGCCGTAACTTGGCGAAAGCTTGCTTTCATAAATGTATACGTTGCCGTAGAATGAAAGGAACTGTAGTTACTCCTTTAATGGGGAACTTACCACGGCAGCGGCTTGTTCCAGGTTTTCCGTTTGAGAGCACAGGCGTAGATTATGCTGGCCCTATAATGTGTGCTAGTCGACAAGGTCGTGGTTGCAGGCTAGTAAAGGTGTATATAGCTATATTCATTTGTTTTACCACCAAGGCTATTCACTTGGAGCTAGTGGGTGATTTAACTAGCAATAATTATTTACTAGCTTTGTACCGATTTATTTCGCGACGCGGCAAACCTGTTAACATGTATTCCGACAACGGTACCTCATTTGTTGGCGCATACAATGATATCTCAAAATTTCTTAAATCTAATGCAACTTCTTTAGGCGAAAGTTTGGCCAATGATGGGATAAGATTCCATTTTATTCCTGCATATAGTCCTCACTTCAGCGGACTTTGGGAGGCGGGTGTGAAGTCAACAAAGTACCATCTTCAACGAGTGTTGGGAAATTGTTACTTAACCTTTGAATAACTTTACACCACTCTAACGCAAATCGAGGCGATTTTAAATTCTCGTCCATTAACACCGCTGTCTTCGGATCCTGAGGACGACACACCGTTGACGCCAGGACATTTCCTCATTGGTCGGCCACTTACTTCCTTGCCACAACCTAATCTTCAAAACCATTCTATGAATCAGTTGTCTCGCTATCACAGGATAGAACAACTCCGCCAGCATTTCTGGGTTAGATGGAGTAAAGAGTACGTTGCCGAACTTCAACAACGGACGAAGTGACGTTCATGTAAAGATGGTTTAAAGATAGGATCGCTGGTCATAGTGAGAGAAGAGAATCTTCCTCCTTTGAAGTGGCGACTGGGAAGAGTTGTTGCAGTCCACCCTGGATCAGATGGTATCGTTCGTGTGGCTAACATCCGGACGTCTGCTGGTGTCTTGAGGAGGGCATTCAATAAGATTTGCCCTTTGTCTGTTTCGTGTTCTGGTTGAAGGTGTAACTTCAACGCCCGGGCGTATGTTGAAGCGCCTAACCTTAATATCATAGCAACAACGTAAAGAGCCTAGTTGCTCACTTATTAGTTCGAGTATCTATCGTTTTGGCATAAACTTTTGTTAAATTCATTCGGTCATTAAAAGTTCACCACATCGACACATATCCAATTGTTTTTCTTTACCATAAATTCCCTGAGTAATCCCTACATATCCGTATCCGTATATATCCGTTTGCGATATTTAAGAATTTAAGCAGTAGCTTATATCCTTCCTTCAGGCTACTACAAAAAATTACTTAACATAAAAAGTCACCAACACTTTGTCCGAATAGGAAATTACAATTTGCTAAAACCTAATTATTGGTCTTCTACCCGTTTCTGGTCCCAAATCCCCGCAAATTTGTCCAGATTCTCCAAAACTTTGCATTTATGTTTACTTACACACACATACAAGCATGCTATTACGACGGGACCAACGAACTTTTTATTGGCAATTTACCTAAAATGCCTAAATGAATTAAATGAACAAATTGTACCTAATTGAAACAAAATTATAAATTACAAAGTACTTTACAAAATTAAGTAACTGCTAATGCAATAAGGTAGTAAGGTGAAAATAGTAATAGTAAATAAATACCTTACCTTAAAGCGTCCTCTGCAACTCTTCGTCCCACTTTATCTCGTGAGAAAGCAAGCGCTCCAGAAGCGACTGAGATATCTGTCTCACGAGCCGCCCAGTTCGGAGCAAGTTCATCGAACGATCTCGCCACCACCACATCCAAATCCAAGTACACCCCACCCCATTTATACAAGGACATATCCCTCAACGCATCGGACGTATGCGATATCCGCCATCGAGACCAGCTTAATCCACCTCCTATAACCATATTCTCTAAAGGTGTTCCTCTCGCATACTCAACCAAATTTAACCTCATGAACTTTATATTCTGATAATTCTTCAGAGCATGCATGCTCCCAATATTCAGGCTTTCTTTTGTAACCGGCGCAGTAAAAAACAAGTAGATCCGCCAATCAGAATGGGCTCTAGCTGCAGACTCCAAGGAACATGCTTGTCTTGTGTTCAATCGACCTCTGCAAGAAGTCTCGTGGAAATAAATTGATTTCGCAGGCGGCGAAAACCCGTCTTCTATCGCCGGCAAAGCGTCTCCGTTCAAAACATTGTAACACGACACGTTCTCAAACGATTCGAACAAGTTTAATAAATACAAATTCAGTTGTGTATCATTTTGTAGTATAGTTATACATAAAAATTTTAATAATATGACACCTAAAACAAATTTTCTTCTAAATGTTATTTTCTTTAAAAGATGTTTCGAATATTTGGATAGATAAATAGACATTTTTAACACAACGTGCCCGATATACGTCTACATATGTACTAAAAAGATAATCGATGATAACAATGACGAATGGATATCGGAAAACGGGTGTACCGGTACGGTGAAATTAACTTGTGGGCTAGATATGAATAGATAATATAATAAGTATTATGTCTCAATGCAAGGTGGTCAATGGGTGTCGGTGCAACATGACCTCGTGACGCGACAGTTGTCGATACGACTAATAATTACGGAGTAGGGTTCACTTCAATTCCCGAGTCAAGCAGAGTTATTGAGTTTTCTGTAAATAACTGGTGAAATAAATTTGTCTTTAGACCCAAATAAAAAATTGTCATATGACTAATGAATAAACAACTAGACGTCCCGGTGGACTTCGTATCATTTACAATTCATTCATCTATAGGTACATTCGACTTAAAAACGGCTAGACCGATTTTAATTTATTTTTCTGACTTTTGATCAGCTACAGCCTGTCCAATCAACCTTCTTACTTCAATTCAATGGAATTAATAATACTGGCTATATCTTTCACGGCTTGAATTTAGTTTGGTTATGAAATGATACTTGCTAAATTAAAATATGTTGATTGTCCATAACATTAACTTTTTTATCTAATTGCTTATACTTTCTTTTGTAGCATTTTTTTTTACACGGGGAAATGTGCATTCACATTCCCAATCGCCGGTTTTCGGGCAGGCGATGAGGATATGTTGGGATCCAGCCCCTACGATGGGTTTGGGCTGAACCGACTAAAACTACCTCGGTGTTCCTCACACCTTTATGGCGGAGCCACGCGGATCGCTCTCGCATTCGAATCGCGACTCCGCCGAAGGTTCGACCCGCCGATGGACGTGGCGGGTCCCACATAACCATCAAACACAAAAATTGGGGGACCTAGTCCACGACGACAAAGCGGGGGACTTATTCCCTCTTTCGACATCGAGAGGCGTGCGCGGAACACGAATGCCGCCTACTCGGACCTGCGCTGATCGGACGGTGGACGGCTCCAATGCGTCCACTGCCCGCAGGCTTCTAATCAAGGTGGCTGGCGGTCGTCTCGCGCCCTCCTGCGCCCGGTTCTGCGGTTAGGGAGAGGGATTAAACGTTCCCTCTCCCTCTCCGTCGCCTCCTTCACTAACATCACCTCCTCACAGGAGGCGACGGCATTCCAAGACCTCTCGTTTGAAACCATGGACAGAACCATAGCCTCGAGCGAGAGGACGACCCTACCGACTGCCGCGTGCCTGACACGGCGCGGCAGCGTTGCGTGGCTTCTTTTGTAGCATATTGTGATCTTTTGTAACTGAGTAAACATGAGACCTTATTTTAATTATCAATATGTAATTGATTGAGTCATTGCATTTTTTGTAAAAGATCCTAAATAAATAAATAAAATTGAAATAAATTTAATGTCTTTTATGTTTATGAAATAAAAATACAGTTGATCAATGTACAGCCTTCGGATGAACTATGATTTTTGTTTTGTATAGCAGTGCGTAAATGTAAAAGTTCTTTGATTTGCATGTTCAGAAGGAAAGTTAAACCAGAAATTGCATTTGTTCGACCGCCTTCTAATAAAGTCGCCGCTATTCCCGATGAAGCCTGATTCTCGCCAAAAGCAATGTAATTTGAAACATTTTCCCAATCCCTTGAGAGTGTCAAGACTTCCTTGTTCCACCAGTTCCATTGTTTACAGCTTCTATCAAAGAATCATACGCAATCCTTAGTTGTTGATTCAATTGCGGAACATTTGTACGAACTGTTTTGGCTAATACTAAGTCATACTATTGTTCTCTTGGTAACTCGTGTATAAATGCATCATGCATTGAACGATTAGGTGATATCAGGCCCAAACATGATAATAGTTTATTCGCCATCAATAAACACATGTCTTCTTTCATGATCAATATCTCGTTGTCAATTTCTGAAGTTATTTGTAGTGTGGGACTTAAAGCACACGAAGCAAAACATCTTCAGACATTTTTTTTTATTTTGCTCGTCAAAATGACCACACTCCACATGATAGTAAGCAGTCGTGTGGTCTAAGAACAGTGGCCTCCACACCGCCCCCATAGCAGCCGAGGCGATGTTGAGGTCTCTACTTTGACGGCCTGAGAAGATGCTTTTTCACGCCCCGCTTAAAGGACCCAGGATTAAAGGAAGAAAGGAACACGTGCCTTGGCAGAGAATTCCATGCCTTGGTCGTTCGGCAGAGGTATGAGGACCCAAACTTTTTGGTACGCGCTCTAATCGACTCTACCGTGTAAGGATGGCATCTGAGCCCAGCACGCGTTGTTCTGGATAGGAAAGGAGAGAGCGGGATAAGGTGGGATAACTCTTCAGAGCACTCCCCGTGATATACCACTCCACGCAAGGGCGCACTTGTGCCTTATACAATAGGCACAGTTGCCTAGGCGTGAAGATACGCCTCACCCTGTTCAGAACTCCAAATTTTCGCGAAGCTTGCTTAATGACGCCCTCGATGTAGGTTTTCTGATTAAGGTAGCGGCAAAGATCCATACCAAAGATGGAGAGGCTGTCACGTATCACCAGTGGAGTGTTCTTCAGAGAAGGGAGGGGAAGGAACGGAGACTTTTTTGTTGAGAACGCGCATGCCTGGGTCTTCTTGGCGTTGAACTCGACCAAGTTCTTGGCACCCCATTCATAGATGCGGTCCAAGGTCTGGTCAAGTTCAACGACAAGATTCTGCCTTTTCCCCTCAACCTCAGCCTGTTTGGCCCCAGGATGTCCGAGATATCGCCCATGCACGGTACTGTCGTCCGCATAACAATGTATGCTGCCGAGATTCAACATATCATTGATATGCAGAAGAAAGAGCGTAGGGAATAAGACAGACCCCTGAGGCACTCCTGCATTGACCTGCATAAATTTGGAAGCGCGACCGTCGCAAAGGACCCGAATACGACGCTTCTGCAGGAAACTTGCAATCCAGGTGCACAGTTGAGGGGGCAAGCCATAGGCCGGAAGCTTGGAAAGAAAAGACCGGTGCCAGACTCTGTCGAAAGCTTTGGCTATGTCAAGGCTGATAGCCAAAGACTCGCCGTGCTTGTCCATAGCCTCACCCCAGAGGTGCGTGACGAACGCTAGAAGATCACCTGTTGATCGTTTAGACCGAAAGCCGTATTGGCGATCATTGATCAACGATTGATCCTCCAGGTAGCGGACAATTTGGGTGTTTATAATCCGCTGGAACACCTTGGAGAGCACTGAGGTGATAGCTATGGGTCGATAGTTGCTTGGCTCGGAACGGTCCCCCTTTTTGGGAATCGGTTGAACGTTCGCCTCCTTCCAAGCCTCAGGCACAATGCCTGCGGCGTAAGACGTCCGGTATAGGCGCGTAAGCGTGGGAGACAACTCCGCTGCACATTTTTTAAGGACCACAGCTGGGATGCCATCAGGTCCACTGGCTTTCCGAACATCGAGAGACTGCAGTATCGCACGAACGGTTCGTTGCCTGATACATATATCAGGCATGGTGTAGCCGCAGTTGGCAATGTTAGGCGGCTGCGAACCGCAGTCATCGATTCGGGAGTTGGCCGCAAAGAGATTTGCAAGCAGATCTGCTTGCTCCTGGGGCAGCAAGGTCTGGCAGAAGTTGGACTGCACGGCTTTGGCCAGGCGCCAATAGCTACGACTGCCCGTAGGATGCGCCATGAGTTCCTGGCCGAACCGTGCCACGCGCTGGGCATCCACTCTTAAGTATGCCCTCTTGCAGACCTTTGTGGCTTGGTTGAACGCTGCCTTCAGGTGATCCACGTTAGGGTCGTGGAGAGTGCGAGCCCTGGTCCAAGCACGGTACGCTGATTGTTTGCGTTCAACAGCATCAGCGCATTCACGACCGAACCAGGGCCTTTTCCTGCCGCCGCTCGTGACATCACTGTATGGAATATAATATTCCATATCCAGGATGATTTCACCAGCGACAGCAGTAGCGCTCTCTGATGGATCCCTGTTCTCAAAGCAGCGTTGAGCCCAAGCGATGGATGCGAAGTACTCCCGCATTCCATCCCAGTCTGCTGACGAGTAGTGCCACAGTCGTCGTCTTGCCTCCTCGGGTCGTCAGGGCGTAACAACAACAGCTGTGGCACAAACTAGACAGTGGTCTGAGGTGCCCAGAGGAGCACGAATCGACACACTGTACCGGTTCGGGTTACTCGTCAGCAACAGATCGAGCAGAGAGGGCGCCTGACCTGTAATGTCTGGTATCCGGGTGGGCTGGAGTACCAGTTGAGACAGGTCATGCGTGAGAGCGAACGCATGGGCAGTTCGTCCCGCGTGGTCTGTTTTGGGAGAACCCAACCAGGTCTCATGGTGGGCATTGAAATCTCCCAAGAACACCAACTCAGCGTTCGGAAACCGCTCCTGCGCGTCGTCTGCCGCCTGACTCAGGTGATTGAAGAGTCGAGTTGTCTCAGTGTCTCCTGAATGGGATCGGTAGTGGCACACGTAGAATTGGCTGAAAGAGCCATGATCTACGTGTACCCAAAGGACAGAGAAGGAAGGGTCCTCTAGGCATTGTAGACGGCGACAGCAAATATCCGCCCTAACAAACAAGCATACACCGGCTTTCGCGAGGAAACACTCCTCTAGCACGTAGCCGGGATATTGCAGGTTGTTCAATCGAAACATCTTGTGTTAAAATGTTTAACCCTAAGCTCGATAGATGGCGTTGTTCAGTAGTGCTGAATCGCGCTATTAAGATTCTCCGCGGCCACTATATAAGCCCCGGCTAACTCAATAAAATTTGTCCTCGCTTGGTTATGTGAGTTTCATTTCTAACCCGCACTACTAAAGGCGATTTTTGGGATTACGGTCCATATGGTCCTTCGAGCCGGATGGTTTGCTGTGAATACTATTATCCCGCTTAGTGATATTGGTATAAGCAGTACAAGTGGTGGTGGATCGCCACTCTGTACTTTACAAGTGTGTGGGTGTGTTCGAGAGGTCTTTGTGTGGAGATACGACGGGTCATCACGAATTGACATTAGCTCCGATAGAGGGCGCTACAAGTGCGTTGGGCAAGCGACGAATACTTACGCTAGCGGCTTACGGAAACATTTGAGGGCTGCCACGGAAGTGACAGGCCACTGAAGCTACCGGGAGATACAAGAGGTCGATATTAATGTTGCACGAAGACGAGAGAGGGCGTTACGTGAGTTGACAGCTTTGACAAGTGACAAGTGACAAGACGGAAGTGACAAGTGACGTGTGTCAATTGAGGTTTGGCAGAAACAAACTGTGAGTACTTTTGAACTATTACGTTTCGTTTTACGCATTAGAAGAAGTCTAGTGGTAGTATAATAACTTTGAACAATTTGAAGATAATTAGTTAAGTGTTTGGGACTTAGAAAATTTTGCATTAGTTTTAACTTAGAATAATTTAGTAGTAACTAGTTTGTAGACTTAGAATGTTAAAGTAAAAAGTGATACTAAGGGGAACCTATGCCCGATTTTAGTTAGATTTCATATTTGTGTCAAACACTTGTAAAATATTTTGCTATTTCTTGGACTTAGAATATTTTATGTAAAACTTGCTTTGTGTTGGTTTATTGGTTGCATATAACTTTAACTTGTAATATTTTGCTTGTAGTTTATAATTAATTTGTGATCATAATGGAGTCTTTAGTAAAGTTGCAAGTAGATACAAAAAATATTATAGAAAAAGGTAGAATTAATTTCAAAAAGGCACCCAAAGATAGATTAACTCAGTCATATATTGATACAAGAATAGAAACATTAGAAGATCAATGGCTACAATTTGTACAGACACATCGTAAGATTATTGAATCTGCTACCGTATCAGACATGAAAAATGCATATTTTACAAGTGAAATATATGATAAAACAGAAGATATTTACATTATATACAAAGCTGAATTAAAAGAAATTAAAACTAAACCTAGTACTACTAAACAAACAGAAACAAAGACTTACAATGTAAAGTTACCCAAAATTACTCTTCCTACATTTTCGGGATTATATACCGAGTGGAATACATTCCGTGATTTATTCCTGTCTCTTATCGATAAAAACGAAGCAATTGATGATGTCCAAAAGCTTCATTATTTAAAGGCTCATCTCGTAGGTGAGGCAGAGCAATTACTGCGACACACTCCTGTTACTGCTTCTAATTATAAAGAATGTTGGTCTGTTTTGACGAGACGTTATGACAATAAGAAGTACATACTTATCGAATTGCATATTAAAAAGATTTGTCAACCAACAACCGGTGAAGGAGTCGTCAGCATCAATCAAAAATCTTTTAGACACGACCGTCGACTGTCTACATGCTTTGTGTACGCTCGGGATTGATGTAAGCTCTTGGGACGTTATAGTTATTTATATTATTAGCGCGAAGTTAGATGTTGAATCACGAAAATTGTGGGAAAGAGAAATTAGTACTTCGGATAACTTACCTACTTTTAATGAATTTAAAGCATTTTTAGAGTCAAGATTTCGATCTTTGGAGAATATAGATATTAAGCCCATTAAACAAAATGTAACGAATAATAATCGTAATAGTACTGCCAAAACATTTCATGTCGCCTCACAAACGTGTGTCTTGTGTTCAGAGGACCACAAGTTGTGTCACTGTAAGCAATTCGCAAAAAAGGATTGTGACGACCGTCGTGAGTTTGTCCGAGCCAATAATTTGTGTTTTAATTGTTTGTGCAAAAATCACACAGTTTTTGATTGCCGTCAGTATACCAAATGTCAGATTTGTAAAAAGAAACATCACACACTACTTCATCCCAAACCAATCGTAAAATCTACTGAACCTAGTGACGGTTCAGCAGATCAGAACGTCGTGGTTGCTGCTGCAACTGCGTCTTCCACTCAAAGCGAGTGTACCAAAAATATTTGTTGCTTCGCAGATGTTCCCAACCATGGTCTGTTGGCTACAGCCTTGGTTAAAGTCGAGTCAAAAACTGGTACTGCTGTGGTGTTACGAGCTCTGATGGATCAGGGTTCGCAGGTCTCTTTTATTACAGAGTCCGCAGTACAGTTGCTCGGCCTTTGAAAAACACCTGCTCGCACAGACATATTTCGACTAGGCGATGATAAGGGCTCGTCGATGCCCTCTAGATGGATAGTTAGAATCAAATTGCAATCACGCCTAGATCCCACCTTTGTGTTAGATGTCGATGCTTATGTCTTAAGCAAACTTACATCACGTTTGCCAGAAAGAAAGCTAGTTCAAGTACTGTCAACATTCTCATCCTTCGAACTAGCCGATCCAACATTCGATACTCCAGGTAAGATAGACTTACTTTTGAGTGCTAGTGTGGTCGGGGAAGTTTTGTTGGAAGGTTTGGTCAAGGGTCCGCCGGGCACGCCCGTCGCTCAAAATACCAAATTTGGCTGGATTTTATCGGGTAAAATCCAGAGCACATCGTTGACGTCAAAGCCAGTATGTTGCCATGCTATTGCAGGTACAGATGTGAATGAGCTATTACGGAGATTTTGGGAGCTGGAATCATATCAGTCTTCAAGCGCTAAGGTTATTTTAACTGAAGAGGAGCAACGGTGTGAAGACTTTTATTCTGCAACGGCTCGAAGAGCCGCAGTCGGCAGGTATATTGTTAAGTTGCCCTTCAAGTCCACCGATCCCAAGTCAAAGTATGGTAGGTCAGAAATCATAGTTCAGAAACGATTTCACATGCTGGAAAGGAGACCTTTGAAGAATCCTGAACTTGGAGTACAGTATAGTGCTGTAATCAATGAATATCTTCAGTTGGGACATGCTGAAGTTGTTCCCCTGGTAGAGAGGGGAAGAGAGGCGGTATACTTGCCGCATCATGCAGTAGTACGAAACGATAAGAGTACTACAAAGGTTAGGGTCGTTTTTGATGCTTCTTGTTCGGGATGCAATGGAGCTTCATTAAACGATGATTTAATGGTTGGCCCTACCTTGCAACCTGATTTGCGACAAATCATTACGCGATGGCGCTGCCATCCTATAACTTTGGTCGGCGACATTGTTAAGATGTACCGAATAAAAGTGTCAGAGGATGATGTTGATTATCAACGTATTCTGTGGCGTGACAACCCAGACTCCCAAATCCAGCATTTGCGTTTGCTGCGTGTCACTTTTGGTACATCCTCAGCTCCATACCTTGCAGTTCGTTCACTACAACAGCTTGCTCTCGACGACGGGAAGGATTTTCCTTTAGCGGCTAGTCATGTTCTTAGCGAATTCTATGTCGATGATTTGCTAACTGGTTGTGAATCAATCGTTGAAGGTCTAGAAATTTAAAGCCAAATGAACGAATTGCTTAGTCGCGGAGGTTTCCAGCTCCAGAAATGGTCTAGTAATAATGAAGAGTTTTTGCATAGAATAACGGGGGAGACAGTAGATATGAAGGAAAGTTTGGAATTTAAGATAGATAATATAATGAAGGTTCTAGGATTGTCGTGGGATAGGAAATCAGATAAATTCAAGTATACTGTTCATCTTCCGGAGATGCAAACGCCCGTGACTAAACGCAGAGTGATTTCGAATATCGCCCGATTGTTTGATCCTCTAGGTTGGATCGCTCCTGTTATAACAACAGCCAAGGTTATTATTCAACGTGTGTGGCTCTCAGGTATCAAATGGGATGATGAACTCCCAGATAGCATATTGAAAGATTGGCTTAGATATAGAAATAGTTTGAATAGCCTTCAATCTTTTCATTTGCCCAGATGGTTTCAGACCAGTCGAACAGACAAACAGACAGAGTTACAAGGCTTCTGTGACGCATCCAACGTTGCTTATGCCGCTGTGGTCTATATACGAACTATAGATTGCAACGATACAGTACACGTCAATTTAGTTGTCTCCAAAACCAAGGTAGCTCCAGTCAAGGTGGTTTCTATACCTCGCTTGGAATTGTGCGGCGCGGTGCTGCTTTCAAAACTTCTTTCAGAAGTTTCGGGCACCTTGGGAATTAGTAGGGACAAAATCCATGCCTGGACTGACTCTTCGGTAGTTCTTGCATGGTTGAGAGGTCATCCCAGCCGTTGGAATACGTTTGTCGGCAATAGGGTATCTGAAATTCTCAATGCTATGGAAAATACTCAGTGGTCACATATTCAATCACAGGATAATCCTGCAGATTGTGCGTCTCGAGGTATGAATTCTTCAGACTTCGTAGAGTTTGAGCTATGGAGAGAAGGTCCTAAGTGGTTAAAAAATAAGAATATTGTTTATAATAAAGGTATCATCGAAAAAACTAATTTAGAAGAAAGGAAATCGAATTTATCATTTAATGTTGTGATTAAAGAAAGTTAAGAAAACAGTATCATATTAAAATTCTCATCACTAAAAAGACTTGGTAGAGTAGTAGCAATTTGTAGAAAATTTTTAAAGTTAAAAGATGGAAGTAAAAAGCAGTCTAGTGCTCTTTTGACATTTACTGAAATTAACGAGTCATTATTCACATGTATTAAGTTATGTCAAATGGATCATTTTAGAGATGATATAAAAGGTTTAGAGACTACAGGACATATTGATAAAAAAGGTAAACTCTCCTCGCTCAATCCATACATAGATCGTGATCATATTTTAAGAGTAGGTGGTAGGTTACATCGCGCTAACATTCATGATGACATGAAACATCCCATCATCATACCTCAGAAGTCGCATTTCACAAATCTTTTGATAGCCGATGCTCACGAATGTACATTACATGGTGGACCACAGTTAGTATTGAACTATTTGCGAAGTCAATATTGGATCGTAAATGCCAGAAGAACAGTAAGAGGATATGTACGTAAGTGTGTTACGTGCATTAGACATGCTGCCCGAGGTGTTTCACCGTTAATGGGTTAGTTGCCATCTGCCAGGGTTAATGCTAGCCGACCTTTCTACAGAAGTGGCGTGGATTATGCAGGTCCCATTAGTGTTAGACCCACGAAGGGTCGCGGTTATCACTCCACTAAGGGATATATCTGCCTTTTTGTATGCATGGCTACTCGTGCCATACATTTAGAAATCGTCAGTGACATGACGTCAGAGGCATTTTTGGCAGCCTTTAAACGTTTTACTGCACGACGAGGCCATTGTAGAGAGCTGTGGAGTGATAACGGCACTACCTTTGTTGGGGCTAATAAAGAATTAAAGTTTCTTTTCAGCCACGAAAGGTCCGGCGTAGCACCTGACATTGCTGACTGGTTAGCAACCAATGGAACGGACTGGCACTTCATTCCACCCCACTCTCCGAATTTCGGAGGGCTTTGGGAAGCTGGAGTGAAGTCCACCAAACACCATCTAAAGCGGGTGATAGGTACCAGCACTCTTACGTTTGAAGAGATGATGACAGTACTTGCACAGATCGAGGCTTGCCTCAATTCTAGACCGATTTCTGCCCTGAGCATCAATCCTGACGATCCGTACCCATTGACACCGGGTCATTTTTTGGTAGGTGAACCTTTGCTGCTTGTACCTGAATCCAATTTTCGAGAACTCGAACATCAGCACTTTGAGGAGGTGGCATTTAACACAACGTTTAGTTCAGGATTTTTGGCGTCATTGGTCAAATGAATATCTTGTTCAGTTTCACCAAAGATATAAATGGTCACACCAAACTCCAGAACCTAATGTGGGAAGCGTAGTAATAGTGATGGAAGATGATCTACCTCCGGCAAGGTGGCTTTATGGTCTTATTGTTGAAAAACATACTGGCTCGGATAAGGTCACGCGAGTTGTTTCTTTGCGTTGCAGGGGATCTATAATAAAGAGACCAGTTTCCAAATTAATTTTGCTACCAGTTACTGAGTAAGTAGTTATAAGATTCAGTTTGTGTTATATTTTGTATTTTTATGTGTAATCTTAACGATTAATACTTGTATCTTATTTTGTGTATATTTTGTGATTTAAGCAGACTATGTTCTGAAGTGCTTAATTTTGTATTTTTATTTGATAAGGTGTAAATTTTAATGTGTAACAATTATACAGTCCATTAGCTCTGATGAAGCCCATCAGGTATTTTACATTGTCAGTTTTCTCATGGTGGGCGGACATCTATGTAATTTTGATAATGTATTCATAGTTAGCTGTGTTTTAGAGTTATGGCCATTCTGGCCATGGTGGGTGGAATGTTCAATCGAAACATCTTGTGTTAAAATGTTTAACCCTAAGCTCGATAGATGGCGTTGTTCAGTAGTGCTGAATCGCGCTATTAAGATTCTCCGCGGCCACTATATAAGCCCCGGCTAACTCAATAAAATTTGTCCTCGCTTGGTTATGTGAGTTTCATTTCTAACCCGCACTACTAAAGGCGATTTTTGGGATTACGGTCCACAGGTAGTTCTTGTCTGCAGGACGGTGTATTTGTGTCTCCGTTAGAAAAAGCATTGCCGGCCGAGCCGTCTCCAGGTGGTGATGGACGGCATTAAGGTTAGCGTGGAGTCCTCTGATGTTAATAAGCTCCACGACACAGGAAGCAGCAGTGGGGTTACGGCGATTGGCTGCTGTTGAACGACAATGCTTTGTTCGTACTGCCATAGAGTGAAAGGAAGGGGAAACGTGAAAAAAAGTAAGAGACGGCTATTCTCGCAGCAAAGTGTGGCAAGGCGCAGAGCAAGTTTTGTCATATAACTGTATGGTATGGCGATAGCCGATCCGACGGACAGAAGGACCCCCGTACCCTCCCGAAAGTGGTCGCCGGGACCCACCCTCCGGTCACCATCCGGCACGACGAGCCACCTCGAGATTATGCGCGGCATGATAAGGCAGCCAACCTAGTTGGTTAGACTCGGTTGGGCCTCTGGACTATACCGCGGGCGGCCAGCAGAGCACCGTTTCTACGGCTCTCCCTGGCCGCCGGGTCGACTCGCGCCACCCACACAATGACTCTACGGATACTCTGCAGGTCCCTCATAAGCTGCGAGAATCGTCACCTTATGCTTAGGCCTCCGGCGCTCTCATTCACCGAACGAAACACAGCAGTGAAACACTGTTGTTTCACGTCGATTTTCTGTGAGAGGGTAGTACTTCCCCGGTCGAGCCGGCCCATTCTTGCTGTAACCAGCTTGGCTCTACTACCGAAATGACGTACTTATATTTCACCAACTAATCTTTTGGATTCGAGGAGAAATATGTGGATACTAGATGAAAACCCGGCTTCGCTCGGGTGAAATGTGACTCATAATAGACATGTAGGTACAAAATGTAAGTAGATATTTCTGTAGTTATCGGTTCTCAAGGAATATTAAAGGCAAAGCAAGGCATAGATTCGTATAGCATCGTTCATTGTGTTTAATTAATATAGTAAATTAAAACTGCA
This sequence comes from Catocala sponsa, assembly GCA_963564715.1. Lineage (NCBI taxonomy): Eukaryota > Metazoa > Arthropoda > Insecta > Lepidoptera > Erebidae > Catocala > Catocala sponsa. The sequence continues at coordinate 25,197,838 of OY751333.1, read as the reverse complement.
AAAGATTTACATAAATAATTTTAATTTTAAATCAACTTTCTAAATTAACATAAATTAACAAAACAAATAGCTTTTAAGGGTTATTCTTTGTAAACCCCTCTGTTTTAAGCACTCAGTCTTTTCCTTTACTTTGGTAGGTAGGTACTTACTACTTTTAAAAATAAAAAATGAAAATGTTGTTCTTTATACAAATTAGCTAAATCAAAAATAATATTGAGAAGCCAAGTAAAACAATTGCAATTTTCAAAAATCGATTTGTTCAGTTTGATAGAATGAGTACTCACCCGAGAAGTTGGCAAAGGTACTTATTAATAAATTATCATAAATATGCTCTATTATACATCACAGGTTGATAATCATAAAATTTATCTATATACAACATTTTTCATTAAATATTTAATCATCTTTCAAGCCTTGTTCAGTGGTATTGATAATTTGGATTTTTACATCATCGAATCTTCGAACTCGAGAGACGGCAAGATAGCAGGCCATGGGTAAACACAGGATTAGGTAAAAATAGACCGATTTTGTCGGAAGTTGGTACCTGACTTTTATTTATTATCATAGCGAATGCTATGCGGATGGGAAACTGAAGCCGACTAAATTTAAAAGGCAGTTGATTGTTAGATGCCTGGAGACGAATTCGAGGAATAAAAACTCTGGTTCCCACATGGCTACCACAAATAATTTTGGCATTAATGACACGTGAAGCTAACGCTCTAATAATAAGACGGGTTCCGTTGCACAACCCAAAGGTACGGGTTTAAATTTCTTAAAAGCATTACTATACAACTAACTTTTAATTTTAGAATGTGTGGTGGTAGTCCTGCAGGTGTTATAGCATTTAGGAATTCTGCAGGATAGTTTAAAACATCATTATGATCATCCTCAACCACAGCGTCAGAACTCTCGTAAATGTTAAACATGCCGGGGATTTTCTCAACAACTTGGTCGTTCAATTGAAAACAATCATCGTTTTTAGGGGTAAGTATAGTTTTCATTGAATAACTTTTATAACCATTTGTGTCAAGGGACGCACCAAAAATATGGTCTACAATTGAATCGTCGTCACCATCCTCATTAGCTGATCCATCGCCTACCTTTAATACCCATTAAGCAAACTCTAAATCATCGTGAGCTCTCATATTATGAGCCAATTGGAGTTGAGTAAAGTTTGGCCACAATGAAAAGTGCTTAATTGAAGCTTCTATAATATAATTTCGTGACCCATTAACTACACTGGTAAGATCTGACGAAAATATCCTACGAATAATAAAGTTTTGCCTCCAAAATGTAATTTATTTTTCATTATATCTTGAAGAAGTCGATCAACTACAACAATATTATGATATTTAGTCATAGGTGCTTCATCCCAAATTATTAAATGAGTTTCCTTCAATAACTTAGCGGCCGGTGACCCTAACGACATATGAGACGTAGAATCTACATCTGAATTAATTGGAATTTTAAATCGTGAGTGAGCTGTTCTACCGCCATCTAACAGAGTTGCTGCAATACCAGAAAACGCTATAGGCTTTTATATTATATTTTGTTTCAGATCTTAAAATAATTATGTAAAATAGTTGTAAATACAAAAGGTTTTGCAGTTCCGCCTGGGTCGTCAAGGTAAAACAGCTTTCTCTCTGTGGGATTATTTACAGCGTTCAGTATTGTATCGACCACATATTTTTGTTCCGCAGTCAATTTTTGGTATTTTCATAGCCATTTGCTTTTTCATGTTCGCAGTCATAAACGGAATCAGATAAGAAAACATCATTTTCACTAATATCGGGCACTGGAACTTCTGGAAGGCCGAAATCTGTTAGTCTCTTTCCGTGGAGTTTTAATGTTTCATCAATTTCTTGTAAAGCCAACTGTTTGGGTAATATTTCAGGGCGTGATCTTGTAAAGTCTTCGATAAAATGTGATGCAAACTTTTCCCAAACAGCATTAGGATCAGTTGGTTCACAAAATACGCAAATTAACGCAAACAGCTGTCGTAATTGCCGAGGAAGTTTAAGACCAATTGCGTCATCCAAACATTTTTCCCATTCTTAATCGTCAAGAAGGAGCCCCCTTGCTTGAGCAGCTTATCGAAATGAGTTGTAAATAATATTTTCATAAGTTCTAACATCTCTGAAGCAAGTCGGCCCTTTGACGTGAAGAAGTAATAGCCGGAGATAATATCGTTCTCGAAATTCTTACTGCCTGCTTTTATCACACCGGCAGAAAAGTTACCTCCGGGAGCCAAACTGCCTTGGCCAACCTGGAAGGCACTCAACAGGTTGCGTACCCAGGTTGGCCGATGTAAAGACAATCTGTCAAGGTGGGGATATATAGACACAAGTACGAATGCATGTGACTGCGGCGTATCACCACAGACAATGAGGCATCTGTTGTTGTGCCCCATGAGCCCAGAATCGTGCACACTGGATGACCTGTACCAGGCTAAACCAAATGCAATCCGCGTTGCCGAAAACTGGTCGAAAATTATATAAAATGTGTTGCCATCGATACGATGAGTAAGTATATCGTTCTCGATCACAAAAGGAATAATTATACATTCTTGCAATTACTTTATCTGCCGATGATTGAGATATTTATGGTTGCCACTGTCCATGAATAAATCTGAAATGTGTCGGAATTTCAGTATAATGTTTCGTTGGTTTTGTTTAATTAAAAAAATGCTAATAATGTTGATTTTTCTGCTGATCTAGCTGCTGCTTCATAAACATTGGTTTTCCAAATGAACACGTAACTGTATAATTGTGTGACTCATTTTGTCCATTGAAAATTCAAATATTCGCCAAACTGCTTCAGGAGCCGAAACATACTTGGCTTAATTTCGTCACGGTGTTCATTGCTTGATGTCGATTGATCACTGGACTTTTGTGGCGCCATCCTGCTTCTGCTGCATTTTTGCCTTATGCCACTTCTGTACCTACATATAATTGACCCCTATTAACAAACCTTGCTTTGATGAATAGACATGTGCGCCGTCCAAGTAAGGTTGCCAAACCTATGCTGTCTACTGTTCAATATAAATAAAGAATACTATAATAAATACTGTTTACTGTTTCCTGTGTATACTGTTGCCGACATTACGGGTATAGTATTCAACCTACCATAAATAAAGCCTACCTATAAAAATAAGTACAGACATTTAAATAATTTGTTTAAATTGTATCTAATAGATAATATAACTGTAGGTATTTCTTGTACAAGAAATTGGCGAGTATACGTTCAAATTCCATACAATGCATACCTTGTGATTACAAGGTATGCATTGTATGGAATTTTTTATAGGTAGGTTTACTTGTTATTATTCACATTTGTTAGTAGTGATTACTACTAACAAATATGCGATAATAGCAAGTAATTCTAATAAAGGAATGGGCTGTTTTATTGGTAAACTAATTAAAATTCAATTTTTATGAAGCAATATAGCACAATGTTACAAACTACATAAGTAGTTTAAGACCATAAGGTCATGTTACGACGTAATATAATATTTTAAACTAAGGACACTTGGGCAGTAACATAATTTCGGTTTTATTCAATCTTGCTCTAGTCTACCAGAATCAGGATATAGGTTATTTTGGACAGATTTCTGACACCTGCCCATTACAGATAGTCAAAAGAGTGTTTGAAAAGAAGAAACAAAGAATATTTAAACATTAGAACTTTGTGAGACTAGACTAGAAACGTACACTTCATATTTAATGGTATTATTGCATGAACACGTTTAGTATGTTATGATGCAAGTATTGAATGACAGATATTTAAATTTATAGTATTGTTCGTGTTCGATTCACTATAATTATGTCGTATATTATAAAAGGTTTAACAATGCAAAGAGAACTGAAACTTCGGCGGCGTCATTATTTGCTTGTATATATAATTGTTTCGTGTGTTTTATTCGTGATATTTTACAACATTTACTTTAAACACGGTAAAGAATTTTCTAATAAAATATAAATAATACATTGGCCTGTCTTAAAAAGCAATATATGCTGTCATTATACGATAGAAGGTGACGCGCTTCCATCTATTGAGGATACAAACTTTTCACTGGGAGTCAAATCGATATTTTTCCACGAGACGTCATGCCGTGGCGGTATCAATTCCCGCCAAGCATGTGCTGTAGAATCAGCTGCCAGACTGCATCCAAACTGGGATATAAATCTTCTATATAGTGGACCCGTGACGGAGATCATTCTTCGACAGAGCTGCCTCGCAACACTGCGCCAATTTGCCAACGTGAAGTTTGCTAGAGTACATGTTGAGGAGTATAGCAAAGGAACAGTCTTAGAAACAATACTGGCAAACCAATTGAGGAAGCTCGATAGGGTGCGTGCTAACGCACCCTATCCAGCACGCTGCCGATATTTTGCGAATACTGACTTTGCACAAATACGGTGGCGTGTACTTGGATACCGATTCTATCCTTATTCGAAATATAGCCGCACTACCAGCTAATTGGATTGCGAAAGAAACCGATAGTTGTGTGGGATCAGGCGCAATGGCTTTCACGAAAGATGGGGTCGGCGCTAACTTGACTCGAGCTGTAATAATGTAAGATATATTATTCAATACGTCACGTTATAAGAGTAGCGTTGCAGTTCGGTACTTAGTTTCTATTTTGTTCTACTTTTTCGACTCTCTCGAAAACTGACAGATTGTACAGAATTATCATTTCTCATGCATTAGTTTTGCACCGCGTAGCGTTCTAAACTTGAGTCCGATCACTAGTCCCCATTAACTAGTTGAAGGAGGCTAAAAGTTATTAGGATTAGGATAAAAATAAATATATGTCGGAGGAAGCTATGAGTCGGGTTGATTGTTATTTACACGTATAATTCACAATATAAATTGTCTACGTCTTAATTACTTTTAAAATTCTTAATTTACTTAATTTAATTTGATTTGTTAAATTTTTCTATAGCTCATAAACATTATTAATCTAATAAAAGTTATGAATATTGTAATTCACGTAACGACCAATCAGAGCAGAGCGCGTGCTTGAGTGGGGTCGAGGCGCCATCTTTACTTTAGGAGGGCCGACAGTTGTTGAGACACATTTAAGCGATAGCGACTGATCGAGTCGGAACGTTGAGTTGTGAGTTGTGTAAAAAGAAGTAAGATCAGTGCCCTGAACCCACTGCTCGGTCTCAACTGCTATTTTTCATTCGACATTATTGTTAAGTGAAAATACTGTTTATTCTAAATACAAATAGTGTAAAACCGGCATCGTTGTGTTTTGTGCTCGCATATTACCCAGATAACGCCCACTAAACCCGCAACCACTACTGACGTTGCCATAGAGAACAATACATCTCCGACATATATTTGTAGTTACATATATCATCTTCAAATAGTAATAACACCTACTTTACGATTTGAAGATTAAGTAGAAATAAACTAATAGTTTGTTATTCCACGTGTTTACAGAGAACTTCATGATACGTTTGCACCAAGATCTTGGGCTTTCAACGGACCGGGAGCGATAAATCGAGTACTGAGCAGAGTCTGTCCCGATGTGCTCCTGATAGGAGGCGATTGCGATGGTAAAACACAACACTGTTTTGCCGTTTTTTCTCTCTGTCAATTTAAAAGCTATTCTATGAAAGCCGAGAAGCCTTAAAGGTAGCAACCATTCTACAGGCCAACTCATACCAGGTATATCATTCGCATCTCGTCCACTTCATAAGTCGTAAACAAGAAAGCGCTACGGAGCCATCACAAGAGATGATGACCGAAATTACACTTGGTATCCTCACAGTGTAGGTAATCTGGCTGGTATTCTTGTATGCTATACAGGCACTTCCTTAGGCGAATTACACTGGTCTTTACAAGAAATTGTACATAGTCTTAACACTTTTAAAATGTCTGATTATTTAACATACCATGTTATTCTCATTAATTAAATTGCATCTTTAATTTCCAGGTATAGAAATTTATCCATCGGAGCTTTTCTACCCCATACCTTACCAATTCAACAGTATATATTTTAAAAACGGCGCCATCAACAATATGACAGGCCCATACATGCACCACATGTGGAATTACATGTCAAGCGATTTGAAAATTGAGAAATATTCGCCTTATGCAAAACTTGCGAGGAAATTTTGTCCTACAATTTACAAAATGTACGGTGATCAGTTCGGTGAGTAGATAAAGTGATAATTTTAGAAATAAATGTATTGATTAAAATACATTGTTTGATATTAGTGAGAAATGAGTGCATGTCTCGAATTCAACTTCAGGCTATGGCAAATTGATATTGAGTTCTTCTGAGATATTTTATCAAGAAATTCTGATTTCTGTTAATTAGGACCACGAAATTAAAAGTGTGGTTTATTGTATGTTGCTGCTGCTGTACGTGTGTTGACAGTGAACTCCTCCTAAACGGCGGGACCGATTTGAATGATGGATTCGAGGATGGTTTAGATATGTTTTTTTTTTCTCTTATGTACAGGACAACGTCTGTCGGGACAGCTAGTTTTATTATAAATTTTTATAGCCATCCAACAAAAGATCATACCCAAGAACCTTGGGTTGTTCCTGCTATAAGTACCTAAATTAACTCAAAACACGTGCATTAAACAGAGGAACCAGTGCTTTATGTACTTTGCCGGCAGCTGGTAAACAACTACCTCTCTTCTAATAGGAAATCGGAAAAGTGCAAGGTACAAAACGCCTTAATAATTTCTTTGAGCAAAATTACAGGCACGTTGTTTGCTAGTACTTTAGTAATTAAGAATATTGTATAAGACTTAACTTGACAAACTCAAGACTTAAGACTTGTACAAACTTGAATTCTGTATACAATTGAGACATATCATCTACAGAAAATAACTAATCCAGGAAAGAGATAAAAAAATCCTAACATGATCATAGGCCACTACGACCCAATTTAGGGTTGCTGCAAACGGGAGGGTAAAAGATCCTGCTGTCCGCCTGCTGATCTTTTTTGATCTTTTTCACTACAAGAACACAAGTTTGTTATTAGACTGCGATCTTCTGTAGGGCTAAAGTCCTTAGCCTTTATTAGGTTTAGTTAGTGTCGTGGAGGACTTCACAAACATTCAAACAAGGGACACAAATAACACTTAGATTCAGAGCAACTATTTGTCGATCACACAATTTTTTGCCTCGTGTAGGGATTGAAGCCACAACGCTTGGCGCAGTGGCAGCGTATAGGCGATCAGTTAAACCACCAGCTTACTCTACCTGTCATATATATACCTGGTACCTACACAGCCATAGTATATGCAACTGCTATGTATAAGATTTCGGGTTCGAATCTCGGATCGGCCGAACAAAAGCTATTGGCTTTTTCTAAGAAGAAATTCTCAATAGTAACCCAGAGTTCCGAAGTTGACGGTGTTTCACAACCCGTGCCTGGGCAAGCACATAAAGTCGTTGGTCCTGCGCCTGATCTCTTTGCGGTCGACTCATTTTACCTGGCCATCGGTTTTTGAGAGTGAGGGAGTAGATAGAGCACTTTTATTCGCACACACTGTCTTGCGACCTATAATATCTCCTATGCAGATGGTCAATCTCCGTTAAGATTGAGCCACAATCACCGAAATTCAGTCTGGAGAAAATAAAGCAGATTTAAAAAAAAAATCATTGTTATTATCATGTGATACAACTTAAATATATCACTTTAAATGCTTCATAATATATTGTTTTACGTCACGCTAAAAGCATGACAGTGTTACATTTATAAATCAGTACAACATATGCATTGTGAAGCCGATACAATACATCCTATGCATAGTCTGGCCCGCCATTATTAAACGCGTGCATTTAGCCATTGATAACAATGTAAGAGTAATACATATAATATGTACGCCAAGATTGGTGTACTATATTCATTAGTTCTACATTCTGTGGTTTAAGACATAAACTTTTACTTTCTCAAGAAGCTCTTGAGAGAATAGATTTCAGACATCACTTTCGTTAAATGACATACGTTCCACATTGCATTGCACACGAGAATGCCAAACTTACTGTGGTCTGTTTAATAATTGTGTTTACTTATATAATAGGTAACTACGGCACTAAAAATTAAGCCCTGTTATGCGACTGTATGACTTTAGACTCAGCATACCTAGATTTAAATCAATTAAAATAATTCCTACATCAAATTCGCCGCTCACATAAAAAATCTTCCCGTGTGGGATTCCGACTCTCAATGATTTTTCGTCGAAAACATTATAGCAATAAAACATTATAATAAGGCACACAGGTTTTCTCACGATGTTTTCCTTTTAGTTAAATCAACTGATCATTAATTAACAGTTTAATCAGAATAAATTAAGACCTCTTTTACCAAATCTTCAGTAGTTTAAAAATTTGTTGAAATACTTCAATTACAATAAAAAAATAATTACATTATAAAACGTTACCTTATCTTAAATTAACTATTAAATAATAATAGCTAAGTATGTACGAACAATCAAATTAAACTTTCTTATAAGCACACATACTCGATAACATATGTCTCCGTATGTGACTTAATATTTTACAAAAATGCTCTCAATGCTAAAAGGACTGAGAAGTCTTTTCAGGATTTTCATTATTTGCATTAACATAACAATTGTGCTTTATATAATGTTTTTATTGGAGTAAACAAGAAGAGTTACTAAACGCAACAAAAAGAAAATCATTAGACGAAGACAATGATTTCAAATGCCATTATTTAAAAGATAAAGATGCTTTACCGGTTATCGACAGAATTATCACATTTCCAAAAAATTCTATATTCTTCATCGAGTCTTCATGTAGAGGTCTTTCGTCTCGTCAAGCATGTTCAGTGGAATCAGCTGCTAGGGCAAACCCTAATAGGCAGGTCAATGTTTTGTTCACCTCTCCTGTGACCTGGGATAAATTTAAAGGCAGTGCCATCTTCACACTTCTTACAATCGGAAACGTCGAAGCAGCAAGAATCAATCTTGAAACGTACGCTAAAGAAACACCATTATACGACAAGCTTAGAATGGCACCCTTAACTCGAGAAGATCTGAATATGGAATTAAGTGAAATATTAAAGTATCTCACTATATACAAATACAGTGGAATTTATCTGGCGCTAGATGTCATTGTCGCTCGATCTTATGAAGATTTGAAGATGAACTGGGTTGTGAAACAGAGTCCGGCGTCAATGTCTTCTGATATGTTTAGTTTTTCTAATAACCTTAATGGAAGGACTTTAGCCGATATTGCTTTGAAGTAAGTATTTTCACAATTTCGTAATGGAACCATAAGTCTTCTAGGATATAAGCGTGGAACTATGTATGTTTATAATTTTTATTTGTTAGTCTAGTTATCAATGATTTGGACAAGCAGACGAATCACGCACTGTGGAGCTTCGATAGTGCTACAGTAATGAAGAAACTCGTCATGTTGTGGTGCTTAGCTAAAGATATAATGACCCTGACTTCAAAGACTTGCCCAGGTTTGTTTTACATTTTCGATTATTTATAGATGAGATGGAGGCTTTTTTAACCTATCGCAGCGGCACACTGGCGTCTAGTCACAATAGCTTTTTAATTAAAAACAATCAAATCATTTAGTAGTTTGCTATTAAGCATACGAAAAGTCGAAGATTTATATTTTAACTTATGTTGGTATGTTTTCTTTTCAGATATACAAGTGCTTGAACCAGAAAATTTCTATCCGATATCTATTCAGGACAGACTAAAATATTTCCAACCGGGAGATTGGGCGAAATGGAAGGAACGGAAGATTTACACGTACCAGTTCTGGGATCGTTTTACTAAATACGTTGTATACGATAAAGAATCTCTTTATGCACAAATGGCGAAAGAATACTGCCCATTAGTGTATAACTTTTATGGAGAACGGTTCGGCACGGTTTAAACTAGTGGTATCGATAAATTTGAGAATTATAAGTACATACATGACTGTCATGTAATGCTACTTTTTTTAATAAACAATTCTAGTTATAACATAAGTTTATACAAAATAAAGTTTAAAATGGAGTAACTACTGCTCTAAATGGAGTAACTCGTACTTTATTAGATAACTAGATTTCGACTTCGCTCACGTTATGCGAGATTGTGTCATTAATAGGAATAGCTTAGGTGCCGAAACGATAGGTGCCGAAAAAATTGGTGCCGAAAGCGGAATACACCGCACATTCAACTCATAGCTATAATTTTATTAGGTATGCCTACTCTAAGCACAGTACATAAGTATTACCGTGCCCTAAGTGAATTCATTAATTATTATATTACAAATAATCTTTGTATTACATTGTGGACCGCGCGAAATTAACCTGTAGAAAATCATGGTGAAAGACCCTTTATTGTGCAAATTTTTTTTACGTTTTTCGAGTGAGGTAATATAGTAGGTATAGGTACATTGAAGTAACTGATTGGAACCTTGCTGGTTCCGAGTAGGCTGACTCAATCAGAGAAATTATCTCCTTCATGATTATTGGCGTAAACAAACAGTATAAGGTTTGTTCGGTAAGTAAGTATAAGTACGCCTTATGGCCGAATCATCCACTCGGTGCCGTGCCTTTTTAACTGGCTTTATCCGTCCTATTCATTTCGACTCCAGTCAGGTGGATCGTGTGATTTACGATGTGATTTACGGAAGATAGTGACTAGCTATCTATTCACTATCTTCCGTAAATGTTCTTGTAAATGTTTCGTTGGAATTCATTCAGTAATCAGGTAGACTCGCCTACCACCAACAACAATAAAAATACAGGCGAAGTGTGCGCGCCAATGTGAAATGTATAATCTGCCTTCATCGGAGTTGTGATCGAGAGGTCTTGAGTCATTCCACCTATTGCACTACCGACGAGAGCTAATGAGACGAGAATACTAGTAATCAGTAACCCAGTATGCTAGTCAATTTATGGAAAAATGTTATCAAATGTATAATGGTTATTCTCTATATATTGGGTCTGATATTATTTAAATGGTCTTTTTTGATGAAGGTTACGACTGCAGTGCATAAAGTTTCAGGTTCGATCTTCGATCTAGCAGCACAGAGTGTATGTGCCTTGTACAGCAATAGGCGTATTCTCTATTACGTGGGACTTAGACAAAACAGATCAAACCTATTCTTTCGGAGATGAAAGCGTCACATTATGTATATAATTAACAAATAAATTTCTGATTCTGATTCAGATTCTGGCTGTCGATTATACGTACGGCATGACGCTGCAGTTTATTTAAGGCATCGATTAGACACTTAGCGGAACCATTCCAAAGATGCGAACAGTACTCCATGTTAATACGGACTTGGGCCTTGTACAGCAAATACCGCTGTTCAGGAGTAAAGAAACGCCGCACCTTGTTTAGAATCCCGAGTTTGCGTGCAATTGTGGTTATAATACTCTCGATGTTATCCCTAGAGTTAAGATCGTGGCGGATGTCTATGCCTAAGATGTTAAGACTATCCTGCAGTGGGAGCGTGGTGCCCCGAAGATTGGGAAGTGGAGAGAATAGGGTCTTTTTTGAGCTGAACGCCTGAGCATTGAACTCAACCAGGTTAGATGAAACCCAAGCGGATATGTCATCCAACACCCTGTTGAGGTCAGTGACAAGCTTTACCCACCTCCTCTCAGTATCCTGCCGGTTGCTAGGTGGTTGTGGATGGTAACAATCATAAACCGTGCTATCGTCCGCATAGCAATAAATGCCACCAAGAGGTAGCATGTCATTCATATGCAGAAGAAATAGAGGAGAGAGCACGGAACCTTGTGGGACTCCAGCATTTACAGTTACGACACGTGAAGAGCATCCGTCCACTGGGACACGCATTTTTCGCTCGTGTAAAAAACTGGAGACCCATTGAACTAGCCGGCTGGGTGCCAGACACTATCAAAGGCTTTAGCAATATCCAGTCCGATTGCCAAAGCTTCGCCTTGCTTATCAATAGCCTCACCCCAGATGTGCATTAGATACGCAAGAATATCACCCGTTGACCGGGATAAAAGAATTAACCTTGTATTCTTGTGATAGGTATGTAGAGTTTTGTAGAATGAGTGCCTTACGTCGGGAGAATCTTTTTATGCAAAGACTGCAACATGCTAGTACGCTGGTGTTGCAAACATACATATATAGGTATGTACATCTTTGGTACCGTCACTTTTCTATACTTTTGGTGACTGCTTCGGCCATGCACTTGTAAGCCCCTTAGTTCGACAAAAGACAAGAGATAAATAATACTTCGTAACAAACTCAATAACGGCAACAGAATGAAATAATTTTGGAACTAGGTCGAAAACGGTCAAGTAATGCATGTAAGAAACTATAATTAAAAACCACCGTTCTGTTCCGTTCCTCAACAGTAGGTAGTCGATTAAAATGTAAATATTCGTTATGTAAATGATGAGCCGTTTATCTTAAACACGTCACACTCGCTTACAGCTTCTAACTTAAGTAATAAAAGCAAATTATATAAGCACTTTACTCCGTGATGTATAAACACATGTACCTAACCTTTCTTACAATAACGCGTGTGTTTTATCACTAAATAGAAATACACCTTTCTAATCTGATTGAAATAATTATCATGTTACACTAAAAATGTACGTAATAGCAAAACCATGTCTATTCTAGATAAAGATTCATTAAAATGACACCGTTTCCTTATTCTTGCCTTCAAAATACAAACGAAATTAAGTAATGAACTCGTTAAAACCGACAAAAAAACGTTTTATTTTACGTAAAAATGTAGTCATATTTCTAACTCTTGTGATATTGAGTGGCGTTACTATATATTATATTAATCAAAAAGATGCATTCTTCTCGGGACCGTATATCATGCGTCTTGAAGCAGCTGACAATAACATATCTTGTCATTATTTAGAGGCGGGAGATGCGCTACGTTCGGCCGAAGATTTGGAGTTTTCTCCGAGACCGAATTCAATCTTCTTCCACGAAACTTCATGTCGAGGTGGACTCACATCACGTCAGGCATGCGCCGTTGAATCGGCTGCTAGAGCGCATCCTAGAAGACAGGTATATTTGCTGTTTAGCGCTCCAGTCAGTGACGTCGTCTTAAGGAAGAGCTGTCTAGCAAAGCTCCGTTTATTTCCGAACATAAAGATCGCCAGAGTGCATATAGCAGAATACGCTAAAAAGACTCCTCTAGAAGAGATGGTGGCACGGAAACCTTTTGCTGGGAGTCGGTGGTGGGTTGAGCATACGTCCGATATCCTTAGATATTTGACTCTATATAAATGGGGAGGTGTATATCTTGACACAGATATGTTAGTCACCAAGTCCCTGACGCCCCTTGGACACAACTGGGTAGCGAAGGAAGACGCGCATTTGGTTAATGCTGCAGCTATCGCTATATCTATGGATCATCTTGGCCGAAAACTAGCTGAAGCGTTGATGAGGTGCGTATTTGATTACAGTTCTCACAAAGTACGTGTGCGTGCCTTCTCACGTGCCTTCTGCTTACATTAAATCCTTGCCTGAACCTAGCTAATAATATCATTAAACACTATTATTTACTTTGACATACATGTGTTCATTTGTAACTTAAATTAATTAATTAATTTAGAGTTTTACATGTCTTTAAGATAAGAACCTTCGGAATTCGACCCATTCTTATACATGCCAAAGTCTGCGCCCATTTCTAGCTATATCCATACAACATTTTTTGTAAATCGGTTACGCAATTGGGTAGGTACCTAATAAATCATAATAAATAGGCAGAGAGGAATCGCACTTACCTACCTACAGTAGGTATTATTACTTGCCGAAATACTTTATATCTGTTGAGACTGAGACAATAATTAAATCCTTGTTAGATCTTTGATGTATCTTTTTGGTTTCAGTGAAGTAAAAAATACGTATCGACCGGACATTTGGATACACAACGGACCAGGAGCGATCACGAGAGTGCTAAGCAAATTCTGCAGCACTCGTAACTTAGCTGAATGGTCCTCCAAGACATGCGAAGGTTCGATCATTATAATTTATTTTCTGGCTTTGTAGCATTCTGTATACTTACTAACCCGTTTCGTTCGTCTTCTACAGCCAGCCATCCACCGCAGCCGTTATTGTCGAGAATAGGGTGCCAAAGCCGCACTTGCATCCTCCTTGTCATAGTATAAAATATAAATCATGGATTAAAAAGTGTATTACAAACAAACAGCGTATTAAAATTATAGTATTAATAAAAAAAACAGTGTAATATTAGTAATCGTAGGCAGATGCCGTGCACTGGGTATTGACACGCTGTTGTAATTGTAACGTACGCGACATTGATTTAAGCTTGATTGGTATTAATTATGTAAATCACGAATTTTATATGTAGGTTCGTACTTAGGTATATCTTTTTGTATTTTCCTCGATAGTAAAAGTATAATTATTCTGTGCCTGTCCAGTAAAGATATTTTTTTTAAAGTAATGCTACTTAGTGAGGCCTTAAATAATAACAATTTTATTTAGAACTTTGTTTGCCTCTCTGTTTATACGGCCATCACATGATATTTAAGCGATTTCACTAACGCAGAAAAGTCAATATTCCGCCATTTGCCATGTCTGAGAAACACGATTGCGTCAGTCAAAAAATATGATAAGTAGAGCTAGTAATAACACAAAAGAAAATAATACGAACGAATCGAAGCGATTACTAATATTATTCAATATTAAGATGACCGAGTATTTTGCGTAAAGTTACCTAAGTCATAAATGATTTGTTTTACTGTGTTAACGTGTATAAAAATACGAACAAATACCTACTCATATTGCCTAAATTTTCCCAATAAAATATAAATCTTAAAAGTTCTTTAAATCATTTGATTGGTCTCATAGATTTATACTAAGTGGCTCTAACACAAACTTATCATCCTTTTCGTAATTTTTTTTTCATTTCGTCCATCAACACCATTTTTTTACTGCCTCGGTAAAAATACATACATACATACATACATAGATTCACGCCTGTTTCCCAGAGGGGTAGGCAGAGACTACGGATTTCCATTTGCTACGATCCTGACACACTTCTCTGGCTTCATTCACTTTCATCACATTCCTCATACACGCCCGTCGGTTCAAGGAGCTCTTAACCTGGCCTTTGTCCAGAACGCCTCCGATCTGATCGAGAAACGTTCGCCTAGGTTTTCCTCTTGCGACTGTTCCATTCACACTAACCTTATAAACTTTCTTAATCAGTCTTTCCTCGTCCATTCTTTCTACATGTCCAAACCAGCTTAACATACCCTTTTCTATTCTTGTAACTATATCGACTTTCATGCCGCATCTCTCTCTAATCACACTATTTCTTATTCTATCTTTCAGAGTCACACCACATATGCTTCTCAACGCTCTCATTTCTACAGCATTTATTCTGCTCTCATGCTTCTTTTATATAATATATAAATGAAAACTGAATTAATTTGATAAATTATAGAAATTTATCATTGTAGTTTAAGAGTGCTACGCAGACAGGCAGACCTACCAATTTTACTAAATGCATTTTAAATGGGTACAATTTTCTTGCAGGACTTGAGGTTTATGGCCCAGAATATTTTTACCCACTGCATTACTCGAGGAAAGATGAGTATTTCAGGGCGGGAGACCTAGACGAAAAAGCAGAAAAGGCTTACACACACCACCTTTGGAATAAACTTTCATTTGACACGAAAATTGAGAAAGATTCACCATACGCAAAAATGGCACAAAAGTTTTGTCCAACAATATACCAAATGTATGGAGACGATTTTGGTGAATGAATCAAATGTTTCGAATACTTTACTTATACTTTAAAACCTTGTTATTTATAAAAAAGGTACGTATAAAATTGATTCTGTTTTTATTTTATAAACTAAGATGACAAAAATAAATCAAACCTACGCTGTCCTATATATAATAAAATCCTCGATTGCCTTTTTAACACTACCAGTCACCATCTACCTAAAGTCAACCTATGGTACCTCATCGTACAATCTATGAGATTAAGCAAGTATACTTACCTATAATAATATGTAGATACCCGCTGTTTACACTCTACGAGGAATGTAAAATACTTACCGTGCAGCAGCTTTTTGTATTCCATACAGCATTGATACATCAATGCCATACAGTTGTTAAAAACACGCCTGTCTAAACAACATAATATATCCTCTATGCAAATACTTCTGTAAATCTGCTGTAATCGAGTGGCTTCTGACCAAAAACTACACTGAAACTGAAGATGTATTAATCGCTATCTTGTAGGTAAAGGGCCACCATCTACTGTACATAGACACACACACATACATACGCGCACACTCACACACACACAAACACACTAGCAAACACACACACACACACACCCTCGCACACAAACACGCACGACACATATTCCTACACACACACATGCACACAAGCATACACGCACGAACACACCCACAACACACGTGAACACATACACGTACGCACGCGTACTCGCGCATAGCTATTGTAGTACTAGTACCTAGTATTGCATGTTTGCCTTCCCGATCTAGACACGCGGCAGCGTGTCAAGCCAAGTTCAAGTAAAGGAACTGGCTAGCCAGCGCCGAGTGTAATATTACACGAACCACTTGGTGTCACTTTTGACCCTTCTATAACTCAAAACCTCTAACGTAAACACATAAAACTACGTGTGTTTAATGATATCCATAAGGACATCTAGAAGCCCAAATTTCATGAAGCTAGCTCAAACGGTTATAAAGATATGAAGGTTAAAAAGTCGTAAATTTTAGCACTGACTGACTGACTGACATATTATAGTACCTAAATCTAACCTACTTCCAGATGACCTAGAAGGATGAAATTTAATTGTAGCGTTGGAACCGTTACAATCAAATATTTGAAACTATCCCAATATATGTATTATTATATTTTCTATATAACAGAAATATAAAAATAAAGTTAAGTCAAAGAACAATGTATAATGTAATACGCGCTAAACAACCGGCCAACGGTGTGTCGTCGGCGACGCGCGGCACCATATAATTATACACAGAACAGAAGTAAAGGTTTCAGAAAAGGAAGGGGAACTGCTACAGCTTTAAGTGATGTTGTTGGTAACATATTGGAGGCTAGAGACCAGGGGGAGGGAACAGCGTTAGTGCTCCTAGATTATTCACGTGCTTTTGATGCTTTGGATACTTCCCTGTTATTATCCAAGTTGGCTTATTATGGGTTTTCATCAGATGCAATTAAATAGTTTAATAGCTATCTCTCAAATAGGTCACAGTATGTGGCAATACTTAGAGAAGACGGCACTGTGATGACATCGACCCCATTAAATGTGACGAGGGGAGTACCACAGGGGTCAATTTTGGGACCATTACTTTTTATTTTATACACAACAGATATTACCACATCTTTTCAACACTGTAAGTTCCACATGTACGCAGATGATACACAGATGTATTTGTCCTTTAAGCCTAGTGACACTCTTGCAGCAATGGCAAAAATCACTGATGACCTGGAAAGATTGGCTAAATGGTCTAGGGAACACTCACTGATATTAAACCCACTCAAGTCAAAATTAATGATCCTGGGGAGTAAGAGGCAACTTCAGTTAATTTTGGAATATGCTCCTACAATCACTTTAAACGGTCAAAGAATTGAAAGGGTTGAAGAAGTCACTAATTTGGGGTTGGTTATGGATCCAAGGCTACAGTTTGTAGGACATATAAATAGAATTGTCAGGAATTGCTTCTATAGGTTAAAGGTTCTCTACAACATACGTGAATATCTCAGCACAAATATGAGAAAACAACTTGTAGACAGTTTCATACTATCTAGATTTAATTATTGTGATATAGTTTATGGTCCATGTTTGCTGGCTAGAACTAGGAACCTAATACAAAGAATGCAAATGCATGTGCTCGCTATTGCTTCAAGATACCAAAAAGAGATCATGTAACACCATACATAAATGAGAACAATATATTGAAAATGGAAGCCAGGAGAAAACTACATCTAGCCAGCTTACTTTTTGGTTTAATGAAAAGCCAAAAAGCTACATACCTATATGATAAGATGGACTGGAGGCAAGATCATTGCTCATATTCCATCAGAACCACAAACAATGCATTGTCCATACCAACACATAGAACTACAGCATTCCGGGGCTCCTTTAGGTACTCAGCGACAAAGTGTTGGAATGATTTGCCACCGCCTATAAGGGACCTGAAAACCAAATACAGTTTTAAATCAAAATACAAAACTTTTTTAATATTAATTCAAAAACAATAAACACAGGCATCAGTACCTTGAAGGTTATGACCCCTCTGCCTGGTAGATCATTCCAGTGGTTCCGCTACTTTGCCTAAGGCAGTCCCTCCATACAATTGTTATTATCGAAGTTTGATGCACATGCAAAATATTATGGTTGGGGTGGAGATTGTACTTGAGATGAGATGGGGAATCTGAAATAAATTATTAATAGGTATAGTACAAAAAGTATTAGAATAACTGAATAGATGGATATATATCTATATGGGTGTGTATATGTGTGTATGTATATATATGTAATATATGGGTATATATATGTCGCGGATGGAAACCGATTCCGTTCGTAAGATTGTTCATCGTCCGCCATATTGTGTACGAAATAAAATAAATGACTCAGTGCGTACGTCCGACGCGGTCGAGCTCCCGAAGTCAACAGACAGTGACAGAACGAACGAACGAGCTAATCTGTACCACCACTACTTCACTCGCTACAACGTTCGTTCAACTCTCACTCATTCACTGACGACGCTGACAGCGCCATCACAGACTTCCGCTCGAAACTACTGACTCACGGAAGTGAATAAATCTTAAATGAATTAATAGATGGCGCCACTTCGAGATGTCTCAAACCATTGATAGATGGCGCTACTAGATTCAATAATTCTCCGACACGGCCATTCTGACACTGCGCGCGTTCTCGAGCGCAACAAATACAAGATCAGTGCTACAGGAGTCGCCTGGACAGCACAAGATCTCACACGACGATACTACACACTACTTACACTCAAATGTACCTTAGCTCATAGCCTTTAGCTTTCAGAGAAGAGTTACTGTTGTGCTAAGCGAAGCGCAGAGCTTCCAGCTCAAGACTCGAAGCACGAAGCGCGTAGCTTCTTAGGTGAAAACCCAAAGCAAGAAGCGCGGAGCTTCTAATGCAAAACACAAGCATGAAGCGCGGACCTTCCAATGCGTAGTACACAAGCATGAAGCGTGGAGCTTCCAATACGTAATACACAAGCATGAAGCGCGGAGCTTCCAATACGTAATACACAAGCATGAAGCGCGGAGCTTCCAATACGTAATACACAAGCATGAAGCGCGGAGCTTCCAATACGTAATACACAAGCATGAAGCGCGGAGCTTCCAATACGTAATACACAAGCATGAAGCGCGGAGCTTCCAATACGTAATACACAAGCATGAAGCGCGGAGCTTCCAATACGTAATACACAAGCATGAAGCGTGGAGCTTCCAATACGTAATACACAAGCATGAAGCGCGGAGCTTCCAATACGTAATACACAAGCATGAAGCGCGGAGCTTCCAATGCGTAGTACACAAGCATGAAGCGCGGAGCTTCCAATGCGTAGTACACAAGCATGAAGCGCGGAGCTTCCAATACGTAATACACAAGCATGAAGCGCGGAGCTTCCAATACGTAATACACAAGCATGAAGCGTGGAGCTTCCAATACGTAATACACAAGCATGAAGCGCGGAGCTTCCAATACGTAATACACAAGCATGAAGCGCGGAGCTTCCAATGCGTAGTACACAAGCATGAAGCGCGGAGCTTCCAATGCGTAGTACACAAGCATGAAGCGCGGAGCTTCCAATGCGTAGTACACAAGCATGAAGCGCGGAGCTTCCAATGCGTAGTACACAAGCATGAAGCGCGGAGCTTCTAATGCACAGTGTATATTTTTTTTTTTAACATATGGTTTTATTGAAACAGCTGATACCATAATGAACAATGTCCACTTTATTATTAATCATTACCTTTTGTTTAGTCCACATAACATAATTCGTTGTAATAACTAACTAAAAAAAAAAAAAAAAACAAACAGTCTAAACTGTAAACAGAAAAACGGTTACAATCATTATCATCATTCTTAATAAAGATAATTGATTACGTTAATCAAGCATATTTTTAATTATTGTTGATACATCTTGCACTTAGCATACTAACATAATGTTTCGCTCAAAGTTTCCTCTGAATTAACTTCATCTAACTGTGTCGATAGTTCAGGTAAGCTACTAGGATATTTACGGAGCTTTTCATGACATACGTATTGCACGCGGCCACCAGCTATTGGCTCTACTTTATATCTGTCATTTGTGCAAACTTCAATAATTTTACATGGATTTGAAAATTTCTCACCTAATTTAGTTATTATTCTAGGATTTTTCTCAACTAGAACGATATCACCAAGACTGAACGGACAAATTTTGGCCTTACCCCTATCATAGCGCACTTTTTCGATGAGTGCCTGTTCGTCCATCCTGACTTTAGCTTCTTGTCTAACATTAAAAAGGTCTAAGTTTTCATATTCGTAAATTAACGCGTTAAGTCGTGGAGGGTTTCTATTGCAACCCATTAGCAATTGTAGGGGGCTTTTGCCTGTACTCCTTGAAACAGTGCAATTTAAGGACAATTGAACTTCGCCAAGAACAGACTTCCAGGATCGTTTTTCGTGGTTCTCAGCGATGGTAAAGCAGTTTGTAAGTACGGACATAAACCGCTCAACTTGGCCATTCGCCCGGCTGACCCCACTTGCGATCTCATGGAACTCTATTGACCACTCATTGCACAAACTCTGAAACTCCTGTCCAGTGAATGACGTACCCTGATCAGCTACTATCCTGACTGGAGAACCAAACAATGACACAAACACCCGTAGAGCATTACATGCCGACTTGGCTGTTAAGTCTTTTACCGAAGTTAAATGACAATACTTAGTAAATGCGTCAATGATCACGATTACGTATTCTTTAGTGTTGCGACTACCAGTAAGCTTGCCACTTGTGTCTATATGAAGTGTATGGATAGGTGCAGGTACTTTGTCAATAGGATGTAAGACTGACTGCCTAGCGCCTGAGGATCTCTTATTTATTTTGCATGGTAGGCACCTATCCACGTAAGTCCTAACGCATGTCGCCATGTTGGGGAACCAGAAATGTTCGCGGAGCTTGGTGAGCGTTTTATCCCATCCAAGATGTTTGAGTTCGTCATGGAAGCGCTGAATTATCTGCCAACGGTAATTCTTTGGGACGATTGCCCTACATAAGGTCTTTTTATTAACTTGAAACTTTTTGTAAAGCAAATTATTTTTCATTTCATATGTCGATCTCAGACTGGGTTCTAAGGTATCGTTTTCTAAAGCCTCAATTACTTTGTTAATATCTGGATCAAGGCGTTGTTCCGCCTGTAACCAATCATCTCTAATCTGAATTACGTTAACTGATGCTGAGCTAACATTAGAAGCGACCGGATTCCTACTTAGGAAATCTACGTGAGGGATCCTTTCACCCTTACGATACTCAACTTCGAAATCGAAACTTTGCATGTATGCCCACCACCTATGCACTCGGGGGGACAGATCTTTTTTATGTCGAGACGCCTTAAGACTATTACAGTCTGTTATAACTTTGAATCGCCTACCTAGTATGTAATGTCTAAAGTGTTTAAGAGCTTTAAAGACCGCTAACGTTTCCAGCTCGTAGCTGTGATAACGGCTCTCTACCTCGGACGTTCTCTGACTATAATATTCAATAACTCTCAGTTGGCTGTCGAATTTTTGGAAGAGAACTGCTCCATAGCCAAGAGCACTCGCGTCTGTGTGAATTTCGATTTCGCGAATTGGGTCAAATATAGTGAGCAGGGGCTCGGAAGTGAGATGCTTTATTACTGTGTCGCGTGCTTTCGTATGTTGGGTTTGCCAGTCCCATTTGGCATCTTTTTGTGTCAGCTGGTAAAGAGGACCCATTATAGTCGAGAAGTTAGGCACAAACTTTCTGAAGTAACCTGCTAAACCATTGAATTGACGCAGTTCTTTTACGTTAGTGGGAATTGGAGACCTGGCTAGAGCTTCTACCTTTTTGGGGTTTGGTTTTACTGAACCTTCTGAAATAATAAAACCCAAATATTCAACGGAACGTTTTAAGAATTTGCACTTATTCCAGTTAAATGAGAAACCAGTACCTGCGAGAGAATCTAAAACCTTTTCTAAATGTGTAAACGCTTCTTCTTTGCTCTTAGAGAAGACTAGAACGTCATCCATATAGACTGTAGCGATAACGTCTCTCAACGAGCCTAGTGCCTTATTTATGGCTCTTTGATAGACGGCAGGGGCGTTACAGAGTCCAAAGGGCATCTTTAAATACTCCCATGAACCATCAGGCGTCACAAACGCAGTCTTTTCTACGGAGTTTGACTTCTGAGAAATAGGTATTTGATAAAACCCGGACGCCATATCAAGGGAACTGAATACACAAGATTGCCCTAAGGTATCTATTTGCTCCGAAATTAATGGTAGAGGGTAGTTGTCGCGAACGGTATTGGAGTTTAACTCTCTATAATCGATACATAGGCGATCGGAACCGTCCTTCTTTTTCACCAAAATCGCGGGACTAGAGAACGGCGAAGAACTCTCGCGTATTATGTTTTTCGAAACCAAATCAGCAATAATACTTTTCATAGCCTCACGTTCAGCTGGAGCTAACCGATAAGGGTGGCGTTGTACTATTTTATTAGGATCTTTAAGTTTAATCTCCATCTCACCAGTAGTGACTAGAGATTGAGAATTGCCTTTCACAAAATTATCACTAAACTTAGTTATTAATTTTTGTAAACGAGATAAGTCATTGTCATCGGTCAGATCTGTGTCGATCGTGCTAATATCAAGGCTCTGCAAAAGACAAACATCGGCCTGGACTTCGCGTATAACGTGAACACCTTTGCTGTTAATGATCAGGCTTAGTCCCGGTCGCGCGAAAACATCGCGACCTATGATGACGTCGTGAGGAATTGCGTGTGAGTCTATGATAATAAAGCTAACTTCAATGTATACACCATGAATCTCTATCGGCAGACTTACTTTCGAGAAGGAGTACATAGTGTTAGAGCCAATACCTGTGAGACGCGTAGGTGTGAAATCTCGATTTCCAGACAAACTATCAGCAATTTCTTTACGAATAAGCGAACAATCAGAACCACTATCGATCAAAGCTTGTAATTCTAAATTATCAATTTTAACACGTACTAAAGGTGCGTCAGATTGTAAACACATGTTAACAGACTTCGAAGCACTCGATTGTTTAAGTTTTTCGTCTCTCCGTTTTGAAAAGCACACATCTTCAGCATGACCCATCTTTTGACAATACGAACACCGCGTATTCTTAACACTAGGCTTAGTGACAACTAGCTGGGAAGAATCTCCGGGAGCCGTTGCATTGTTAGACTGATTTTTAAATTTACAATTTCGTTTATAATGTCCCGGCTTACCGCAATTGTGACAATTTATGGAGGATAAAGTCAGTCGCCGTCGCTTAGGGTCATTAAGCGTGGAAGAATGATTATCAAGAGACCTCTTACAGTATTTAATTTTAGGATAAGTACCAAAATGCCTGTCGAGTGCTAAGAAATCGGCTGGGGTATTCTTTAATAAATCTGATCGTACCTGGTTGTCAGAGATACCTGAGATCACCACTTCAATCTTGTTCGCCTCGCTCCAGCTCGTCTCCAGTCGGTCAATCAACGCCAGCTTGTTGGTTGAATATTCTATGTAGGTAGAAGCTTGATCGCTTGAATACCGCACCATTTCTTGAAATAGGTCATGAAACCTCTTCGTAGACGCAAACTGTCTCGAAAGCCGCTCTTTTGCTTCGTCCCAGGTCTTGCAAAGGGGATACGACTTCGACGCCCACTTCCGTGCCCGGCCACGTAGATTCGTGAACGCCACGTTCCTGGTCTCATAGTCCGTCCACGAGTTCTGGACACGGTGGTGTTCTATCTCGTCGCACCATTGAGCAGCTGTAAACTCACAGTCGTCCGGATCAAAGGTTGGCACGTATACGTCGCTAGGTTTCATCCGCTTTTCCGATTTTGATGTTGACGTACTCGCTTCAGTGTGACGGAAACTCTCTGCCATACCACGAAAAAAGGATGCCCACATATCAGGTGACATTGCTGGTATTTGACCACCCGATTGTGAGAACGTATTTCGATCTTCAACCTGCGTATTCACTCGAGGGTTATTTTCACCACGTGGCACGGATGAATTGTCGAAATATTCTTCTTGCGTCGAAGCAGGATGTGGGTTCGACGCGCTGGAGGTGTTTTGTTCCAATCCCACCGCTGCTGTCGCGGATGGAAACCGATTCCGTTCGTAAGATTGTTCATCGTCCGCCATATTGTGTACGAAATAAAATAAATGACTCAGTGCGTACGTCCGACGCGGTCGAGCTCCCGAAGTCAACAGACAGTGACAGAACGAACGAACGAGCTAATCTGTACCACCACTACTTCACTCGCTACAACGTTCGTTCAACTCTCACTCATTCACTGACGACGCTGACAGCGCCATCACAGACTTCCGCTCGAAACTACTGACTCACGGAAGTGAATAAATCTTAAATGAATTAATAGATGGCGCCACTTCGAGATGTCTCAAACCATTGATAGATGGCGCTACTAGATTCAATAATTCTCCGACATATATACATATATATACCTATATTATTGTTATTATTAATATATTGAATAAAACTTACCATGATGGTTTGCATAGGTTACGTATATCATGTAGCACTGTTCTTCTTTGTTCTTTTTATTTTGTTTTTTGAGTTTGTACTGTTTTATTGTGTTTTTTGTTTTTATTTTTGTTTTGTCTCATTTGTCACGGTCTATATTTTTATATTTGTGGATGTCGCCGACCGACGTCAGGTGACACGACACGTGGTTGGAACTGAAAATCAGTACTGGGGTGGGTTATGCCCAACTCAGTGTATGCTGAGCGTCCATCCAGATTTCTTAAACACGAAGTATCTTTCGCTAATAACTTTGATTAATATTGTAACTATTCTTATAATATTGGCATAAATAAAAATAAAAAAAAATTAATAAAGTACGATTTACTCCATTTAGAGCAGGAGTTACTCCATTTTAAACTTTATTTTGGACTAGTTTTCACCCGCGGCTTCGTTCGCGTAAACGTAGCTTAGGTTAGGTTAGGTTTGCAACAGTTATTTTTTCTGGATGAAAGGTACCCTATGTCCTATTCTGTACCCCTGACAACGTGTATGCAAAATTTCATGTTGATCAGTTAAGTAGTTAAGGCGTGAAAGCGTAACAAATAAACAAACAAACAAACTCATTTTCGCAATTATAATATTAGTTAGGATTAGGATAAACTTATGTTACAACTAGAATTGTGTATGTTTATTAAAAAAAGTAGCATTACATGACAGTCATGTATGTACTTATAATTCTCAAATTTATCGATACCACTAGTTTAAACCGTGCCAAACCGTTCTCCATAAAAGTTATATACTAATGGGCAGTACTCTTTCGCCATTTGTGCATAAAGAGATTCTGTATCGTATACAACGTATTTAGTAAAACGATCCCAGAACTGGTACGTGTAAATCTTCCGTTCCATCCATTTCGCCCAATCTCCCGGCTGGAAATATTTTAGTCTGTCGTGAATGGATATCGGATAGAAATTTTCTGGTTCCAGTACTTGTATATCTGAAAAGAAAACATACCAACATAAGTTAAAATGTAAATCTTCGACTTTTCTTATACATAATACATTTAATAGTAAGAAAATTGTTACTAATACATGTCAAAAGCTTTTTCGCATAAGATCCATTCTTATTCAACAAAAAGCTTTTATCATTATTATATATATAAGAAGAAATCAGCAGCGATCGCTCAGTGGGGAGACCAACAGACTGCAATGCAGAAGGTCTCTGGTTCGAACCCACGTCACGCACCTCTGACTTTCGAAATTATGTGCGTATTGATTGACAATTATCGCCTGCTCCGTGCCTCGGAGAGCACGTTAAGCCATCGGTCCCGTCTACCATGAGCATCTATGGCAGTCATTTTAGGGAAGTCAGTGCCCTCTAATATCCTGACACTGGTCTAGCCTTAGGGTATCGTTAACCTTCGGGTTGCGGAGATCAGATGGCAGTCGCTTCGTGTAAAAACGGATATCCAGTCAAAATCCGGTTAGACTAGAAAGCCGACCCCAAATGACTTGGGAATAATAAAGGCTAGGGAAGAGAGAGAGAGAGAGAGAGAGAGAGAGAGGGAGAGAGATTGTATAGAAGAAGAAATTAGAGACTTTTTTATTAATGTAACTAATCTGTGAAATCGAGACTTGACAGATTAATTACTACTAAATGACTTGACAGTTTTTAATTAAAAACCAATTGTGTCTAGACGCCAGTGTGCCACTGCGATAGGTTAAAAAAGCCTCCATCTCATCTATAAATAATCGAAAATCTAAAACAAACCTGGGCAAGTCTTTGAAGTCAAGTTCATTATATCTTTAGCTAAGCACCACATCATGACGAGTTTCTTCATTACTGTAACACTGTCGAAGCTCCACAGTGCGTGATTCTTCTGCTTGTCCAAATCACTGATAACTAGACTAACAAATGAAAATTATAAACATACATAGTCCCACGGTTATATCCTAGAAGACTTATGGTTCCATTACGAAATTGTGAAAATACTTACTTCAAAGCAATATCAGCCAAAGTCCTTCCATTAACGTTATTAGAAAAACTAAACATATCAGAAGACATTGACGCCGGACTCTGTTTCACAACCCAGTTCATCTTCAAATCTTCAAAAGATCGAGCGACAATGACATCTAACGCCAGATAAATTCCATTGTATTTATATATAGTGAGATACTTTAATATTTCACTTAATTCCATATTCAGGTCTTCTCGAGTTAAGGTTTCCATTCTAAACTTCTCGTATAATGGTGTTTCTTCAGCGTACGTTTCAAGATTGATTCTTGCTGCTTCAACGTTGTCGATTGCAAGGAGTGTGGAGATGGCACTGCCTTTAAAGTTATCCCAGGTCACAGGAGAGGTGAACAAAACATTGACCTGCCTTTTAGGGTTTGCCCTAGCAGCTGATTCCACTGAACATGCTTGACGAGACAAAAGACCTCTACATGAAGACTCGATGAAGAATATAGAATGTTCTGGAAATGTGATAGTTCTGTCGATAACCGGTAAAGCATCTTTCTCTTTTAAATAATGGCATTTGAAATCATTGTCTTCGTCTAATGATTTTCTTGTTGTTGCGTTTAGTAGCTCTTCTTGTTTACTCCAATAAAAACTTATTATATAAAGCACAATTATTATGTTAATGCAAATTATGAAAATCCTGAAAAGACTTCTCATCTGCAGTCCTTTTAACATTGAGAGCATTTTTGTAAAATATTAAGTGACATACGGAGACATATGTATGTTATCGAGTATGTGTAAGAAAGTTTAATTTGCTTGTTCGTACATACTTAGCTATTATTATTTAATAGTTAATTTAAGATAAGGTAACGTTTTATAATGTAATTATTTTTTTATTGTAAATGAAATATTTCAACTAATTTTTAAACTACTGAAGATTTGGTAAAAGAGGTCTTAATTTATTCTGATTGAACTGTTAATTAATGATCGGTTGATTTAACTATAAACAATATCTTGATGTCTTAACATGCATCGAGAATGCTATTTGCATGTATGCTGAGTATCCTTTTCTGATAGTTGGTGATTTCAATTTAAAATCGTGCAATAATACTGTTAGAACTCAATTTAATAATTTTATGGAATATTTTAAGTTGCAACAATGCAATAATATTGACAATAAATATGGATGCATCTTGGATCTCGTATTGACTACTCTTGATTACAATAGTATTAAAGTATCATCCGAAACTGAACATTTAGTGCCTATGGATGCATACCACCCTCCTTTAGAGATACTGCTCACGCTTCCTAGAAGGGCAAGCAGTCCGTCGCCCCTGGTACCAGGCAGTTATTTAAGTATGGAGTGGAACTTTCGTAAAGCAGACTTACATAGCTTGTATACAGATATTGCTAATATTGATTGGACGGAACTACTTGATCAACAAAATTTAAATGTAAGCTTAGCCGTAGATATACTATATAATAAACTAAACAGCGTTATCAGTACACACGTGCCTTTAAAAACCATAGTTCAGAACAATAAATACATATATCCAAAATGGTATACCAAAGAAATAATATATTATATAAAATTAAAATATTTTAATTTAAAAAAGTTTAAATGCTATGGATTAGAGTTTAACAAAGAACTTTTTAAATACTACAGAACTAAAGTGAAGGACCTCATAGATACAGCATTCAAAAAATATATTTTAAAGGTTGAAAACAATATATGTATAGAACCCTCTAGTTTTTGGCAATATGTAAAAGAAAAACGTAAAAATAGGCAACATGTAAAAACATATACCTATAATAGTCAAGCTGTAGAAGGTCAAAAAGCCGCAGATTCGTTCGCTAAATATTTTAGTTCAGTGTTCCATGATGCCTCGCCGTTGCTAGAGGTGAGGGTAGCTGAGGAAGAGGCTAACCGTTTAGGCTGCCTGCCTGTAACTACAGTGTCTATTGATCAAGTTACACTTACTGAGCTTAGGTATGCAGTACGACGACTTAAAGCATCAACAGCTTGTGGTCCTGACAATATACCTGCCTTTCTAATAAAAGATTGCTTGTCAGCCTTAGAAGTGCCGCTACTTCACGTCTATAATCTTTCACTAAGACAATGTTTATATCCTAGTAAGTGGAAAGTGTCCAGGGTCACGCCAATACCTAAATGTGGGTCGTCCACAGACATAACAAACTATAGACCTATTGCTGTATTGTGTGTATTTGGAAAGATATTTGAATCAATTCTTAATTATACAATTCACAAACAAATCAAAGGACAATTAAGTGATTGCCAGCATGGATTTCGTCCTGGGCGTTCCACGTTGACCAATCATATAGAATTTGTTGATTATATTAGTACTAGGGTTAAGTCTGGCTGTCAAGTAGATGCCGCATACTTTGATTTTCAGAAGGCCTTCGATCTAGTGGACAATGATGTTGTACTATTAAACAAATTTTCGGTACTGGGATTCTCAACTTCACTCTTAAAATTTATGGTCCATTACCTAAAAGATCGAAAACAGTTCGTTAAGGCAGCAGGATATAGGTCTAAAGAGTTTTATACCCGATCAGGGGTAAGTCAAGGTAGTACCCTAGGTCCTTTGCAATTCTTAATAATGATTAATAATTTACCTAATGTTATTTCTCAAGCAAAATGCCTTATGTTTGCAGATGATCTAAAACTGTACCTTTCTGTAAGCGACGCAAATGACTGTGTAGTCTTACAACATGACATTGACGCTGTAATTGAGTGGAGTATTAGAAATAAGCTACCATTAAATAATTCTAAATGTAAAACAATCACCTTTTCTCGATCCCGTAATTCAATTATGAATATGTATAATCTTGATGACGCACCTATTGAACGTGTATGCTCAATTAAGGATTTGGGTGTTATAATGGACAGCAAATTAGATTTTCATGGCCACATAATCCAAACTTGCAAAGACGCTAATAAATGTCTTGGTTTCATTATTAGAATATCGTCACAATTTAAGAACTCTGAAGCTGTACAACAGTTATACAATGCATATGTCCGTAGTAAATTAGAATATAATGCAATACTTTGGAGCCCTAAAGAGTCATTGTATAATATTATGCTAGAAAAAATTCAACGTAAATTCTGTAGATATCTATACAAACGTCAATATGGTTACTACCCTTTTCTATATCCCTCCATGTTTGTGTCTGGAATGGTAGGTTATGATACACTTCAACTTAGGCGGGAATCCACACATATACTAAATTATTGTCTAATATTAGCGGATAAAGTAGATAGCCCTGTTGTACGAGAATCGATACATTTCTACGTTCCCGACCAATATATGCGTGGTGTGGGAAGACGACAGCATAGTCTCCTGAGCTATCCACCTATGTGGCGCTCTCCACAAGCTGGGAACAGCCCCACGGCTAGAGCAATTCGACTTATTAACGAGTTCCTTCAATATAGTCCAGATGCAGACATATTTTTTGACACCCGGAATGTAATATTAAAACATATTTATATTTACCTATGTAAAATGTAATGTAATAGTTCCTAAATAGAGGTTGTTTTTGTTTTTATTTTTTATCTTTTTTCCTTTTTGTTATGTTAGTCTAAGATCCTATTAACATTGTAGTACTATATAATTTATTTTAGTATAGTTAGCATAGATATAAGTGATTTGGTGTACCTATACTGTAAGCTTATATTTTTATGAATAAATATGAATATGAATAAAGGAAAACATCGTGAGAAAACCTGTATGCCTGATAGATTGCCATAATGTTATCGTCGAAAAATCATTGAGAGTCGGAATCCCACACGGGAAGATTTTTTATATGAGCGGCGCATTTGATGTTGGAATTATTTTAATTGATTTAAAGGTATGCTGAGTCTAAAGTTATACAGTCGCATAAATAGAGGCGTCTTTACCTATGGTGTAGGGTGTGCGGTGCCGTGTTATGACGCCGGACGTTATAACTCAACCCCACGTAAAAAAAGCTCCGGCTTGCATACATTTTGTAGTTTCAGTATTTTTTAGTATTTTAGTTTCATAACTCTTAGGATTGGTTCTGGCATTTGTAGTTAATGTGGGATAATTGAGATGGGGCCCAAACTGTACTTCCTTTTATGAAAGATTCAATAGTGGCATGTACCGAATCTACCGGCATGATTGTATGCTCTAGAACTAAAAAGTTTATCCTGTCTATTCTGTACATTGTACAATTGAAACCTTTGGAACTATGTATTAATAATATTCTACCACATACATACAACACCATCCAGCCCAAACTAAGCAGAGCTTGTACTATGGGTACTATACAATGGAGAAACATACATAAGTATATACTTTCTTTTATGTAAACACATACATATTATAAATAGAAACACCCAGACCAAGACAAACATCCATGTTCATATACACAAATGTTTGACTTGTGCGGGAATCGAACCCGCGACCTCATGTGCGGCAGTCGGTTACACCAACCACTACACCATCGAGGCCGACAGTTTTATAGTTATGTGCTCAATGAACATTGCAACATTACTTATGAAGTACGACAACAAGTATGTTAGATGTTGGTTTGTCTCGATATATAATTGATAAATTAAAATTATATAAACTCCGACTCAATTTCAGACATTTTAAATTAATCTCCCCCATAGGGCCTCGATCATCATCTCTCTAACACCTACTCATTGAGACCACTCTTATGAGCCCAAACACGCTATATCTGCTGTCAGTCGCTGAGAAGTTGGGTATTCCGCACACTACTACTATATACTACTAGTATTAGCTCAAGGTTGCCATGTTTTGAAAGTACCTACAAATAACAGAACGCCAAATTTCAAATCAATCGGGCCTATGAAAGTTGGTAAAACCTTTTTGTCAAGTAGGAAATTAACTGATGATCATCAAACGCCTGAACTTATCTTCATAAATTAAAGCTATAATCGATCACATCATCTTTCAAACAAAAAAAAAACCGCTGCAAAATGGGCCCATTCGTTGGGGCGCTACGATGCCACAGACAGTTTGAACAAGTTTGAACTCGAACCGTTTAACGAGTCTGCGTTTAGTTATTTATTACTCAGAAACAATGTGTTTATATACAAACTAGTTTTTCGCGTGTTTGCGACAGTTTGATTTAATCAAAAAATCCGCCGAAGCCAAAAATTTGCTGACCTTGAAGACGACCTCGGTGAACTTGAAAATTACCTTTTATGGAAAGATCTTGTTGACCTCTATGACATTTGTTCGAACACACCCCGCCTATCTCAAACCTTTAAGCAGATATTAGAGATCAAAATTTGTATAGCGGCCATGTTTTTTTGTATGGAAGCCATGTTTTTTTCGATTGTGAAGATTTTATTCGAGAACGACTGCCCCGTAGATATCACCGTTTCCGAGATCCGATGGGGTACCACCACCGAGAGATGACCTTTCGAAGGTCAGGCATTTTTCCCGGGCCTTTTGAACGATTTTCTATACGACGCCATATATACTTTTTTTCTACGACTCTCCTTTGTATGACTTCTATTTCTCTGAGTGGTAATTTAACTTTATATAATATGAATTTAAATTATTCTTATTGTAAATATTAATAAAATTTAAATACCTATTATAACAATGTCATATTGAACATTACTTTATTTAAATAAATAGGCAATCAAACATTTAGGTAAAAGAATTACCTACAAATGAACAATACAATAATAAAATTATGATAACTAAATGCAACATAGATTTAAGGTAGATTTTTAAACTATTTTTCATTGTAAGTAACAAACGTTATTTACGATATTTCGGTCACGATAATTCTTAATTATCTTCAATATAAAACTTTTACGATATAATTTATTTGCAGTAATAATTTTGCCATTTATGCAAATATGGTTCTAAGAATTTTTGCATTAAGGTTTAAATTATTTTAGCTGTTGTTTTCGATAAAAAAGTGAAACACCTACATTTTGTCGCTTACGATGTTCTTCCATAACAGCCTCGATATCATGTTACACTAAAAATGTACGTAATAGCAAAACCATGTCTATTCTAGATAAAGATTCATTAAAATGACAACGTTTCCTTATTCTTGCCTTCAAAATACAAACGAAATTAAGTAATGAACTCGTTAAAACTGACGAAAAAACGTTTTATTTTACGTAAAAATGTAGTCATATTTCTAACTCTGATGATATTGAGTGGCGTTACTATATATTATATTAATCAAAAAGATGCATTCTTCTCGGGACCGTATATCATGCGCCTTGAAGCAGCTGACAATAACATATCTTGTCATTATTTAGAGGCGGGAGATGCGCTACGTTCGGCCGAAGATTTGGAGTTTTCTCCGAGACCGAATTCAATCTTCTTCCACGAAACTTCGTGTCGAGGTGGACTCACATCACGTCAGGCATGCGCCGTTGAATCGGCTGCTAGAGCGCATCCTAGAAGACAGATATATTTGCTGTTCAGCGCTCCAGTCAGTGACGTCGTCTTAAGGAAGAGCTGTCTAGCAAATCTCCGTTTATTTCCGAACATAAAGATCGCCAGAGTGCATATAGCAGAATACGCCAAAAAGACTCCTTTAGAAGAGATGGTGGCACGGAAACCTTTTGCTGAGAGTCAGTGGTGGGTTGAGCATACGTCCGATATCCTTAGATATTTGACTCTATATAAATGGGGAGGTGTATATCTTGACACATATGTTAGTCGCGAAGTCCCTGACGCCCCTTGGACACAACTGGGTAGCGAAGGAAGACGGGCATTTGGTTAATGCTGCAGCTATCGCTATATCTATGGATCATCTTGGCCGAAAACTAGCTGAAGCGTTGATGAGGTGCGTATTTGATTACAGTTCTCACAAAGTATGTTCTCGTTTTCAACTAGTCAGAATATAACAAAATTATAAATCGCTATAATTTTATTGCGAAAATGTTACTAACGTGCCTTCTGCTGTTTCTGTGAGTGCGCAAGACACTTCCTTTACATTAAATCCTTGCCTGAACCTAGCTAATAACGTAAATGTAAATTTAGTCAATGCATTAAACACTATTATCTACTAATCAGAGGTTCCCAAACATTTTTCTACATAGACCACTTTCAAAATTTAGCTGGTGTCAGTGGACCCCCTGCAGCTGCATTTCTGCCATATTCCTTGACATTCGTATTTATATTGGTGAAGAATCAAACAAGTTCATGCAATTAAAAGATTTGATCAAATCTCTACTCTACTCGGGCTTTTTTTTGTGTTTAGTAATTCTCTACCGAACAAGTAACAGTCGCTGAGCTTCTTAAAATATTATCCGCCTACATTGATAGGTGAAGTGAAGCCAACATTTTAGTTCTTCACTATCGAAAGCAAATAAATTTTCGTGGACCCCCGCTTACGAATTGTGAACCCCCATTTTTTTGTTACGCCAACGTAGACCCCCGTCGAGTCTCCCGTGGACCCCTGGGGGTCCACCTGGACCACTTCGGGAACTACTGATCTACTTTGACATATATGTGTTCAATTGTAACTTAAATTAATTAATTAATTTAGAGTTTTACTTGTGTTTAAGATAAGAGCCTTCGGAATTCAACCCATTCTTATACATGCCAAAGTTTGCGTCCATTTCTAGCTATATCCATACAACATTTTTTGTAAATCGGTTACGCAATTGGGTAGGTACCTAATAAATCATAATAAATAGGCAGAGAGGAATCGCACTTACCTACCTACAGTAGGTATTATTACTTGCCGAAAAACTTTATATCTGTTGAGACTGAGACAATAATTAAATCCTTCTTAGATCTTTGATGTATCTTTTTGGTTTCAGTGAAGTAAAAAATACGTATCGACCGGACATTTGGATACACAATGGACCAGGAGCGATCACGAGAGTGCTAAGCAAATTCTGCAGCACTCGTAACTTAGCTGAATGGTCCTCCAAGACATGCGAAGGTTCGATCATTATAATTTATTTTCTGGCTTTGTAGCATTCTGTATACTTACTAACCCGTTTCGTTCGTCTTCTACAGCCAGCCATCCACCGCAGCCATTATTGTCGAGAATAGGGTGCCAAGGCCGCACTTGCATCCCCCTTGTCATAGTATAAATATAAATCATGGATTAAAAAGTGTATTACAAACAAACAGCGTATTAAAATTATAGTATTAATAAAAAAAACAGTGTAATATTAGTAATCGTAGGCAGATGCCGTGCACTGGGTATTGACACGCTGTTGTAATTGTAACGTACGCGACATTGATTTAAGCTTGATTGGTATTAGTTATGTAAATCACGAATTTTATATGTAGGTTCGTACTTAGGTATATCTTTTTATATTTTCCTCGATAGTAAAAGTATAATTATTCGGTGCCTGTCCAGTAAAGATATTTTATTTAAAGTAATGCTACTTAGTGAGGCCTTAAACAATAACAATTTTATTTAGAACTTTGTTTGCCTCTCTGTTTATACGGCCATCACATGATATTTAAGCGATTTCACTAACGCAGAAAAGTCAATATTCTGCCATTTGCCATGTCTGAGAAACACGATTGCGTCAGTCAAAAAATATGATAAGTAGAGCTAGTAATAACACAAAAGAAAATAATACGAACGAATCGAAGCGATTACTAATATTATTCAATATTAAGATGACCGAGTATTTTGCGTAAAGTTACCTAAGTCATAAATGATTTGTTTTACTATGTTAACGTGTATAAAAATACGAACAAATACCTACTCATATTGCCTAAATTTTCCCAATAAAATATAAAACTTAAAAGTTCTTTAAATCATTTGATTGGTCTCATAGATTTATATAATATTGTCTTCTGTTTACGCGAATGTTATTCATTGAAATTAAACTACTATATACGGATTTTATCGCGTTGTTTATTTTTAAAATCCGTATATAGTAGTTTAATTTCAAATCATAGATTTATACTAAGTGGCTCTAACACAAACTTATCATCCTTTTCGTATTTTTTTTTTCATTTCGTCCATCAACACCATTTTTTTACTGCCTCAGTAAAAATACATACATACATACATACATAGATTCACGCCTGTTTCCCAGAGGGGTAGGCAGAGACTACGGATTTCCATTTGCTACGATCCTGACACACTTCTCTGGCTTCATTCACTTTCATCACATTCCTCATACACGCCCGTCGGTTCAAGGAGCTCTTAACCTGGCCTTTGTCCAGAACGCCTCCGATCTGATCGAGAAACGTTCGCCTAGGTTTTCCTCTTGCGACTGTTCCATTCACACTAGCCTTATAAACTTTCTTAGTCAGTCTTTCCTCGTCCATTCTTTCTACATGTCCAAACCAGCTTAACATACCCTTTTCTATTCTTGTAACTATATCCACTTTCATGCCGCATCTCTCTCTAATCACACTATTTCTTATTCTATCTTTCAGAGTCACACCACATATGCTTCTCAACGCTCTCATTTCTACAGCATTTATTCTGCTCTCATGCTTCTTTTATATAATATATAAATAAAAACTGAATTAATTTGATAAATTATAGAAATTTATCATTGTAGTTTAAGAGTGCTACGCAGACAGGCAGACCTACCTATTTTACTAAATGCATTTTAAATGGGTACAATTTTCTTGCAGGACTTGAGGTTTATGGCCCAGAATATTTTTACCCACTGCATTACTCGAGGAAAGATGAGTATTTCAGGGCGGGAGACCTAGACGAAAAAGCAGAAAAGGCTTACACACACCACCTTTGGAATAAACTTTCATTTGACACGAAAATTGAGAAAGATTCACCATACGCAAAAATGGCACAAAAGTTTTGTCCAACAATATACCAAATGTATGGAGACGATTTTGGTGAATGAATCGAATATTTCGAATACTTTACTTATACTTTAAAACCTTGTTATTTATAAAAAAGGGACGTATAAAATTGATTCTGTTTTTATTTTATAAACTAAGATGACAAAAATAAATCAAACCTACGCTGTCCTATATATACGCATAACTACGCTACATACAAAATATAGAATTGTCGGAAAGGGACAGTGCATAGTGGTGTCGATGTAATGGTAACCATAAAGCATAACAAAAATATAACGCACTCTTTCGCACGATTCGCAGCGTTCAACTTCTAATAGTTCAAAGTCCAAACAGTCTAGGTTGATGCGTCGCTGTGTGTACCATTGGCTAAGCACGCTTGCAAGATGAGGGAAAGTACCGCTAGCGCCTTGGCAATCCTATAAAATTAACATTACGCTAATACTAGAAACTAAGTTAAAATAAAGGCGCCCAAATGGATTTACCTACTTCCTTATATTATGATGCGTTGGACCTTAGACAGACTACCTACTTAGTCATAGCGTGGCTGCGTATGAAACAACTTTAGACTTTGTAATGTACTGCAATGTATTACCCTAAGTACCCTGAACACGTAGGTGACTAATAAAGTCTTTTTCGCATAAACACTCTACAACTGAAAGAAAGAAAGAAAATATTTATCACAATCATTGCCGCAATTGTTCCATAAAGTTCAAATAATATTTTTAAAAAAATACAGACGAATTGAATACCTTCTCCTTTTTTAAAGTCGGTAAAAATGACGACGCGCGTTTGGCGAACTTTAAATTCGGCATGAAAAAAACCGGCACCGTAAATACAATACATTGAATCAGTTTTTAACTGAACTTACATTATAATTATCCTTCCCATTTGCACTTTGCCTTTTGTTACCGAGGTACATGTAGTACCTACTTAAACTATGCGTGGGACGGAGCGATTAAAGATTGAGACGGGTTACATTCGATCGAATATAGACTAATGTGATTCAATATGTGTCATTAGTCATTACCTACGGCGTCTTCAGTAGCAAACATGAACCCGTCTTTATGCGCGCTACTACCGCAAGGGTCGTGCGGTATTTACCCTATCCTTTTTCTGTTGCACTTTGTGGCTTGACAATCCTAGGGAGAATGATGGCTCCCTCTTTGCAATTCATTTTTGCTTATTCCTTTTGGTAAGCTGTAACTACCGCTCATGAACATGGCTGTGTTTCCTTAGCATGTAAAACTAAAAGCGTTAAATTATAATTACCTTTGTGTTGATTAGAACAAATGCGATTAGTTTCTTTAATTTCATATGAATTAACCGAACATGGTAATACTCATTAAAACCGTGGTTATGCATATTATGTATTAGGTTCAGCAGCAACTAACAACCGAAACTCCTGTGGAATCGCTCCAGTTAATTATAGGTACATATTCTTCTCTCAAGTACTTATGTGTTCAACGTTTTCCGTTAGGAATATAACCCCAACAACGGAGTAAGTAAGAATCTTGTAGCGGTTTCCAAAGGGGTCTTAAGTGCAACTTTTAAAGACTTATAAAGTTTTAATGCATAAAAGGAACTTACGGATATGAATTCAATGGCGGCTTGACTTTAGCAGATTTAAAATTCTGTAGAAGAATGTGGTGTGATGTGATTAGACGACCAGGCTAGGTAGGTATTCATGCCTGGCGGGCCGTGACCTGGCTGTTGACGTTGGGAACTTTTATATATAGTTACTCGCTGTGTAAGCATCGCTTAGTGATTCAGGAATGTATGTTGGAAGCGTGTATTGTGTATAGCGCCATCTCTTGACATTTGTCGTAACTTCTGCGTCTGTGTGGAGTCGCTACAGCTCTATGAGATTTATTAAGTAAAATCCTCGATTGCCTTTTTAACACTACCAGTCACCATCTACCTAAAGTCAACCTATGGTACCTCATCGTACAATCTATGAGATTAAGCAAGTATACTTACCTATAATAATATGTAGATACCCGCTGTTTACACTCTACGAGGAATGTAAAATACTTACCGTGCAGCAGCTTTTTGTTTTCCATACAGCATTGACACATCAATGCCATACAGTTGTTAAAAACACGCCTGTCTACACAACATAATATATCCTCTATGCAAATACTCCTGTAAATCTGCTGTAATCGAGTGGCTTCTGACCAAAAACTACACTGAAACTGAAGATTTATTAATCGCTATCTTGTAGGTAAAGGGCCACCATTTACTGTACATAGACGCACACACATACATACGCGCACACTCACACACACACAAACACACTAGCAAACACACACATACACACCCTCACACCCTCGCACACAAACACGCACACACACATATTCCTACACACACACATGCACACAAGCATACACGCACAAACACACCCACAACACACGTGAACACATACACGTACTCGCGCATAGCTATTGTAGTACTAGTACCTAGTATTGCATGTTTGCCTTCCCGAGCTAGACACGCGGCAGCGTGTCAAGCCAAGTTCAAGTAAAGGAACTGGCTAGCCAGCGCCGAGTGTAATATTACACGAACCACTTGGTGTCACTTTTGACCCTTCTATAACTCAAAACCTCTAACGTAAACACATAAAACTACGTGTGTTTAATTATATCCATA
This sequence comes from Catocala sponsa, assembly GCA_963564715.1. Classification (NCBI taxonomy): domain Eukaryota; kingdom Metazoa; phylum Arthropoda; class Insecta; order Lepidoptera; family Erebidae; genus Catocala; species Catocala sponsa. The sequence continues at coordinate 25,158,688 of OY751333.1, read as the reverse complement.
AGGACATCTAGAAGCCCAAATTTCATGAAGCTAGCTCAAACGGTTATAAAGATATGAAGGTTAAAAAGTCGTAAATTTTAGCACTGACTGACTGACTGACATATTATAGTACCTAAATCTAACCTACTTCCAGATGACCTAGAAGGATGAAATTTAATTGTAGCGTTGGAACCGTTACAATCAAATATTTGAAACTATCCCAATATATGTATTATTATATTTTCTATATAACAGAAATATAAAAATAAAGTTAAGTCAAAGAACAATGTATAATGTAATACGCGCTAAACAACCGGCCAACGGTGTGTCGTCGGCGACGCGCGGCACCATATAATTATACACAGAACAGAAGTAAAGGTTTCAGAAAAGGAAGGGGAACTGCTACAGCTTTAAGTGATGTTGTTGGTAACATATTGGAGGCTAGAGACCAGGGGGAGGGAACAGCGTTAGTGCTCCTAGATTATTCACGTGCTTTTGATGCTTTGGATACTTCCCTGTTATTATCCAAGTTGGCTTATTATGGGTTTTCATCAGATGCAATTAAATGGTTTAATAGCTATCTCTCAAATAGGTCACAGTATGTGGCAATACTTAGAGAAGACGGCACTGTGATGACATCGACCCCATTAAATGTGACGAGGGGAGTACCACAGGGGTCAATTTTGGGACCATTACTTTTTATTTTATACACAACAGATATTACCACATCTTTTCAACACTGTAAGTTCCACATGTACGCAGATGATACACAGATGTATTTGTCCTTTAAGCCTAGTGACACTCTTGCAGCAATGGCAAAAATCACTGATGACCTGGAAAGATTGGCTAAATGGTCTAGGGAACACTCACTGATATTAAACCCACTCAAGTCAAAATTAATGATCCTGGGGAGTAAGAGGCAACTTCAGTTAATTTTGGAATATGCTCCTACAATCACTTTAAACGGTCAAAGAATTGAAAGGGTTGAAGAAGTCACTAATTTGGGGTTGGTTATGGATCCAAGGCTACAGTTTGTGGGACATATAAATAGAATTGTCAGGAATTGCTTCTATAGGTTAAAGGTTCTCTACAACATACGTGAATATCTCAGCACAAATATGAGAAAACAACTTGTAGACAGTCTCATACTATCTAGATTTAATTATTGTGATATAGTTTATGGTCCATGTTTGCTGGCTAGAACTAGGAACCTAATACAAAGAATGCAAATGCATGTGCTCGCTATTGCTTCAAGATACCAAAAAGAGATCATGTAACACCATACATAAATGAGAACAATATATTGAAAATGGAAGCCAGGAGAAAACTACATCTAGCCAGCTTACTTTTTGGTTTAATGAAAAGCCAAAAAGCTACATACCTATATGATAAGATGGACTGGAGGCAAGATCATTGCTCATATTCCATCAGAACCACAAACAATGCATTGTCCATACCAACACATAGAACTACAGCATTCCGGGGCTCCTTTAGGTACTCAGCGACAAAGTGTTGGAATGATTTGCCACCGCCTATAAGGGACCTGAAAACCAAATACAGTTTTAAATCAAAATACAAAACTTTTTTAATATTAATTCAAAAACAATAAACACAGGCATCAGTACCTTGAAGGTTATGGCCCCTCTGCCTGGTAGATCATTCCAGTGGTTCCGCTACTTTGCCTAAGGCAGTCCCTCCATACAATTGTTATTATCTAAGTTTGATGCACATGCAAAATATTATGGTTGGGGTGGAGATTGTACTTGAGATGAGATGGGGAATCTGAAATAAATTATTAATAGGTATAGTACAAAAAGTATTAGAATAACTGAATAGATATGTATCTATATGTGTGTATGTATGTTTAGCATCCAGGAGAGGAATTCGTTAAAAAAACAATTTGAAAACAACCTAAAGACAATTTATTTCTTAGTTTAACCAATGTAAACCATCATAACCTCAACATGAGCAAATTAAACACTTGTTAAAAACCAATTAAAAGTACTCACAGTTTTTACACAGCTTATACACACACTGAACTGATAATAAACACTTTCAACAACTCACAAGTCGCGTCGATAACAACCTATCCGTTCGAGATACGAAATGCAACTGCGCGCTCTGAGCTCGGCGCGCGCTTTATATAGGCGTTGTAACTGGAATAACGGATGTTTCCTAACTGTATATATATGTAATATATGGGTATATATATATATATATACCTATATTATTGTTATTATTAATATATTAAATAAAACTTACCATGATGGTTTGCATAGGTTACGTATATCATGTAGCACTGTTCTTCTTTGTTCTTTTTATTTTGTTTTTTGAGTTTGTACTGTTTTATTGTGTTTTTTGTTTTTATTTTTGTTTTGTCTCATTTGTCACGGTCTATATTTTTATATTTGTGGACGTCGCCGACCGACGTCAGGTGACACGACACGTGGTTGGAACTGAAAATCAGTACTGGGGTGGGTTATGCCCAACTCAGTGTATGCTGAGCGTCCATCCAGATTTCTTAAACACGAAGTATCTTTCGCTAATAACTTTGATTAATATTGTAACTATTCTTATAATATTGGCATAAATAAAAATAAAAAAATAAAAAAAAATAATAAAGTACGATTTACTCCATTTAGAGCAGGAGTTACTCCATTTTAAACTTTATTTTGGACTAGTTTTCACCCGCGGCTTCGTTCGCGTAAACGTAGCTTAGGTTAGGTTAGGTTTGCAAGTTATTTTTTCTGGATGAAAGGTACCCTATGTCCTATTCTGTACCCCTGACAACGTGTATGCAAAATTTCATGTTGATCAGTTAAGTAGTTAAGGCGTGAAAGCGTAACAAATAAACAAACAAACAAACTCATTTTCGCAATTATAATATTAGTTAGGATTAGGATAAACTTATGTTACAACTAGAATTGTGTATGTTTATTAAAAAAAGTAGCATTACATGACAGTCATGTATGTACTTATAATTCTCAAAGGACAACGCCAGATTCTGACCTGGACATTTAAGAGTTTACAACAATTGTATATTCATGAAAATAACGCAATTATTAATTGAATCCTTTTATAATAAATCACTTTTCTCTAGAACTTGCGGATTGCGAATAAATTATAAAAGTAAATAACTACTTTAAAATCCTTTATATTTACTTCCTGTTGTATTTGACGGTGACCACTTACATTACGTTACGCGTAGAAACCCGTGAGACGCGAGTCATACTTATAAAAAAATTATATGATTATTTGATGTTTAAAAATAAAACCAAATCAAGACTACAAATAATAATTACAAAATAGAAATAAATGTTGTTACAAGCACTCATGAAAGTAAATGATATATAGAAAATAAAATATCGTGCTCAAGACAAGGCTGTATGGTCTGAGTTACCTTTGCCTGCTTAGTTTTCGAGACGGAAACAGCGCAAATATAACAAAAAAAATATCTATCAAATCGTGATTGTCAAAATAAATTGTTGTCATTGGTTCACTGAATTCGCTCATCGCCGATTTCGTTAGCGCTTGCCAATTACTGTACCTTTTATTGTTTACAATCTAACGACTTGGTTTTGAATACGGACTCGATCCTGCTTACTCAGCGACTTTGTGCTACATACCACTGATTCTGATCATTGCCTGTGTTTTGATTGACGATGTTGCGCTGCATAAATTGTTACTTGAGTGTCGACAGAATGTTAAGACACGTTGTGTCTACATTACAATCGACAATGCAAACACTTCTCGCATCATGGATATCGATGCAACAGGTATGTTGACCCAATAGTTATTTTTACTTATCATACTACTATCCTCACAACAAGCCACGATACTTAACAGTGGTGGAATACCGAGTTGCGGTATTCCGCCACTGTTAAGTATTGTGGCTGCCGTTTTGCTTAGCAACACTTCAACATGCACACCATTGTTTAAACCAAGTTGTTTAAAAATCTAGCTAGGTACCTACTAACTAATATGTGTGTTAACTTTTAGCTTCCACCAGAAGCTGTAATCTGCCAAGAGTGCTTCTTGCGATTAAACCAGCATTGTACTAATGGCAATATCAATGCTGATAGAGAACTGGGCCACACTCATGTTTGTCTAGGATGTGGACGATCTGTGTTGGAAAGAAGAAGACGTGTGAGATATCAAACAATTGAAGCCAGTGATCCAATAATAGTCACTATACTTTCTAGGGATATTATGCATTTTGAGGTCAGTAGCAATGTTTATTTATTTAATACTAATTAAAATGTAACTTGTAACATGTAACAAACTAACTAATACCAGTATGAAATTGCCAGTTTTCTTTATATCAAAATAATACAGTATATTATGTTCAACAATAATATTAAGGATTCAATCTTTTTATTTTCAAGAAAAATATAGACAAAAATGTCTTAATTTTGTTATTTTTCATAACAATAGGATAATATATATCACATCAAATAAGTAATCTAAGTAAAATTGATCTGTCAAGATTATTCTTTCTATTAATACATAACAAAGTATGTTTAACCAAATATGCATATAATGTTATTTTTACTTTGTAGCTGACATCAAGAGATGCACATGTGTGTCACTTATGCTGGATGCGTGCTTCTCATCAGCTAGCTCACGGTGTTATAAGAGGACATCCAGATGCAGTTGAACATGCTGAAGTTGAGCATCAACCCATTGACGCAGAGCAATTAATAGTACCTGAACAAGCAATACCAGTGGCTCCACCACTACCTCTGCCTATAAATCAACAGGTTCCAGCAGCATCAGCTGATAGAATAATATTGCCTCATTATAAACGTGCTGCAAACACTTCAAGTCACTGTGTTTTCCAAGGCTGTTTCAATCAATCTGGTCACTTAATTCCATTATTTATAAAGATTATGCTTTTGAAACAACACCATATATATATGCCAAATCACTCTCGTGTTTGTGAAATACATTTATATACCTATGAATGGTCATTTTTGGTCAATAACACCAACTTATCCAATAGCTTCACAGCACAACAAATAGAGGATTTAATACGTATTATAGAAAGAAATGCAGACTCATTTGACTTTGAAAATGTTCATGAAATGCCAAACCATATTTGTTATTACTGGACTGGTCTAAATGTACTAGACTTTTTAGCATTATTTAATGAAATACCAGTACTTAGGAATGTTAATAAAGGCAAAACTTGTTTAGCAATATATTTAACAAAACTTAGGACTGGTGATAGTGACAGTAGATTATCAACTTTGTACAATATGCCACGTTCCACATTAGAATCCCACTTAAATAAAATGAGAAAATATTTTAAAAATCATTTTGTCCCTAACCATGTTGGGTTGCAGCATATTACTAGAGAAGAAGTAGCTCAACGGAATTTGCTTATACCAAATAATCTCTTTGGTAGTCCAAATGCCCCAATAACTGATATGCCGGCTATTGTGATATGTGATGGTACATACATATTTATTCAGAAGAGTAGCAACTATTTCTACCAGAAAAAAACATACAGTTTACATAAATATAATAATTTAGTAAAACCTTTTTTAATAGTTGCCTGTGATGGACACATCATTGATGTTGCAGGCCCATATGCAGCAATACAAACAGATGCTGAAATAATGATTAATCTATTTGAAAATGAAAATGGGCCTATGAGGTCATTTTTTAGACCTAATGACATTTTCATATTGGATAGAGGCTTTAGAGATAGCATACCAATGTTAGAATCCTATGGCTACAAAGTGTTTAAGCCTGAATCAGTGGATGAAGGTGAAACACAGCTATCAACATCACAAGCCAATAAGAGCCGCTGTGTAACGCTATGTAGATGGGTTGTTGAAGTTGTGAATGGTCGTTTTAAGCGGGATTTTAAATTATTTAGACAAGATTTTTTCAATAGGGCATCATTGCATCTTATGGATGATTTTCTTATTGCAGCAGCATTAATTAACCGTTTTCATCCACTGATTCAGGATCGGCCAGATGCTTCACAAATCATTTCTAGGGCATTGTATTACCTTAATGAACCCAACCACTTGGCTCGTTTTGTCAATGAATTTCATCTAAATAGACGTAGAACAATGTTTACGAGAATTGATGGCAACCTACCACAGTTGGAACAGTTTCCCACATTTACTATGAATCAATTAATCCTTGTAGCCTTAGGCCCATATCAAGTAAAACAAGCCCGTTCCTATTATGGAGAACATATTAGAGAAAATGGCCTCTACTTAATAGAGGTGTGTCCAGAAGTTGAACACTCTGAAGAAATGGTATCTCATGTTGGAGGTAATTATCCATTTTTAATTAGAGGCAGGATCAAGTCTAGGCACATTGGACAAAAATACTATTTCTCATAATTATTAGTTGATAGAGAACCTAGCAGTAATAATGCAATTGAAGCATTATTAGGATATTGTTGCAGTTGCGTTGTGGGCAACAGGACGGTTGGCTGTTGTTGTCATGTTATGACACTTATATGGTATCTTGGCTGGGCCCGACATCAAAACAATATTGATGCGCCGGCAGCATTTCTGAATGATGTTTTGATTACATTCGAAGATTGATAAATAAATAATTACATACATCTACCTAAATTGTTTTTTTCTTCACCCTGGTCTTACCATGTAACAAGGAATTGTCCCTAATCCTGCATGTATTATTTCTATCATAGCACAATTTTCTCGTAACGATAACATTATAATAATATCTTATCAACAATTTAGTTTCATAATTATTTGTAACTCTAACCTATAAATGTCATGTTATTCATCTTAGATTTAATTAAAAACCGCAAGTTCTAAAGGTATTTAATTTTGTCTCTAGTTATCAGTAACAAGGTAGCAAAACTATGACACATCTGGTATGCTTGTAAACCGCTTATTATTAGTAGGGTAAAGTTCTATACAATGCCTGGCATTGTCCTTTATCGATACCACTAGTTTAAACCGTGCCAAACTGTTCTCCATAAAAGTTATATATTAATGGGCAGTACTCTTTCGCCATTTGTGCATAAAGAGATTCTGTATCGTATACAACGTATTTAGTAAAACGATCCCAGAACTGGTACGTGTAAATCTTCCGTTCCTTCCATTTCGCCCAATCTCCCGGCTGGAAATATTTTAGTCTGTCGTGAATGGATATCGGATAGAAATTTTCTGGTTCCAGTACTTGTATATCTGAAAAGAAAACATACCAACATAAGTTAAAATGTAAATCTTCGACTTTTCTTATACATAATACATTTAATAGTAAGAAAATTGTTACTAATACATGTCAAAAGCTTTTTCGCATAAGATCCATTCTTATTCAACAAAAAACTTTTATCATTATTATATATATAAGAAGAAATCAGCAGCGATCGCTCAGTGGGGAGACCAACAGACTGCAATGCAGAAGGTCTCTGGTTCGAACCCACGTCACGCACCTCTGACTTTCGAAATTATGTGCGTATTGATTGACAATTATCGCCTGCTCCGTGCCTCGGAGAGCACGTTAAGCCATCGGTCCCGTCTACCATGAGCATCTATGGCAGTCATTTTAGGGAAGTCAGTGCCCTCTAATATCCTGACACTGGTCTAGCCTTAGGGTATCGTTAACCTTCGGGTTGCGGAGATCAGATGGCAGTCGCTTCGTGTAAAAACGGATATCCAGTCAAAATCCGGTTAGACTAGAAAGCCGACCCCAAATGACTTGGGAATAATAAAGGCTAGGGAAAAGAGAAAGAGAGAGAGAGAGAGGGAGAGAGATTGTATAGAAGAAGAAATTAGATACTTTTTTATTAATGTAACTAATCTGTGAAATCGAGACTTGACAGATTAATTACTACTAAATGACTTGACAGTTTTTAATTAAAAACCTATTGTGTCTAGACGCCAGTGTGCCACTGCGATAGGTTAAAAAAGCCTCCATCTCATCTATAAATAATCGAAAATCTAAAACAAACCTGGGCAAGTCTTTGAAGTCAAGTTCATTATATCTTTAGCTAAGCACCACATCATGACGAGTTTCTTCATTACTGTAACACTGTCGAAGCTCCACAGTGCGTGATTCTTCTGCTTGTCCAAATCACTGATAACTAGACTAACAAATGAAAATTATAAACATACATAGTCCCACGGTTATATCCTAGAAGACTTATGGTTCCATTACGAAATTGTGAAAATACTTACTTCAAAGCAATATCAGCCAAAGTCCTTCCATTAACGTTATTAGAAAAACTAAACATATCAGAAGACATTGACGCCGGACTCTGTTTCACAACCCAGTTCATCTTCAAATCTTCAAAAGATCGAGCGACAATGACATCTAACGCCAGATAAATTCCATTGTATTTATATATAGTGAGATACTTTAATATTTCACTTAATTCCATATTCAGGTCTTCTCGAGTTAAGGTTTCCATTCTAAACTTCTCGTATAATGGTGTTTCTTCAGCGTACGTTTCAAGATTGATTCTTGCTGCTTCAACGTTGTCGATTGCAAGGAGTGTGGAGATGGCACTGCCTTTAAATTTATCCCAGGTCACAGGAGAGGTGAACAAAACATTGACCTGCCTATTAGGGTTTGCCCTAGCAGCTGATTCCACTGAACATGCTTGACGAGACGAAAGACCTCTACATGAAGACTCGATGAAGAATATAGAATGTTCTGGAAATGTGATAGTTCTGTCGATAACCGGTAAAGCATCTTTCTCTTTTAAATAATGGCATTTGAAATCATTGTCTTCGTCTAATGATTTTCTTGTTGTTACGTTTAGTAGCTCTTCTTGTTTACTCCAATAAAAACTTATTATATAAAGCACAATTATTATGTTAATGCAAATTATGAAAATCCTGAAAAGACTTCTCATCTGCAGTCTTTTTAACATTGAGAGCATTTTTGTAAAATATTAAGTGACATACGGAGACATATGTATGTTATCGAGTATGTGTGCTTATAAGAAAGTTTAATTTGCTTGTTCGTACATACTTAGCTATTATTATTTAATAGTTAATTTAAGATAAGGTAACGTATTATAATGTAATTATTTTTTTATTGTAAATGAAATATTTCAACTAATTTTTAAACTACTGAAGATTTGGTAAAAGAGGTCTTAATTTATTCTGATTGAACTGTTAATTAATGATCGGTTGATTTAACTATAAACAATATCTTGATGTCTTAACATGCATCGAGAATGCTATTTGCATGTATGCTGAATATCCTTTTCTGATAGTTGGTGATTTCAATTTAAAATCGTGCAATAATACTGTTAGAACTCAATTTAATAATTTTATGGAATATTGTAAGTTGCAACAATGCAATAATATTGACAATAAATATGGATGCATCTTGGATCTCGTATTGACTACTCTTGATTACAATAGTATTAAAGTATCATCCGAAACTGAACATTTAGTGCCTATGGATGCATACCACCCTCCTTTAGAGATACTGCTCACGCTTCCTAGAAGGGCAAGCAGTCCGTCGCCCCTGGTACCAGGCAGTTATTTAAGTATGGAGTGGAACTTTCGTAAAGCAGACTTACATAGCTTGTATACAGATATTGCTAATATTGATTGGACGGAACTACTTGATCAACAAAATTTAAATGTAAGCTTAGCCGTAGATATACTATATAATAAACTAAACAGCGTTATCAGTACACACGTGCCTTTAAAAACCATAGTTCACAACAATAAATACATATATCCAAAATGGTATACCAAAGAAATAATATATTATATAAAATTAAAATATTTTAATTTAAAAAAGTTTAAATGCTATGGATTAGAGTTTAACAAAGAACTTTTTAAATACTACAGAACTAAAGTGAAGGACCTCATAGATACAGCATTCAAAAAATATATTTTAAAGGTTGAAAATAATATATGTATAGAACCCACTAGTTTTTGGCAATATGTAAAAGAAAAACGTAAAAATAGGCAGCATGTAAAAACATATACCTATAATAGTCAAGCTGTAGAAGGTCAAAAAGCCGCAGATTCGTTCGCTAAATATTTTAGTTCAGTGTTCCATGATGCCTCGCCGTTGCTAGATGTGAGGGTAGCTGAGGAAGAGGCTAACCGTTTAGGCTGCCTGCCTGTAACTACAGTGTCTATTGATCAAGTTACACTTACTGAGCTTAGGTATGCAGTACGACGACTTAAAGCATCAACAGCTTGTGGTCCTGACAATATACCTGCCTTTCTAATAAAAGATTGCTTGTCAGCCTTAGAAGTGCCGCTACTTCACGTCTATAATCTTTCACTAAGACAATGTTTATATCCTAGTAAGTGGAAAGTGTCCAGGGTCACGCCAATACCTAAATGTGGGTCGTCCACAGACATAACAAACTATAGACCTATTGGTGTATTGTGTGTATTTGGAAAGATATTTGAATCAATTCTTAATTATACAATTCACAAACAAATCAAAGGACAATTAAGTGATTGCCAGCATGGATTTCGTCCTGGGCGCTCCACGTTGACCAATCATATAGAATTTGTTGATTATATTAGTACTAGGGTTAAGTCTGGCTGTCAAGTAGATGCCGCATACTTTCATTTTCAGAAGGCCTTCGATCTAGTGGACAATGATGTACTATTAAACAAATTTTCGGTACTGGGATTCTCAACTTCACTCTTAAAATTTATGGCCCATTACCTAAAAGATCGAAAACAGTTCGTTAAGGCAGCAGGATATAAGTCTAAAGAGTTTTATACCCGATCAGGGGTAAGTCAAGGTAGTACCCTAGGTCCTTTGCAATTCTTAATAATGATTAATGATTTACCTAATGTTATTTCTCAAGCAAAATGCCTTATGTTTGCAGATGATCTAAAACTGTACCTTTCTGTAAGCGACGCAAATGACTGTGTAGTCTTACAACATGACATTGACGCTGTAATTGAGTGGAGTATTAGAAATAAGCTACCATTAAATAATTCTAAATGTAAAACAATCACCTTTTCTCGATCCCGTAATTCAATTATGAATATGTATAATCTTGATGACGCACCTATTGAACGTGTATGCTCAATTAAGGATTTGGGTGTTATAATGGACAGCAAATTAGATTTTCATGGCCACATAATCCAAACTTGCAAAGACGCTAATAAATGTCTTGGTTTCATTATTAGAATATCGTCACAATTTAAGAACTCTCAAGCTGTACAACAGTTATACAATGCATATGTCCGTAGTAAATTAGAATATAATGCAATACTTTGGAGCCCTAAAGAGTCATTGTATAATATTATGCTAGAAAAAATTCAACGTAAATTCTGTAGATATCTATACAAACGTCAATATGGTTACTACCCTTTTCTATATCCCTCCATGTTTGTGTCTGGAATGGTAGGTTATGATACACTTCAACTTAGGCGGGAATCCACACATATACTAAATTATTGTCTAATATTAGCGGATAAAGTAGATAGCCCTGTTGTACGAGAATCGATACATTTCTACGTTCCCGACCAATATATGCGTGGTGTGGGAAGACGACAGCATAGTCTCCTGAGCTATCCACCTATGTGGCGCTCTCCACAAGCTGGGAACAGCCCCACGGCTAGAGCAATTCGACTTATTAACGAGTTCCTTCAATATAGTCCAGATGCAGACATATTTTTTGACACCCGGAATGTAATATTAAAACATATTTATATTTACCTATGTAAAATGTAATGTCATAGTTCCTAAATAGAGGTTGTTTTTGTTTTTATTTTTTATCTTTTTTCCTTTTTGTTATGTTAGTCTAAGATCCTATTAACATTGTAGTACTATATAATTTATTTTAGTATAGTTAGCATAGATATAAGTGATTTGGTGTACCTATACTGTAAGCTTATATTTTTATGAATAAATATGAATATGAATAAAGGAAAACATCGTGAGAAAACCTGTATGCCTGATAGATTGCCATAATGTTATCGTCGAAAAATCGTTGAGAGTCGGAATCCCACACGGGAAGATTTTTTATATGAGCGGCGAATTTGATGTTGGAATTATTTTAATTGATTTAAAGGTATGCTGAGTCTAAAGTTATACAGTCGCATAACTAGAGGCGTCTTTACCTATGGTGCAGGGTATGCGGTGCACACAGGCGCAGCGGTTAGGGGGCGCTGCGCCGGCCTCGGCACTTTCAATGAACCTGCGCCCGTGTTATGACGCCGGACGTTATAACTCAACCCACGTAAAAAGAGCTCCGGTTTGCATACATTTTGTATGGTATCCGGAGCTTTTCTTATATGTCTCGAATTACTGCAAAGCAAGACGCGCCACGAGCGGCTCTTACAATAGTTAGTAACTTTTGTTTCAACATGAAATAAACCTTAAAACAGATAATTATACAGTATGTATAGACAACCCTGTCCGATCCATTAAGGGCTTATTTCTCTCTTAACAAACATGCTAAGAAAAACAATAAAAATAATCTATATTATCGTAAAACGCCTTCATAATATTTTTAAGTACAGTATTGATAAGAATCTTTACCCTTAAATGATTTCTTCTTGTTGTTCGAAAATCGTCACACAGGTACGATATTATTTTTTTGTATAATTAGTCTACTTATTCATGTTATACTATAGAATTTTGCTGTATGTTTCTCCCATATCGGGTACCATATCAGATCCTCACAATAAAACAAAAATATATGTATAAATCAATTTTTAATAACATCCATAATAAATCATTCGTCATCACTTTCCACCGGTAGTAAGTCTCTAGTATTTCCATAATAAGGTAAGGCAAGATATTCCTGCGCATATTGTACAGGAATTATACCTTTGTCACACATTTTTTAAGGTCCTTGTACTTTGATTTAGCGATCCCGACATTGAGCGAGACCGCAGAGGAATGGCAATTCGGTGCAATATGCTGGCTCGCAGGTTCACTAAATGCTCCATGGGAGTTAAAACCACACTGTTTCGAGCTTATGCTTAATCGTTTTACACCTGCAGTCTGTGGGCCAGTCACACGCAGCGAGCTGTCAGTGCACTAAGAGTGCAATACAACAATGCTTTTAGGATACTGATAGGACTGCCTCGGTACTGTAGCGCATCGGCGATGTTTGCAGAGGCTAACATAGATGGCTTTGCAGCTATATTGCGCAAAAGAACCGCGTCTATGATGCGCAGAGTGCGGGACAGTCCCAACAGATTCCTAAAAGTAATTGCTTCAAAAAGCCCTATCTGGAGACATTAGAATAGGCTACACGTTGACAATGTCAAATAATACTATCTTTCTTTCTCTCTTACCTACTAACTTTAACTTTAAGAATTTTACTAACCCTATATGGATCTCTGGTCTGAAATAAATTATTATTATTGTTGAAGCTATTTCATACAATTTCATTTTATTCATTATGATGTACCAAGTCCAATATAAATACTAATGTGCGTGAATAATAAATTTAGTTGCCAATAGAAATCATTCGGAACAGACGTGTTTTTCTCATTCCAGATCACAGTGCGAACTACAACCTTAACACCTTAACATATGGTCGAATATCGAACCGGATTATCTATAAACATCGACGCGACGGATCGGCTACCTGCGCTGCGGCCGCGAGAACAATAGGACTCCACATTCCTAAGCATCGAGCGAAGTTGTTTACGGAAATTGATTAGCACAGTTTATTACATGGTTATTGATATTATAAATCGCCGTAATTAGATAACCATTTGAATATACAATAACTTCACGACTTAGCGATGACGTCCCAAGCAGATCAATCTTTGAGTATACTTGAAGATACAGCATCGTTGCTCAAGAAAATTCAAGTTAATCTAATGAAGTGCCCCAAAGACCGTTTGTCTAAACCTGGATATTTGCAAACTCGAATACAGACGATTGAAGAGTACTGGAACACTTTTAAGAAGGCACATCAGGATTTGCTCAAGTGTACTACACGGGAACAACGCGCTGTGATTTCGTACTTCATTAATGATGAATTTTGCTTACAAGAAGACCTGTATATGTGCATGTTAGGAGACCTAAAGGACTTATTAGCTGCGCAAACAAACAAGTCAGCTGATCATTCTACATGCAGCAGTATGTCGTGCGAAGGTCACACAAAAGTAAAACTACCTAGCATTAAGTTACCCATATTTTGTGGAAACTATGAAGAATGGCCTACATATAAGGATTTATTCACGTAATTAATTCACGAATGCACGAAATTAAGTGATGTTGAAAAATTGCATTACTTAAAGACTAGCGTTACAGGGAAAGCGGCATCTTTACTAAAGCATATTCAAGTGACCGGTGCTAACTATGTACAAGCTTGGGAAACGTTGAATCACCGTTACAACAATAAACGCCTTATAGTTAATGCACTTCTTAAAAGATTATTTACGCTTAAGAAATGCACCACTCAATCTGCAACACAGCTGAAAACTCTTTTGGATACCACCAGCGAGATTATCAACAGCTTGAATAATTTGCAAGTATCTACCGGCTCCTGGGATCCTATAATTATATTTCTGGTTGTCCAGAAATTGGACTCGGAGTCACATAAGGAGTGGGAACAGACTGCCTATTCGGTGAATTCAGAAGAATTATCTACCTGGAAGGACTTACGTGAATTTTTAGAAGCTACATTCAGGCCGCTCGAACTAGTTAACCCTACCCCTTGTACCAAGAATACCAAAGAGCGTGTCTTCCACGGCGCCACCTCTGAAAATGAACAGAAGAAAATATGTGTTTGTCACTGTAGCAACTTCATTAAAATGACAATTAACAATCGACGAGAACACGTTAAAACAAACAAACTCTGTTTTAACTGCCTGGCAGCGGGACATTCAGTTTTCAAGTGTCGTATGCCAGTGTCCTGTTGCATTTGTAAGAGACGCCATCATACACTTTTACATCAATCAAGGGATATGGATGAGTCGACATCCCACGCAGATTCTCACCAGTCGACATCAGTCAGAGTCAGTCATCTCAAGCAGATGTAGAAGAGAAGAAGGTTCATCATGCAATGGTTGCGTCGCATCACATCTCCGGGCAGAAGATTGCTCTATTAGCCACCGCCGTAGTTATTTTGAAGAGTGACAATGAAAACACTACTGTATTGAAGGCGCTAATAGATTCAGGATCTCAAGCGTGTTTTATAAGTGAGAAGGCAATTTAGATCCTGAAATTACACAAATCTCCAGTGAACGCAATTGTCTCTGGAATGGAATCCATGAAGGTTAAAGTTAAGCACGAGGTCGAAGTTCAGTTGTTGTCACGATGGGAAGAAAGCTTTAAATTACCTATTAAAGCCTACGTGATGTCCAAGCACTTGACTGCAAATGTACCGTCAAGCACCATTATGAAGACTGACTGGCCACACTTATCAAGAATTCAGCTGGCAGATAAAAATCATTTCGCATCTGGAACAATAGATTTGCTGCTAGGAGTAAAGGAGTACGCAGCAATTCTTAAACAAGGTCTCATCAAAGGACTACCAGGTACTCCATGCGCCCAAAACACTCATTTGGGATGGATTTTAATGCGTGAAACATCTGTAAAATTCAGTGAAAAGGAAAGAGCAATAAAGGTTTTGAAGCAAGAAGTAAACATTGAAGATTAACTAAAGACAATTTGGGAAGTTGATTTAGACACAAATAGAACACCTACACTTAAAGAAAAGGAATGTGAAACTATATACAAGAAAACACATAAGAGAGACAAGGATGGGAAATACATTGTAAAACTACCGTTTAACACCAAACACCCAAGATGACCTCAAGGAAACACCCGTGAAATCGCAAAAAGAAGAGTAGAGCAGTTAGAAAGAAGATTAAACAAAGATAGAGAACTTTACCAAGAATACACGAAAGTAATAAACGAAAACATAGAATTGAAACATATGGAAGTAGTACCTTTTGACCAAATAGAAAATAAATCAGTGTACTTACCTCATCACGCGGTGATACGAAGTGATAAAGAAACCACGAAGACTCGTGTCGTGTTCGACGCATCGTGCAAGGGCTCCAATGGTATCTCTTTAAACAATGAACTTCTGTCAGGCCTTGTCCTGCAAGATGATCTAAGAAGCCTAATCATACGATGGCGAACTCATGCCATTTGCTTCGTTTCCGATATTGAAAAAATGTATAGGATGATATGGATTGATAAAGCAGATACAGATTTTCAAAGGATTATGTGAAGAAATAAGCAATCTGAAGAAATCAAGGACTACAGACTCTTCTTAGAACTTTCGGAACAGCGTCCGCACCATATCTAGCCGTGAGGACACTTATGCAATTAGCTGATGATGAAGGCGCCAAGTATCCCGAAGCTGCCAGGATATTGCGAGAAGATTTGTACGTTGATGATGTAATGTCGGGATGTGATACTCTGGAAGAAGCCATAAGAATCAGTCAAGATCTAAAAGAGCTACTACATCTAGGTGGTTTTCAATTGAAGAAATGGTCATCTAACAGTCGCGACTTCATGGAAACCATAGATCCAAATGAGAGAACATCCAATGCACTCCTGAAATTGAATATCGATGGAATAGTTAAGGCACTAGGTATACAGTGGAACCTAGGAACGGATCAGCTGGAATATAAATTAAACTTACCTGTTATTGGCGAAGTCATTACAAAACGCAGCGTTCTCTCCGACATTCAAAAGTTGTTCGATCCGCTCGGCTGGATAGCCCCCTGTTTTGTCATGGCAAAAATTCTTATTAAACAACTGTGGCAGGAGAAAGTTGGTTGGGATGAAACCTTGAACCATACGTTATCTGAAAGATGGGCTACAGTACGATCCGACTTAGAAAACGTAAATGGAATCTTCATAAACAGGTGGATGGGGACGTTAACAAAAGAGAACATCGAAATTCACGGATTCAGTGACGCGTCTGTGCAAGCGTATGGCGCTGTCGTTTATTGCCGTGTCATACACTCAGATGGTACAGTCAAGGTCTCTATAATTGCTGCAAGAACAAGAGTCGCTCCCTTAAAAAAGATATCGTTGCCACGGCTTGAATTGTGTGGAGCTTTATTATTATCTAGGCTGATTAAACAAATACAAGGGGCTATGAGAATTTCAACTTCACAAACCTATGCTTGGACTGATTCGTCAATAGTCATTTCCTGGTTGTTTGGCGATTCAAATCGATGAAAATCATTTATAGCCAATCGCGTTGTTGAGATTACAACCAACTTAAACTGCAATCAATGGTTTCACGTTCAGTCTAATGACAACCCTGCTTACATTGCCACTAGGGGAAGATCCGTAGCCAACCTGAAGGGTTGCGATTTATGGTGGAATGGACCAGAATGGTTGTCACAACCGAAGATACAGTTCACTAGACCAAACATAATTCCAACAGAATTAGATAGAAAGAAGAACACTGTGCAAGCCCTGAAAATAACAAGCAATGAAAATGAAGTAAGAAACAAATTATGTTCACAAGTTGATAGTTTTGACACTCTAAAAGAACTAATAAGAACAGTGACATACTGCAAAAGATTTCTGAAACAAAAGGAATTGAATTATAACATAGATAACATTATGACAACAGAAGAACTTGAAATATCTTTGCAATTCTGTATAAGAAGAGCACAAGAGGAAGAATTCGAAGAAGAGATAGATAGACTGAAAAGAAAGAAAATTGTGAAGAGATCAAGTAAAATAAAATTTCTCGATCCTTACCTTGACAGTGCTGGTATCCTGAGAGTAGGCGGTCGGCTCAGAAACTCGGAGTTAGACGACGAAATCAAGCATCCAATAATTCTAGGTAGAAACACCAAATTTACCACTCTTATAGTGGCAGACGCTCACGCAAAGACATTGCACGGAGGATTACAGTTGATGCTTACTTACCTCAGATCTAAATACTGGATACTTCGGGCAAAGGCGTTGATCAAACAGTACGTTCACCGCTGTTTAGTATGTGCAAAGCTAAATGCTAAGGCCAAGACGCAAGTAATGGGCGACTTACCGCGAGCACGCGTAAAACCTGCAAGAGCTTTTCTTAATTCAGGAGTCGACTTATCATTATAGTAGCAACTGCAATAGAGCCTGAAATTGCTAACTCAAATTGTTTAATAGTTAATATAAATAAGACTTTCAATATTTTTGGTATATATCGATCCCCTTCGTTCAGTAGATTAAACAATTTTCTAGAAACATTAGCCAAAACTTTACAAGAAATACCTAAAAAAAGTACAACGGTCATAACAGGCGATCTTAATATAGATCTTTTATCCGAGAACCCCAGTGAAGATAACGCAGATTATCAATGTTTAATGGCACAATATGGTTTGTTGCCAGCTATTACTAAACCAACCCGCGGAAATAAATGTCTCGATCATGCGTTTGTTAGAAATAATGGAGCTATACTGGGTATGGTAGCAAAATGCACTCTGTCAGACCATGACGCACTTATGGTATACTAAATACATTAAAAGAAAAAGTCAATAAAAATAAATTAAATAATTATATAAAAATTGATTTCGATGCCCTTAAATTAGATCTGGAACGTACAGATTGGTCTCCGGTAAATAGCAGCAATGATGTTAATGAAGCATTAAGCGTTTTTGAGAACATAGTTAGTTCGGCTGTAGCAAAAAACACACAGACAATTAGTAACCGTAAAAAGAACATAATTAAACCCTGGATTACCCCCGGCCTCATACGTTGCATGCGTTTTCGAGACAAACTTCACGCGCAAGTTAGACTTAATCCCGACAACGAGACACTGAAGGTATCGTACTCAAGATATAGGAACTTCTCTAAACAAATCCTTCGCAAAGTTAAAAGCAGTTACGATAGTAAATTACTTCAGGATAATCATCACAATACGAAGAAACTCTGGGGTGCGATTAAAAACATTTGCGACTTTCCACAAAAGAAAAGTGACTGTCAAGAACTAACAGCATCCAGTATTTCACCCAAAGAGGCATTAAACAATCATAACAATTATTTTTCGTCACTCGGCAAGAATTTATCTAATAAAATACTAGAAAAGCTTTGTACGTCAGAGGACGCTCTAGCTACTAACGTTAAAACTAAGAATTTTGGGTCAGAATCGTTTTTTATGATCCCTACCGATATATACGAAATAGACACGATAATACAAAGTCTCAAAAATGATAGCGCTCCTGGGCTCGATGGTTACAAAGCTCCCTTTATCAAAAATATTAGGTATTATATTTTAGAACCATTTACGTTTATTTGCAACCTTAGCATGACTACAGGTACCTTCCCTGAAAGGTGGAAAATAGCCTCAGTATCTCCTATCCATAAAAGTGGGCCGCCTAAAGATACTCCTGATAACTACAGACCCATATCCCTACTTAGTATCTTTTCCAAAATACTTGGAAAACTTATTAACAAACGTGTCGTTAGTTATTTAGAAAAAAAGGCTCTACTGTCAGAACGACAGTTTGGATTCAGACAAGGTAGATCTGCAGAAGATGCCGTTGAACTTCTAACTAACATAATTTCAAAACATGTAGATCAAGGCCGTCGTTGTTTAGGCCTATTTATAGACATTGCAAAAGCCTTTGATACCGTATCTGTGCGAATACTTTTACGCAAGTTAGAATCATTCGGCGTCAGAGGAACTGCACTACAATGGTTCTGTAGTTACCTAAGCAACAGAAGACAATGTATTAAAGTAGGAAATCAAGTTAGTGATGAGCAAGATATCTGTTTCGGCGTACCACAAGGTAGTATCCTCGGCCCTACACTATTTATAATTTACATAGATGGAATACTCGGTATAGATATCCCTAACGCTGATCTCATTTGCTACGCTGATGATACAGCTATCATATTTCATGGCATCGACAGGATTGAAGTTTATACACGGGCTGCAACAGGTGTTCGTAAACTTGCTGATTGGCTTGACTCTAACTTGCTAGCCCTTAACATCACGAAAACTAATTACATAGAATTTCGAAAAACACGTGCAACTGGTATACCAGAATGGAACATCAAACTTCATGCAGACTCATGTCCTTATTTCGACAGTTTCAACTCACGATGCCAATGTAGCAACATAGTTCAAGTTGACCAATTGCGATATCTAGGAGTCATTATAGACCAACACCTCTCATTTAAAATTCACATCACGGGATTAGCAAAGCGCACACGGAAAATTATTTATATAATGAAACTCTTATGTGATTCTGCGCCTAAGGATGTTTGTAAATTAGTTTACGTAGCTCTCTGTCAATCTCTATTAGGATATTGCGTTTTAGTATGGGGTGGATCAGCCCAAAAATTCATGATAGAGCTTGAAAGAGCGCAACGTGCTGTCTTAAAAGTTATGTTAGACAAACCTTTCCGTTTCCCAACTGACATACTATATAAAGAAGCAGCTGTTTTAGGAGTAAGAAAAATCTTCATATCCAAGGTTATTACAAAAATGTACGTTAAAGCCACGAGTGAAAACAATGTAAGTGAGCAGCAGAACAAACGTAAATTAAAAATTCCTACTATAGCCGTAAACTCCACTTTTGCTCAACGATTACCCTCATTCTTACAAACACATATATTTAACAAAGTAAGTGCATTACTTAACATCCAAAATATCAGTAAAACAGAAATGAATACTAAGGTCAGATGTTGGCTCTTAAAAATATCATATTTTGACGCAGAAAACATTTTAAAAATTGTTAAATAACACAAAAGTAAGCAAAATTTAACATACATTCACATACACACCCTGACACACACATACTTACACGCAAATATGTACAATACACAACCACACATATGTACTTTTTACTAATTTTTAATTTTTATACTTTTATTTTATTAAAATTCTATTGTTAGTTAATTATTCACTGGATACTATAAGTTATAAACAACCTGCATAATTTTGTAATGGTGCCCAAGACACAGGCTCAGCCTAGTTTGGGACCAACGGAACGTCATGTACTAGTTATGTATACTATGGAAATAAAGAATTTATTATTATTATTATTATTACTTCGCTGGACCACTTCAGATTTTAATGACTAAGGGTCGAGGCGCTAGAACCAGTAAGGCGTATATAGCCATTTTCGTATGTTTGGCCACAAAAGCGATACATTTGGAGTTAGTTAGCGATCTGAGTTCGGCGGCATTCATCCATGCCTTCAAAAGGTTTTGCGCACGCCGAGGTAAATGCACAAATATATGGAGTGACCAAGGGCGAAATTTTGTCGGTGCCAACAAGGAATTGTCAGATGCCTGGAAGCAAGCTGGCCTGCAACTTGATGGAGAAGTTGCTGAGTTATTAGCTAACGACGGAACTCAATGGCATTTTATACCAGCCTACTCACCGACTTTTGGAGGACTTTGGGAGGCCGGAGTCAAATCTATAAAATATCAACTGAGGAGGATACTCACTACCAATCTGACATTCGAAGAGATGACAACGGTTCTTTGTGAAATTGAAGCCTGTTTGAACTCCCGACCATTATGCCCAATGGACAACGACAACGTGCAGCCACTAACACCTGGTCATTTTTTAATAAGTGAGCCACCAGTTATAATACCAGATCCAAATATGAAGGATGTCAAAATGAGCAATCTGACACGTTGGCAATATACTAGAAGATTAGTGAACGACTTCTGGACGCGATGGCAAAACGAGTATTTGACTAGACTTCAACACAGGCCTAAATGGCTGAAACGCGAAGAAGAATTTAAAATTGGAGATATAGTTCTAGTCAAACATGATAATCTACCACCAGGCAAGTGGTGCATGGGACGAATAACAGATAAACATTCCGGTCCCGATGGTTTTACCAGAGTATACAGCGTGAAAAGTGGAGATCACGTAATCAAGCGATGTGTCACGAAGTTGTGCGCCCTACCTATAGATACAGATACCAATTAGTATTATAGTTTTGTATATTATGCACTTACGCCCACATTTCACAAGTCTTGTCTATATAATTTAATGCTGCATTATGAATGCGTTGTTGTGTTTTGATCTTGCATGCAGTTTCTAAATTTTGAAAGAACCATAGGTTCTTTGGTGGGCTGCTTATGTTGAAGCTATTTCATATAATTTCATTTTATTCATTATGATGTACCAAGTCCAATATAAATACCAATGTGCGTGAATACTAAATTTAGTTGCCAATAGAAATCATTCGGAACAGACGTGTTTTTCTCATTCCAAATCACAGTGCGAACTACAACCTTAACACCTTAACAATTATTATTATTAGCAATAGGTATTTTTGCCGAGTATGCTACCGTGGGTGCCTGGAGGCGCAGTCGACTTTGTCGAGATCTTATTAAGAAACCCAGATCCACGCATTGTATTTCGGCATCAGCAGAAAAGCCATAGCCAAGTCGATTTTTTTTGGATCAGCACTTTGGGAGCTATCTGTCCTTACTGTGCTAACTGGAATTTTAATCGATTTTGGTAAATAGAGATCTGCACAATTTTTCCAGTCTAAGATGTCAGCATTTTTTAGTATTATAGTTTGTTCTGGCATTTGGAATTAACGTGGGCCATTGAGATGGGGGCCAAACTGTCCTTCCTTTTATGAAAGATTCAATAGTGGCATGTACCGAATCTACCGGTGTTCGGGGTAGGGGTTTAATTAAGATAAACTAGGATAAAAGATTAAAAAGTTAAGTATATTTCGGTACTATTACAACTAATGAGATATATGGATGAGTATGAGTCGCGTGCGGACGATGACTTAAAACGTACTACTTGATTTTATTATTGCACAAACGATCGAACGATGTGCAGCGATGTCGCAATTCTGCTGACTCCAGTTTATACCTATTGTACGGTTGTTAACCCGTACATGCTCCCGGGGGAAGAAAAGATAGAGTTAGTAAAGTTCTAAAGATAAATGGATGATGGGTGAGGAGTGATGGTAACAGGGTGGAGATAAACAATCGTTATATTAAATACTAAATGATTACATAGGGTTAGTTATGATAAAAAGATTAAGGTAAATAAAGTCACTTAAAAGTCACAAAGGGTCACTGTAACTTAAGTCAGGAAGAGAAAACACGCGAAAGATTGGCGAGGAAGCACGGTCTTCCTTTCGTAAACACTCACTAGATCGCACACGATTTTGAGGATCACCTTTCACTAATTTATTACAAGACCTTTTTTCTCTAACCTCACAACACTCACTTATTACACTTTCTTTATCGCAACTCGGGTTTGGCAGCACAATCGCTGCGGCATTCGCAGGCATCGCCGCCGTGGTAACTGCCGCTTCTGTGGTTCGGCGGGATCTCTGTCGCCACCTCTTCCAGATGTAGATTATCGCAGCGATCAAGATTCCAAGTATAAGTAGATATGTAGCCGCATAATGATGTACGTCGTGATATGACAACCTGTCATTCAAAGGCTCACTCTGTTTCAACATCTCCATAACTTTTTTTATTGCTTCAAGCTGCTGCAAATTCGCCGAGCTATTGGGATCAATCTCATATAACGGTTCTGGTATAGAACTATTGATTAAGTGATTTATAGGTGATATTTCTGGAGTGTCCACTTTCGAGGCAGTACTAATCTGACTGGACATCCTTCTATTGGTGTGCACTTGAAAGCTTTCTGTTTTTATTAGACAGCCTTCCCCAACAAGCAACAGACCAGCATCCGTTATCTTAATTGTAGCAGCACGATTCTCACAGAAAAGTTTAACGTTACATTCATTGCAGAACAGAAACAATAATAGTTATTTTGCGAGTTTAACTCCTTCCAGTCATTCTTGCAAGAGGTAGTGATGGTTTTGCAAGTTCTTGTTCCAGGGATCGTTTCACACAAACTGTGATCGTCTTGAAGATCATGTACGGGCTTTCGAATGTGACGTAATATTGTCTCGGGGTTCTGTCTTATACATAACTGCAATTCGGTAGCCGTGATAGTTATATATGAGTCTTTTTTCATATTTATAGCCGCGAAATCTGATATTGTTGCTACAGTTAACATATTACCGTTCGAAATACGGGGAATTGCGATAAGATTGAATATTTCATAAAGATCTCTACCAATCAAGGGTATTCTTATCTCTATGATTAAGTATTTACCAGATTACTTTGCTCTAACTTTTAGCAAGCTATACAGATCGGATAGATGAAAACTGTTGACTGGAATTACTAAATCCTTGGGTATTTGAGCTGATATAGAGCTCAGTTGGGATCTCAGTTGTTTCGGCGATAGCAAATGGAAGTCCAATTTTCCGTTGTAAATGTCTGTCACTGTATCAAGTATAGAGTCTTGTATTCTGCGTAAACTATATAGTAAGTTATTGGCTGTGAACGACGAGGTTATAAAATCGGTAGTAAGAGATATGTTTCGTACTTGTAGCGAGAGATCTCGATATGAGTATTCCAGGTTTATAAGCTTCTGGTTTATCAATTTATGTTGTTTGCTAATAGTGGTCTCGATTCTTTTTATAAGATTAAATTCAGCTTCCACGACCGAAGTTTGGTTTTCCACAAATTATACAGATGATTTTCATTATTTCTAACAAGATCAATGTCCTTTTCATACTTCTCTGCAAAGCGCTGATCCAGCACTCCGAACAAACTATTAGCGATATAGCCTACACCGTCTAGTAAGCCGCGGCGCCGGCGCCGTTTCTCTCCAATTACAAATGATTCATTCATCATAACAATATTATCGTAACGTTGTATTTCGCCGAACTCGTGCCCAAGTTGTAATATAATACCATCGCAAGGTGTATTATGTATTCTAATTACACCGCATATTGTTTCAAGATATTTAATATACTTCCCAAGCGCCGCAATGCCTTCTTTATAGGGATATGTGTCATAATAAACAATTAAGTGCCAATCGTCTCTAATAAGGTGCATATTAGTGATTTGATCGAAGTATAAGCTATTGTTTTTCAATGGGGTGTAGTTGTAAGATGCTTCAGTGCTACTCAATAGAGATACGAAGAATAATGTCAGGGATAACGCCATAGCAAAAAATGAGACACGATTCGATTTTTTAGTTTTGGGCACTTTTTCTTCGACTATTTTATCATCAATGGTTTGGCTATTTCTATTTGTTGGTAGCAGAGATAGATTAACAATTGGGCGTTTCAGTAATCCATTCTTGGTTTTAAGGGTAACGACTCGCACATGCCCGTCGCCGCCGGGGTGTAGCTTTACTACGCGTCCTAAAGCCCATTTGCCTGGCGGAAGGTTTTCGTCTTTAATGATGACTATGTCATCAAGTTGGAGATCTTTTTGGGGTTGTCGCCATTTGGCTCTGGTTGATAGCTGAGAGAGATATTCATTTTTCCACTTTACCCAAATATCTTGGTATATTTTTTGTGTTAAACACCACCGAGTCCTGAGGTCTCGCTCCGTTTCAAATATGGTCAAATTAGGCCCGCTTGCTAAAAGTGAGTTGGGGTCAAAAAGTCTATATCTTCCGTGTCTTCTGTCAGAGGGCAAAGTGGCCTAGAGTTCAAGCAAGCCTCTAGTTGGGATAACAATGTGTTATATTCTTCGTATGTGAGTTTCTGCTCACCAACGACGCGTTTGAGATGATGCTTCAGACTTTTTACTGCAGCCTCCCAAAGTCCACCAGCCGAAGGCCACGAAGGAGCGTTGAAATGCCATTCTATGTTAATTTCAGAGGAAGAATAGATTATTTCGGGGTTAGACAGGATATCTGATATTTCAGCGTATTCTTGGCGAAGTATTGTGTTCGCTCCTACAAAATTAGTGCCCTGGTCGCTGTAAATATGTCCAGGAACTCCTCTTCTCGCTGCCATCCGCCTTAGCGCTGCAATAAATGCTGATGCCGTGAGATCGGAAACGATTTCTAAATGTATGGCTTTAGTAACCATACATACAAACACTGCAACATATCCTTTGGTAGTTTTGATACCACAACCTTTGCTCGCTTTGATTAAAACATAACCGGTGTAATCTATCGCGGTATGATAAAAAGGTCGGTATGGGATTAATCGAGATGGAGGTAAGTCACCCATTAGTTGATTTAGTAGTATAGGATCATTCTTCCTTCATTTAACGCACATCCGCAATCGCTTTTTTGTAGCCCTATTTCCTCGAAGTATACAGTATTTCTGTCTTATAAATCCTATGGTCATTTTAGCTCCACCGTGAAATACAAGTTCATGCGATTCGTCGATTATAAGATCTGCTAGTTTAGACTCATTCGGGATGATTATAGGGTGTTTCATATCGGGATGTATATTTGAATGCTTAAGTCGGCCGCTAACACGAAGTATTCCGCAAGCATCTAATATGGGGTTTAGATTCAATATTTGACTTTTCTTATTCAAGGGCTCACTGTTTTTGAGATGAGATATCTCTTTTAAAAATATTCTTTCTGAACATGCTTTATAACCATCTCCTTTGCTTTCTTTATATTTTGTAAAGTGAGGTAATGTTTACACTTTCGCCGATAAATAACAATATCGATGTATTTGTTTATGTAGGCTAATACTCGTATACTCTTTCTATACGTGCTATACTTCGTTAACAGTAAACTAATTATAGAATTGTTAGGGTTCATAATCGCAGTGTTAGCTATTGGTTTCTTTCTAAGATCTTAATTTGTACTATACGAAATAACTGACGAATGTTGTTCAGGGTTATAATTTGGCAGCCAATCGGGCCCCTGCCACCAAAGAGAGTGATTTGCCAGCTGGGCCGCCGTCAAACTCCGGGTAGCGCAATCTGCGGGATTATCTTTCGATTTGATGTATCTCCATCTATCCTTAGGGATTGCCTTGCATATCATTCTGACTCGGTTGGCCACGAAAGGTTTCCATTTTTCAGGTTCGCCATTAATCCATCCTAGCACTGCCATCGAATCGACCCAGGCATAAACGTGCACTCCGTAATTAGATATGGATAATATTATCTTTTGTATGAGTTTGGATAATAATAAAGCACCGCAAAGTTCCAAACGCGGTATAGAGTGATTCTTTTTCAATGGGATAACTTTAGATTTGCCTGCTACAATGGTCACGTGCGATGTGTAATCTCTCTGGATTTTACAATACACAACACAAGCGTATGCTTTATTACTAGCATCACAAAATCCATGTAGCTCAATAAGATCATTATTCTGAGTTTGAATCCAACGAGGTATTTTGATTTGTGATATATGAGGTATGTCAGCCTTGATATTAGCCCATTCTGAGACGATTTCTTGAGGAAGGGGTTGGTCCCAACCTATGTCTGACTTCCATGATTCTTGGAACAATATCTTGAGTTTTATTGTAACTGGTGCCAGCCACCCTAATGGATCAAATATTTTAGATATTTCAGACAGGAACTGTCTTTTCGTAGGGACCGCTACAGAGAAAAATTCGATGGGATGAAAGAAAAATTGATCGGTTTTGGGTTCCCACCGAAGCCCTAACGTTTTTGTGGACTCCAGTTGCTTAAAATTAAAATCTTGATTATGAGGACCATCATGACTGTCTGAGAGTTCTGATAAGTTTGAACGCCATTTTCTTAGATTAAAGCCGCCCGACTTAAGTAGATTAGTCGCCTCTATTTTGAGTTGTTTAACAGAATTAAAGGAATGAGCGCCATATAGAAGGTCATCCATATAAAAAGAGTGCTCCAAGAGGTCTGGAGCTAAACTGTTGGGGTAGGAGGAGGGTCATTAGAGCCAAAAAGAGTGCAGCCTTGGTTCCATAAGTGACTGTAGCTAGTTGATATTCCTTTATAGGTTGAGATAGATGGTTTCTCCAAATGATTTTCTGGAATTTTTGATGATCAGGGTGCAGCCATATATTACGGAACATTTTTTCTATATCTGCCGTAAAGGCGTACCTAAATTGCCTCCATTTCAAGATGAGACTTTGAAGGTCTTGTTGCAGATTCGATCCTCTACACATAAGATCATTGAGGCTGTAACCGCTAGATGTTTTTGCAGAGGCATTAAAAACAACCCGCAATTTAGTTGTTGATGATTCAGTCCGTTGAACGCAATGGTGCGATAGGTAACAATCTGGTTTTACGTCGACATGTGTCGTAACGGGTGTCATATGACCGAGGTGTAGGTATTCCGACATAAACAATTTATAGTCGCGTGCCAATGCAGGCTGCTTATTTAATTTGTTTTCGATTTGAAAAAATTGTGCAATGGACTTAGTCTTAGATTCGCCTAATTTCATCTCAAAGTTTTCGTTAAACGGCATTTTGACAACATAACTGCCATCTTCGCGCCTAAATGTGGTAGACTGGAACAACTCAATGCATTTTTGATCTTCTTCAGACATTGCTAAGGGTTCGTGAATATCCTCCATATCCCAAAATTTTTGGATATCCTCGATATTATTAAGGGTTACGTTACACTGGAACGTTTGACAGTTGCCGCTTAGGATCCATCCCAATTGTGTTTGTTGGGCAACGGGCAATTTACCTTCCGGTCGACAGATACCGTCCATAAGAATAGTGGAATAGATATCTGCTCCGAATAGTATGTCAATAGGCCTGCTTTTAAAAAACTCAGGGTCCGCTAACGTTATTTGATTAAGGGTAGGCCAATTTAGCTTGGATAAGGTATATCGAGGTAAATTATTTACAACTTTATTCATAATAAATACATCTGTTTCGAAAGTAAAATAATTTGTGAGCGACAAACATTTAATAGATATCATGCCCTTGCAGTTGTTTTCTTTGTTGCCTATTCCAGAGATATAGCCGTTACACTTTTGTCGCGGTAGTTTTAACAACTGAGCTGCGCTTTCTCTTATGATCGAAATTTGTGAGCCTTGATCTAAAAGAGCTCTCATCTCATGTAAGATCCATCTGCGGCTTGTACATTTACTATTGCAGTGGCAAGCAGAATTTCAGAGGGATGACTCTGCAGAGATGCGACTGTGTTACTTTCTTGTGGCTGTAAACATTTTCTATCCACGGCTACCTTTGACCCAGATCGTGGAGAGTCGGAAGACACGCTTCTTGAGGTAAATGATTCATGTAAAATAGTGTTATGTTCTTTATTACATTCTTTGCACTTTATTTCAGATAGGCATTTTTTACCTTCATGATAGTGTAAACAGTTGATACAAAGGTTTAAAATTCGCAATTGTATTTCTTCGTGCATAAGGTTGCATTTTCAATAACTTTTGACACGCGTGTATGCGGTGATCATTCGTGTCGCAAATTCGGCATAGCCTGCGTTTTCCGCTAACGACGGTATTGGACTTTGTCGATTGCGAAATGACCTGGTTTGTGGCATAGGTACTTTTAGGATTGTTATAATTGCATTTTTTATGATTAAAATTTCTATAAGATGATGGTTGATCATTATTATAACCTTTAGAAAATGGAGATGTATGGTTGTAAGACTGAGAAGATGACTTCTGAACGTTACTGTCTATTTTCTTTCGTGACGTTTCCAGAGTCATGAACTTATTTTCTAAGAAGCGTAGAAAATCTTCTAACACGGGCAACTCTCTCGGAGATTTTAGAGATTGGAGATAATTGTGAATACGCTTTAGATGATTAGAAGATTGTTGTTAAGTTGCAGATATATTCATAAGATTATTGAAATGAGATGTGAAGATCAGTCGCTTATTGTCGTAGCGATGATTGAGAATACTCCAACAGACAGGATAATTATCAGCGCTTATTTGAAGGTGTTGGATCAATTTCTCGGGCTCGCCTTTGATCTTACTCTTAAGAAACTGCATTTTTTGCGTGTTTGAAAGAGATGGATTGTTGTGTACAGTTTCAGTAAAAAGATCTTTGAACGAAACCCACTTATTATTATTTCCTTCAAAAGTAGAGATATAAAGTAGAGATATCTTAGAGGTACATTTCTCGATATGCGCGACGGACCACATTTTCTTATTGATATCCCGCTTGATCTCATTATAATGTTTCTCGTAATGAGTAAATTGTTCTTCGTATTCACAGTTTGAGCCACCTAGCTCATTGTCCAATTTCCAATGCAAAGAATCTATGGCAGCCCAACGTGTTTCTAAAGTTTTCAGAATATCTTCAAACTCCCACTTTTCCGTTATAAGATCAAGCTCAATATTCGACGTTGTTCTCAAAAAGGCCTTAAATTTAGTGGCTTGTTGCCTCAAGAGATCTTCTGATTTGTTCGACATGGAACTCTCGCTGAGATTGGGGTTCTGAGATGCAGGGTCTGAAGTTTGAGGTTTAGAAGAAGGTACGAAAGTTGGCGGTTTCAATTCTGTGGATAGAAGTCTGCCTATGGAAGGCTTATAGTTTTGAATGGCTACTTTGATATTGTTATATTTTTGCTTTACAAGATCGTATTGATTAGTACTGAAATACGTATGAGATTGATCACTAAAAGATAACAGATTCATATGGTTATTATGGAACTCCGTAAATTACTGTTCCAAGGTGTCCAAGCGACGACGCAGGTAGTCAGGGGTCTTCCGCTCTGCTGCATCTTTCTTAAAATTTATGTAAAGCCTATCAACGGCTTCAATGAGTTGTTGTTGGGTAGCTAAAATGTCGTCCATTTGGGCCATTATAAGGATAATAAAAGAGACCTTACTTGTATAGAAGATTCCTTTGGGATCGGGATAAATCAGCAACTATGTTCTTGCTATGGCAAGAACAAACCTGGGGTGTCCTTGCGTTCCTAGGATAACGCTCAGCAGGTTATGAGATGATGTAGTGCTCTCTTCGGCACCGAGGTCAAAGGGTGATAAACTGGCGCCTTTCTAAGGCCCCGAGATTAATCAGGATCAACAAAATGAGATTCTTGCGAGTACGTACGCACTGTAGTCCGGTTAAGTCTAGTTATTACGTTTCGCGAGACACGTACACAGTACACTATACAGCACACGCGTAATGGTCCCGCATCCGGCTCGAAGGACCAATGTTCGGGGTAGGGGTTTAATTAAGATAAACTAGGATAAAAGATTAAAAAGTTAACCATATTTCGGTACTATTACAACTAATGAGATATATGGGATGAGTATGAGTCGCGTACGGACGATGACTTAAAACGTACTACTTAATTTTATTATTGCACAAACGATCGAACGATGTGCAGCGATGTCGCAATTCTGCTGACTCCAGTTTATACCTATTGTACGGTTGTTAACCCGTACAACCGGCATCATTGTATGCTCTAGAACTAAAAAGTTTATCCTGTCTATTTTGTACATTGTACAATTGAAACCTTTGGAACTATGTATTAATAATATTCTACCACATACATACAACACTATCCAGCCCAAACTAAGCAGAGCTTGTACTATGGGTACTATACAATGGACAAACATACATAATATATAGTTTTTTTTTGTAAACACATACATATTATAAATAGAAACACCCAGACCAAGACAAACATCCATGTTCATGTACACAAATGTTTGACTTGTGCGGGAATAGAACCCGCGACCTCATGTGCGGCAGTCGGTTACACCAACGACTACACCATCGAGGCCGTCAGTTTTATAGTTATGTACTCAATGAACATTGCAACATTACTTATGAAGTACGACAACAAGTAAGTTAGATGTTGGATTGTCTCGATGCATACATAATTGATAAATTAAAATTATATAAACCCCGACTCAATTTCAGACATTTTAAATTAATCTCCCCCATAGGGCCTCGATCATCATCTCTCTAATACCTACTCATTGAGACCACTCTTATGAGCCCAAACACGCTATATCTGCTGTCAGTCGCTGAGAAGTTGGGTATTCCGCACACTACTACTATATACTACTAGTATTAGCTCAAGGTTGCCATGTTTTGAAAGTACCTACAAATAACAGAACGCCAAATTTCAAATCAATCGGGCCTATGAAAGTTGGTAAAACCTTTATGTCAAGTAGGAAATTAACTAATGATCTTCAAACGCCTGAACTGATCTTCATAAATTAAAGCTAAGATCGATCACATCATCTTTCAAACAAACAAAGAAACCGCTGCAAAATGGGCCCATTCGTTTGGGCGCTACGATGCCACAGACAATTTGAACAAGTTTGAACTCGAACCGTTTAATGAGTCTGCATTTAGTTATTTATTACTCAGGAACAATCTATACTATAGATATTGCTGTAGATCGCTTGACTAAGCAGACGTGTATATTTGTTTACGACAAAATGTATTTAAACAAATACAATTGATATAATTATTCCGCGGCGTAAGTAAATTTCGATAAGTGTGTCGCGAGTGAATCGTAATTATTGTTTACAAACTACAAGCATGAACTAATTATATATACTTTGAGTGACTAATAGTGTGAATCTGTGTTAGTATGTCTAATCCAGGATTTAGTCCGTTTAGCCGTAGTCAGTTATTACGGCGTAGTCCTCCACCAACGCCAACACAACAATGCTATCCTGCAGTGGAAAACCCTCCTTTGCCGAAGGACAACGAAATACCCCTCGATACGGTATCTACGCCGGAGATCCAGAAATGGATAACGACTATTGACACCCTATTAAGTGAGGTTTGTTCTATAGTCGCAGAGGGTAAAATGAACTCGAACCAGAAGCTCCGCGTCACAAATAATTGCCGTAAGGTCATATCTGGGACATCTCAGATGGCTGTTTTATACCAGTCTCTGAAACAGAAGGCTGTCCATGCTCACACCACCATAGAGCACCTGCAGGAACAGTCAGATATGTTGAACTCGCTCCAACAATTTAAAGATGATGTAGTCGATAAGCTAAGGCCACAAGAAAATACCTCATTTGCCGACATGGTAAAGAAAGGTGTCGATAAGTTTGTCCGTCCGAGTAATCTGAGTTCGCTTGCTATTTACCCCTGTGACAAGACTAAAACTAGCGACGATACTAAGTCCCTCGTCCAAAAAATTATTTCGCCCGAAGAACTAAACTTCGTGTTCGTGGACTTAGAAAAGTTAAAAATGGGGGTGTTATTATTAGCACCGAATCTAAAGGGGACATCGAAAAACTAAAGCAGTCAGAAAAATTTGTATCATCAGGCCTTACTGTCGAAATACCGACCAAACGCCGTCCTAGGATCACTGTTATTGGTGTGCCAGTAACTCTTAGTGAGAATGAGGTCTACGAATGCATATATGAGCAGAATCTGGCCGACAAGTTTCCGAACTCTACTTGTGAGTCCTTTTTGGGTACAATTAAGCTGAGCCACAAATCGGGTAAGAAAGATCTATAACTATGTCCTGGAGGTACCCGCTAACATCAGGAAAGCTCTAATTAACCAAGGTCGAATTTTTATAAATTGGACGTCCTGTCCAGTCAGAGACTTCACACTTGTGACTAGGTGCTTTAATTGTCAACAATACGGACATGCAACCAAATACTGTCGAGAAAGCAGCCCTTCCTGTAATCATTGTGGAGAAGTTGGACATTCCTTTAAGGAATGTAGCAAAAAATCATCTTCATCCATTTGTGCGACGTGCAAACGTTTTAAGAGAAAATGTAATCACCAAACTGGTGATGCAACGTGTCCGGCACGCAAATACGCAGAGGACAGGTACATCAATTCTGTAGATTATGAAGGCGCCTAAGAGCGCCAGCTATTGTATTATATTAGCACTTAGACACTAGCTTATCTTTTATATATATTTGTCAGCTTTTAACAGTCATGTCTCATCAATTACTCTGTGACTTAGATAGTTTTTCTATATCTGAAGTAAAAAATTGTAAAGTTGAAGAATGTAAGCAATTTATACCGGCTATTGAGAATTCAATGACAATACTCACTCAAAATATTCGCAGCATAAACAGAAACATGAATGGTTTTGAGGTTTTGTTACATAGTCTTGACATAAACTGTGACATTATTGTCCTAACTGAATGTTGGTTGTCGGACCAAACAATACACTTACCGTCTCTTGATGGGTATTCGCTTCATAAAACAAATATATCCTTTAACCAAAATGATGGTTTAGTAATCTATACAAAACGCAATTTAAATATAACTATAGAAGAACCTAGTTTCCACGCTTGTAATTGCTTATTAATTCGTATAAATCCCGATACAGTAGTGCTAGCTGTTTATCGACCACCCTCTCAAAGCATTGACATGTTTTTAGAATCTCTTAATATCCATTTAAAAAACTTGTCGTCGTATAAAAACATTATATTAACGGGCGATATAAACATTCACATTGCTGCTGAGAGGACGGATATACACGCACATACTATCTTAATATTTGCTCATTCTATGGACTTTTACCAGCCCATGACCATCCTACCCATCAAAGCGGTTCCTGCTTAGATCATTTCATTATAAAAACAAATAAACCTTCCATAACATTAGTCACTAACTCTAGTCTTACCGATCATCAAACTGTTTTGCTGAATTTACAATTATCAATACCTAGAAATAACTGCATGCTTAACTACACTAAAGTCAATATAAAAACACTTGGAAGTGACATAAATAGCATAAATTTTGATCCCGTTTATAATCCAAACGATGCAAATGTTTCGTTAAACTATTTTATTAATTCGATGCAAAGTGCAATACAAAAAAATACCTTTACAACAAACCTGTCTAGAAAATATAAAAACATCAAATCATGGGTTACGCCCGATCTCGTTCGTTGCATAAGACACAGAGACAAACTGCACCAAATGTCTAAACTCTCACCTTATAATACAATACTTTCGATATCGTATAAAAGGTATAGAAATTACTGCAATAATCTTTTGAAAAATTAAAAACTCAACATGGAAAAAATGAACTACAAAAGGCAGGTAAAACCAGTAAACTAGTTTGGAAATTTATAAAATCAACTACATTCCAGACAAAAACCGCTGAACAACCGTTTGAATTACTTCGTACGGAATTAAGCCTATCCGAAGCAATTAATAAACTCAATAACTATTTTGCTAACGTTGGTAAAAACCTCGCAGAAAATGCCTTACACTCTAGGAGCTCTTCTGCTCTGAATTTGATAAGGTCTTCTTCTACATTAAATTCTTTTGTTTTGTTAGATACCGACGTCGATGAAGTATTAAGTATTATTTCGGGGTTACGAGACGTTTGTGCCGTTGGGTGGGATAACATATCCAATAACATACTAAAAACATTTAAACACCAACTGGCTATTCCATTAACACACATTTTTCAATTATGCCTACAAGAAGGAGTGTTCCCTAAACTGTTAAAAAAAGCAGTGGTTATCTCTATATTTAAATCTGAGGACAAACAAAGTATAAATAATTATAGGCCTATCTCAATTTTATCAG
Organism: Catocala sponsa; assembly: GCA_963564715.1. NCBI lineage: Eukaryota > Metazoa > Arthropoda > Insecta > Lepidoptera > Erebidae > Catocala > Catocala sponsa. Next base: position 25,123,604 of record OY751333.1, on the reverse strand, counting down.
GCCTGTCCAAAATTCTTGAAAAAATCGTAAACTCTAGATTAGTAAGATACCTTGAAGATAACAATTTGCTATCGGAACATCAATTTGGTTTTAGACCTAAAAAATCAACTAACCAAGCAGTACATCAATTAACTAACTATGTAACTAGCAATTTGGATAAGGGTATGCACTCCATTGGTATCTTTCTGAACCTTGCTAAAGCTTTTGAAACTATTTCTTGCTCTATACTATTGCACAAACTTGAAACACTTTGAATAAGGGGAACTCAACATAAATTATTTGCTGATTATCTTAGTGATCGCTATCAGTGCATAAAAATTGGTCAGTCCACAAGTTCTGAACTAAAAAATAGTTCTTACGGAATTCCTCAAGGTAGCATTTTAGGGCCTACTCTGTTCCTTATCTATATAAATGACCTCTGTAGCTTGAAACTACAAAATGGTATCATAATGTCATACGCGGATGACACTGCGTTACTCTTCTCGGCAAAATCACGTATTGAAGTCTATGAACTCGCTCAGACTGGTTTTAACATAGTAAATAACTGGCTTCCCAATAATTTACTAACCTTAAATACTGATAAAACTAAATACATTTTATTTACAATGCGGAACATAAACATGCCAACCACTAATCCAAACATATACGCACATAACTGTACAATAAACACCGACATTGCATGCTCTTGTCCCACATTAGCGAAATCAAATAATATCAAATATTTAGGTATCACTATTGACACAAACCTGAATTTCCGTGAACACATCGATTTATTATGTACAAGAGTACGTAAATTAATATATATATTTAAGAATCTCCGTAATATAGCCGACTACACATTAATAAAACAGGTATATTTAGCTTTGTGTTAATCCATACTAATTTATTGCATTACTTCCTGGGGTGGGGCTGCAAAGTCAATTTTACTCCCTTTAGAACGTGCTCAAAGAGCAATTTTAAAGGTAGCCTTTCGCCCATTTTTATTTCCAACACATCAGCTTTATACGACATGTGAGGTACTAACTGTCCGACAATTATTTATTCTACACACAATACGGAAACAGCACACTGAACTCCCTTTTATCCCTACACCTTCAGATAAGAGAAAGAAATACCTGGTTTGTAACAAATCTCAAACTAGGCATGCATTTGTGAACAGATTTTATATATTCTTGGGTCCATTCTTGTATGATAATTTTAATAAGTTGCTAAGTATATACAGCGTCAGTAATAAAAATTGTAATGTTATGATAACGGAATATTTAGGTAAACTCAATTATGCAGACACAGAATTTGTTACAAATATTAAAATGATGTAATTATACTTTCGGTACCTAAGCATTTTATTGTATGACATAATTGCTTGTACGTATACAGGTAGTTTTAGCTTAAGTTTATATTTAGTTATATTATTGTTCAAATAGATATTTAAATAAATGTCCACTTTAAACTATATAGACAAGTGATCGCCTGAAACACAGGTCTAACCTAGTTCAGGCAAGTAGCATATAATAATTTAAAGATGTTTAATTATCCTTTCTTGACATAATAGATTACTATAATTATTATTTTAGTTATAAACTAGTTTATTAAGGCATTGAATTATTGTTAGATATTAAGATTTAATTTGTAGTTGATTTAAGTCCACAATTGTACCTACTCTTTTTTTAGCCGAATAAATTTTATGATTTTATGATTATGATATCGCTGACCTAGTAATATATTGGCACATCTGCAAAAAATGCGAAATTGAGTTTATACGACACACGGGTTTAAAAGTGCATAATCTACAAAGAGGTAAAACGGCACAGCGGTAGTTTCCGTATTCATCGAGAGAGGTCGTTAGTGTCATTATACCATTATTGTAGTTTCCTCCCGCACCCGCGTAAAATAACGGCTCATTGGTCAGTTGTGTGCGGGCCCAAAGAGTAAAGTAATTGCGGGCCTCTCAGCTGGATGCAGCCGTTTCCAGAACTGCGTTGACGTAAGTGACAATTGTGACATTTTGTAAATTAAGTTAATAAGTAAAAAAATGGCACACTTGACAAATGTGACGACATATTTGACAGATGTGACGTTACAATTATTATTGTCGGGATCTTATTGCCACGTATTTGACTGATGTGCCGTTTTAATTACAAAAATGAAGCTTATTGGTATTTATGTCATAAGTCCAATTGGTGCTAATATAATTATTTGGGTTAAAAGGAAGGTCGGCCCACTCTAAAACTGGATTCAAATAATTTATAATACATATAAATGTTCAAAATAGGTTAGAATCCACTTGTTTAGGGTGGTCCGACTTGCCTTCTAACTACTGTGTATATAATGATAAGTTACAATAATTTCAGTTGGTATTTTAGAAAAACAATACTTATTGAAATAATGGCGAACCGAATGCAGCGATTGGTACAACTAGGAAAAAAGGGTTTAGTTCCACCACCTTTTTCTAAACCCTATCTTAATTTAAAAAATGAAAGTGGTACGTATCTTTTCTAGATTTTTGGACAAAATAATTAAACGAATAATGATGAATGTCATCCTTGTAACAAATACATATTTTATATATAAAACAATAAATACGAATCACCTTATAATAAAGCATTTTTGAAGCAGAAACGCCGACAGGCCGATTTTTAAATAATACAGCTCAAGAGATTTTATTACAACTGTTGCAGTAAAATCTCTTTGGCTGTACTATTCGTATCTGGCTGATTTTGATACCATTAAAATTATGACATTTTAAAAAAGAAACGTAGAAACGATATCCCGCTATTTTTCAATTGTTTTTCTGTAGTAGATAGATAGAATGCTCTTTATAAAACTTGATCTGAATCTAGATTTTATCTAAAGTGCCAAGTTATTAAGTACTTGTGTTTTTAAGAAGTTTCATTTTCTTTATTTTGAAAAAAAATTTGATGTTGATTATTTTCTATGTATCTACCTAAAACTAATATACTCATTTATGACAATTATAATGTTGAACTTTAAGAACAAATGTTTTGTATGATTCTATCCAAATAAAACGTTTATTTTCCATCAACCAGTTCTTTTATTTCTTGACTTTCACACAGGATTTTGCAGGCTTCCGGGTGCATAAATGACATTTTTGGAAGTTGTTCAAAGTGGCAACGGCACAAATGCATGACTCTTCCACTTCGTTGATTTTTACGAGGTATATCCTGAAAACCTGAAGTGGAACTTTTCATCCCTGAATATGTATTATAGTCTATACTAGTAACCAAAGCCATAAAAACTGTACGTTTCTGTAAAATGTGAAAACTTAGATGTGCCAATATATTACTAGGTGAGCGATATTATATATATAATATATATATTACATATATATATATATATATAAATCAAGTGTTTCAAGTATTGTAATAAAATATTATTATTAGAATACTTGAAACACTTGATTTTTTTGTATTATGTAATTGTTTTGAGTTTTCACGATACAGGCTTTCCTAGTGTGAAAACTACAGAAGTATTTTTGTTCAATTTTGCCAGCGTTTCGCAAATTACTTTATTTTATTTTATAAGGTGTGTAGGGGCGATATAATGATGAGAGGTGTAAGAAATTATGGTCATATTGATATATACTTTCTTTACTGGTACCAGAAACTTATAATAGATATACTTTAATAAACTACATAATTACGCGACCTAGCTGAGCGGGTGTGGGGAGATGACTGCTGCGCTGCGCACACACACAATAGTGCGCCTTGTATATAAATTTGTAGCGTCAACAGCCGCTACAGGTGTTTTAAATTGATAAGTTTTCTAATTTGTTAAACGCTGTAAATAAACAATTTTTTTTTCATTTTAATGATGTCTATACTGTTAAAGGCAATTCTTTGAACTTATTAAGTAGCTAGTTAATCTTGTGTATTGTTTACAAAGATTAAGCTCAAGTAATCCTTTAGAAGTATTGGCATACATCTATCATCGAGTATGAAGTATTGGCATATATCATCATCATTATAAAGCTGAAGTGTTTGTTTGTTTGGTTGAACGCGCTAATCTCAGAAACTACTGGTTCGAATTGAAAAATTGTTTTACTGTTAGATAGCTTATTTATCGAGGAAGGTTATAGGCTATATAACATCATGCGCCGTCCCCGTGGGTTGTAGCGTAACAAACTCTTCAGCTTTATAATATTAGTATCGATTTACAGGCGTACCTACCTACTGTAAATTTCTAAAAGAGATAGGCAGGTGTTCTATACTAGTATATTGTCATCTGTTTTAGGTTAAATCTACTATTAGTGGGCGTTATTATAGTTAATCGAGTAAAATGTCAGAACTCCATGTAAATACTAATATTATAAAGCTGAAGAGTTTGTTTGTTTATTTGCTTGAACGCGCTAATCTCAGGAACTACTGGTCCGATTTGAAAAATTCTTTCAGTGTTAGATAGCCCATTTACCGAGGAAGGCTATAGGATATATATCATCACGCTAAGATCAATAGAAGCGGAGCACCAATGAAGAATGTATCAAAATCGGAGAGTATTTTTTCCTTTTGAGAGCTTCCGCTGCGTGAGCTGCGTAAACAGTTAAAGATTAGCAAAAATCATATATGACAGAATTGTTCCCCTTTTAAAGTTCTAAAAAAAGTCCGCGACAGCATATGTCTATCTTTTAAGGTTGGCTCACTATAACCATTTTTATGCTAACCAAATTTGTTCTAAAATAATGCATTATTTGCGAAGGTATTTTTATAAACATGATATTAATCCTTATCCAAATAAATACGTTATTCATCACGCGTATTTAATTTAAAACAAAATTGCTCTTTACATCATTCGATTTCAATGAATATCTTAGGAGAAATCGCAGTTTTAAAATAACATCGCAGCAAAATAATTACCCATTATAGACATAGTACAAACGATGTTTCTCCTGGTTTATTCTGCGTGATTACTACTGGTTCGATTTGAAAAATTCTTTTAGTGTTGGATAGCCTATTTATCGAGGAAGGCTATAGGCTATATAACATCACGCTACGACCCACGAGGGCGGCGCAGTAACGATAAACGCGGGTGAAACTGCAGGAACATCTAGTGTGTTTATATACAAACTACATTTTCGCGAGGTTGCGCGAACAGTTTGATTTAATCAAAAAATCCGCCGAATCCAAAAATTTGCTGACCTTGAAGATGACCCCGGTGACCTAGAAAATTACCTTTTCTGGAAAGATCTTGTCGACCTCTATGACATTTGTTCGAACACACCCCGCCTATCTCAAACCCTTAAGAAGATATTAGGGGTCAAAGTTTGTATGGCGGACATGTTTTTTTGTATGGAAGCCATATTCTTTTTCATCCCTCCTAAAAGTTGCCAGGGTTTTAGGAAGATTTTGTTGGAGAACGACTCCCGTAGATATCACCGCTTCCGAGATCCGATGGGGTACCACCACCAAGAGCTGACCTTCCGAAGGTCAGGCATTTTTTCCGGGCTTTTTGAACGATTCTCTATACGACGCTATAATTTTAGATTCGGATTCAGGGATCTTGAAAAATGGGGGGTCATCGATGACTCCGGTGACCTTGAAAATGACATATTATGGAAAGATCTTGTCAACCTCTATGACATTTGTTCAAACACACCCCGCCTGTCTTTAACCGTTTCAGAGATATTAGAGGTCAAAAGGAGACCGTCCATATTCGGCTTGCACGTGGACAATCGTTTTATAAACAAAGTAAAATATTAAAAGTATTGTTTTAATATATAAAAAATATTGGTAACCATCATTGATTTTTTATACATCAATGGTTACCATCCAGTAGTATGAAATTGACTTATTTTATTTATATATTATATCAAAATAAAGCACACAGCCTGGAAGCAATAAGGCAGTATTACTGCAACTGCATAGTCGGCCGAAGTAATGTTGGTTGCTGTGCTCACATAATGTCTGTAATATGGTACCTAAGCTGGGCAAGATATGAAAATGTCACTCCACCATCCCAGTTTTTGGAAAATATTTTAATAACTTATGAAGGTGATGGTGACACATGAAAATAAATATTTATTTTAAACATGTGTTTTATTTTATTATTTAACAAACTTGATACTAAACTTCAAAGAATAATGTTTTCTACTTAGTTTAGGCTACTCAAAATTAATATTGTTATTACAATATATTGTAATAACAATTTTTGAATTCTATAGAATTGTTCACGCCCAGGCCAGGATCCCATACAAGGTGGTCGGTCTCCTTTGTATAGCGGCCATGTTTTTTTGTATGGAAGTCATGTTTTTTTCGCCCCTCCTAAAAGTTACCAGGATTTTAGGAAGATTTTGTTCGAGAACGACTCCCGTAGATATCACCGTTTCCGAGATCCGATGGGATACCTCCACCGAGAGATGACCTTTCGAAGGTCAGGTATTTTTCCCGGGCCTTTTGAACGATTTTCTATACGACGCTATATATACTTTTTTTCTACGACTCTCCCTTGTATGACTTCTATTTCTCTAAGTGAGTGGTAATTTAACTTTATATAATATCGACGGTTCCCCGGCTATTTCAGCTAAGCGACATTTTGAGAAAGTTACAGGAGAGAGGTTTAAAGATATGTTTTTCGAAAAAAAAAACATTAAATAGAATCTATTGAGTGGATTTCAGTAAAATTAATACAGTATTTATAATTATGAGTTTAAATTATTCTTATTGCAAATATTAATAAAATTTAAATACCTATTATTAGATTACTATAATTATTGTTTTGGTTATAAACTAATTTATTAAGGCATTGAATTATTGTTAGATATTAAGATTTAATTTGAAGTTGATTTAAGTCCACTATTGTACTCTTGTTTAGCCGAATAAATTTTATTATTTATTTATTATTAACTAATAAAAATCTTTGTAGTTATCCTACTGTCAAGCAACGGTATTTTGTCAATGTATGCTATTGCTGTGTCCACTGTACGAAATACCCAGCAAAAATGCTTTTACCCAGCTCATTTATTTTATTTTAAAAGATCAAGAATTAATTAAAGTACAATTAATATGAATTCATTTAAAGAGTTTTATGTAAACATTTAATACGAATTAATTTTCAAAAATCTACCTTCTTTCTACATAGACACTTTAAAATTGGTACCTACATGTTAAAAATCTTGTTAAAATGATAATTAAAAATATAGCGATTGTGTCTATATTGAAATAACTACGTTTCAAAATCATTGCCACATGACACAATTTTTAAAGTAATTAGCTGGATATCGATAAAAACAAAATAGGTATCGATCATAACATTTTAGAACGGCAACCCTAGATTGGTTTTGGTTTGATTGTTTGATTCTATATACAAATGTACTCTGTGGTTTGATTTTAACTGATGTTTTGAGTTACATAGTAGATATTACATACATACAGTACCTAGAGTTGTATGATTTTTGTTTAGTTTATCACTATTTAAATGTATTATTATTTATGGAAATAGTTCTACATAACGAAACACAATCGAAATTGTATTTAATAGTAATAATAAGCTGGTAATCTTTCAAATTATCACTACTTACTACATCCTATTGACTATAATTTATGTTCCTATAGAATAAAGAAGTTATAGAAAGTCTAATGATTCTTTAAATTATTATATTATTGAGAATGACCTCTATAATATTAGGGCAAAAAATAATGTCAGTGAAGCTATGTAAAGGAGAGTTCGAAAAGGTCAAATGGCTTAGAGCTAATAACTTAGAAAATACATTCAGAATGATAACGTGAGTTTATATTTGATTCAATTTTAGAATATTTATTATTTTTAAATATTTAGTCTTATGCTTTTTATAGAATTTTAGACTCCGACTCAAGGGTAGAGTATGGTCTATTTCAAATGTAATCAATATTTTTGTAATTGCACTGATTTACAGTCCTCTGAAGCAAGTAATATACAATCAATTAATGAAGAACAAAACATGCAGACTATGTTTGAAACCAGGCAAAACTAAGATATTTGGTGACCAGGCATTTGATTATATCACAGCTATGAAAAATATACTACAGATTGAGGTACATACCTAGTTCTTTTTTAAACTATTGTAGTGGTAGCATAGATTTCATAAGAGTTGTATGACATTTGTAATGGTATTAACTGGAAAAATCCTAAAATGAGTAGCTTTGACCAGTAACCTAGGTAGAGAACTCTGTGTCACACATACACAGATTTATTTTCTTGGCCAATGCTCAGATTTCGGAGACCAGACACAAGCTCTTTTCATTGTGCCTGGCTTGCAGCTAATAAGAAATTAAGTAGTTCTGAAACGCTGTTCCACAGCAACTCAATATAAAGCAATTTGGCTGTGACCTTCTATAGGTGATATTTGCACATTTAGAATTCTCTATGAACTTTACCTTGCAGTGACAGAACCATAAAATCATTCAACTTTATAATATTATGATTAAAAAATAAAACACAAATTACTCTTAACAACATAATTAAATAAGTATTTTATTTGAGCATAAATTCATCATCCACTTTCCTTGCAAGATTCACTAGTTTGCCTCTAGAATATTGATCACAAACAGCTGGTTACATAGATTGCCACAGAAATCTATGTACCTATCCATACTAGCAATGTCAACCATCTAGTAGTACAATTATTACATTATAATGTGAACAGAAATATTTCAGGTAAAGGAAAATGATGGGAAACCGCAGCACATATGCACAGCTTGTGCAACTACCTTGGAGAATGCTAAACAGCTGAAGCAAACTGCTGAAGTTACACAATGGAGACTGGAGCAGGAATTAGAAATAGGTACCTACAGATACACAGATACTAATCACAAGGCGTAGGCAGAGGGATGTCATCAACATTTTGCCAACTATGATTTGAGATGCCACAGAATAGGCATTAACCCATTCAATGCGGCAACAATTTTTTCTTTCACTAGCCAGAATCGGCTCATATTTAACGTAAACGCCGATCGGCGTCAGCCGCACTTGATGAAATAAAAAAAACCAAAATATCTAAAAACTACTCATATCAGGCATTTCATTAGTAAATTCCAAAAACATTTGTTGTTATATTAATATAATATCTTTAAATTTGGGTAAAATATAAAACAACTATACATAACGCCGATCGGCGTCCTCCGAATCTGAGTATGAAAAAATAAAACGCCGATCGGCGTCCGTCGCATTGAATGGGTTACTGCTGTTCAACTAAGGCTGCATACAAAATGTGTATGGATTGTCTGATAGTTATCAATAATGGAGGTTTGTTTTACTAAGAATAATATGGGCATTGCCAAGTTTTCATTGGTGTTCGTTGGCAGCTCTCTAGTGCAATTTGTGAAGACAAAATCCTATTAGCAAAACAACACACAAGGCTATGTGACTACAATCTTCTGCAAGCCATATCTACTATTTTTTTAGAATTTTAAATTATGACTGCATATGATGTTAGTAAGTTCTATTTACAATTGGGATATTGTATTCCCACTTGTCATTATTACCTAATTAATTTATAAATGTTAACTTTTCTAGTGTCTACTGCATCACTGGAGCATGACTCAAAAGAAGACAGCAGCCATCACGGCGGTTACTTTGTGGAGCAAGGCGGGAAGTTTATACGTGAATGGACCTGTGGGAAATGTCGTCGCACCTTTGGCTCCCAGGTATATACATAGGTACATAATATTTGTTTCTAGTAGCTATAACATGTATAAAATAGTTTCTAAATGCCTTAAGCATGCTTGATTGTTAGTAATTACTATAAACTATGAACCCTTGCAATAAAAGTGATTAGTGCACTTCAAGATATATCCTAATACCACTAGTCCTCCTACCGATGAGGAGTTGGAGGAGACTGGCAATGCCTTTTATGGAGGGATGGCAACTTACAGAATACAATTATAAGTATAAATAATTATGATAATTATTGTTGTAAGTTTCATGGCCTACACTATTTACTATGTTTATCTTATCTTATCTTATGTGGGGGCCAGTCAGTGCAGACTGGCGACACTTCGATCCAGTGGGATCTTTTGTGTCGACACTCTCCCAATAACGACTGCCATAGATGTTCATGGCAGCCGGGACCAACGGCTTAACGTGCTTTCCGAGGCACGAAGCAGTCGATAATTGTCAATCAATACGCACATAATTTCGAAAAGTCATATAACTTCCGAAAGACAGAGGTGCGCGACGTGGGCTCGAACCCGAGACACTCTGCAATGCAGTCTGTTGGTCTCCCCACTGAGCTATCGCTGCTCTTTACTATGTTTAACTACTGTATAAAAAATGTAAGTAGCCTTACCTTTTTCAGGAAGCGTTTAATGATCACGAACAGCTGCCGAGGTGTCGAGGTAGCAACAAATGTTTTGTTTGTGAAACATGCGGAGTTGAAATCAAGTCCTTGACCAGACTGAAGAGACACAGGTAATTATCTAAATAAGTAACCTGGAACATTAGTACAGAATCTTGCACTGATAAGACAGGATGCAGTTTGGAATAATTATTTTCCTTTCCTATATAACAATAGCGCAAGCAATTTGTTCAAACCAAATGCTCAGATCCAGTTCGCAGAATACCATCTCGGGCATTTACCTCTCAAGAAACTACCAGAAATATGTACCTACGTATAAAGTCGCACGTCAATAAGACCAAGCTTATTGCCGTGTATCAGCCACAGACAGTTGTGCTGCTACAATCAGCAAATAAGTATCATAGCAGAATTCGATATTAATGTCCTTCCCAGGAATTGAACCTGGGATCTGACGATCGTCAGTAAACCTAAGCGCAAACTTAATTAATTAATCCAGTGGCATAAGTTTCTCTTTGCCTGATACTTTATGAAGTATGATAAATCATAGTTATGTATGTGCTTGTCTCCGAGTTATATTCCTTCAGATATCGACGTTGAGTAAAAGTTACGTCCTTCTGTTGAGGCGGGCAAACGTGATAAATACTACTTCGATACTTACATCCTTAGATTGATCCACACTGGCGAGCTGCACTTCCCCTGCTCCCAGTGTCCGTATCGCGGCAGAACTAAGTATGCAGTCATAGTCCACGAGCGAGCGCATACAGGAGTTCGGCCTCTAGCCTGCCCGCACTGCCCGGCGACATTCCTCAATTCATCAAACTTAGCCTCGCATAAACGGAGGCACTTGCCACCGGCTTACCATTGCCAAGTGTGTGCAAAAAGCTTTAAGTTTAAAGAGGTAAGGGATTATGACACTGTAATAATGCATCATTAATTGCCACTGCCTTTGTTGTAGATGCATTTGTGTCATGACGGAACTGATAGTTTAATATTATTTCTACAGGCCCTACATAATCATCTGGCGACACAACATAGTACTGCAAAACCTCACATTTGTAATTCATGTGGAAAAGCCTTCTCAACAAGGTTTGTATAGTGTCTATCAGTATTCTCAATAGAAACAATGTCTAGTATTGCCGAGGTTGTGAACAATATTATAGTCATACATTTAGTATTACCTATAACAGAATTCTTTTTTGATTCTGTTCATTGTGTTCAAAATAACCTTATAATGTTAAAGATACTAACTTGAATATTGTAATAACTACACTATTAATCTACTATCTATTACTAGAGTGGTAATACTACTTACTCTCATTACTCTAGCACCTAATTAAGCAAGTCTTGTTGGATAGCTAAATAAATACCCAAATTATTTTTCAGGAAAATGATATGCAGGCATGAGAGAAGGGTTCATAATCGTCCTAAGATGCGGTCCGGGATACTGCCTACATACTTACGACAGCAGGAAGAACCCACTTGATATAAACTCTACTAAACATACTTGGTTAAAATTTATATTTACTTTTGATGATGTAATAATTGAATTATTGACACAATCAATATACAATTTGAGTTTTTATATTAGAATGATTTATCAAATTTGATTGTAGATCATGTTATCAGGTCAATAGTGAACTAGTTGATCTGAAATATTGAGCCATTACATATTTTTGTTGAATTTCTAATGAGGCATATTTAGTTACAATATGTTGACAATAGTGCCAATTCTGTTGTCACAAAATTCTCTAAGCTTAACTAAAAATCACTAAAAATTTTTTTAGTCCTGTCACTTAACTATTTCAGAATACGAAATGTCATTTGAGAGGACTAAGCTAAATTTTAGTGATTTTTAGTTAAGCTTAGAGAATTTTGTGACAACAGAATTGGCACCAGTGTGTATTTATATTAAACATAATGTATTAAAACTTAGTTGTTTAGATTATAAAATTCAGATGCTGTAAAAAAATTTTGTTTATTAAGTCTCCAGTATTACTATTTCAGTGCCCCATAGTAATGCAATACTCTATAATTAATTTATATTAACAAATTTTTAATTAAGATTCAATTTTAATCATAAACTTCATGACAATTTAAAAATGAAATTTTAATAAATTATTTGTTGTTTTTGTTTAACAACCTGTATAATCCATAATGTGGTAGTTAAGGCTTGGAAACAAAAACAATGAACTAACCATATGTATAGCCTAACAATTATGAAAATGATTGAAAGTTTAGAAAATGCATTGACTCTACATATATTATTGTCTTCAATAAATGCAACATGAACTTTGAATAATTTTCAAACAAAGTTCAGTTTACATTGATTGATGAATTACTATTTCCATTATAAACAATAGATTTTATTCTTGTATTATCAAATTGCAGGGATAATGTTGAATAAGTCCACAACCGGTTATAATCGTAAACATAGAATATTTTTAGCCATTTAGGAAAAATAATGTAAGTAGGTAGTAAGTTTTCCTAAATGCTGAAAATGATTACCATGACTCGGGTCTGATCGAGTCATCATTCATCAGACCTGAATTATGGCAGTCAGTCTGACAGGTGTTGAAGGTGAACCAAACATGCAATTATCTGCATCACAAATAATTCCTGTACAGGGATGAAAATCACAATGTGCAATACATTGTCAGTGGTAAGGTGATCAATTTAGCCATTGAATCATAAAAACAGATTTTTATCTAATGCATATGAAAGTATATAAGGTACCTACATGAAAACATCTATTTTTAAAATTTTTGTCTGTCTGTTCCGGGTAATCACCGAAACGGCTGAACCGATTTTGACAGGACTTTCACTGGCAGATAGCTGATCTTATAAGGAGTAACTAAGGCTACTTTGATTATAGAAAAAAATAGGGTTCTGCGGAGACAAACACTTTAGTTAAAATCTACACGGACGAACAGCTAGTAGTACATAATTCTATATGGAATAACTAATGGCTAATTGCCGAGATAGGTAAACCTGAAGCCATTAGGATTAAAGAACTATAGTATAAACATATCCATCAAACACTAAAGCGGACGATTTGATCATTGATGGGTTCTAAAGAACCCATCAATGATCAAATTGTCCAATTGAAAAGTGAGTATTATAGTACCAAAATATCCCATATATATAAGTTTAGGTTAATATCAGAGTTCAAGTTGAATTTAGAGGAAACAATGTGGCCAATAAGAAATAAAATCTCTACAGCGGCTGGGTAAAGCATAATGACTAGTTACTGTAAGAGGTCAGTTAACAGTATAGCCATGTCACTAACACTGCTTTGTTTATCACAACAATGCAATGACCCTTTTGAAAGACTCTGAACTATCTTCACAAAGTATATTGAAAGGTTGGCTGAAATTGTGGATTATATGCTTAACTTTCCGAGCAGACAGTATTTAAATTTTCAAGTCCAATGCACTCATGAAAGTTTAAATATTACACTGAATTTATCTGATTGCACTGCCTGTATTCATGTATAACCTACACTTAGAGAATTGTCATCACTAACATGTTGTGGTGAAGTTTTAAATATAAAAACAAAATAAGTGTTTTTTGGATTTTATTTACTTACAGTCCTAACCGTCACATCACTTCTTGGCGGCCGCGCCTACTTTAGATTTCTTGGTACCACGCACCTTCTTCATCCTGTTCTTGCGTTCCTTACGCTGTTTGCGTGTGGGCCTCTTCTTCTCGTACAGGCCGTGGCGGGCTAATCTGTGCTTAGGCTCGAACTTCTTAGCTAAGTCCAACGTGTCGTAGATGAGAGCGAAGCCGGTGGACTTGCCGCCACCGAAGTTTGTCTTAAATCCGAACACGAACACAACGTCTGGCGTCACCTTGTACATCTTCGCCAGCTTCTCGCGGATCTCGGTTTTGCTGACAGTAGGCTTGCCCGGGTGGAGGACATCGCATACCATCTGCTTGCGCGCCAACAATCTACAAAAATACCAAAAACGTTGTCACACATAACCTGTCATGGCGAGGCAACAAGTTTTCTCAATGAATCTAACTTGCACAACTGTGAAACTCAATGATTTACACATATACCTGTTGGTCATGAATTTGCGCGTGCGAATTGTCGCGGTTCCTTCAGTCATTTTTAATTATTTTAGAGATTTCGGCGTAAACGACGCACGTGTCTCCACAACTTACGGAGAAAAAGAACGTGCCAATGTTGCAAGTACTAAAAGAGATATTTCAACTTGTATCATTTTATGTTTCTGTCAAACACAAAATCTTTAATATAATGCTTATTATAGTCAAAAATTGCTGGAAAATATTAAATCTTTCTAAATTACAATAAGTCTTCGAGTACAATATTATAGGAGTTATTTTATTTCAAATAATATTTTCGTATGTTTGCATTCAATATTGGCATTCATTATTATGGCAACATTTTAAAGTGATACATTCACTGATAAGTAATTGTTGAGTATTTTGGATGCATTCAAACAAATAAGGTTCCAAATCTTATATCACAACTATTTTTATATCAAATTATTATTATGAATAATACGAAAAAAAATTCATAAAAATATTATTTTTGTAACAAAACAAAACTTTACGCGTATTTTCAATTTGCGTATCACGATTGACAAGGTGCTTGAATAAAACACTTCATCTATTCAGTAGGAGTGTATCGCTGTATTTTGTAAGGCGGTGTAGGTCATATTCAATATTATAGGCTTACTGTAACCTTGACCTTACTTTATTACGGTATCAACATTTTCTATTTATTTACGTTACTGAAATAGCAGGCATGCCATTATTCACAGTAAAACGATTTAGTTACGCAGACTTATGTACAAATTAATTTGTAGGTAGGTTTGTTTTCTTTTCAACTGAGACAAAGAACTTTTTAATTCTGTGTATGTACAAGATAAATAAAATAAGGAAAGTAAATAAAAATAGTTTTAATAAGAAATGTTGAACTAAATACATGATACAATATAAGTTTGTATTTTCGATGGTCAATTACATTATAGCTTGTCTCATTATTCCCAAACACCTTGGTCGTAAAGTATTTACTTTACGACCAAGGTGTTTGGGAATAATTACATTTAACTATTTAGGTACTGTAGGTATTTACCTACAGTACCTAAATAGTTAAATGTCATGGGAATTCGAGGTCGAGATCATAATGTCAGTAGTATAAAGTTAATGAAGTGATCATAATGGTTGTTTAAAACAAGAATAGTAATGGTACCTACCTATGGGTACGCATCACGTTTTATAATGTCTTTTGTTATTTACGAATCGATATCTATTCGTGGTATTATTCTACAATCCACACATACTTGATAGTATTATTATTAACCCAATACATCTTACGGGTGTGGTACATAGGTACTTACATATAATTTATAAATTAATTAATTTTGTTTGAAGACTCCATAGATTTATAATATTTATTTAACGAGGTAGGAGTCAAACACACGGTCGCGAAAATAGAAGCATAGATAATAATATATTATACCTATATTAAACACAAACTACATTTTAAACTGTGTTCCTACTAAGTGTTTGTCTCGGAGTCGAACCAAAAATCTTCACGATAAACAACCTTACTCCAATTTACACTTGCAACCACATAGTAATATGGATATATGGACGTAAATTAAACGGCTACAAGCATATTTTGCTGATCTCTATCAGTGCCACATTAAGCAACTGCGGGGCAAGTTAAAATCATCGTGAAATGATCTGATCTGGCGGGACTTGAACTAGAAAACAAATTTACTTGGCCTTCTGTTGCTCCAACGACTCCAATCTATCCGTGAGATTGGGATCATCGACGATTCGAACTGCCCGTCTTTGTAGGGAGTCAAGTGGGTCGAGCTGGTATTTGGGGGCCCCTGCCCAGAGACGTGAGCAGTACTCCACGTGCGGCCGGACCTGTGCTTTATAAAGCACAATACGTTGACCTGGTGTGAAGTACCACCTGGCTCTGTCTAGTACACCCACCTTTTTACTCGCCAATTTAGCTTTGTCCTCCAAGTGACTCCCAAACTGGACTTTATATGAGATTTCCACGCTGAGGATCCCAATACTTTCGGAGATACGGAGAGTAATTATATTATTTAATATAATTTATATGTATAATTTTAATAATATTTAATACGTACTCTTAGAAACGCAGCTTAATAATTATTATAAGTACCTACTCACATTCACCTATAAAAATATTATAACGATAACTTGTTCCAGTTTTCTATGACGCAAATTCTATTCCAAGGCAAATATGTACAAAATGAAGACATATTGACAGACAATTTATTATATTGTACACTAGGGACCTGACATCATTTGCGTCTGATGTTTTTGTTCGGTACATAATATTATAATATCTTTTTATGGGCAAAGAATAAACTAGTTTGTACCAATATTATAGCAATATTTATAAATTGTGCATATTGCTATTAGATTTTTGCAGGCGCTTTTACTTTGTCACATATTTATTAATATTAATTATTTTTTAGTGTTTTGGTTAATGAAAAGCGTATATCTAAGTTAATAAATTCATCCTATAAATCTTCAACGACTGCTAATTATGTCATTGTTATAATAATTTATACTATCGATGCTTACTCGCAGACGCGAGCGTACAATGATTTCAAAATATCAAGGCAGCGGATTATGCAATTCATAATTATTCATATGTTTATTCTTGTTGTATTTAGCCGGCCATATTTTATCATGAATGCGAACGTGAGTCTCTGTTCAACTTCTTCACGTTTAAAGAGGATTACTAATAAAGTTTTGTAATAAAAATCATGACTCAATTTGACCCAAGTGACACCATACTTAAGTAAATGTATTCGAAATTAAGTCTATTATCTATTTCAATTTAGGTTCACTTTAGGTTCGGTGCTGAGTTAAAGTGATTTACCGCGCTATTATTAATTTACGACGTGTTGTGGGTACGATACACGCGTGAACAAAATCAATTTGTATTCTCTAAAGAGCCGATTATATCGTTAGAACTATTGTATCTTAAATACGTAGACTCGAAGCCTGTATGTTCTCGAATGTATCGGTAGTGAGGAAGTCCATTAGGTACTCATCAACATTTCGCCAGTTATGTTTTAGGCAGATCCTTTGCCGTCTACCTATTACGTCTGCCTCCGTGGCGCAGCGGTAGTGCATATGACTGCTGTACGTGAGGTCTCGGGTTCGAATCCCGGGTCGGGCCAACAAAAAGTTATTGGGTTTTTTTGTTAAGAAATCTCAATAGCAGGCCGGAGTTAGGAAGTTGGCGGTGTTAGACATCCCCGTGCCTCGGAAAGCACGTAAAGCCGTTGGTCCTGCGCTCGATCTTTCTCCGGTCGTGTCGGATTACCGTCTCATCGGATCATAAGAGTTAGGGAACAGAGAGTGCACTTGTGTTTGCGCACACGCTTGTGCACTATAATATCTCCTGCGCAGATGGCTAGTCTCCGTTAAGATTGGCCGCCGTGACCGAAATTCGGTCTGGAGGACATTATTATTATTACAAGACTACGCTTCGTGTTGCTACTGATAATAACCTTACAGAATAAGGCGATATCTGTTTGCTCTTTTTAGGATTTAAACTCAAGACGATGATAGTATCACCACTAACTTATGGTACGAGATCAAAAAAGCAGCTAAATTAAATGCAGCTATGGTTAAGTATTCGCGTATTAAGATACTAGATGTTCCCGCGGTTTCACCCGCATTTATCGTTACTGCGCCGCCCCGTTAGTCGTAGCGTGATGTTATATAGCCTATAGCCTTCCTCGATAAATAGGCTATCCAACACTAAAATAGTTTTTTAAATCGTACCATTAGTTCCTGAGATTAGCGCGTTCAAACAAACAAACAAACTCTTCAGCTTTATAATATTAGTATAGAAGTATAGATTACGTAAATGTAACACAGCGTGTAGGCACTACACTCAGGAAGCCAAAAATGAATATTCTGCCTATGCTTGCAATATTTTCATCTTTACGTCACAACTACGTATCTAGGCTCTGTTGCTAGACATAGCCAATTTCATCAGACCCCTGACCTGTAAAACTTTTCCCTCTAAGTCCCGTTTTTATTCGTCGAAAGAGGGGAAGGGTAGGTCAAGTCTGAGTGGTTAGTGGAGGCGCCACCCGGTCACCCCGTATCGATCGAGTTCTCATGCCGGTATATACCATTAGGATACCGTTCTGAGTGCTTGTGTCTTTAACTCTCCGAAGGTTATAATCAAGTAAGTAGAAAAACACAGTTATTATTACTAAGATTAAGCATTTACATTACGTTTTAATTTGTCTGCATTATAATATTTATGTGATTGTTTGTGACAGTCAGCTGTTGCAATTTGTTTTGATTCCCGCGCGAGTCGTGTGTTTTGAGGTGTAGTTATTATTTGGTCTATTATTATATTAATAGGTGTTTGTTTGACCTTTTTACGTAAAGAAGGAACTACGATGTGACCTTCTAATTTAAACGGTGGTAGTTGCATGTACTGAGCTAATTTATAGATTATTGTGTTCGGGTTTCTTACAAAATTATTTTGGTTTTAGTAAGCTTTTATTAATTTGACGTCTAAATATGTATGTCTATATTTTGTCGTGTATTTAAGAATTAATCCTATCCTATCCTAATCCTAATCCTAACTAATATTATAAAAGCGAAAATGAGTTTGTTTGTTTGTTACCTTTTCATGCCTAAGCCATTGAACCGATCATCCTGAAATTTTGCATGTAGGTACGTTCACAGGTGTACAGAAACGGACATAGGACATTTCATCCCAAAAAAATTACTGTTCCCGAGGAAAACAGAAAAAAACGTTCTTATTATAATAGATGGTGCCACGTGTCTTTCGAATCATGATTGAATTATAGTATTACAAGCAGAGTACAACCCGAATTGATTTTCAAAGAGTAATATTTAACTGCACAGCAAAAAAATACTAATTGCGCAGCAAAAAAAGCTAATTGATCAGCAACTCATGGCCAGCAAACTTTAAAGAGATCAAACTAAGTCGACGGAACCCCGCTTCGCGGGGCTTCTATTTTTGGGTGGGTTTAAAAAAGGAACCTAACATAACCTAACTCTTCCAAGACGGAATGCAGTGATTTGAGGCGTATAGATGCTCGTTATGCTGTGCAATATTTGCTGATCATTATATTTAATCCAAATTCTAAATTATCGCGAGCGAAGGCGCGGGCAAAAGCTAGTACTATATAATTCATAAATACTATTCTTGGATATGCATCGATTGTTTTGCTAGACATAGTGTCGCCTAGAATGTTGTCTGGGTGCCGTCGTTGTTCAGCAGATTAGTCGTTGCTAAACTTTTATATTTCAGTATAAAAGTAACAGTTTAGCATATAAAACGGGTTCACCGATGTAGTCAGCTAACTGAATTTTATCTAGATATTGCCCGCGGTTTTGCTTGCGTAAATGTAGGTTTGTAACAGTATCTACTCTTTCTGGATGAATCTCTGTCTTTTCTTGTTCCCCAGACAACGTGTAAGCGAAATTTCATGTTGATCGGTCGAGTAGTTAAGTCGTGAAAGCGTAACAAACAAACAAACAAGATCACATTCGCATTTATAATATTAGAAACGATAAATAGATATATTATCTTAGCTTGATCACGCAGCTTTAGTGAATGCAAATTCTGTGGATAAGATCGGGTTGGGTTGGGTAAAGTTTAATCGGGTTTTCCTATCAAGTAATTCTTGGTAAGAGCACTGACTGTGGAACTGTTGGCAGTAGACGACAGTAGGCTTGGTCCCTGTGGTGGTACTTGTTACTTAAAACTATGTAGGTATATTTGGCAACATGCAGGTGCTATACAACTCTGCACACACTATCGGAAATAATATAACTAGTAATCAAACATCTCCCTGGAACAGTTCAAGTTCTCTGTACTACTAGGAATTTCTTGATGAAGGTATCCGATTGCACCGTTTTCGACCCGGGAATCGAAGCCAAGACCTAAAGCACAGTAGTCGTATTCACTACCGCAGCGCTAAGAATGCAAATTATTAACCGACTTCAAAAAAAGGAGGAGGTACTCAATTCAATGTTTTTTTTTTTTTTAATAAGTGTAGCCTTTTTCTTGCCACGGTCCGTATTACTCCCAAGTGTACTGGCTTGGACTTCTACTTAATTATGGTTTCCTTAAATTCCTGCGGTAAAATATTATAAATGCGAATGTCAATTTGTTTGTTGTTACGCTTTCACGCTCGTTGTCAGGGGTACAGAAAAGGACATAGGGTTTCATCCAGAAAAACACTTTTGCCGAGGGATAGAAAATTTACATAACCACATTTATTTTACACAAGCGAAGCCGCGGGCATAATATTGTCTAAGATAATTCACGAAGCAAATACAAGAATACATAGATAGGCTTTAGTCTAGTTTGGAGTAAATGTTACCAATAACTTTGAGATTTTAATATTTTAAAGAATTGTCAAGTCGGCCTACCCTTACTATCCTACCTGGCTGCGTGGTAAATCAAATCAAATGAAATCAAAAATAAATTTATTCAAGTTAGGTTACAAGGTAACACATAATTATGAATGTCAAAGTTACACTAATTTTTTTCTGTCAATTTACATTTACTGCCACGTTCAGCAAAGCAAGGGTGTAGGGCTCATGAGAAGAACGGGCAAGAATCTCATGACCACTCTTTTTTCACTACGAGCAGCAATACAGCTTATAAATAAGGCTGATATTTCTTTTAATTTTTTTTTCTTAAAGGGTAGCTCCCGCCCTAGGTATATGTCCTGTGTCGCGGGGGCCTTTACAAACATTCAAACAACGGACACAATGAAAATCCCGCCTTGGAACAACCATTTGTGGATCACACAGAGAACAATGGAACAATGGTCAAATCGTACCTGACGACGACCCGACATGTATATGAAAAAATCCGTTATTGTTTTATATGAAAAAATTTTATATGAAAAGTTCGTTATTGTTTAAGATTTTAGGAAAGATGTATATATTTTTGTCCTGGCTTCATAAACAGATATTTCTTATATCTGTTTATGAAGCCAGGACAAAAATATATACTTTTTTTTATATTGTATTTTATACTTTAACTTATATAATTTTAGAACGCATATTTTCATTTCACTTACGATGCGATTTGTTTCTTTTTCACATACTTACTATAAAGTTCAATACCTACTCAATACTTGCAATTATTTTCATATTTTCGAAGAGTTAGAGCAGCGATAGCTCAGTGGGGAGACCAACAGACTGCAATGCAGAGGGTCTCGGGTTCAAATCCACGTCGCGCACCTCTGATTTTCGGAAGTTATATGACTTTTCGAAATTATGTGCATGTTGATTGACAATTATCGCCTGCTCCACGCCTCGGAAAGCACGTTAAGCCGTTGGTCCCGGTTGCCATGAACATCTATGGCAGTCGTTATTGGGAGAGTGTCGACTCAAAAAATCCCACTGGGTCGAAGTGTCGCCGGTCTGCACTGACTGACCCCCATATACGATAAGATAAACAGTGGCACAAATTAATAAATACGTAGAGATCAAACCAGTTAATATGATTTTTTTATGCAATTGATATTATTATGCGTATTATGTAGTACCTACCTACAAAGTAGCACAGCGTTTTGTTCACGATATTAAAATATTTAGACTTCTTACACATTATTTTCATACAGGATGGTATTAAATACATGACAATAAACCAATCCCACTCCAGTTTGTTTCTGGACATGGGAAATAAAAACCAGGTACAGCTCCTATAGAAATTTGGCCATTGTTCTTTTTGTTCCGGGTCAGGATTCGAACACACTCGGCGCGGCGGAATGGTAGTGGCGAGTTGACCATTTAAACCACTACGGTACCCGTGCAGTCTTGTCAGATATTATAATATAGTGTTAATGTAATTGCTTGCTGTTTTTAGACTGGTTCAATGTTATATTGAATTCTAATTTTTTGTTTGTGCCAAAACAGGCGGTCACAGTTAAGTGAATAAAATCAACACTTTTTGTTTAATACAAATTTAAAATATACATTTACTATAACAACGAATGTGTTTACAATTACTCCGAGTAATAAACTTAAAATAATTAATATTTTCGCCTACAAAATAACTTAAATTTGTACAAAAATGCAAAAACGTAAGCTCGTGTTACGTGATTTTTAGATTATAACAGTAGAAATCTATCCTATTTTACAGCTTAAACGAAACATAAATAGTTATATAACAATTTGTCGGGCCCAAATATTTAAGTTATTGGTTGACAATAAAGATACATATTTATCAAAAAAGCACTTCAATATTCAAATCCTCCATATAATTTTACTATCGCGGCCGCGCGCCGATTTGAATATGCGCCGCACGAGCTCTGTCATTATCTGTCTTACCTACGCTCGGCGCAGCCTTAAGCTAATCCGAACTGTCTGGTAGGTAACGACGCGCGATGGTACTAAGACAATTGTGGGTGGGGTTGCGGGGAAAGGCGTGGGCAGTAAATATAGGCGGATCGTTAGTAGTAGACTATAAAGTATAAGTTATATTATAGCAATATGCACGAATGGCGCAGTTGTTGAAGTGGTTGCTTCGCCCCTACCAGTGCACCGAGCGTGCTGAGTTTGATCTCCACAAGGCACAAAAAGGATAATGATTTAGCTACAAGAAAATTGGCAGTTACCGCTTATTATTAATACCAATTAGTAAAGTGAAGGCAGACATAGTTTATTACTTACGACACAGAGGAGAACCATTACAAAAGGAAAATAATGAAATTGATCGTTGACTCCAAAGACAATAAAAATACATTTTCAACCGCATAAACGTAACAAAACAGTGTTTATGCTATCCGCAAATATGTAACCTTTTTTTCCGATGCTAAGCAATTTCTATAGCATTTGTCTTTCATACCAGGGGGCTCTCGCCATGCCGACCTTTCTATAGGTATTCGCTGTGCTGATCCTAACTAATATTATAAAAGCGAAAATGAGTTTGTTTGTTTGTTACCTTTTCACGCCTAAACCACTGAACTGATCATTCTGAAATTTTGCATATACATTGTCAGGTGTACAGAAACGGACATAGGCTACCTTTCATCCCGAAAAAAATTACTGTTCCCTAGGAAAACAATAATAACGTTCTTATGATATTAGATGGCGCCACGGGTCTTTCGAATCATGATTGAATTATATTATTACAAACAGAGTACAACCCGAATTGATAGTCAAATTCTAAATTGACGCGAGTGAAGCCGCAGGCAAAAGCTAGTAATATAATAATCCTTACTTCCTTACTAATATTATAAATGCGAAAGTAACTCTGTCTGTCTGTCAGTCGGTCTGTCTGTCTGTTACCTTTTCACGCTCAAACCGCTAAACCGATTTTGATGAAATTTGGAATGGAGATAGCCTGAGAACCTGGGAAGGCTATATAACATCACGCTACGGCTAACGGGAGCGGCGCAGTAACCACAAATACCACTAACGCGGGTGAGACCGCACCGCGGGCACAGCTAGTAATAATCCTTACTAATATTATAAATTCGAAAGTAACTCTGTCTGTCGCTCTGTCTGTCTGTCTGTCTGTCTGTCTGTCTGACCTTTTCACGGCTAAACCTCTCAACCGATTTATATGAAATTTGGTACAGATATAGTTTAAAACCTGGGGAAGGACATAGGCTACTTTTTATTGATGTAGGTACCACGCGGGCGGAGCCGCGCGCAAAAGCTAGTATATAATAAAAACATTTATTTCGGACATAATCCATATGAGTTAGTAACAATTTACTTACAAACTATGTTAGTAAAAAGAAATAAATTATGTAAGTACCTATACATTACAGTTTTCCCGTAACGATGCGCACCCAGTGTGCCTGTATGGGACAATCATTACGGGAAGCTACATTACAGCTAGTGACCGAAGAGTGTAGAAAACCTACGAAACGTGAAAATACAACACAAGATTTTTAGGCCATGACCTATATATAAGCTGCAGGTAAAAGTTCAGACAGAACCAGAAAAATCCAATTTTTAAAATATGGTGGGGTACAGGTGTTTCCAATATAAACTGATTTATTGGGTCCTACATCCTTACTCCTTACTAATATTATAAATTCGAAAGTAACTCTGTCTGTCTGTCTGTTACCTTTTCACGGCTAAACTACTGAACCGATTTAGATGAAATTTGGTACAGATATAGTTTAAAACCTGGGGAAGGACATAGGCTAGTTTTTATTGAAGTAGGTACCACGCAGGCGGAGCCACGCGCAAAAGCTAGTATTGTATAAAAATAATAAATTAGATTAAAATCAAAGATTTATAACATAGATTCGCAACTGCGTCTAAATAATTATGGTCATCTTTCTGGATCGTTAAATTGTCATTCGACAAAATAAATACACTTTACAATTAGCATACTAGGGCGAAATGGGTACTTGTAAACGCAGTTAATCTTATCAACAAGAGAAATTAAAGAAAAACAAGGGTACGAGACGGATTTTATCTAATCTACCAAAAACATAATAACATCAGGCTTGGCTTCTTCTAAAACTTATATTGTTACTAGCTTTTGCCCGCGGCTTCGCTCGCTTTAATTTAGAATTTGACAATCAATTCGGGTTGTACTCTGCTTGTAATAATATAATTCAATCATGATTCAAAAGACACGTGGCGCCATCTATTATCATAAGAACGTTATTATTGTTTTCCTCGGAAACAGTAATTTTTTTGGGATGAAAGGTAGCCGATGTCCGTTTCTGTACACCTTTCAACGTATATGCAAAATTTCAGGATGATCGGTTCAGTGGTTTAGGCGTGAAAAGGTAACAAACAAACAAACTCATTTTCGCTTTTATAATATTAGTTAGGATTAGGATTAGGATAGGATTTATACATGCATAAGTATAAAAATAGTAAAACTAAAAGGGTTTTTTGGAATATAGCGGTTTTATTTCTATCATAAAAATATAGAAGTAAAGTAAAGTATAAAATATGTGTGTATAAAGTAGTGTGAACTACAGAAGTACTAGATTTAAAGAAAACTATAAGTTTAGTATTTTTGTACTTCACAGTAAATAGGTTTAGTGAACATCAACGTCTTTATTTGATTACCGAGTCGACCTTTCGAACTGTCAAGGTTCACAGATTCAACGCCATGAAATGTTATGTCGAACAAATTAATGGCTCTTCTTGACCCAAATCGGACTGGATTTAGGATTATTGCTTTTGTGTCTCCTGCCAAATTGCTGGAATCTGTATATAAATATTATTTATTTGATTTAAGTTTAATTTTTGTTATACACGAGCACGCGTTGAGATTAGCTACTTGTAAATAAACAAAATCCAAACTAATATTATAAATGCGAATGAGAGTTTGTTTGTTATACTTCACGCCTTAACTACTTCGTCAATCATCTTAAAATTTCTTATACACGTTGTCAGGGGAACAGTAAAGAACATAGGGTACCTTTCATCCAGAAAAAAGTGCTGTTACAAATCTACATTCACGCGAGCGTAGCCGCGGGCAAAATCTGGTAAAATAATAAAATAAAGACTTGTGAGTTATGTATGTCAGTATGGTGTAAAATATCTTGTGTGTCTTTGAGGTCAGAGGTGTACTGCAGTACCCGCATTTAAGTCTATTATGTTTAAGCCTTATATAAGGGATTAAATATAATGACCACGAAAAATACTAATTGCGCAGCAAAATATGCTTACTAAAATATATCATAACGAGCACCTATATGCCTCAAATCACTGCATTCCGTCTCGGAAGGGTTATATTAGGTTCCTTCTTAACCCACCCAAATATAGGAGCCCCGCGAAGCGGAGCTTCGTCGACTTAGATTGATCTCTTTAAATATATGTATTTTGCTGTGCAATTAGTATTTTTTTTGCTGTGCAGTTAAATACTACCCATAATATAATAGGAGGATAGCTTATTGTCGTCTTTCAGATGTGTTTTTGGACTCCGCGCTACTATAACGATAAACCTAAAAAAAAAATTTTTTAGCTTTTAGTCTTCATTGTGGTTTCGGCACATGGAATAATGGACGACTAAATCCCCGCTTAGGCGAACTGTATAAATTAAATATGGCTTTTGTTCAGTCGAGGAACTGGCGCAGTGATAATGAATGTAATTGTTGTGCGTAAGGGCTGGATTCTCGACCGGAGAAAGTGTTATTCAATTTTTATCAGGAAATTTTCAGTATGATGTCTGCCACTGCGCTGTAGACGCAATATGCTTATTTGGATTACTTAAGAAATTAAACCATAGAGAGCCTAATGTGGTATTCAATATACTTTTGTCTACTCCCCTCAGGGATATGGTCTTCAGAATTTGTATGTACGGCCGCATGCGCACCTAAATCATCATTCATTTTTATTACTTATTAAAATAATATAATTTTTTTATGTTTCAGTTGCGAGTATCCCAACACGAAGCTCTCATCATCGATCTTTCGAGTGATAACTAAGTGACTTGTTGTGGCGCTCTTGAGCGCCACTTGCCGCCAACACGCGTGTATGGGTGACGTCACAAACCCCTCGTTACCCTCACCCTGGTCCTTAATGGTACCTGGCCAGAATAAACCAATCACGTTGAAGCTGAACAGTGTGGCTCGTCAAGCCAGTCGATACTCCGCCCGAGACCCAAGATTAAGAAATTAAATATTAAAAACTTGAAACATAAAACTGCCAGTATTTCCAAGGTATTATTTGTAGTAAAAACTTTAATATGGAACAAAATTGGGAGCCAGTTCATTTAAGACATAGTAGAACTCCTAAGAATAAGGAAGTGGTTAGAGATGGTGCGGTCAGGGAGTCGCTTCTCTCTGAATCGACCTCGGGAATATGTAAGGGGGAAGAAGATGATACTACTAGTGTTGGCACCACTTCTTTTTCTAGCGCTGATATAGAAGTAAGCTTCAAAGACCGTCTTTTAACAGCACAGAAGAAAATCGAAATAAAACCTAGCGCAGAAATAAATCATTTTCCGAAGAAAGATTACCAAGTTACAATTACTGAGAATCCAGCTGAGATAGAAAAGTGCGATGAGGGTAATGAAAAAGCTGTGAGGATACCTGATGGAGGTTGGGGATGGGTCGTAGTACTATCCTCCTTCATAATATCTATGATCGCCGATGGAATCAGTTTCTCCTTTGGCTTACTTTATATTGAATTTCTGGAAGAGTTCAAAGCAAGCAAGTCTACGACAGCTTGGATTGGTAGTCTGTTTATTGCTGTACCACTTCTATCTGGTCCTGTAATGAGCGCTTTGGTCGACAGATATGGATGTCGCAGTATGACTATTCTCGGAGGTATCATTTCGACTTTGGGTTTTGTATTAGCATCGGTTTCTACCACATTGGAGATGATGATGATTACGTTTGGAGTAATCGCCGGCTTGGGTCTTGGGCTGGTGTACGTTACCGCTGTGGTATCCATAGCTTACTGGTTTGAAAAGAAACGGAATTTAGCTGTTGGCTTAGGAGCTTGTGGGACAGGAGTTGGAACTTTTATTTACGCACCGTTAACGCAATATCTGATTGAAGAATATGGATGGAGGGGAACAATTCTATTGCTGTCTGGTACGCTTCTGAACTTGTGTGTTTGTGGGTGTGTCATGAGA
This sequence comes from Catocala sponsa, assembly GCA_963564715.1. NCBI lineage: Eukaryota > Metazoa > Arthropoda > Insecta > Lepidoptera > Erebidae > Catocala > Catocala sponsa. The sequence goes on along the minus strand of OY751333.1, from coordinate 25,095,711 downwards.
GATCCGGAGTGGTGGACTTTGGAACAAAAGGCACAGAGGAGTAGCAGAGATGAAGGCAAACTTAAGAAGGACGATGATAAGTCAGCCAGTTCTGCTTCGCTTGGCAATCCTTATGTGTTTGACTTCGATGCTCCAACTCGAGGGAAAAGCATGGGAGGATTAATAAAGCGAGGTGTGACTCCTGAGAAGGTGATCAAACAAGAAGCTGAAAGTATTCTACGTCATCAGGATATAATGAAATCAAAGAAGAACAAAAAAGTAAAGCCACGTTCGCAGTCTGTCGAAAACCTTCCAACTTACCTCACTTATAGCGACAAGGTACGTATCTTGATATTGCCAAATGGTTGCAATTCATCACATTGAGAGTGATATGGTACGAGAACTCATATCCAATTAGTACTATGTCTGTAAACACTGTAGGTATGAGGTTTATGTTGCTCTAGCCTGTTGAATTTCTATAAGCTTTATACATATTTTGATTTACACGAAATGGATCCTTTACAAAGTAGATACTAAGAAGTACAAATATTAGATGAGTGAACTACCCACCTGTAATTTACTAAACTTATATTTGCTAATTTATTAACTAAGTCACTAAAATTTGGGCCGAATGCGGCCTTGCACACTAACTCATAATCAGATGTCAAGTTATATCATTATTTTCGTCAATTTACTAGACATAATATATATTTTCTTTCACTTATTGCTATTGATTGTCACTATAGAATCCTTTTTTTACCACACTTTCTTTTACATAAAGCATAAATCCTTTCTTAGGTCATCAGCTAACTATACCTCCGACATTACGTTACAGTTATCCATGACAACTTTAGACACCCTAGTAAAGAAGACAAGCGGAGAATATGGCATAGAAGTTAAGTATCCATCGTTTGCTATAAACCGTACGCAAAAATGTCTGCCAAGAGAACCGAGCAATGAAAGCAATGATCCACCAGTAGTCAAGTACACAAAGCACGCTATGCAAAGAACAAATTCTGAGAAATATGGAAACAGAGATAAGCCTTCAGACAAATACGAGTTGAAGACTCCGCTAAAGTCACTGAGTCGTTGTAAATCTGAGAGCAGGGAAGACAAAGATTCGGTGAAACAGGACAATAAGGTGAACAAAAGAGACTGGCTGAAGAAACAGTTGTCTGTGAACCACCATTACCTGAAAGATTTGAAGATGCCTCTAAACTCCATAAGCCATAGGAACGCGATGCTGAATATTAAGAGGTACAGACTGAAGGCGTCATCTTGTCCGGATATCTTTAAGAATTCTATGATCACTATTGATGAAAAGGAAGAGGTATGTGAATTTCAAGTTTCTTTGGTTATTAATGCTCTTGAATATGCTATTTTTAATTATTGACGCTTAGGATTATTAGGCGTCAAACTTATATAGTGACACAAGCTGTTACCTGCGACTTCGACCGCGTAGATTTTAACTAAAAAGTGTTTGTCTCCGCGGAACCCTATTTTTTTCTAAAATCAAAATAGCCTAAGTTACTCTTTATAATATCAGCTATCTGCCAGTGAAAGTCCCGTCAAAATCGGTTCAGCCGTTTCGGAGATTAGCCGGAACAAACAGACAGACAGACAAAAATTTTAAAAATATGTTTTCGTATCGGTACCTTATATACTTTCATATGCTTTAGATAAAAAGCTTTTATTTTGACATTACAAACAGACACTTCAATTTTATTTATTTGTATAGATTAGAGCCTAAGGAAACCAGTACCTGAAATTCAATTTATATCTCGATCGCCTTTCTTCTTTTTCTCATGACCCATTCCACAAGTCTTCTTAAGGTTAAGTACCATTGCGCGAGTTATACCCTCGTTCTTGCAAGAGCACATATGCTACGGTAAGTGCTTACCCCAGGTAGTCATTCTGTGCTTGTTTTCCACTCATGTGATTTACGGGAAGCAGTGTCTGATTATGTTTTTTTGACATTGCTACTGCGTCATCAAGAAAACACAGCCAGGACAGACACAAATTTTTCGTTTGTTGTTAAAATTAATAATAATTTTGCATAATGAAGTAGTTACACTTTATGCCCATAACTGTCCTTCATGTTATAAATTGCTATCTTCAGTGGCATTTGAGAGCCAATTTTTTTTATAAAATATGTTCGAAATAGAGTTCCGATCTAATAAATTTCATATGTATGAAATATAATTTATGTTTAAATTTGACGTTTATATTATTTTTAAGAGAATAGCATTTATGATATTTATGACACTGATTTTAGATCGGAACACTATTCTTACGTCATTTTTATTACTAGAATGGGTCCTTAGAAGATCTAGAGTAATATGCAGTGGCGTAGCGTGGACTAATATAGACGTGGTATAACAAAGTCGCATCAGCGAGGCCCCTTTTCTTTCGTTCCCAAGATCTACCCAATAAATCCATCTTACTAAACATGCTTTGACGCGACATACCTACTTATGATAGTGAAAAAATATAAATGCGCGATGGGAGAATATTGAAAAGCATATAGATTAGAAAAAAGGTTTTATTTTGTAACTTAAGTGATTAAATTTTTTACAAAAGTAATGTTCTTCGGCTTTTTGCTTTACAGAAGTCCCCTAGTAAGGTTTTATTTTAAGTCTGGTGGCATCGCATTTAAAGAGGCCTCGCGAGGAGGCCCCTTTAAGTGCGGGGCCGTGGGCAAAGGCCCACTTCGCCCACGCCTAGCTACGCCACTGGTAATATCTCATGTATTTTCTGGACATGATAGCAAAATATTTCTAGAAGATCCTGTCCTAATTTATTGGAAATGTCTGCCAAATTGCCAACTTAATGATATGTCATTACACAAATCACACGTTAGCTGCTATAATTTATTTGTGTAATAAATGGTTAACACCGTGTTACACACTAATTACCTGCTTTTTGTGTTATGTATAATAATATCAGCTCTGTATATAAGTTGACCCACTGCTGGGCGCAGGCCTGTTCACAGTGTGAGAAGGGTAAGGTTTTCGCTGGCCCAGTACGTGTTTGTAGACTTCATATACCTTCGATAACATTATTGAGAACTTCCAGACGTGCAAGTTTTTCCATGATGTTTACCTTTGCGGTTAAAGCAAGCGATTATTGATTAATTAATAGCACATAGCTTCGAAAAGTCAGACATGCGTGCCTTGGGATCGGGCAGAGACCTCTGCACGGCAGTCCAACGGTCTGCCACTAACCAATCGCTGCTCTATTATTGTTAAATCCTAACTAATATTATAAAAGCGAAAATGAGTTTGTTTGTTTGTTACCTTATCACGACTAAACCACTGAACCGATCATCCTGAAATTTTGAATATACGAAACAGTTGCATGCACTACTTATAAATAAATGTCGGTATCATATAAATAACTATTTCAATGAAAAAAATACGACTTTATTAGCTACCGATTATCCTATGACATGATTAATAGTACCATTATTAAATTCTTATTTTATAACAAACCGTTTTAAATAACTACAAATACAGCTACAAAAATAATACTGTTTGTTGTTATCAATTTGGTAGATTAAGATATTATAATTTAGAAGATGTTCGGGTAATGTAACCGAACACCTCATACACTCATACATACCTGCTTGTGTGTGCATACACGCAATAAACAACATTATATATTGACCTAGAAATTTGGCACAAGTCAGTACATCATTTACATTCATGTCAACCGGGTTTCGATTGCAACATTTTTGTACTCATCAAACATTTCTTATAACATTAACATTCTATAGTTTAGTAGTTAACATTGTCTTATTTTAAGTGAAGTGAAATAAATTCTATTTCTGCACGTTAATCCAAGTTATCATTTATAAACCCACTGTAAGCTAAACACCGCCACAGAAGACTAATTATTGTAGATGTTTGTGAATCAATCTGCTGTGCTCACCGCTTATCACGGTTATGTCGATTCAGTGCTAAGATATGGTGTCATCTTTTGGGGCAATTCTGTAGACAAACAGCTAGTGTTTAAAGTCCAGAAAAGATGTGTGAGGGCGATTTGTAATTTGAAACCAACAGACAGTTGCAAAGATGTTTTTATTAATTTCAGACTACTAACTTTGCCTTGCATTTATATTTATGAGGTAGCCATTTTTGTAATCACTCATATTTCAATGTTTGAGCATTTGAAAAGCAAACGTCATAATCATAAAATAAATTTTCCGTTTAATAGAACAGCCCAATTAAACAATAGCATATAATAATAATAATAATATTCTACCACATACACACAACACCATCTAGCCCAAACTAAGCAGAGCTTGTACTATGGGTACTAGACAATGGATAAACATACATATATACTTTTTTTTTGTAAATACATACATATTATATATAGAAACACCCAGACCAAGACAAACATCCATGTTCATGCACACAAATGTTTGACTTGTGCGGGAATCGAACCCGCGACCTCAGGCGTGGCAGTCGGTTACACTAACTACTACGCCACCGAGGCCGACTATATTGTATGGCACCACGTATCCATAATCATTTACTATTGAACATATTACAATGCTCCAACATAGATTTGTTAAAACTTAAATTGAAGCAATTACTTATTAATAAGGCATACTATAGCATAAATGAATATTTTGATGACAAATTTAATAAATGATATAAAGCTAGGACATAAAAAAATAAAAAAAATTTACTGTATATATTTTGAAAGCAAATTCTATTATTATTATTACTTTTTATTCACTCAGACAACAATATTTAATTTATAAAATAATCTTATAAATATATTGCATGCCAAACGGTGGAATATAGCTGTACGAAATGTTTGTTAATATCAAATTTTATGTAAACACCTATTGTAACCTATATTCGCAATAAAACGATTGAATTGAATTGAATTGTAAAATGTTATTCATGCTTTTATCTCTTACATTAAATAATAACATTGATAACTTATAACACGCATATTAATAACATAATCTTTTTGTAATCATTGTTAAATTGTAAAGACGTGTAGCAATAATAATTATATTCCTGTCCATTTGATTTTATTTTTTACTAGCTTTTGCCCGCGGCTTCGCTCGCGTTAATTCAGAATTTGACAATCAATTCGGGTCGTACTCTGCTTGTTATAATATAATTCAATCATGATTCGAAAGACATGTGGCGCCATCTACTATCATAAGAACGTTATTGTTGTTTTTCTCGGGAACAGTATTTTTTTTCGGGATGAAAGGTAGCCTATGTCCGCTTCTGTACACCTGACAACGTATATGCAAAATTTCAGGATGATCGGTTCAGTGGTTTAGGCGTGAAAAGGTAACAAACAAACAAACAAGCTCATTTTCAATTTTATAATATTAGTTAGGATTAGGATTATATTACGAATATTTGTACACTGTTCATACAATAGAATATTATGTGCTATATATTATGTAACTCCAACCAATCTGACAATATTCTGACAAATAAGTGTTATTATTATTATTTGTTTCTCTTTCACGGGTATATTCCTAACACGTTAGGAAAATACCCGGCCCTTTGGGAGGCTTACACGGAGACATGGGTCCAACGTGAAGAGGCCCTTCGAGAGTTTTAATCAAAGGTGGGATGGAGCACCTACAGCGGCACCAGCCCCAGCAGACGTAGGACTATTGCTACGTATTGATTCTAATATATGGGCTATGGGTATGGGTGTTTGATGGACTGGTATATTGGTAACTATGGATGATAAAACGGCGTCTGCCCTGTATACTCTAATAGCATCAATCGAATGGACAGACTATTATTTATTATTATTAATAGTAATGTTATAGTTTAAAATTATGTAATAAAAGTGTTCTAAAATAAACAATGCGACAAAAGCCGTATAAAGTAGTTTTAATTACAATTTACAATTGACTTAATAATATGATTACAAATAGCCTGTGGGTGAAACTAACTTAATCCTAAGCATTTTTGTTTTGTATATAGTTTTTAGAACGTTAGTCTGTATGTGTTATGTGTGTTCTTAGGTACTGTGTATAGGAGCGTTTAATGATAACACTAAACAAGAGTTCAAGTTGGATGCTTTAATGCGACTAAACTTATTATATGATTGCGGACGCAGCCGCACGTAGGCACACACACCAATGCATTATGCATTAGGTACATATTAAATGCTTAGATAGCAATATCAAACATGTGTCCCTACAAGTTTATGACCGAGTAATAACGTTTTGAACATAATTTCCACTAATGTTTTATATTTAAAATTTTATCCTAGCCCTTTGCGGATCATGCACGACACATTTCTAAGCCATTAATTCTAGATTGTTCTTTCAGTACTGGTACGATGACTGCGTCAGCTGTCTGGCTGACATGTTCAACGTGTCACTCTTCAAGCGGATGACGTTCAACCTTCTCTGTTTGGGGACCATCATCCTGTTCGTATGGTTCATCGTGCCGTACTTCTATTTAGCCGAACATATGATACACAAGGGCTATACCGAAGACGATGGAGCCGTGGTACTCAGTCTCATCGGTATCACTAATACTATTGGGATGGTAAGTGTAGAATTATAAACATTTTTTCTTTTCTATAAAAAGACAATGCCACAATGCCTGAAGACCAAGGTATTCAATCAATGCGTCCTGCCGGTCAAGACATACGGAGCCGAGGCATGGAACCTGACAGTGAAACTAGCCCACCGATTGCATGTCACTCAGCGAGCTATGGAAAGGTGTATGCTCGGAATCTCGTTAAGGGACAAAGTCCGGAACGAGATTATCCGACAAAAAACCAAAGTCACTGACGTAGTTCAGAAGTGTAGCAGCCTGCTGGCTGAAGTGGCAGTGGGCTGGTCACATCTGTCGCAGAACCGATGATCGTTGGAGCAGACGGGTTCTCGAGTGGAGACCACGACTTGGCAAGCGTAGTGTAGGACGCCCTCCGGCTAGATGCACCGATGACCTGAAAAAGGTGACTGGATGGCGAAAACGGGAGATCGGGCCTTGTGGCGCACCCTGGGGGAAGCTTATGTCCAGCAGTGGACTGCAATAGGCTGAAATGATGATGATGAATTTTTATTTTTCTTTATTTATTTAGGGGCTTTTAGTCACAAATAAGACCACGTCAGCCCCATTATAACCTAAACGTAATTATTTAATCTTATTCTAAGATTCTATAAAGTAACATTGATAACTTATAACATGCATATTAATAACATAATCTTTTTGTAATCATTGTTAAATTGTAAAGACGTGTAGCAAAAATAATTATATTCCTGTCCATTTGATTTTATTTTTTACTAGCTTATGCCCGCGTCTTCGCTCGCGTTAATTTAGAATTTGACAATCAATTCGGGTTGTATTCTGCTTGTAATAATATAATTCAATCATGATTCGAAAGACACGTGGCGCCATCTATTATCATAAGAACGTTATTGTTGTTTTCCTCGGGAACAGTATTTTTTTCGGGATAAAAGGTAGCCTATGTCCGTTTCTGTACACCTGACAACGTATATGCAAAATTTCAGGATGATCGGTTCAGTGGTTTAGACGTGAAAAGGTAACAAACAAACTCATTTTCGCTTTTATAATATTAAGTTAGGATGCTACTAAGTAATGAATAATTTAACAGTTGTCCTAAAGCAACATTCTTCGGCTTATGGGAATGGAAAATAGAATACAGACGGTTGATGAAATTCAATTGCTTCCATAAACCAATTGAATTCGTAAAACTAAACATTGTGGGAACGTTTTATTTACATTTTACATAAGTTACGAGAAAGGCTTACTAACTAGAAACTATAAGGCTTTTGTTAGGCACCCTAGGGCCAATTTTCAATCGCCAGATACCATACATGAGGTTTAAATTTACGGATAGCCAAATCCTAACTAATATTATAAATGCGTTTGTTTCGATTCGACCGATCATCGAGTTTCACATACACATTGTCAGGGGCACAGAAGAGAACACAGGGTACCTATCATCTAAAAAAAGTACCTACTGTTTCCGAGGGATAGAAATGTACTGTTTTTGACTGGCGAGGCGGTGAAAACCGAACGAACACGAAGCACGCCCTCGCAGCCGCGGCGCGCCCGCCGATCGCAGAGCAATGGACTCCATTCGACCAAACGTAATGTGAATGATTTAATCAGCCGCCACATACCTATTGAAAAACTACATTAACACGAGCGAACCCGCGGGAAAGATCTAGTAAATAGTAATATAATGTCAATTATTCGGTGAAGACCAAAAGATAACCGGAGGACCATTTTTCGCGTGAGGAAATGTCAAGCGCCTACTAAATTTTTAATTTTCTCTTTCTTGCAATATGAAGTAAACTTTTTTGGCAGGCGTCCAAAATATTCTGCTAGATAATAATTATGATGCGATATAAACTTCGGGCAACCATGCGTTCAACCCATAAATCGTATTAAATGCATTAAATTGACGTGACTACGACAGTCTTAATATGGTACCTTTCTGAGAAACGTTATCCTAACTAATTTTATGAATGCGAATTTAAATTTGTTTATTAATGTATATTTGTTATGCTTTAAGACTGCGCCGAGCGAAATGTGCAAAACAGGCGGTCATAGTTAAGTTGATAAAATCAACACTTTTTGTTTAATACAAATATTAAATATACATTTACCATAACAAGGAATGTGTTTACAATTATGGCGTGTAAAAAACTTAAAATAATTAATATTTTCGCCTACAAAATTACTTAAATTTGCTCGCAAAATGCAAAAACGTAAGCTCGTGTTACGTGATTTTTAGATTATAACAGTAGAAATCTATCCTATTTTACAGCTTAAACGAAACATAAATAGTAATATTAAAATTTGTCCGTCCCAAATATTAAAGTTACTGGTTGACAATAAAGATACATATTTATCAAAAAAGCACTTCAAATCCTCCATACAATTTTACTATGATGGCCGCGCGCCGATTGGAATATCGAGCTCTGTCATTCAGTCTAACCGCGTCTTACGCTCGGCGCAGTCTTCACCACTTGATATAAAACCAAAATGTTCTTATAATTTATATTCGACTTTTAGGCGGTGTATCAAGATAAAACAGATGTTAAGTAAGACCTACAGCAATACAACAGCGGGAACCGCTTTTAATTTCATGCAGCAGTTTTTGCGTAATGCGCGTACAAACATACATACCGACAGACAAACATTTTATGAATAATTATAATTATAGCTCTTAGAAAAACGCCTCACGATCAGTTTTTTTAATTTTATACGTAGGTATAGATACGTAAGAATTGGTTTGTTTGCATCGTGCGTTAAATTGCTCTTTGGTAAGATCTCAGCGGTGGTGTTTTCGTAGGTTAAAAGTGTGTACCTATCTAGGACGTACATTAATATCAATTAGTCTTTTTTTATATTTTTCTTTATTCTTTTTTTTAAATCAATTAGTCTTACTGCCTGCTTTTATCACACCGGCAAAAAAGTTGCCTCCGGGAGCCAAACTGCCTTGGCCAACCTGGAAGGCACTCAACAGGTTGCGTACCCAGGTTGGCCGATGTAAAGACAATCTGTCAAGGTGGGGATATATAGACACAAGTGCGAATGCATGTGACTGCGGCGTATCACCACAGACAATGGGTCATCTGTTGTCGCGCCCCGTGAGCCCAGAATCGTGCATACTGGATGACCTGTACCAGGCTAAACCAAATGCAATCCGCGTTGCGGAAAACTGGTCGAAAATTATATAAAATGTGTTGCCATCGACACGATAAGTAAGTAAGTATATTATTAATTATAAATCCGACACAATTTGTCGAGATGAACTTATAGGTGTCAAACCAAGTCATATTCAAATTCTCCTGTTAATTAAGTAAATAAAAACAAAAAATTAGTAAATGTAATGTAGTAAATTTAGGTTATAGTGCTAAAATTTAGTTCACTACATTTAGCGATTCGCGTATGATTGATGAACATCTAAAGTTTTACGCTTTTAATATCTACAGCGTGTAACAGAAAGGTGTGGCCATATTTAAACGTCACATAATATAGACTCTGTACAATGGAAAACCGCGCCGAATAAATCAACGTACCTACATTCTTTTCACTGAGATATATTATAACACTTTATTTTTAGCGACATTTCAATATCTTATATTGTCTTACGATTACGCGAATGTTATACATTGAAATTAAACTGCTTTATACGCAACATCTCCCCGTGAACATGGCTGCTGAAAAGCAACCGAAACGTCGGGCAAGTGTAAATTTTAACATAAATAGATTTAATCATTTTAAATAGCCAAAATATTATTAAAGGTTCAATAGCAGTGTAAAATTGTTAAAATTTTGTAATAAAAGTGTCAATAAACAATGCGATAAAATCCATATAAAGCAGTTTAATTTCATACATACATACATAGATTCACGCTTGTTTCCCAGAGGGGTAGGCAGAGACGACGGATTTAGTTTAATTTCAATAAGTATATCTTACATTAAACAACATTCGTCGTGAACCCGAAAATGACCAGGCGCAATTTTGATAGTGATATAATGCGTTTGCTTCGATGTTTAGATAATAAATAAAAAGCACCTTCTCAGGCCGTCAAAGTAGAGACCTCAAAATCGCTTCAGCTGTTATGAGGACGGTGTGGAGGCCACTGCTCTTAGACCACATGACTGTACTTATCATCAGACGGAGAGTGGTCATTTTGACGAAACATAAAAGAAAGTCCTGAATGGAGGCAGTTTCCGTTTAGCGGAAGGTGTGGTGTTGCCAGTGAGCAAAACTTAAATTATAGTGTTAGTTTTATTATTCTAGTTTTATAATAATAAAACTAGAATAATAAAACTAACACTATAAAAATAAAAAACAGAACAATAGTACTGTTTTTTATTTTTATTGTTGTTTTGTAATTTGTATACTTTTTGTATTTTTATTTTTTATTTCTTCGTGTTTTGCGTGTGCCCTTGTGTACCAAAATAAATATTTTTCTTTTCTTTTCTTTTCTTCTTCTTTTCTTTATATGGATTACGACCTAAAATATGATCATACCTTACTGTTACTAACACTAATATGTAGAAAGTATGAGCAGCACACAAAGTCTGCCACAAGTCTACCTACTCCCACGGGAATGGACGCATATATACTGTGATGAATAGCCTATTGGCAATCACATGACTCCGTAGGCGTCTGTCAACACCACACGAAACTTTGTTTTCGTTATAAATTGGCACAGAAGAAGCGTTTACTTTAAATTGGCGAGCAAACTGTGGTTATATTTCATTCCGTTCTGCATTGCATACCAATTTTGACGAGTGAGACTTCTTCGAATTTGCCTTCAAATAGATAAGGTAGAACTGTTAATGCACTGACTACTGGTGTTAAGGTAAATAAGATTGTTCTTTTTATCTTAACATCAGCTTGATCAAAATTTACAGAGCTTAAACTGTAATCAAAGGAAAACTGTAAAAAAGAATGATCATGTGTAATCGTCCTCGTAATCGAAGACGATTATCACATTATCTTTCTTTATTGAATTCAATCCCAATTCGCAGTAATCAACACGGATTACAGCGGGATCGTTTTGTCAAAATCGATTTCTTAAAGACCAGCAGGATTTAAAGATATCTAAGAATGATCGATGATCTTATCTTATGTAGGGGCCAGTCAGTGCAGACCGGCGACACTTCGACCCAGTAGGATTTTTTGTGTCGACACTCTCCCAATAACGACTGCCATAGATGTTCATGGCAGCCGGGACCAACGGCTTAATAACGTGCTTTCCGAGGCACGGAGCAGGCGATAATTGTCAATCAATACGCACATAATTTCGAAAAGTCATATAACTTCCGAAAGTCAGAGGTGCGCGACGTGGGTTCGAACCCGAGACCCTCTGCATTGCAGTCTGTTGGTCTCCCCACTAAGCTATCGCTGCTCTATGATCGGTGATAATATTTGTATTGAATATTGATTGTCTATCTTCAGGGAAGCAGTGCCTTTCGTTAAATACGGCCTGCCTGATAACAAATGTTACAGTAGGTCCTTGCAATACCAGTTTCATTCGTATGCTGCCAATATGTCAAAGAAGAATCATCTGTGCTGTCAACTTGAAGGGCAAACATCACACTAACCTTACTGCTAACAGCACAAAGCCTCTTAACTAGCGTAAAAATAGAATAAAGAATTTAATTTTAACGAAACAATCTATTTTGACACGGGATTTATTAGACACTAGATGTGCCCGCGTTTCACCCGCGTTTATCGTTACTGCGCCGCACCCGTGGGTCGTAGCGTGATGTTATTTAGCCTATAGCCTTCCTCGATAAATAGGCTATCCAACACTAAAAGAATTTTTCAAATCGAACCGGTAGTTCCTGAGATTAGCGCGTTCAAACAAACAAACAAACTCTTCAGCTTTATAATATTAGTATAGATTTCTATTATTTTCGTTTTATTTAATACTAGCTTTTAGCCGCTGCTTCGCTCGCGTAAAAGTAGATTATGTTAGAAAAGGTACATTTAAAAAAATAATACATTGCCTATGTTACTCGGTGATAATATAGCTTTCTAATGGTTAATTATAAGATCGAACTACCTCCTAATTACTTAATATATAAAAATGTATTGCTCAATATTTAAGTAAACTGTAATGTTTGTTTTTGAGTAATAAAGTTCTCTAAACCAAATGGTGTAAGAATTTTTTAAATCGGTTGTGTAGTTTTTGAGTTAAATCGTTACAAAGATACAAATAAACAAAAATTCTTTTTCCTTTATAATTAGTAAAGAAATGTTATCTTTAATCAGATTTTGTTTTATTACTTTAATTAGATCTAGTATTTTTATCGTTTGTTTTTTATTATGTAGTCTCTCTTGTATGTCCTCGCATAAAAATACTTTCGGTCGTATTTATAAAAACGTACAAGAAGTTTATGACGCCGCTTTAATTAAGGCAATTTCTGAAAAATGTTACTCATGAACGAATGTTAGTGATAATGTTACTTAAATCAGCGAAGCTCTACTACTCATATCGAGTAGTAGAGCTTCGCTGATTTCAGCATGATTGGGCCGGCTCGACCGGGGAAGGACTACCCTCTCACAGAATATCGACGTGAAATACTGTTGTGTTTCGTTTGGTGAGTGTGAGCCGTGTGAGTGCCGGTGACCACTTACCATCAGGTGGGCCGTATGCTTGTTTGCCACCTTAGACAAACTTTATTTAACTCTAGTTTAGTAGTAATTTAAAGTAGGCCGGACTCTGCTGTTTTATTTATTTCTTCTTCTTTTTACATAGTTGTTTAAAAACTCACCGTCCGTGAACTCAGTGATACGATAATATTACGCAACGCTACTTCTGTTAAAGTCGCATTTGCTTTTATAATTTTAACAATTTAATTCCCCAATAAACATATGCGACGTTTCTAAATTCCCGACATTTCGCCAAGATTCTTACGATTCACGTTCTAAAATATGTTATTCATTGGCTGGTCGCCGAACACGTCTGTAGTATACTAAGTAACGTGTCTCAACGAAACGCCGTTTTGGCTCTCAGCCAGTTCTGGAGAAAAATTCCATGGCGTTCGTCAGCATGGCTTGATTTTAATGTCCATAACACATAAACTTGATCTTGTCGATCACGATTTGGATAAATTAAGATTTACGTAATAGGAAAAAATAATCCCTACAGGATAGCTGCGGAGCACAATTATAAGATAAATAACTACTCAGTTCAGTATATACAAATAGTTTGATGAGCTTATTCATGATATGAAAGTGGATTTTAAGATTAAAAAGGAAATATGATGATAATAAACTCGTTTTAATTAATTTAAAATATCGGTCTTGCGATATTTTTAAGCAAGTCAATGCTATATGTTAATTGGAGATAAAATTGGATGGATGTGTGAAATTAATCAAGAGCAGACAATAGTGCTGTTGCACTAAGATAAAGGAAGAGATGATTAGGACATGTAGAAAGAATGGACAATTGACCAGGAAAGTATATAAGGTGAGGGTGAGTGTGAACAACACGGCCGAAAAGGGTAGACCGTGGCCAGATCAAAGACACAGGCCAGTATAGCCCTACTATAATCCTTACTAATATTATAAATGCGAAAATGAGTTTGTTTGTTTGTTACGCTTTCACGCCTTAACTACTCAACCGATCAACATGAAATTTTGCATACACGTTGTCAGTGGTACAGAATAGGACAAAGGGTACCTTTCATCCAGAAAAAAGAAATGTTGCAAACCTAACCTAACCTAACCTACATTTACGCGAGCGAAGCCGCGGGTGAAAACTAGCCTAATATAATACTATATCCTAAGCCGTCGAACATGCATAAAAATGCAATAAAAGAGAATGAAGCTAGTGAGATATGCCAGGATCTTAGCATATCGAAATCCATAGTCTCTGCTTATCGTCTATGAAACAAGCGTGAGTTTATGTATGCTATAAAACTGTAGAAGCTGTAGAATAGAATAAAGCGCTAGGGCTGCCCAAAACATTTAGATACCTAGTATTTCAAATAATACACTAAAATACCTACATATGAAGCGCACTGTCCTTTTATATATTTTTACTAGCTTTTGCCCGCGGCTTTGCTCGCGTTAATTTAGAATTTGACAATCAATTCGGGTTGTACTCTGCTTGTAATAATATAAATCAATCATGATTTGAAAGACACGTGGCGCCATCTATTATCATAAGAACGTTAATATTGTTTTCCTCGGGAACAGTAATTTTTTTCGGGATGAAAGGTAGCCCATGTCCGTTTCTGTACACCTGACAACGTACATGCAAAATTTCAGGATGATCGGTTCAGTGGTTTAGGCGTGAAAAGGTAACAAACAAACAAACTCATTTTCGCTTTTATAATATAAGTTAGGATTAGGAAGTTAGGATTATTATATTGATATTTTTATTTTATCTTTCTTTTAACAGATACATAATAATATTTGTGATATTTAATCAATGGATGCTTACTTGTACACGGCAGAACGGGGCCTCCTAACACAGGCAATGTTATGCCTAAAAGGATCGCTCCAACAATATTGTAGCTAAATTAAGCTCAGTTAATGAAAATAAATCATTTTTATTATTTATTATTATTATATCTAACTGTGCAAGGTTGCGTCCTTACCCATTACGTTGCTACTGTTTTATAATTAGGCCGCAGGGTTTGCGGAGGGTGAGCGTACAAGCACACAGCTGCACATTTTTTAAAGGTTTGGCAACATGTGACGAACATCTCTAGTATACCAAGGCGTCCATAGCAAAACGCTTACCATAATATGAACCGAGTGTGTAGTTATCGTAATAATTGTATAGAAGAATCAGAACGGTAACGGTATTATCCGAAAACCAGCGTTGCACTACCTATCATGGTGCTGCAGCATTATGCTTAGATAAGTGCCAATTTTGGTCTCGCACTGGCGGTATGATGTAATTACGTAAATTGCTTATTATAATAATAATATAATATTCTACCACATACACACAACACCATCTAGCCCAATCTAAGCAGAGCTTGTACTATGGGTACTAGACAATGGATAAACATACATATATACTTTTTTTTGTAAATACATACATATTATACATAGAAACACCCAGACCAAGACAAACATCCATGTTCATGCACACAAATGTTTGACTTGTGCGGGAACCCTCGACCTCAGGCATGGCAGTCGGTTACACTAACCACAACGCCACCGAGGCCGAGCCGACGAAGATATTCTTATGTTTTCTTTGCTTTTATTTTTGTATTTCTAAAATGTTTTTTTTGTTTTTTTTTGTTTTATGCCAGTGTAGAGATCAAAATAAACTGTTTTATTTCTTTCTTTCTTCTTATTTCTTTACCCATGAGGACTATAAAGTTCTTTCAGTCGTTCGAGTGAATTCACACTCAAGGCATTCCATTGATATTTAGGTTAGTTGTACCCTGGCCATGCCACTTATCTACTCTCTGAAGGGTTCAATCTCCAAGCGAGACAAAATATATCGTGCTACAAAATAGTTACGGTTCTGGGCGATTTTTGTATCCGTCGTTTCAATGTGTGTGTGTTTGTGGTCTATCGCGACACAGGATATAACTCTAAAGCGGGAGTATCAAAAAATGAAAGTGAAAATTGTTGTGTTGCAACACCTTAACGTAACCATTTAGAGTTATATACTGTAATACCTATTCTGTAGAAACACATGAAGCATTGCATAAATAAACTGAACCGCAGTAATTAAAAAAATGCTAAAACACAGCCACAGTAAAATAGTACATAAGCAAATGCCACATGGCCAAACCAAAGTAGGTAAACAGATCAAAATAAGATCTGGCACTGAATATATCATTGTTTTAGTGACGGCCATGACAGTTAGGACAAGCACTAGAATATTTGCATTAGAAATGTTATTTAATCCTAATTCTCTTTAAGTAGGTAAATAAACTCGCGAGCAAAAAAATCGACTCACTCTATACATTCGCACTAAAAGAGCTCTAGCACTAAAATTAAAACCTAAATTTCATATTAGGTCTTAAATTCTTATAGTTTAAGGTCTAACCTTAAAAAAAACAATAACGGCAGTATTCTTTTCTAAAAAACAACTGACAACAGCTCTGGACAGAAAAATGTAACATTATGTGCTCATTTACACCAGTGGTTGTTGCCTGACTCTAGGAGGTATAAAAGGCAACCTACCCCTTTCACCCTTATCAGTTGACCTTAAAACGTCGACCGGTACACATCTTCGCAATCTCCAATCAAGAATATTTCTATCAAATGGACACTACAGCAGAAACAGCGGCTCAAGCAGTCGCGCTATTGGAACAAGGCCTTAGCCAACGTCAAGTTGCTCGTACTCTACAAATGAGCCAGTCAGCGGTTTCAAGAATTTACCGAAGACACCAGGAGACTGGTGGCTTTAACCGACGAAGAGTTTCTGGTAGAAAACGAAGCACTTCGGAGAGGGACGATCGTTTCATTGTCACCGCTTCGTTGAGAAACCGCTCCCTCACCGGCGTTCAAGTCTAACAAGAGCTCAGGGAAACCAGGCAGCCCAAGACCTGTCTGTGTGGAAAACCTTGGGGGAGGCCTATGTCCAGCAGTGGATGTCTTTTCGCTGAGGTGATGATGATGATTTTTCGGAAACATTGCCCGATTTCTTATTGTTACTAAGATTTCTTTATATAAGTACATACGTCGACTGCACATCGGATGGAGTACTGGTTTAAATGGTCGCATCGCCACTGCGCCCAGTGTTGAGGGTTCACAAATGATTGTTCAAAGTCTCGATGATCTTTGTGTCTGTTGTTTGAATGTTTGTTAAGTCCTCCGAGATACAGAAATTATTCCAAGTGCGGGCGAATCGTTTAAAAATAATCATTTATTAAGGTACATATGCATGCCTGATCTGTGAAGCAAATAAAATATTTTCATTTGATTTGAGCTGTGCCTATCACGGAATCTGGAACCTTATTTTGCAAATACGATGCGTGGTGCTCCCGTGGTATACGTTCTTAAAGCATTTGACCCATATCCGATTCTAGATAAGCTTGAGTATAATGTCGGCGAAAGCTTCATTACGTAAGCGTAGATAAGTCTTCAGGAGTTGACCGTACTTTACCTTCATCCTAAAGAAAATTGTAGGCCTATAACCTTTTGTTGCGTTTCTGTTGTGAGGGTAGAAGAGGTTGTACTAGGCGAAATGTGATCCGTATCTTTGTACACTACTTTTTTATATAGATTCAGCAATAAGTTAAGTATCCATAGGCTACGGTACGGCTATTTTCTAAAGTGGTTAAACCCGATAAGCTCAGCGTTGCCATTTATTTGAATATGGTACGAATTTAGGAGTACTAACACAGTTACTGCGTTTTGTCTGGTGAGTAAGAGAGGCTCACAAACCTACCACTTGCATTCCTTACCTTTCATCTCTTTTGCATATAAGGTTGTTTAAATAACGGTAGAACGCCTTTCCCATTACTCTCCTTTATTCTGCCTTCTGGTATATTGCAAGCAATCATAATGCAACGGTATGATTCGCAGCTCCTGGTTGATGCGAAAATAAAAATAAAATAACTAAAAAATAAAGATAATCGAGTCTTTAGTTATTTCTGCACATTTTAGTCACGAGACTGCAGTATTACAGTATCAGTATGTCTACTTCAAGGTTCGAAAATGTTAACTTTGAATTACAGCAGTAGCCAGAAATAGATAATATCCAGTTTCCAAATGTCTGGCGACGAGTTAGACTTGTGCCAAATTCCGTCAGTAGCGGCCATCTAAATGTGTCATTTACGTAAAATGCCCGATGTTATTTCTATTTGTTATATTATTATTTTGACTAAAGGGTGTCAGGGTTTTAGTTGTTTTAGTTGATGCTTTTGTTCCTGATGTTCTTGGCCACATTTTTATGTGATATCATAACATTGCGTCCTTGTATTTCGATACGGGTTAGGCAGAGATGTGCACTTGGATTTTAATAGCTTTTGAATGTTATGTATTGTAAAATATTAATTGGGAAGAGAAGATGAAACCACCACGCGGCGTCTGTTGTTCAACAACAACTATAGCAATAGAAATAGTTTGACTATACGGGGCTAACATACTGACCTAACGGTTGACTAGACAGCTGCATCATACGTAGCTTAACACTCCACTGAGCGTTCTTTTGCATAATAATATGTTATGAAACAATTTTTATGAAGTATTATTATCATGCAAAAGAAAAATTTAAATACAATATTTTATTGAAATTAAACTACTATATACGGATTTTATCGCGTTGTTTATTTGACACTGTTACAAAATTTTTTTTGAAAAACTGTTACACTACTATAATCACTATTAAACTTTACAAATTTTTTAAGCTATTTAAATTATTGAACTATTAAAACTATTTATACTATTACTATACTATTATACTATTAATAACTAATAAATGATAAAATTTTAATATGTACATATAATCACAATTCTTTAAAAATGACTTATTCCTAAAATATTATAAAACAAAGAAAAAGAAAACTAAAACCCTCTAATAGGCGTCATAAAATTCCTCCGCATCACAGTCGACCGGTAGTGTGCCCAGAAGACTGGCAGCATTGCCACGTTGAATGGCAATGCTTATTCTTTCTGCAAAATAAAGCCCAGCCCTCTGGTCACGGGAAGCGTCGACTAACCTTTTTGCTATGTCTCTGTAGAGCGCACGAGCACTGGGACCCCATGACCCTAGCGTTTCGACCCCAAACGGCTCAAAAACATAATCCCCTACCAGGTTTTTGTATTTGCGCCGTTTGAGAGTCTCCGCAGATGCAGCAGCAGCACCAGCACAACCCGCCGTGCTGGGAAGATGTGATGGCGCAAGGGTGTCGACACACGTTGCGTCCCACACCAAGGGCCTACCCATCTTCCAAGGCATCAATGACATACCATCCGGTCTCTTCCCATCGTCACGCGCCAAGCCATTAGGTTCGAGATGAGCTGGCACGCCGGCGGTGACAAGAGCACGACGGATAATGTCGTTAAGATTGGCGTGCCGCGAAAAACGACCGGCACTCCTGCTACATGATAGGCCATGGTGGCCAAGGCCATCGACGGCTTCCCCACAGTGACATCGATGCGGAGAAACACATGAAGCACCTAAACGAAGGCAAGAAGCGATGCGGAACGTTGTATCGTCCAACATAGTGCCTATGTTGGACGAAGGGAGTGCTTGGAGCCAAAGACCCGATTCCCACTCCCCCACAGCCAATAAACGGGCACGCTCAGCAACATTAAGAGATGTGTTTATGAGATGTTCTCTCACCATGTTGCAGAGCGGCCCATCCCACCGACTCTGAGAGAATAGATCGGATGGCAAATCAGAGCTTGGACAGATCATTTTCCAAGCGTTTACTGCGTCGGACTTGCACGACACTTCAGAATTAACCAGTGTGGGAGCTAAAATTTTCCTGGTCAATTCTTCAGTGCAGTGGACCGAAGACAGGAACGCCGGTAAACTGACATCACTAATTTTGCGAACGCCGAGGCCACCCAAGCGAACTGGTAGGGTTGCCTGGAGCCACACTCGGTCGTTCATGGCCAAATTTAAAATTTTACTAAGTGTATGCCGAATAGTATCGTCGATTTTTTCCAAAAGTATTAAATGCTTCCAAAATTGAGAGGATCGGAGGGCATGTGTGAATTTAGGAACGAAGAGGCAATAACGAATGATTGTATAAGCAGAATGAATATTAATTTTGAGTAGTCGGTCTGAAACTTCACAAAAATTTTGGATCTTTTCATCTATAAACGACTCGAATGCCTCCTCCAATACAGGAGACCCAAGAAGGCGAAAAGAATCTTTTTCAATAATTTTGATGTTTGGAGCCAACGAATTGAATTTTGATAGGGCCCAAGACTTATCTATTTTATCGTTAATAAAAATTTCACATTTGTTTCAATTTAGTTCTAAACCAATCGAATTAAATTTATTTTTTAAAAGTTTCAAATCTTGTAAAACCGTTTCTATGTCACCTCCTAGGGTCCCATCATCTAGGTACCAGATGTTAAATTTTGAATTTAGTTGTTCAATAATTGGGTGAATGGCTAGACCAAAAATGACCGGTCCAAGAGGGTCACCTTGTTGACACCCAACTGCAGATTCTAAATGGTTGTCTTTATAAATTAATTTTGATGGGTGTCTATAACACTGCCACAAAAAATTAAAAATTTTGGGGGTTTCCAATTTAGCTTGCGTCAGCAAGGTGTCCCTGTTCACAGAATTGAAGGCGTTCTTCAAGTCAACCTTTAAGATGACCTCAGCTTCGCCACAGCCAAGGTACGTGGAGAGAGCGTGAATGGCAGCCTCACAGCCCCCCTTCGAACCAAAACCAAGCTGGACTGGTTGAAATTTCTCTGCGAGGGGGGCACTGTAGTACTTACAACATAGCTTGGCTGCCAAACGACGATAGGTACACCCCACGGCAATGGGACGAATGCCACCATCTTTCTTACGTAGGGCGCATAAATTTGCCCCGTATAAAATATCGATGATGTCATTCACCACACCACCGGAGAGCATTAAGTTGGTTAAAGCCGTCAGCTCCTTCAAAAGTGAATCACCAGCTTCCCCGGCGCTGGAACACAAAAGATCTTTTAAATGTTGCGGTGCCAAGCCGTCGAGGCCGCCAGCAGATCCACTTCGAAAGGAGCAAACGGCTGTAAATACTTCCTTGGCTATCACCTTGAGACAATCCATGTCAGCATCAGGTGCGTCTGGGAAGGAGAGACCATCAGTGGGCGCTGGATGCTTGCTCTGCAGACCCGCAAGTGTTTCTGCAGAGCAAGGCGCCACCACATCGCTACTAAACAATAACCTAGATGCACCCCTAATGTCACCTTCCCTTAATTTGGATTCTACATATTGGTACAATGATTTGCTATTGTAGGAGGTGGTGTCTTTTGGTTCTAAATGGTTATAACTAAAACTGCAATTATCTTTAATTTGTGCTGTTAATGATTTTTGTGTATTCTGAACTTTTTTAACATGTAGAATCCTATAAGGAAAGGTAAGTAATTGTTCCCAAGCCGTTTTAGAGTTCTCTCGAACGACAAGACCTATACAGTGAGCCAAGTTTTGGGCCACTGAAGGTCTCGCGCCTCGAGGAACTCTTTTTAAAATCGGAATGGAATTTTTCAAGCGTCCTATTTAGATTTATTTTCAAAAAAATTTTGTAACAGTGTCAAATAAACAACGCGATAAAATCCGTATATAGTAGTTTAATTTCAATGAATAACATTCGCGTAAACAGAAGACAATATTATACAATATTTTATTTAGCTGAAAAATGTAAATCAAATAGAGTTATGACAAGGTTATGGGAGATTCATAAGAGTCCTCGCTCTGACTTAGAATAGAGAATAGATAAAAATTGCTAGATTTACTTGTAACTACAGCTCTGTAAAGTTACTAGAGCCATTGCATTACATCTACTTAAAGAGCTCGCAAGAACTTACCACACTGCGTTGGCAAAGTTGGCACTTAGTTCCTTTTGGTTCTATTAGGCGAATAATGCTTTTGGTCTTGCAACCGTTTATAGGCTTCTGTAACCACTTACCGTCAGAAAGGCTGTATGTTTATTTACCTCCTTAGTTAGTTAATAAAAACAATTGAAGACAGAAATTGAAAGAGCTCGCGTTTCTGATTGATTAGTTATTTATTTTAGATAGGTATTTCTAAATTTCTGGTTCTTCACAGTACGTCGCCAAATATTTAGAGTTAAATAGAAACATCACTGAATTCGAGCGAATGCCAAAAATCTTCACAATAGACACTTAACAGTTTACAATAGAAGCCAAATGCATTAGTTTAACAAGAAATGTTTTATTTCATGTTTTTCGATATAAACGTTGCGAAGTCTAAATATTTGGACGGTGGACTAGACAAAAATAATTTGTATAAATCAGCATATCTGTCTGAGCTAAAGTGATGATGGACAGATGTCTGGAGATCCAGACCGAATTTCGGTCACGGCGGCCAGTCTTAAACGAAGGCTGGCCATCTGCGCAGGAAATATTGTAGTGCACAAGTGTGTGCGCAAACACAAGTGTACTCTCTGTACGGTAATCAGCCACGACCGGAGAGAGTTCAAGCGCAGGACCAACCACTTTACGTGCTTTTCGAGGCACGGGGGTGTCTCACACCGCCAACTTCCTAACTCCGGCCTGCTATTGAGATTTCTTAACAGAAAAACCCAATAACTTTTTGTTGGCCCGACTCGGGATTCGAATCCGAGACCTCAGGCACAGCAGTCGCATTCACTACCGCTGCGCCACGTAGGCAGCTAAAATATGTATTATGTATGTATGTAGGTATGCGGTGTGGCGGCCACTGCTTTTAGACCACACGACTGCTTACCATCAGGTGGAGTGTGGTCATTCTGACGAGCAAAATAAAAAAAGAATAAAAAATGACATGCGTTGGTTTATTTACTCTATCAATCAGCCTCTTCATACTACCAAGGTAGCATACAAGCTTATAACCATTCAGTATGGTGAAGAGTAACCGTAAGCTATGATCGCTTGTATTACTACGAGTATCACCCACGCGTTGCTGACCGCATGAAAAGAATGGGAGACGGAGGAAAATGAGCCTTCGGACCTCTTACTGACTGACCGAAATTGTTTAGCAGTTTTGCTACTCCTACGTCGTTTGCCTGTGTACTTTGACCTGGGAAGTGGTACAGGCGGTCTATTCGATCCAAATGTATGGGTAGCAAAGCAGTTATTACACACTAGATGTTCCCGCGGTTTCACCCGCGTTTATCGTTACTGCGTCGCCCTCGTGGATCGTAGCATGATGTTATATAGCCTGTAGCCTTCCTCGATAAATAGGCTATCCAACACTAAAATAATTTTTCAAATCGAACCAGTAGTGCCTGAGCTTAGCGCGTTCAAAGAAACAAACAAACTCTTCAGCTTTATAATACTAGTATAGATATACGTTAATGCTATACACCGCCTCAGTGACTACTGTAGTCATGAATACGATTGCTGTGCATAAGGGTAGGGTTCTCACGCGTCGGGAAAAGGGTTATTGGGGTTTTCTGGAATTGTCCAAAAAATTTACAGTAGCGGTACGAATCCACATACCTCCACGTTACGTGGACATAAAACTATTCCTGGCAACATGTGGGCTTAATACACCTGTGTCTCCCTCTTTCGGGATGTAGGTATGAGGCTATGTAATTATATTCTTTTAATCCTCTAGGTCGGCCTCGGCTGGATTGGCGACTTCCCATCGGTCTCCATCGGAGGCTTGTACGCTGTTTGCCTGGTCATGTGCGGCGCCTCCGTAGCGGCCATACCTCCAGCTGCTGCCACCAATTATTGGATTTTAGCCTCTGCGGCCGGGGCCTTTGGGTTGTTTTTCGCAGCATCGTACACGTTCACACCGAGCCTGCTTGTGAAGCTGGTGTCGTTGGATGACTTCACTTCGGCATACGGATTGGTTCTGCTTGCTCAAGGAATCGGGCACCTTATTGGACCGCCATTGTCTGGTGAGATATATTCAAAAACTTAATTTTCTTTTCATTTAAAGCAATCAAATATACAACTAAAGACATAATTTACTAAAATGCCTAAAAGTTCAGGCAGTGTTAATGTAATGTTTTAATGCCTGAGATACAAAATCAAAATAAGGAAAATCAAATACAGATCCCAGGTACAAGCCCTAGGGGTTTTGTATCTACTTATATCTCAAGATCAGTCGCAAAAAAAGTCGTAAACTTATACGCTGCGGCTACAACACCAACGTTGAAAGTAGATAAACTATTATACACAATTTGAAACACCATTATAAAGGCCTAACGTGGCAATCTGATTTCAGTTCCAGACGAAAACGTTTTCCAAACAGTAGTGTTGTTTTTCACTTCTCTATACTGGGCATAAGTCACGAAATAGTATGAAACATTAGACATGATCCGGAGCGATTTGTGTGTGATGTTTCATACAAATTAGAAAAATACAAAAATGCCGTCATCGGTATCACTCCGCCTTCGCTGTCTGTGTTTGGGGCTATACCGATAAAGACCGGCTTAGTAAATAGTCACTTCACACTTTGCGTAAAGACGCAATACCTATTTCAGAACTTGTCCGCAAAACGATTTCCTTCAGTCTATAAAAGATATATCAGTGAGGGAAGTATCGAAGGACTGTCAGTGCAATTCTTAAACAAATTCAACGTCTATTTACAGTGACTTTTTGTTTCAGGCTTCATCTACGACGTGACGTTTTCATGGGAGCTGTCATTCTATCTCGCTGGAGGTTGGATAGTGGTTGCAGGAGCATTGATTTCACTCATACAGCCAGTCAGGGATTACCAGAAGCGACGGGAGGCTGAAGACGTCAGCATGGCGTAAACTTTGGGAACAACATTTTATAACTAGATTTTTTTGCACTTTCAGGAGTTCACCATGTGATTCTAAATCGTGGGATGGTTGGCGAAGTTAGCGTAGATCACACAAGCGAAATGAGAGTATAAACACCTTAGCAAAATAATGGTGTGATCACATTAACGAAATTTGGGTTGACCACCCTAATTTTGCTAACGTCCCAAGGTCCCATTAGTAGCTAGATTGTAGAGTGACACGGTAATTAATACACAGTGTGTTTTGAACACTTCAAGGGTTAATTCTTACTAATTTTATTAATAATAAATAATAATTATAATTATTATAATGACATTTTCTTTTTTTTTTATACAATTAAGTTGGCAAACAAGCATACGGCCACCTGATGGTACGTGGTCACCGTAGCCTATGGACGCCTTGAACAACAGGGGCATTACGTGCGCGTTGCCAACCCTTTAGGAAAGGAAGTGGGAAGGAGAAGGAGCGGGAAGGGGGAAAGAGGGTGATTGGGCCTCCGGCACTCTCACTCACCGAACAAAACACAACAGTAGAAATACTGGTATTTCCCGTCGATATTCTGTGAGAGGATAGTCCTTCCCCGATCGAGCCGGCCCATTCATGCTTAAATCAGCGAGGCTCTCGTACCTCTAATTAATTTTAGTTAATTTTAGTTGTTTATATTTGACTTTGTGGCATGTATATTTTAATAATTGTTGGTATTAATAAATATGCTATGTGAGCATTACTGTACTATATTATTGTGTATTTTTAATTTAAATAATATATGTTATTAGTCAAATTTTACTTATTTACATGTTCGTGAGTTTTAG
Organism: Catocala sponsa; assembly: GCA_963564715.1. Taxonomy (NCBI): domain Eukaryota; kingdom Metazoa; phylum Arthropoda; class Insecta; order Lepidoptera; family Erebidae; genus Catocala; species Catocala sponsa. Next base: position 25,070,042 of record OY751333.1, on the reverse strand, counting down.
AATTGTGGCTCGCGTTAAATATTTAGTTTATGATTGCATACTCGTTGTAGAATCATCACAGTTTAACACTTTTAACCAATTGAAAATACCTTTTTAAAGCAAAGGTCACCGAATTGGTTCAAAAGGATAGACTGGCAATTACCTAGAATATTATATTTAGTAAGTATATGACGCGAATGTAACCTAACTTAGTCTAGGAGCTCTACATGTATGAAAATATTTACTTGTTATAGTGGTACTTATATAACTTCTGACTATACTTGTAATCTGGTTCAATTTTGTCGATTATGCATAAATAAATATTTTGATAACTGTTCTTCCTAAAACGAAGTTGTTACGTTTGATAATTAATATTTTTTTATAAAAACGATGTTATTTTTGCCAAATACGATATGGGATGTTAATTGGAGGCAAGTGGTTTTAAATAACCATATTTATTATTTTATGTTTTAAGGTAAATAAAATAAGATGTTGAGAAAACCATGAAGTCACGTGCCATTTTTATAATGATTCATAATGATGACAAAATTGTGTAGTTGCTAAAAGATAATTTTGTCCACGACACTAACTATCTCATTATTAAACGATTAAAAACAATAACATTAAAAGGTTGGTAATATTAATGCAGAACTGCAGCAGTGATAAATCTTTTTCAAATAAAGTAAAGGTCCACATTAGAGATAGATCACGAAGAAATTATTTTCCTCTTTCTCAAAAGATCCCCCGTTTATACTGAGAATAGTGATCTCCTTGAATGGCTTCCTCTTTATGAGGGAAAACACATAAAACAACACATACAACAAATAAAAAATATGTCGTAATAAATTATTTTATTAGAATTCCATTAAATGCGATTGGATATTATCGTCTAGTTTGAAAGTCGTTAAGTGCAGTTGTCGTTGGCGCGACATTGCCTTATTTTTTGTAGTCAATAATTATTTCAATTTGTTAGTCAATTGAGGCGGGTATGTCAGCTACGCCGTTTATTTTAATGAAACATCAATTCAAGGCAATTTAGATAATCCGCTTTGTACTGTGAGTAGTTTGTTTAGGCCCAAGTGTTATATTTTGTGAATTATATTGGACTAGTAAGTGTACTAAGAAAATAATCTTTAGAAATAAAACGATTATGTTTACGTGATTTAATCTCACTAATTTGCATTGATAAGCTTACCAACGACAGATTGAATTATTTCTTAACATTTTTAGAAAAATCATTTGTTATTTACTTCGTATAAGGCCTATGCAGCAATAATTTAAGTCGTTATTTCATGAAGCAGTGACAGGTACTTAATGACAGGTATTTTATTTTTATGTAAATTAGTACCAAATGTTTAGCAATACATTTTTAAGCGTATCTATAACCACATTGACTGTCGATACAATATTCTAAATAATATTTTGGACTTCTACATATAATAACCATTTTATGTATCCGTGATTAACTTTTACACATAATAACCAAATAATTATAAATAATGTTATTAATAGCGAAGTAATGTAACTTTTCGGAGAAACCTCACTAAATCGCTTTCTAGTTTTAAACATTTACAAAAGTATACACAGTTTAAGTTCCCCCTAAGATTTCTGTCTTTTTTAACTAGTCATTTTAAGCATAACAGAGGAAAACTAAACATTATACGTCAAATAAATTATTTTTAATAAAGTTGTTCTTACTGTTGTGCCAAGAATCTACATCGTGCATGATTTAGTGAGGTTTTCTTATTTATACAATACGATTACATAGATAGTTAAAAAAAAAACATTTTACTATTAGCTCTCTTCAAAATGCATGATTAAACCAATAAAAAGATAAGTGTGTGAGTTATATGCACGACAGACTTACACAGCCTCAAGATCTCTAACAGTAGTCTTGAGTTTGAATCGAAAGTAGAAATACGAACCATGAATTGAAGGCAGAAGGAAATAAGGGTTTTACTTGGTAACGCAACTTTTCTGCTGACAGTGTAGGTACATTGGATATAACGAAACAGGCTGGTTAAAAGACATGAACTTTTAATCACGCATTTTAAAAGAACATTATATTTTCACTCTGGTAGAATATTGTAACCTATCTACTCGTATAATCTCAATAATATTAAAACATTGGTGCGTTTGGTAACTTGGTTTTGATCGGACGAGTGACAAGGACTTGAAGTGATGCTAGGAACCAATAGTAAAAGAACGTCAATCGCAAAATACAGCGAGTAAAATAAAAATGTGGACATATTTCAGCATAGTAGACTGCATTGTAATTTATAAAGATCACTTACCATAAAGTGGTCAGGGCACCCTGTTGCTAACTACTAACATAAAAAAAGATAATGAGAATAAATTCATAATAATTTTTAACATTTTCAATTAAAAGTATGGAAGTAATAAAGGTCAAGGGCAATGATGGTGTAACGGACGGTGGACGGTAAACAAAGGTAATAAACGATAACATACATAAATATGAAAGTTTATTTAAATCGCTTATACATATAAATAGAAACTGTATTTGTTTGCTGGAAAAATTACTTATCCTTCATCAAATATGATCACATATTACGTTATTTGTTGTATTTTACTGATTGACCTCATGTAGGTGTGAATATAAAAAATATTTAAGCGTGCAATATCTATTCAAAACATGTAACTATTAAGTTAGATTTAGTATTAAGTTTAGGGTCCGTGGCCCATCTTTTTTTTTCTTTTTTTTATGGTATAGTAGGCAAACGAGCAGACGGATCACCTGATGGTAAGCGATTACCACCGCCCATAGACACTCGCAATACCAGAGGAGTCACAAGTGCGTTGCCGGCCTTTTAAATTTGCCCCCTCCCAGGAGGGGAAAAGGTTGAGCTTCCGGTACCCTCACTCACTCGACGAAACACAACGCAAGCGCTATTTCACGCCGGTTTTCTGTGAGGCCGTGGTATCACTCCGGTCGAGCCGGCCCATTTGTGCCGAAGCGTGGCTCTCCCACGGTCTTTTATAGCATTATTATTGTTATATACGACAGAATAAGACAATGCATTGCACAATGTATAGCTTTGTCTCGGTCTGGCGTAAAGTAAGATTACAGTAATACTGTTATAAGAAAGTTGGGCTTTTCTCAGGTCCAATTTCTTAAAATTCGTTTGTCGTTTCATATTTCGTAATTGTTCTTATTTTGGCCATGTTTAGTATTATCTCTTCTGGCTATGCCCGTCAATATGCGGCTGTGCATTATTATTTTGATAATTAATTAGTATTAATTGTTATAAAAAAAATATAATTATATTTTATTATTTATTTAATTGTAAACTATTTGGACGTTAGCTCCTAGCCTACATGATAGAGTAAGCAAGGAAAGTGGTATAGAGAGTGCACAATTTAGAAAAAATGTTTATTGTCAATTGAATTCTATCTATACCTTTTTGTATTGCACAAAATCTTTCCAAACGACATTGATATAAAATATTAATGTGTAACCACTGTAATATTATAAGTTAAGAAAATATTGTTATACTTGAATAATCGAACGTTATTAAAAGTGTATCATTGATCTAACGTATTATTTTTTATAAATTACTAGCGACCCGCCCAGAATTCACACAGGTGCAATGCTGATCTATACATCTATACAAATAAATAAAATTGAAGTGTCTGTTTGTAATGTCAAAATAACAGCTTTTTATGTAATGCATATGACAGTATATAAGGTACCTACACAAAAATTTTAAAATTTTTTGTCTGTCTGTCTGTCTGTTCCGGCTAATCTCCGAAACAGCTGAACCGATTTTGACGGGACTTTCACTGGCAGATAGCTGATGTTATAAGGAGTAACTTAGGCTACTTTGATTTTAGAAAAAAGAGGGTTCCGCGGAGACAAACACTTTTTAGTTAAAATTTACGCGGACGAAGTCGCATGTAACAGCTAGTACTAAATATAATACAGAATGTCTTTATATACAACGTTCACAGCTTTTTTGTCATTAGACAATACAAACATGTTTTCTTTAGGCATGCGCCGCCGGCCATAAAAAATGGTTATTGTGGGTTATCCCTAAGAGATAGATATATATCATCCCGGACTTTTTTGTAGACCTTTTTAAGGTGTACAATACTGTAGTACATTATTTTGATCTATCTCGTAGGGTTCAGCCAGCCTTTGCAATGTAAGCGCAAAAAAATGTGTTTATTTACGACATCACATTAGAAATCTCTAAAATTATCAGTGTTTCTCTAGTATATTATTCACGCATTATACATATAAACCTTCCTCTTGAATCACTCTATCTATTAAAAAAAACCGCATCAAAATCCGTTGCGTAGTTTTAAAGATCTAAGCATACATAGGGACAGACAGACAGCGGGAAGCGACTTTGTTTTATACTATGTAGTGATAACTCAGATTTACCTCGCCGAAGCAATGTGTCATATTGAAATGTTACACAATTCGCTGATCCAATATTAAAAAGTTCTATGTCACATTTTTGAAAAAAAAATTTATGAATATTGCATGGTTCTATATGTCATTCCTTTTTGTTTAGACTAATATAGTAATAGATGTAAGCACTTACCACCTCACAATATAAAATCGCAAATAGTTCTAAGTTACTTTTTAAGTTATTTTTACTGATATGCAAATTTTAAACCTCATTTCCCCAAAGTTAAAAAAATAACATAGAACCTTGTAATAGTGAACCAGCGAATTTCTGTTCCTACCTATCGAAAGACAAATTTCCTTTCACCCTGTTTTTCTTCTTTCTTTTATTCTTATATAGAGGTGCACACCACACGCCCTGTGCCTCGGAATGCGCGAAAAGCCATTAATCCTGAACCTGATCTCTATCCGGTCGTTTCGGTTACCGTCCCATTATATTATGAGAGTTAGGGAATAGAGAGTGTATTTGTGTTTGCGCATACATTTGCGCACAATACTAGCCTTGAATTGATGGGATGGGAGGCAGTTTCTGTAAGTTAAGCGGAAGGTGTGGTGTTACCAGTGAGCAGAAATGAAATGAAATAATTATAGTGTTAGTTACTATTTATTTTATTTTTCTAGTTTTATTACATACTAGCTTTTGCGCGCGGCTCCGCCCGCGTGGTACCTGCATCAATAAAAAGTAGCCTAAAAAGTAGCCTAGGAGACCAACAGACTGCAATGCAGAGGGTCTCGGGTTCGAACCCACGTCGCGCACCTCTGACTTTCGGAAGTTATAATGACTTTTCGAAATTATGTGCGTATTGATTGACAATTATCGCCTGCTCCGTGCCTCGGAGAGCACGTTAAGCCGTCGGTCCCGGCTGCCATGAACATCTATGGCAGTCGTTATTGGGAGAGTGTCGACACAAAAGATCCCACTGGGTCGAAGTGTCGCCGGTCTGCACTGACTGGCCCCCACATAAGATAAGATAGGTCTGGCGGACTTTATATAGAGGTAAATTTTAAGTTATAAATTAGGTCTACGGATAGCTTAGTTGGGACAGCAACGTCACAATTTATAGAGTTCGCAAGGCCTGCTTCACGGAGTCTCTATTTTCTCTTAGTTGGTAGAGCAGCGTCACAGTTCCTGCCTCTATTGCCTATGTTCTCGTAAATAATTTACATCATGTTTTCAACATACTATTCGCTAAACCACATCTGGAATTTTCATCACGATAAAGAGATAAAGCAACTGCAATTGCGTCAGCGTTAAAAACTTTGAAACCATAAATAAATATTTTAAATCCACTGAAACGAGATATAGCACTTATCTTTTGCATAACACGTGAAATACTAATTGTAACAGAGTACACAAGAGGTGGCGCTGTCTGAAGTATTTAGATAAAATATAATGAGAAGAAAATATAATAAAATATAAAGACTAATTTATTTATTTGGAGCACTTTGGATGCCTTTGATTGGGGCTTGCAGGCGATAGCAGAGTGATTTGGATATCCTAGGGACAGACATTTGCCCAGCAGTGGAACATACCAATAGACTAACATAACTAAATAAAATTTGTGGGTTTATAGTGACAAGTGTACAAGACCATAATGTCACGTCTCAATGACCCTGACAGGTTAAGTAAAGATGTATAACATTCACATTTAGTCAGCTATGCTTAAGTAATAAGGTCTTATATAATACTAGCAGTCCCGACAGACGTTGTCCTGTACAAAAGAAAAAAAAAGAAAAATTTCATAAAATCGGACCAGCTGTTTAGGAGGAGTTTAATTACAAACACACGCACAGAAGATTTATATATATAAAGATAGGTCGGGCGTACTGGCATCTACAGGGTACAGATTCAGGCTGTGTTACATATAATTGTATTCGAATGATAATAATAATTAAATACAGCTGCTTAAAACGTGATACCTCTGTGTGCTTGGATAGGATAAGGCCAAGGGAGGGCGCGTACTAATGCTACAAAGCTGAAGGGATTGTTTTTGGAAGCGCTTATATCTGGAACTACCAGTCCTATTTGAAAAATTATTTTCGCATTAGGTACCTACCTAGTCCGTTGGTTGTGGAACCACGGGACTCGAGCTGATAAACGTAGGTGTAATCACGAGATACAGCTAGTATTCTAATATGATTCCAATGCAGTTGCGCACATCACCACTTCGTGCTATGGTCCAAAATGCCTTGCATCCAGATTTTTCTGACAAAATTTAGGTTAACGCTTGCAAGCCGCGGGCAATATCTAGTTAGAGAATATTTTGTAGTCGAGCAAAATAATGAATGGAGGATGTTAGTATGTTTACATTGTATCATGTCTCCATACCTTTATCTTGAAATCAGTTTCGACACAGTATTACGGCGAATGTTAATAAAACAAACAGTCCCGTGTCATGTTTCAAAGAATTCGTCGTAAGTCGTCGCGCGGCTGTTATTGAATTACAATGCACTGACACCATTGACGATGTATGTACGTCATAACGGTACATCGACATGAATTAAAACAATCATTCTACTTCTTTTACATATTGTGTAGGAAAGCGTTTCTGGGGGCTTCTCACAACGTTGAGAAGAGACGTCTACAAGCATTGCTAAAGCATTCACGAGAGTGTCTTAACGCACTACAAAGAGTATAGCTTTTCAGTCGTAGTCTCATTCGTTCTTGCCTATTCAATCTTCTTCTGCCTAGCCTTTATTATTCCCAAGTCACTTGGGGTCGGCTTTCTCGTCTAACCGGATTTGACTGGATATCAGTTTTTACACGGAGTGACTGCCATCTGACCTCCGCAACCCGAAGGCTATCGAAGGCTAGACCAGTGTCAGGATATTAAAGGGCACTGACTTCCCAATAACGACTGCCATAGATGTTCATGGCAGCCGGGACCGACGGCTTAACGTGCTCTCCGAGGCACAGACCAGGCGATAATTGTCAATCAATACGCAAATAATTTCGAAAAGTCATATAACTTCCGAAAGTCAGAGGTGCGCGACGTGGGTTCGAACCCGAGACCCTCTGAATTGCAGTCTGTTGGTCTCCCCACTGAGCTATCTCTGCTGCTTCTTTCCTATTCAATGATCATGCTTTATGAGATGGTGAGAAGACTCCTGGATGTATTCATGGTATCATGAATCAGCATGAATGGCTCGGTTACTCCGCAGAATTGCTTGTCTTTCACGGAATATGGACGTTCAGTAAGTAAGAACTTCGGAGGTCCTATCCTCGGTCACTATCCCTGATGTGCTCCTTCCGATTACCTTCAGATCCTTCATTATAGGTTATCAAACGCAAGTGATGCCTCCAGTATTGCATGTGCACTTAGATTAATAGAACTGCTTACCACCTACCGTGTACTTATCACTGATTTACCGTAGGCAGCTGCTAAGGTCAATTGCCTTTATATTGTTTCTGCAATATTAAGAATACTGCTATGTTTATAAGCAGCATCGCTTACCATCACGTGAGTCACTGATTGATCTATCACTAATAGTATCCTATCCTAACTAATATTATAAAAGCGAAAATGAGTTTGTTTGTTTGTTACCTTTTCACGCCTAAACCACTGAACCGATCATCCTGAAATTTTGCATATACGTTGTCAGGTGTACAGAAACGGACATGGGCTACCTTTCATCCAGAAAAAAATATTACTGTTCCCGAGGAAAACAACAATAACGTTCTTATGATAATAGATGGCGCCACGTGTCTTTCGAATCATGATTGAATTATATTATTACAAGCAGAGTACCACCCGAATTTATTGTCAAATTCAAAATTAACGCGAGCGAAGCCGCGGGCAAAAGCTAGTAATAAAATAAGTGAATACCTGGTTCTTCCTTCTTTATAACACTAACATCCCCTGATGACAATACGTATCCATAAAAGCATTAGTTAAATGCTTTTTAGTGCAGGAACACAATTCAATGTTATTGGACGTCGATCTTCTGTACGGTGGATACAGAAGCTGGGGCTGAAGCCCAGAGTTAAGAAGTTGGCAGTGTTACAAGCGCCCTTGCCATGGAAAGCACGTAAAGCCGTTGGCCCTGCGCCTGATCTTTCTCCGGTCGTGTTGGATAGTTGTCACATGAGAACAGAGAGTGCACTTGTGTTTGCATACACACAGATATTATCTTCTCTGCTGAAAGCCAGTCTCCGGTAAGATTGGCCGCCGTGACCGGAATGCAGTCTGGATAACGTTATTATTATTAGTAGATAGTACAAAATAGTAGTAATAGTATAAATAATTAAGAATCGAACGTAATGTATCAACTTACATAAGTTTAAATAATACATAGTAAGTATAGGTTATTCAAACACCTACGACACACGAGTGCCTACGTTCAATATTATCTTGAGTTTAATTAAAGCTGATAGTGTGAGGGTAAACACGGATAGAAATGTGTGTTTGTGTGATGAACGTGACCCTTGTGCTCTTTATGATCAGACACACACAGATACACATACGTATGAAGTTTGATCAACTGTCTATATGTCGTGTTGAGAATATTTCAATTATATTTCTGGCTTTATACTTGGTAACAGAGATGTTATGTCATAATAGTGGCAAAGTCTGTCTGATGGTAACCTGTTCTGCATTTTATGGGCTATCTTAATTGTAATTTCTTTGGTTGCAAAACTGTGACTCTAGTGTCTGATTCCGGAATCGAGTCTGAGAGACTGGTGTCGCGGGCCATCGATATGCTACTCACTCTGCCCGACTATGGTACTGGTCTCTTACTCCCATATTAAGAACTAGCTGTTACCTGCGACTTCGTCCGCGTAGATTTTAACTAAAAAGTGTTTGTCCTCGCGGAACTCAATTTTTTTTCTAAAATCAAAGTAACCTAAGTTACTCCTTATAACATCAGCTATCTGCCAGTGAAAGTCCCGTCAAAATCGGTTCAGCCGTTTTGTAGATTACCCGAAACAAACAGACAGACAGACAGACAAAAATTTTAAAAATAGTTGTTTTCGTATAGGTACCTTATATACTTTCACATGCATTAGGTAAAAAGCTGTTATTTTGACATTACAAACAGACACTTCAATTTTATTTATTTGTATGTATGTATGTATAGAGTATAGATGTATAGATATTCCCATGATAAGACGTTTTCATAGCAGAGGCCCTTTTGCTGCATGTATATGAGTAATACCGCTATCCGTGGGTCCCTGGCTTGACTGCCATCTTTCTGGCAAAAAGATAATGTTCATTTCTCATCATAAGAAACTTTTTAAAGAGATTTTTTTTACTGTCGATTTGACCAGTATTTTTCTTTATAAGATTACAACAAAATAACAGCGTGTTGAGCAGAAATAATTATGTATATGCAACTGTTTCCCTATACTATGTCGACATTTGTATTGCAACCACACAAGTTTGTACCCATACAGGAAAACATTCTGAGCGGAATCATGTATGCGTGGTCTGCTTTATCTAACTTATTAAGGAAATACAGACGTAAATATATTAATATTAATAAATTGAATGCCGAATCGAGAACAAAGCAAGTCAGTTATGCCAATAACTTTCCTGGTATTATCAACAATCTGGGCAAGCCCCGTATCCATAAATTAACGGTCGTCAACATTTTAAAAGGAAAGTTATTTTAAAATGAGTATGATATATATTAGTAGAGTCTTCTGATACATACATACATACATAGATTCACGCCTGTTTCCCAGAGGGGAAGGCAGAGACTACGGATTTCCATTTGCTACGATCCTGACACACTTCTCTGGCTTCATTCACCTTCATCACATACATACACGGCCGTCTTCTGATTAAAATATGATAATGCTCTTCTCTAGGCAGGGGTGTACGTGAGTAATATGAATTTAGCCAGCTGATATAAACGTGATAGACGTTAAGCCTTTTGCCGTATTGGATGTTTCTAGACACTGTCCTGGTTCTAAGAATTTCTTAACAGACAGTTTTAGGGTAGATACCTTAGCTTCAAAACATGAATCTAAAAATGGGGTTACGCCTCATGATCGGCTGCAAACTCAAACTCTTGTCTGCTTCCCAGAGGGGTACGCATAGACTACAGATTTCAATTTGACGACGACTACAAAGGAGACCGACCACCTTGTATGGGATCCTGGCCTGGGCGTGAACAATTTTATATTGTAATAATAATATTAATTTTCAGTAGCCTAAACTAAGTAGATAACATTATTCTATTAAGTTTAGTATCAAGTTCGTTAAATAATAAGATAAAACACATTGTTTAAAATAAATATTTATTTTCATGTGTCACCATCACCTTCATAAGTTATTAAAATATTTTCTAAAAACTGGGCTGATGGAGTGACATTTTCATATCTTGCCCAGCTTTACCATATTACAGACATTATGTGAGCACAGCAACCAACAGTTCTTCGGCCGACTATGCAGTTGCAGTAATACTGCCTTATTGCTTATTGAAAATCATTTTTATTATACGTCAATTTCATACTACTGGATGGTAACCAATATTTATTATATATTAAAATAAAACTTTTCATATTTTAATTTGTTTATAAGACGATTGTCCACGTGCAAGCCGAATATGGACGGTTTCCTTTGAGGTAAGTTTTTGGAACTAAAGCAAAGTCGAAGTCAGAGACCGTGTGCCTTCTAGCTTTACTCTTTCCGGTTGCTATCTACACACTTGTCTTATACCTTTGGCAATTTGGAATAGAAGTCTTTATCATTGTTTATACTAACAGCCTACCATCAGGCAGATCACCAATGAAATTACAACAACTGTGTCCATTCATATTTTCAATATGATCAAACCATCAAACCCTCTTGGTAGTAAATCAGCTCCACATACTGAATGGGCAGCGGCTTGGTTGTGTTTCCAACGCAGCAGCAATTTCAAGCTTCTGTAATGTCAAAGAAACACAACCATGTTCATGAGCGGGAGATACGGTTTACCATCAAGTTAGCCGTAAACTCATCTGCTAGGAATAGCAATAAAAAAATTGCAAACTGAAGCGAAAAGATAATCCGAGGTTGATTACTAATGTTTGTAGTAGGCATTTAATGGTTTCCAACCCACTTAGCCAGGAGCCAGTGGGGTATTATACAAACACGATAAACTCACACCAATGCAAATGTTGTCTTTGCAATTACGCACACACACATATGTACATAAAAACACATGCAGACTTCAACTCACACATGCTTAAAGTTATGAGACGGCTCAGTGATTAGGGTGTGGCGTGAGTATTAAAGCTCAATTTTATGTACGAAGGGGTAAACATTGCTCGATTGCAACTGTGAGTACTTAGTCACCTTCGATCAAATATACCATTGATCGATGTTAGTCACAGACGAACCTAATTATCAATATGTTGAGGGCAGCCGGTGATGGCTGCTTGCAGAATTAAAATTTGAGTGATTCATAAATTGGCTGCATGGATGGTGCAATGGTCTCATTAGTCATTCTTCCATTATGGCTCGACAACTGCTGTGGGTCCAATTCTTTACAGGACAAAAAATATGTGATATATATATATATATATAGGTACTCTTCGTTACGTTGTTTGAACGTTTGTTAGGTCACCCACAACACAGTGCAGAAAGTATTCCTATAAGTTATAGTATGGGAGTAGTGATTGAAATTATCCGCGGACACGCATAAAAAAAATATATACGGTCGAATTGAGACACCTCCTCTTTTTTTGAAGTCGGTTAAAAAGAGTAAGAAATTATTGTTCTTATTCTGAATGTTCTTTCTGCTCATTTTCCTACAATTTGTTAATCTTTCCTTTACTAATCTTAATATTTTTATGAGTTGTCAAAGTCAGACAAAACTTGCCCAAGTTGAAATTGTTTAACAAAGAGAAACCTTGCTATTTTCATGAGAAATATTACTATTGTGGTTGTATAAATCTATAAAAGCAATATTATAACATTATTGTTAGGAAATTGGAACTCGCAAAGTAAGTGCATGTGCCGCTGATTCATAAAATTTTTACCGTGGGAGAGCCACGCTTCGGCACGAAAGGGGCCGGCTTGACCGGAGTGATACCACGGCCTCACAAAAAACCGGCGTGAAATAGCGCTTGCGTTGTGTTTCGTAGAGTGAGTGAGGGTACCGGAGGCCCAACCTTTCCCCCACCTAGTAGGCAAATTTAAAAGGCTGGCAACGTACTTGTGACTCCTATGGTGTTGGGGGTGTCCATAGGCGGCGGTAATAGCTTATATACCATAAAAATCTGAGATATCCGTCAGCTCGTTTGCCTCATATACCATAAAAAATAGGAGCACTTACTATCTCATTGATTACAATAATGACTAATGACTGTGTCTACTAAATACTAGTTTTCTCGGAACGTTACTCATCACTGGCAGATTACGACATGAGATGGCTTAACAATTTATAGCTTAAACTTTCTAAGAAGGGATGAATAGGATTAGGGAACTATATTACGTATGAAGGGTATAATTGTTTGAATAGGTAATATTCGTTCGCGTGCACGATTGTGTTCGCTGATTTAAGCATGAATGGGCCGGCTCGACCGGGGAAGGACTACCCTCTCACAGAATATCGACGAGAAATAGCAGTATTCCTACTGTTGTGTTTCGTTCGGTGAGTGAGTGCCGGAGACCCAATCACCCCTTTCCTCCATCTCGTTTCTCCTTCCCGCTTCCTTTCCTAAAGGGTCGGCAAGGCGCAAGTGATGTCTCTGTCGTCGCAGGCGTCCATAGGCTACGGTGACCACTTACCATCAGGTGGGCCGTATGCTTGTTTGCCACCTTAGTTGTATTAAAATAAATATATATATCATTCGATTGAAAATATCTACATAGTATGGCCAAGGACGCAAGTAGTTAAGTATCTTCTATCTTATGTTATCTTATGTGGGGCCCAGTCAGTGCAGACCGGCGAAACTTCGACCCAGCGGGATCTTTTGTGTCGACACTCTCCCAATAACGACTGCCATAGATGTTCATGGCAGCCGGGACCAACGGCATACCGTGCTCTCCGAGGCACGGAGCAGACGATAATTATCAATCAATACGCACATAATTTCGAAAAGTTATATAACTTCCGAAAGTCAGAGGTGCGCGACGTGGGTTCGAACCCGAGACCCTCTGCATTGCAGTCTGTTGGTCTCCCCACTGAGCTATCGCTGCTCTAAGTAGTTAAGTAACAGAATATACATTAATACCACGCTAGGCATATATACTGTGTTAGTACCAGGCTTGTCAATATCCCTAGTATTGCGAATACCTACATTCAAACTCTACATCGCTATTATGTTGGTTGGTAACTTAATACCTTTTACAACACTAGATAAAGTATAATGTTCCAATAATATGCGCATGTGTGGGTAAAGACTGTGTGTAATTTTGAAATTGTTTTTTGAACAATTGTAGCTGATTGTAAGCTGTTATCGAAGCCTATGAACACTTGCAATGTCAGGGGTAAAAGAAGCGAGGAAGGAGTATCGCGTACCCTATATTGAAATCGAAAAGGTTACAATTAAAACAACTTATTAATCCTAATCCTAACTAATATTATAAAAGCGAAAATGAGTTTGTTTGTTTGTTACCTTTTCACGCCTAAACCACTGAACCGATCATCCTGAAATTTTGCATATACGTTAATAGGTGTACAAAAACGGACATAAGTTACCTTTCATCCCGAAAAAATTCTGTTCCCGAGGAAAATAATAATAACGTTCTTATGATAATAGATGGTGCCACGTGTCTTTCGAATCATGATTGAATTATATTATTACAAGCAGAGTACAACCCGAATTGATTGTCAAATTCTAAATTAACGCGAGCGAAGCCGCGGGCAAAAGCTAGTCACTAATATATTTTATTTTACTTTTTGACCGGTTCTTACAGCAGATTAAAGTTTCGATAAGATTAGACCAAGAGGAAAGTACCAAAGTAGAGTTGATAATGATAGTAAGAGGTAGAACGCAGCTATATTTTTATCAAACTTGGAGTGGTACCAATAGGCAAGTATTTGCAGCCTATAGGAAATTGCAGCCAAAAATCTTTTTTTTTATGTTGAGAACGCCTTATGACAGCACCGCGCCGAGCGTAAGACAGATAATGACAGCGCTCGTGCGCCGCATATTCAAATCGGCGCGGCGCGCGGCCGCCCCATAGTAAAATTGTATGGAGGATTTGAAGTGCTTTTTTGATAAATATGTATCTTTATTGTCAACCAATAACTTAAATATTTGGGACGGACAAACTGTAATATAACTATTTACGTTTCGTTTAAGCTGTAAAATAGGATATATTTCTACTGTTATAATCTAAAAATCACGTAACACTAACTTACGTTTTTGTATTTTTCGTGCAAATTTACGTAATTTTGTAGGCGAAAATATAAATTATTTTAAGTTTTTGACACGGACTAATTGTAAACACAGTCATTGTTATGTTAAATGTATACTTTATATTTGTATTAAACAAAAAGTGTTGATTTTATTCACTTGTGACCGCCTGTTTTGACACATTTCGCTTGGTGCACACTTAAGTATGGACTATGCTGTTAGCAGGAGACTACATCTTCATGATTCTTTTTCTATTTTTACTTTTAATATCACGCAAATCTCAAATATTAACTGTAGGTATAAATGTGTCCAAATATAGAATTTAAATAACGATGCATAATTTTATATGTATCGTAAATGTAGTTTTATTTCAATGCGTAGGTATCATTCGAGTATGTGTACGAAAAATAATGGCCTTTTCTCTAAAAAGGCACTAGAATAATAATATTATTACAACTTGCCGAGTTAAATCTTAATTTATATCTTGGCCTCTTAAGTGTACTATACAATTCAGATATAAAGTTCTATTTATACTGGACGTTGAAAATCTAGTTTTAACTGGATAATAATGCTAACATTAATTTACTTTATAGTTGTTTATAAAACACTGTAACCTTTAAAACGACCTTCAATTTATTTTTTCACAGATCAGATTATTATTTTTATTTATAATCTATTTGTCACATTGACAAAGTCACTCTCGTGTCGATTCGTGTAGCAGCCTAAGAAAAATATTTGTCAAAGCGATTTAAAATTATTACGTAAAATTACTCTGTTATCTCAGTTTCTAAATGCCTTTATATCTCTTGAATGTAAACACTGTAATTAACTTATAATGATAGCATTCATTGTGCAGAGTTTGGAGTGAGTGCGCGTCTCCGAAATTAAAAAAAGATTTTGAGACGAAACTTCGTTTTTGTTTTTAAAAATGTGTGTTATGGCCAGAGGCGCGGTTGGCCGCGTCTCGTTCAGCGAACGAAGCTAACTGATCAGTCCAGATGTGTATAGCCTGTCAGGCCGGCCGCACGTGCGTTGGTTTACATAAATAATTGTGTGGTTTTTTCGTGTGGAAACAGCTGTTTGTGTGGACATTGTGCTATTGGTGTTAAACAACGGTAAGTACCGATATTCACGAACTTATTTCACGTAAATACACGTTAAAAAGTATATGTTAAGTTCATGTTTTCATACGTCATGGAATTTATGAATGAAACTGAATGTTGTTGGACATTTATATTTCTTGTGGCGCTAAATGCTGCGAATTTTATATGTCAGTTATTTGTGTGTTATCTGTTTATCGATAAGTTTTGTTGTTGCTCGTCATTATTGATGTTTGATAAGGTCAATGATCTTGTGTTAAATATATGTTATATGAGTCACTGTGTTGTAATATGAGCTAGTCAAATAACAGCTGACTGGGGAAATTATATCGAACACTTTTGATAGAATAAGTTTTTAATTTGACGTATTGCTACTAGAGTTGTGAATTATTAAAAATAAAAGAAATATATGTGAGTGACAAGTAAAATAGAAGTTTATGCGAAGTGTTTGGTTAGATTGACGAAAAAAGTATTTAATAGGAAAGAAGAAACTTGAACGTTATTCAAATAAATAAAAAGAGCAGCGATAGCTCAGTGGGGAGACCAGCAGACTGCAATGCAGAGGGTCTCGGGTTCAAACCCACGTCGCGCACCTCTGACTTTCGGAAGTTATATGACTTTTCGAAATTATGTGCGTATTGATTGACAATTATTATCGCCTGCTCCGTGCCTCGGCAAGCACGTTAAGCCGTTGGCCCCGGCTGCCATGAACATCTATGGCAGTCGTTATTGGGAGAGTGTCGACACAAAAGATCCCACTGGGTCGAAGTGTCGCCGGTCTGCATTGACTGGCCCCCGCATAAGATAAGATAAGATAATCAAATAAAATATGTTCTGGAGAAAGTCGATGTAAAAGTACAATAACGATAAAGAAAAAATTGTTGTATTAAAGATTCCACTAAATTCTCGAAAATCTGGGAGCTCTGCCCGCAATAGGTAACCGTGATAGAATATGTCCTAACCCTTCTCACATTGAATAGAGACCCGTGCCCAGCTTTGGGACAGGTTATAAACAGGAATGGTATTACATAATAATATATTATCTTAAAATAGCCTCTTATTAAATGGGCAAGCTTTAAAATGTTTTCGGGGCGAATAATATAAAATACATAATATGATGTTAAAATTGTTGCATATCGAAATTTATATTGTGGCTATCTCTCTGGGTACGGGACGTGATTTTATATATTTACAAGCTGACCCGCGCAACTTTGCCTGCTTCATATAAGAGAATTTTCCCCGTTTTTGCAACATTTGTCATTGCTGCACCGCTCCTATCGGTCGTAGCGTGATTTTATATAGCCTATAGCCTTCCTCGACAAATGGGCTATCCAACACTAGAAAAAATGTTCAATTCGAACCAGTAGTTCCTGAGATTAGCGCGTTCAAACAAACAAACTCTTCAGTTTTATAATATTAGTATGGATAAATGAGTATTCCAGCATTATAACATATTTTCACAAGATAGCAGTAGTGGTAGACTTCTTGGAAGGCAATCCTAGTCTTGAATAGGAAGGAAAGTACATACTCTCCTATAGGTTCGATGTTCTACTTAGAACACTGTGTAATTCTCAGAATAGAGTGTTAAAGAAAGTGGAGTAGGTTGATAGTATATAAAAATTAGCGATGGCGTAGTGGTTTTAGCGGTCACCTGATCGCATATTCTGTATCGAGTGTCGTGAATTCAGTTCCATTGAGTAAAAAATATGTTTTAAATGAAATGATTCCTGCTGTAATATAATAATAATAATAATAATATTCTACCACATACACACAACACCATCTAGTCCAAACTAAGCAGAGCTTGTACTATGGGTACTAGACAATGGATAAACATACATATATACCTTTTTTTTTTTGTAAATGCATACATATTATACATAGAAACACCCAGACCAAGACAAACATCCATGTTCATGCGCACAAATGTTTGACTTGTGCGGCAATCGAACCCGCGACCTCAGGCGTGGCAGTCGGTTACACTCACCACTACGCCATCGAGGCCGTCAATTACCGGACAACCTGTATAACTAACCTAACCTAAACCGTTAAACATATTTGGGTAAAAGATGGCATATAGATAGAGCATAATATTATGTGTCCCCGTGCGTGGGACTAACGTAAGCAAAGCCGCGCGTAGGTATAAAATAACATAATGCCTATGTGTCACTAAAGGTTTTAGCTCAAGACTATTAAATCAATTTTTGTTATTGGTTGGTCTGTTAGCAATTTATAAACAGCACGGGATCTAGAAATGCAGTCAGAAGACTACAGTTGGTTCGTCCCCTATACTGTTTGTCCTAAAGATAAATTTGGGGAAATATGGGTGCAATTCATCATCAGGCGTGTGTTATATGTTTGAGTTATTCTTCCATCTGTTCTTTATAAAATAGGTACTATGTGTCCTAAAGATATAACTGCGGAAATATGGATGTATTTCCCCTCTGTTTCCCATTTAGAAATAAACAGGCGTGAGTTATGTTTGAGTTATTCTTCCATCTGTTCTTTATAAAATAGGTAATATGTGTCCTAAAGATATAACTGCGGAAATATGGATGTATTTCCCCTCTGGAAATATACAGGCGTGAGTTATATTATGTTTGAGTTATTTTTCTATTGGTTCTCTATAAAATAGGTGCTATGTGTACTAAAGATATAGCTGCGGAAATATGTATGTATTTCCTCTCTGTTTTCCCTTTAGAAATATACAGCTGGGAGTTTTGCTTGACTTATTTTTCTATCGGTTCTTTATAAAATAGCTGTCATACAACAAACAGCAATTAACCGGTTATTAAAAAAACACAATGAATATAGTTATACACGGCAGCCATAAACCTTACAATCTGTATAATCCACGCTGATGGCACAAAGCCATATAAATGCATGGAACACATACACTCATAGAGATAACATACAAACAATATTAGATTAGATAGCGCTATCACTTGATAGTGGGAAATCCAGAGACACAGGTCTACTCTCTCTGTACATACACCAGCTGTAACATCACGCTTTGTAACCTATAACAGGTAGGCAGAAATGTATCGCGATTATTGACGTGCGCTATGAGGCTTATCGCGCTTGACTTTATAGCTAGAGCTGCTAGTAGATAATAAGATCTCTAGACTTCATACTCTTTCAATTCAATAGGAACTATAGAAACTGACAATCATTACCGTCACGTACGATTTTTGACAGCAGCTGTGACGCCTGTGCTGTCACAGGCGTCACAGCTGCTGTCAAAAATATATTATATATTTTTGACAGGCATAATATGATGTCAAGCAAGCGGTGGCTACGCCAAGTGTTGTGGATTCCAAGCCCAGACGGATCAATTTTATTTGTGTGGTTCGCAGATGATAGAATTGAGTCTGGATATACTTTTTTATGTTTGTTAAGTCCCGGTGCCACTTGGTTTGATACAGTTCAATTCTGTGCCTCGTGTGATGAGTGTCTTGTGTAGGTCTCTAACTTGAGTAGTTCAAGTTTAACCTAGCCCACTTATAAAGAGAACTAGATTTTTAAAAATCTTGTTTTTGTTCTTCTGTAAAGTGTTGATTTTTTCAATTTTCACAGGAGGCACAGAATTATTTGCTTGAGCTACACATTATTGTTTTGATTCTGGGTCTGGGTGTGCCTTAGGTATGCTAATTGTTTGTTTGTAAAGTCCCCACAACAAGGCTTGGCCCCCTGCGGGTTATGACTTTTTAATAAAATCTTTTCTTTCATAATCATACTTTGAATGAGAGAAAAATTATCTTAGAATACAGTTGTGCACAACATGATATCTACTTTACGTGGTCAAGGACGCGGTACCCGCACTTGTGTAGTGTTTTCAATATCATCGAATTTAATTTATACATAAATGCAATCGAGCACTAACGTGATCATGCCTTTTTATGAGCCTTGTTGTGTCGTTTCGACCAGCAGTAACGGGTAGCGCAAACTAGCCGAAACGTCAAGACTTTAACAAAATACCGAGCACGATCGCGTTTATATCAGTTTTTCAGTTATATACATCATGGAACGCAAAAGTATAAAAGAGATTATAGTTTAAATGCAGCTGTGCACATGGATGATCATAATTTTCATCATCTCTATTTTGGGCTAAGCCTATTGGAGCACAGAATTCTAATATTTGGACAGCAATTTCTGTTTTCTGTTTCTGAATAAACCTGGTAGAACAACACAATACAGCAGAACAAACATTAATTAAGTAAGTACAAATCAACGTAATAAAATCAATAATAATTTTATGTAACTAAATATATATATATATATAAGGCTAGTGTGAATCAGTCGCAAGAGCAAACCTAGGCGAACGTTTCTCGATCAGATCGGAGGCGTTCTGGACAAAGGCCAGATTAAGAGCTCCTTGAACTGACGGGCGTGTATGAGGAATGAGATGAAAGTGAATTAAGCCAGAGGAGTGTGTCAGGATCGTAGTAAATGGAAATCCGTAGTCTCTGCCTACCCCTCTGGGAAACAGGCGTGAATCTATGCATGTATGTATGTAACTAAATAAAACTTAAACTTTATATATTTACACACTATTGTTACGGTAGAACGTAACGGTACTACAATTACTTTACTAGCCATATGTAACCACATTACTTGTAAATAACATTTCAATTACTCATAATTTTTAAGCTGGCAATTAAAGATAAAGTCATGAACAACATCAGATGCAAGCAGTACAGTAACAACTCTAAATATAAAAAACAGCCTTGTACTTATTGAGCATCTTATTTATTTCTACATATTATAATAAGACAAAACTTGTTTTGAAATTGAAATGAACCCTTTCGCCCTTGATTTTGATGTATTCAAGGTGAAGGTTAAACCACGTCAAGGGCACAAGGGTATTTCAAACGGCTTAAATAAGACAACTATTGCGATCTGTAAATAAATCAATCTCAAATGTAATATGTATAATGATCTCAAGAATATTCTATTTATCAATTTTGAGTGATTTATATTGCGTACGTCTGTTTCCTGGAACCCCAGACAGAACTAGACACAAATTAAATAGATACAGATCGTTGGCATACAATGCTTCAAATCTGACGCACACACGCATCTCGAGTTCTGAGAGTGGTCTTGAATTAATCCTTACTTCCTTACTATTAATATTATAAATGCGAAAGTAACTCTGTCTGTCGGTCTGTCTGTCTGTTACCTTTCACGGTCAATCCGCTGAACCGATTTAGATGAAATTTGGAATGGAGATAGCCTGAGACCCTGGGAAGGACATAGGCTATATAACATCACGCTACGGCTCACGGGAGCGGTGCAGTAACCCAAATACCACTGACGCGGGTGAGACAGCGCGGGCACAGCTCGTGTATCTATATATGCGAAAGGTGTTTTACCAATACTTACTCTAATTTCGCCAGCTATGGAGCGCGCCTATTGCCGTTTACGAAGTTCCAGATTCCGAGGTGCTATTAGAAAGTCTTGACAGAAAAGCTCAATAACACATTGCAGGGTTCGAGAATCGAACTCGAGACGTTATGCACAGCAGTCTTATACATTGCCGATGCACACCAAGGCAATCTTTATGGAATAAGTTACAATAAGTTAATTATCACTGGCTTTAAGGTCGAAGAAAACATCGTAAGGAAATCTGTTATCTGAAAGTTCTACATAATGTTGTAGATGATGCGTACAGCCTGCCACCTGCACGGAGCCAGCGTTGCGCACGATGACCTAACCTCCTCATACTGAAAACAGTCCCGTATAATCATAATCATCATCATTTATTTGTCAAACATAGGTATTTACATATAAAGATCTTGGATACAAAATATTTAGTGCGCTATGCTTTGCCAATATTGACATACAAATTGGTAACATAAAAAAAAATATTAAATTGTCATAACCAAAATTACAAAAGAAAATCA
Organism: Catocala sponsa; assembly: GCA_963564715.1. Lineage (NCBI taxonomy): Eukaryota > Metazoa > Arthropoda > Insecta > Lepidoptera > Erebidae > Catocala > Catocala sponsa. The sequence goes on along the minus strand of OY751333.1, from coordinate 25,048,334 downwards.
TAATAAAAATAAAATTAAAATAATAGATAATAATTTAACAGTAATACTCAAAATGTCAATTTAACTTATAATATCAATGCAGTCAAACAAATTTATCATTTAAGAACTCGTCTAGTTTATAATAACACTTTTCTATTAACAGGTCAAATAAGAGTTTTCTGAACTTTTCTAGTGGCATACATTTTATTTTATTAGGTATTCTATTATATACTTGTGGAGCAGTACCAAACAGACCTTTTTTTAATAATGCCGTTTTACAATTCACATGACACAAAGTATTGATGTATTGAGAACGTATTGGGTTTCTCTTTATTGTGGCTACTTTTTGGAATAGATGTGGATTGTTTTTAACAAATAGTGCAGTTTCAAAAATGTTCAATGAAGTTAGAGGTAGTATTCTTAACTTTTTAAAGTAAGGGATGCAACTGTCGGTTGTTTTTAATCCACACATTGATCGTATGCGTATATATAAACAGGGTTGGTGTTATTGAGATTAATATACAGGAAGAGTTGACAAAAGTCTTTCAACGGCAGTCAATATGTCCACTCATTTTTTTCTGCACGTTACTCTTGTATTGCTGGTCATCTGTACGCATCTAATCGATGACTAAACGTATAAATATTATGAGTTCATTCTAATTGCAAATTTTCCCACAGAAAACAATTGTTATTTTTGGCATATTAGTTCAAGAACATTTGAGTTGCAGTATTTATTGATGTGTATCTAAATGAGACCTTGAGGGTTATTGATACTTTATATTTGTAACATATTATTTGTCTGTGGTTTAGCACAAGTTATTATACATTTGGACTACAATGAATGTATGAGAATCTCTCGTTCCATTTTCGAAACTGATTACGACTTTTATATAAAAAGGATTATAATTTCCTTTATTAAACAGGTATGGTACATATTTTATATATTTTGTAACCAAGAATATAAAAACACAATCCACCAGTATGAAGCACAATGGCCCAGCTACCGGATGGTTATAGAACTTTAAAGACAGAAACCTTTTTATACAATACGTGCCGTGTCGAGCAATACCTTCTCCATCAAGGATTTAAACATAAAACTATACCTAATTTGAAAAATCAATAACCTTGTAAAATTGACGATAAACAGTGGCTGTGAGTTTCTTGCCTGTTTTTATAGTTGGTTTTACGCCCTTACTTTGCTGAAGGTGACAACAGGTAAATGTAATATTGACGTTAATAACTAATACTTTGTAAATCAAATGTACCTACAAAAGATATTTTAATTTTGATACAATTTTTTTTTTAAATATTAATATAATAATATATTTATTAACATAAAATTGTTTACACATTTCCTATGAAGCCCTGATTCCTGTGCTAGGTACGAAAACTGTGTTACAGGAAGTCAGTGTCTTCTCCCATATAATTTACACAAAAGATTTTATGATTACAAAAGCAATTCGTTGTTAGAAAGTAAACGAAATATTATGTGAGTGCGTGAGTGTGGGTGTGTGTGTATATGTGTGGGTGTGTGTTTGTGTGTGTGTGTGTATGTGTGTGTGTGTGTGTGTGTGTGTGTGTGTGTGTGTGTGTGTGTGTGTATGTGGGTGTGTTTGTGAGTATGTAATGTGATTTATATAAAGTACTTTGACTCAGTCATACATTTTTCTTATTACTATTGGTGTATGTTTTCTTATCACGAACAATCGGCCCGAAACTTCGGCATTTATGTACATTTCGTGGTATGCCTACAGGATACTTGAATTGGGTCGTCAAATGAGCTGTCATTTGTCATTACACGTCAATTTTACAATTACCACGTGTGTGCATGTCTCGTAACTACTTAAATACAGCGAATTGAGTTCACAGTGTCCTATACTGCTTTATTAAAGTTGATGTTTCGAACAAAACGCAACACTTACTTTCCGGTCTTAGAAACGAGTTAATCATACACCGTAATGATATTTCATAGCGTTTTCCTGTGGATGTGATATCTGTCAGTTAGATAAAATATGTTTAACTGCACACCTTTACATAACATACTAGCGAGCTGCCCCGGCTTCGCACTGGTTGTACAAAACCTCAACGTAAATGCGACCATATTGCCGTGCCCCTACCGCCCGTGTCGTATTTCTGCGACAGAGAACATGCATTATTTTTTTGTTCTATTTTCGTCCTATTAGCTCCCTAGTTATTGTAGGTATTATTTTATCGATTTGTAGCCGGGCGCTAGGGGGCACGGCACGGCAATCGATATCTAGCTAAGCGCTTAAAAGGTTAAAAAACTATACACATAATCCTTCCTCATGAATCACTCTGACTATTGGTGAAAACCGTTTGAAAATTTGTTCAGTAGTTTTTGTATCGCGAACAGACTTTGTTTTATAATATGTAGTAATTAGGGTTGCCCACCTTTATTTTGAACAAATAGTGTACATTTAAAATCTGAGGTAAAAAAATAAAGTACGAGCTCCGAAAATAAAGGATAATTTATTTCATTTGCTTTTATGTTACCATATTTTTGTTGATGCTAGTAAACATCTAACAAATATTTACTATCAAGGAACGTGTTAATCGCGTCTTTACGCTATATGTCTATATTAAGCAGGATAAGCAATTGTTTTATCCAATTTAGGGAATCTCTAAAGCGTTGCTTTAAGTAAACAATGAAATAACACCTGTAAATGTCGACATATGTAAAATAAAATATTTTCACGTACTTTATTTTCCTAATTTCCTAATCCCTAGCTGCTACTGACAACTGTTTGCCAGAAAAACCCTATAAACCTATGCCAGACCCGAGAATCAAACTCGAGGCTTCATGTAAAGCAATCGCAAAATGCTAACATCTTGAACTGCCTTGCCTTGCATCAAGGCGGTGAAGCATTTTCTAATCTAATAAAATATCTTACTGTGAAGAGTTATTACTAAAAATTATAGTACTTTATCTGATTATCAAAACCATACCCATAAGCGTAAATATACGTAGCAACAAGACTGCCCCAAGGCAAGCAAGCCACTGTCGAGTATTTAAAGTGAGCTAAAAAGAATTCAAAAGCCAGTCGGGAGCTGTCTTAAAAAATGTTTACAAACAGTTCGAAACGCGTGCGCCCGCATCGCTTTGTGAATGATAGACAGAGAGAGAGCGAAGCGATAGGCTCTAGAAGTTTCCATAGACACGTTTACTTTTACATGTTTCTTTGCATCTGTTGTTATACCTCGAGATTGCTTTATGGAATTCTCGTTCTGTATGGCTTGGACTGCATATAGGTATATACATAGCGTAGTTATCCGTAGATAAATCTTAAGATGCTTGTATATTTATACGCTTGTCGTCTCAAGATAAATCTTAACATAGATGGATATGTAGCGTCGTTCTAATATATATCATTTAATTTTGTTAGTAAAGGTTTGAGTCATTGTCAAGCCCCCGTCAATGACGCTTTGAAATACTAAAAGATGACGTCATGTCTGTGTTATGTGATGCTTAATTGAGAATACGGTGTCGATTCTATTTAAAATTAAAATGGACCGTATTGACTGTCTCGGTGGCACATCGGAAGTGTATGCGATGCTGTACATGTGGCCACACGGTCGATTACCGAGTTGGGCATGTGCTTTTAGGTTTTTTGTCAAGAATCTAAGCAGAAGCACGAAGTCAGGAATTTTGTCCGGTAAACTTAGGCTAACCACTATCACAAATCTGAGCTAGCGAAATGTGGGTGAAATAAATCTCTGCCATCAGATGCATAAGCGTAGAACTTATACTATAGTTTTGGATACATTTTACACAGTTGTTTTTAGTGTTGCTAAGGAAAACTGATGCTGAGGTTTAAAATCGTCGTATATATGATTAATAATAAAAATTGTACAAGAAAATGTATTTATTGCACCATATTTTGCGAACAGCTGGGTTTAATAGTTTTGTCTAGAATAGTTTTTATCTGGCACAGTACGCTCATTTAAACAGTTACGTGCAGGCTCTGGATAAAATACCTGCCCTGTTTCCCGAGCGCTATGACCAGTCGTAAACTATCAATCGCTGGTACTCAGACATAATTGAAAAACAATTGTAATACGGCAGTATTACATTTATTTAAATGGAGAAGGCATTCTGCATTAAGGACTTGACATGGTTTGTGTTTTCATAGTGCGAAATAAAGCACGAAAAATCAGTCCGAAATTTCGGACGTTAAAGCTCAAAACGTTAGAAGATAATTATTTAGTCTAATAGACTTCAAATGTGACTTGAAAGGCAATTTATGTTCATAATGAAAATTAGGAGAATATTATAATTTTTAATTGATACTGAGATTATATTCGGACTGTTACTTATATTTGCATGATTTACTTAACTGAAAACGAGTATTAACGCAATCATGCTCGGTATTTAAATACTTTTTTCGAAGTTTGACGGTTCGGTCAAGTTGCATTGGTCGTGGTTACAAGCAGACTGCTTGATTTCAGTTATCTATATCTATACTAATATTATAAAGTGGAATTGTTTTTTTATTGGTTTGTTTGTAAGGATTTAACTTAAAAATTACTCAACCGATTTTAAATATTCTTTTACCGTTAGAAAGCTGTATTATCATCGAGTAATATGGGCTATATCTTATTTTAAAAAGTAGGCACTGTTATTAACATAACTAAACCTACACGAGCGAAGTGGCGATATATAATATACTAGCTTTTGCGCGCGGCGCCGCCCGCGTGGTACATGCATCAATAAAAAGTAGCCTATGTCCTTCCCCAGGTTTTAATTCTGTACCAAATTTTATCTAAATCGGTTGAGTGGTTTAGCCGTAAAAAGGTAACAGACAGACAGACAGATAGACAGACAGACAGATAGACAGACAGAGTTACTTTCGAATTTATAATATTAGTAAGGATTTTGAACAGTTTTTTTACCGGGAATCAGCTACCCCTAGGCCGCTATTTCTTTTGCCAGTCTACTGCAGACTTCGAGAACAGTCTACAACAGATCACTTCATTCTAAGACTTATAAAGCAGTAAGCGTATTTATTACACTCTGCGATACAATAAAGTCGTTATTTTAATCGTAAGCGTGTAATATGTTATAAGTACACATATAATATACATGTGTGTGTGTACTAACATATGTAGTAAACGATAAACGAGTACAACAACGGCTGTGCACTCGACGATCTTATCACTAACAGCGACTAAAGTCTCGTAAATATAAGGTTGATACTAGCTAGTTGCGAATTGATTGTACGTTTAAATAATTCGAATGTTTTATTTATTCGAAAGAAATAATCGATTAATATTATTTATCAAATCGATAAATACATCTCGCGTAGTTATGTGTTATCATTCGACTATGATTCGAATAAGTCAGCTTTGCCTCTAGTTTTATTATGAGTTGTTTTGTTCCGTATATGTACACGCAAGTTACCATGTCGCCATCGCGTGTCATGCTGGTAAGTTTTTGTTGGCTACCAATGATAAGGCATGCCCAACGATCATTTCTAGGGTGCCGTACCCAAATGGTAAAATGGGACCCTAAGACTCCGCTGTCCGACTGCCTCTCCGTCTGTCACCAGGCTGTATCTTATGACCCGTGATAGTTAGACAGTTGAAATTTTCACAGATGATGTATTTCTGTTGCCGCTATATCAACAAATACTAAAAAACAGAATAAAATAAATATTTAAGGGGGCTCCCATACAACAAACGTGATATTTTTGCTCATTTTTGCTTGATATTGACAACGGCAACAGGAAGACGCTTGAAATATTCACAAAATATTTAGTTATATATTCACTTTAAAAATAAATTATTAAATTAAAATAAAACAAATATTTAAGAGGGCTCCCATACAACAAACGTGATTTTTTTGCCGTTTTAAAGATAATGCTACGGAACGCTTCGTGCGCGAATCCAACTCGCACTTGGCCGGTTTTTTTAATCAACTGTCCCTTCGACATTAATCTGCCAATCTGAAACTTGTTGGGTGATTTTGTATACGTGTGCCGGGTGTCTGGACATTACATAAAAAACGGAAGATGCATGAAGAATGGCTTACGGAAAGCTTTTGTGCTTACTAAACGCTTCGATATTAATGGACTCGTATATTCTAGAAAAGATTGGTAGTTGTGTATTAAACCCAAATTTCTTCAGGTATGTTTTAGGCCCGCCTCTTGTCATCTACCGGTATTAATATACGAAAGAACAATTATGATTGAAAATAGCTATTTACAGATTTTAAGGCTCATTTATTAGGCTATTCGGTGCCAACAGCACACCAGCGGCCAGGTACAATAATAAATAATAATAATAATAAAAATCATTTATTACCAAAAGAACATACAATTTGTTGGTATCCAACGGCCCCACACTAGGCAAAGCCTGTCCTGTGGGTGCCTGTTTCGGTTCACAATGCCCGGTTTTAATATAAGTAGCTCGGTCGACATTTCATACATTTTACACTTCTGGGTAACATTTCATATTATTTAAAAACAAAATATTACTGTGATCACATGATTTACACATAGGACAAAAATGAAAAATAAAAATTTACAAGATGAATACAAAATAAAAGGACTGGGTATCTTATAATAAGTGTTTAAGAATTAGGTACTATATGATAATAAATACATTATATGCAGTGAATATATATGCAATTATATGCAGTGCATTATGTGCAGTGAATATATATGCAGTGAATATATATTTGCAATTATGTCTGGTATCCAAATTGACGGATTAAAAGTCTTAAAAGCTTTCCATAGACAACCCTAAATATAATAATATAATTTAATCTGTTGCCATCTCATACTTAACACGGTCTATTCAACATGGTTCCGGCTATCAGGTAGCTATTTTTACCTGTTGTGATTTTACCTTTTGTGAACCATTTAATATTGTCCTACGCTTCGCGATGTTTAAGTCGAGCAAAGCAGGCCGGCTTTTCTAGACTAAACAAGTTGAATATATTTTTTATACGAAGCGACTGGCACCTAACCTCTTGCGTCGAAAAGAGAATTATGGCCAGTTTCACAACTATCAAGTTTAAAAGTTATCCGAAAGATAAACTGCATGCTGCTGTTTTTGGTTTAAAAAAGTGAGATGGCGAGTCTTTTATCTTATAGATAAATGCTATTTGGAAGTGGTTGGGCAGGCCCTTAAGAGGAAACAAAAGGGCCGTTTTTCCATACAAACGTAGTCCCCTGTTTCTTCCCTGGATAATGCCAGTAGAGCAATAATTTTTTTCCAAAAAAAGTATGGCCTCTATTGGCATGTCCCTATGTTTTCCTTTTTTTCATAATTATTAAAAGAGACATAAGCCTTCAAAAAACCTTAAAAATTGGCCAGATTTTCCGCTGTGTTCAGACATCCAGAAAACAAATTTGACTAGATTATATAAAAAAAGGAAAACAGGAACACGGTCAAAGCCTTTCTTTAATTTTTAATGAAAATAGTAGTTAAATCGGTCAAGTTTTGGAGAAGGAATCAGGGGACTACGAAACGTTGATTTTGTGTACATTTAATAGGTATTTTCGGTTCAAGCTGCAGTTGTCTCTATCGCGCTCATGATACTATACATATGGCACTGCGCGACATCAATAGATTTTACAAATACCTATTTTTTCAATTCTCTCGCCCGTAGTGTTTCCTCTTAAATGTGTTTAAACTAATACATACATAGCCACATATACTCAAAATATAGCTAGAGGGTATACTAACATATTGTCAGGTATGGTTTTAGTGAAAGCCTTATCTTATCTTATGTGGGGGCCAGTCAGTGCAGACCGGCGACACTTCGACCCAGTGGGATCTTTTGTGTCGACACTCCCAATAACGACTGACATAGATGTTCATGGCAGCCGAGACCAACGGCTTTACGTGCTATCCGAGGCACGGAGCAGGCGATAATTGTCAATCAATACGCACATAATTTCGAAAAGTCATATAACTTCCGAAAGCCTGAGGTGCGCGACGTGGGTTCGAACCCAAGACCCTCGGCATTGCAGTCTGTTGGTCTCCCCATTGAGCTATCGCTGCTCCATCGAAGTCTTAGTCGTGACTACTCGTGACTATAGCGTGACTGATATATTAGATGATGATTCTCCACAAGACTACAGTATGGGGTTCTTCAAAAGATTTTTACAAGGTCGGCAACGCGCAAGTAATGCCTCTGATGTTGCAGGCGTCTATAGGCTACGGTGATCACTTACCATCAGGTGGGCCGTATGCTTATTTGCCACTTTAGTAGAATAAGAAAAAAGAAAATCTTGACACCTTTTTTTCTTTTTTATCATCTTGAGGGAATGCATTGACACATACCTCTCCGCGGGGCGACGACGGAGAGATTATGTCGGACTCACCGGGGAAAAGATGGTGAGCGACATCCTGGTAATATTCATGACAGCTAAGACCAACGACTTAACATATTATGTAGTCTCTGAGGCAAGGGACATACATGTCTACATCATCTTGCCTAGCAATAAATAATTTCAGAAACGGTTTTCCACGCTTACTTACATTTTAATGAGTCATGTCTAAAATTGTCCTTCCTACGTGATTTAGGTATTATTATAATATGCGATTTTTGTTAGTTTATCCTTACTATTGATTTGATATTATAGACATGTAATACTATACAATTATTAATATGGAATAAAAGGAAAGTAATAAACTGGTATTGCGGTTTTCCTGCCAGAGTTTCACGTATCTACTTCGCTCATTTATTTTCGTCCATCTCATCTTTAATTCCTATTTTTAAGCGTTGCCAAAACGCGGGAATCCCATGTTTTGTGACCGATACAGGTATAAGTATAGGTAATTAGTAAAAAATTCCTGTCAGAGGGAACTAGATACATTCTTATCTTCACCAAATAAATGGCAAAAGTCAGAATTTTCCACATTCACAAGATATGGGATAATTTCTATGTCGCAAGGGACTTTACAAACAATCAGACAACGGAACATCTATTTGTGGATGATACAATTTTTGGCCCGTGCGGTGATCGAATTCACTAAAACCACTTCGCCATCGAAGTCTTATCTTATCTTATGTGGGGGCCAGTCAGTGCAGACTGGCGACACTTCGACCCAGTGGGATCTTTTGTTTCGACACTCTCCCAATAACGACTGCCATGAACATCTATGGCAGTCGTTATTGGGAGAATGTCGAAACAAAAGATCCCAAATCCAAATCCAAATCCAAATCCATTTATTTGCAAATATAGGTACATTAATGAGGTGTTATACAGGTTACAAGTTCTTCCATATTTAACCAATGTGGCATGCAAAGATAATCAATCAATATGTCAACATTAAAACAATCAAGTCAACAATCTTATAAACTATCATTCTTATCGTCAAAATATTGTTTTACACTGTAGTAAGATTTTCGTACCAACATATTATTCATTTTACGTTTAAATTCTTCTACATTTCTAATTTTACATATTTCTTCTGGTAGGTGGTTGTAAATTCGTGTAGCCATACAGAAAACACTTTTGTTTAATAATGCTGTCTTATTGGTAATCATTTTAATTTTGTGTTGTTGCCGACTACTGCTTAGTTTTTTAAACTGATTAATATTCTTTTTGACAAAGATAGCAACTTCAGATATGTAAATACATGGCAAAGTAAGTAACTTTAGAGACTTAAAGTGTGATGCGCAACTATCTGTTTGTCTAAGTCTTAGAATGGCTCTAACACATTGTTTTTGGGCCTTGAATGCCATCTCCCACTCCGTGGAGTTTCCCCAGAATAAGACACCATATCGCAAAGTCGACTCCACATACGCATGATATGCAGCTACCACAGTGTCCAAATTTACTACCTTTGATAGCATATATAAAGCATACGAACTCTTACTTAGTCCACCACAAACACTTTCAACGTGTAATTTCCAATTCAGATTACAGTCCACATGGAGCCCCAAAAATTTTACAGTTTCTACTTCTTTGATTCTCGTTCCAGAACTAACAATATCAATATTGATATTAGGCCTTGTACGATTTCTGAAAACAACAAGGTTAGTTTTTTCTAGGTTAAGTATAAGATTATTGTCTTTTAGCCAATCCATTACATCAGTAAGTGTGTCTCCATTACATCAGTAAGTGTGTCATTAATATTACCCACTAGGTATACCTAAAATTGCATTGGATAAAACTGGACAACCTTGTTCAATACAATTGGGTATAATACGGCTGGGAATAAGAAAACTACGAAGTATTTACGATGTAGGTAAGCCTCCATTAGTATTCTACATTAGGCGATAATACTCAACTAGAAACAAAACTAAATTATGCAAGTAACGCGATATAAAACTTGCTAATGTATACGAGTTTGTATCTTTCTTGAAGGTCATTTCAAACGGACGTTCTTTGATATCATGTCTACATTAGGTATACCTAACGTGTGCACAGTTTTGTTCACTAACAGCATACAACTGCTTCCATTTTATTTTAGCATAAGAAATTAATCGTATGATACAAATAAGAAGAAAATCTTATATTATAAGCATATTATTTGTTTTTCGGGCTTTTCTTCAGCCAGTGAACGTAAATAAAATAATCTTTTTTTTTTATTTCATTTGAAAATTTAATTCGGGCTGCATAGGCCCATAAATAAATACCTTAGCCTAAATATACATATTATAATATTTTATAATACATACACACAACACCATCTAGCTCAAACTAAGCAGAGCTTGTACTATGGGTACTAGACAATGAATAAACATACATATACACTTTTTCTTTTTGTTTTATAAATACATACATATTATACCTACATAGAAACACCCAGACCAAGACAAACATCCATATTCATGCACACAGATGTTTGACTTGTGCGGGAATTGATCCCGCGACCTCAGGAGTGGCAGTCGGTTATATATATAACTAGCTGTTACCTGCGACTTCATCCGCGTAGATTTTAACTAAAAAGTGTTTGTCTCCGCGGAACCCTATTTTTTTTCTAAAATCAAAGTAGCCTATGTTACTCCTTATATCTGCCAGTGAATGTGCCGTCAAAATTGGTTCAGCCGTTTCGGAGATTAGCCGGAACAAACAGACAGACAGAAAAGATTTTTAAAAATAGATGTTTTCGTATAAGTACCTTATATACTTTGATATGCATTAGATAAAAAGCTGTTATTTTGACATTACAAACAGACACTTCAATTTTATTTATTTGTATAGATGTATAGATATAAAACCGACTGCCACTCATAAAGAAAAATCTTATAGAATCCGATAATACAGAAGCAGTACTTTGATACATACTAGCCACAGTTTATTACTGACACCACAGCGAATTACTAAACTCTACTGCTCAAAAATATACGTACTTAATTGTTATCGGGGCAAGATAACTATTAGCTGTTCTGTTTTACATTCTAATTCAAATTCAAATTCAAATTTTTATTACTTTGCCACAATGTAGTATGTAATAATAATAGATGGTAGATTTATAGCTAAGTATCAATTGTGGACCCTGTCGGGCACAGCATACTAAATATATTAGGAGGGAGGATGAGGGCTTGTCCCTTAATATTTTTATTATATTAATAAATTATTATTAAAAATTATTTAAACTAGTGTTTGAAAATATTTTATAACATGCTTATATTTATTTATTTACTTATATAATTAAACTTATAGGACCATTTAAAAAAAATTTTTTGGTGTATGTTCTTAATTAATTTAATTATTGCATTATCTATTAATTATATTTAATATGATTCTCTAAACTAATTTTATTTATTGTTTCTAACCATGATATTTGGAATTGCTTATTATTGCGCTGTTTAGATTTATACTGTAATTTCAAGTATTAGAATATTTAGAAATAATATATGTATATATTTACATTATTAAACCTAGATTGTTATTTTTCATCCATGTATTCTTTTATAGTGTAGTAGTTTTTCTATTTACTTCCTGTCCATGTCAAGAACTCAAATTCATTGATATAAAATTGTAAGTATACATTGCTATAGCGACATGGCTTAGTTTTATAAAGTTCCACCTATTTTGTGTAGATTTTGTGGTGCCATTTTTGCGGTGAGAACACTTCCATGTTTTATTTGGTTCACTGTCTTCAGGATCTCATATATAACTAAATGCACAGAAGCGTAGACTTGCTCGTAGTTTAATCTTTACTCACATTATAAGTTCTGTCAAAATTCGCTTAGTAATTCCCGAGTTACAACAGTTAATGCAGACTTATTACAATTTCGCCGATTCGTTCAACAAATGAAAGAAATACATCCACTTGTTAAAGTATAATATTTATTTTACACTTTGACATATAATTGCGTTCCTTTCGCAAGTTGACCGAAATCGTAAATCTTATACAGCGGTTCATAGAACATACGTCGTTTGAACAGTTTCTCGTAATCTACGTTTATTTTAGCGACTGACGTCATCAGCAGACGCGGTCGGGACGTTTTGTTAGTATATTTAGAATAAGACGGTTGGTACGTATGTGCGTGCAGTCAATAGCTAAAGTAAACCAGCTGTTCTATAATTGAATAGTTTGTTTCATAAAAACGAGAGTTGTAAGAGGGATTGCTGATTGTCAGATTCTGGTTGCGTTTGCCAAATCGCAGTTTCTACTACTTCTCAAAGTTTGGCACTGACTTGGAGTGGAGTTTAAGCGCTTATCTTTTAAGGCAATACAGAATTTTTACGGCATACCTGCTTGCTTTCCGACCAAAAATGTAACAAAATCTTCGGGATAAAGCAATTTCCAACCAAAAACAAGGGGTTTTCAGAATCGAAAGACTTGTATTGTGTAATTGCAATAAGTTTAACACCTCTTTATAAGAAGACTACGAAATATACGTTTCAAGTGAAAAAGCTTAAAAAAAAGAGTAACCTCCGGTTTCTGAAGTGAGAATTACATGTTGAGAATGACTCTAGTTAAACGTATTTGTAGTTCTATATCAGGTTTCCCTAAACTGTAATAAAATTTGAGTACATCATATACTTAAGTAAATGCTCAGTTAATAGCGGTTTGATGGAATTCGATTTTGTAAAAAGTATTTGAGAAAATTCAGTTGTGATTTGCTTCTTTTCTCAATACAGAAACTGGGAGTAAGTATATTGTTAATACCTTTCGTGATCCATAAGGAGTCCAATACACCCTGGCTGATTAAAACTCTTTAATCAGCCAGGGTGTATTGGACTCCTTATGGATCACTTACTGCATAATTATACTCATAATTATGCAGTAAGTCATCAGTAGTCTCTGTTTTTTGAGCTAACAGCTCTGCACGTATTTGAAAGGTGGCCAACGCGAGTGATTTCTCTGGCAAACGTCTATAGGTTAAGACAATAGTTTACCTTCATACAGTATGTTTATTTGCCACTTTGGCTGTCTAAAGAAGGTATTTATTTAGGGACGGATCCATAGAGATACTTAACTGGCTACTACAGTCAAGTATCACCATGGATACTTCACTGTTAGTAGCCAGTAGTGAGACTTTAATATAAGCTTAAAAGTCTAATTAGAGTTATTGTTACAGCCAGAATACTTTTGGCCGCGGCTTCACTCGCTCGGGAAGACATTTTTTCTGGATAAAAGGTACACATGCCCGTTTCTGTTATGCCCTGACAATGTGTATGCGAAATTTCATGATGATTGGTCTGGTAATTAAGGTGTGAATGCGTAACAAATAAATAAACTCATATTCTCATTTATAATATTGTTTAGGACTGTGCTCACCTCTGGTTTCCGAAAGATAAATCGACACAAAATTCTGTTAACAAACGATGACATGTCAGATGCTGGCATTGATTGATTGAATTTTTAGTCTTATATGGACAGTGATATATGGCATAATGACTGCAACACCTGGTACACAAATGCGTTGTAAAATACTGAAATTATAATTTGATGGTGATTTAAAAGAGTGGCCTTGAGTTTCTTGCAGGTATCTTCTCATAGGCTCGACCTTTTGCCTGAATCTTGCAACTAACATAAATGAAAATTCAGTAAATGTAACAAACTCACTAACCCCTTTGACGTTCATAAGGGTTACTTTGTGACCTAAGTGAATAAATGATTTTTGACTTTGACTTTGAATTAACAGCAGCCAATCAAATAACTTGAAATGAGTTTGATTTTGACACATCGTTGATTTACTTTTCAGAAACCGTTTTAAATCGACCACTAGCATTGCTCTGGTGAACTCATCCACGACATGCAAATAAATATATACTAATATTATAAAGCTGAAGAGTTTGTTTGTTTGAACGCGCTAATCTCAGGCACTACCGGTTCGAATTGAAAATATTTTTTTGTTGGATAGCTTATTTATCGAGGAAGGCTATAGGCTACATAACATCATGCTACGACCCACGGGGGCTGTGCAGTAATCATAAACGCGGGTGAAACCGCAGGCATACCTAGTTTAAAATAAAACTTGTTTTCCTCGCGAACAGTACATTTTTTCTGGATGTAATGTATCCTATGTTCTTTTCTGTAGCACTGACTACATAACGTGTATGCGAAAAGCATAACAAACAAACAAACTCACATTCACATTTATAATATTAGTTAGAATTAGAATATCTTATTCTGAAATCCATGTGAGGCGCCACTGACGGCAACGTTGGATAATATGCAATAGCTCTATTGGATACTGCAAGGCTAGTTATGCTTTTGAAATAGGCAACTCTATGTATGCGTATTTGAATGAACGAAGATTGACCGTGCGTCATATTTTCATATACAGAATGTTTCGTACTAATGCAGTAATAGTGACGTCATCTTCTCTGTTACAAAGCTGGACTTGATCTTGATCTTATTTTTATTCTTAACTAGATGTTCCCGCGGTGTCACCCGCGTTTATCGTTACTGCGGCGCTCTCGTGGATCTTAGCGTGATGTTATATAGCCTATAGCCTTCCGCGATAAATAGGCCATCCAATACTAAAATAATTTTTCAAATCGAACCAGTCGTCCCTGAGGTTAGCGCGTTCAAACAAACAAACTCTTCAGCTTTATAATATTAGTATAGATGAATGTGTTAAAGCTTAACGCCTAAACCACTGAACAGATTTTGATGTCGTTTATATAGTTGGATAGGGGTTGAAGCGTAAAATTTAAGCAATGTTATAGTTCCTAATATAACGTCTTTAAATGCCGTCGTAGGCGAACTAGAGTCCTCGCGATTAAAATCGCTAATATCTAATTATTACAAAAAACGCGTAACAAAATATGTTTATTAGGCGTGTGTTAGGGAATTATATATAAATCATGCTAACGCGTAATTTTTTAATATAATCTGTTTGGACCGCAGCCCGAGGAGTGTTTTATGAAAAAGCCGGATGAAGTATCTCACTGGGCTTGTCAATTTTTGGCTCGTAATACAAAAACATTTTTTGTTATACTTACTTATTTATTTTTAACAAGTGGCTGGATTTTGCTGGGTACACCGGCTAATCTAATAACTGTGAATTTCGTCGGCGACATATAGTTGATGTTGGGGGAGGCCTATGTCCAGCAGTGGACGTCTTTTGGCTGACATGATGATGATGATGATGATATAGTTGATCCGATAATAGGTCCTAGTTACGTAAATGCAGGTTTCGAAAATGGTTCAAAAATGGTTGGAAAATTCATTGGTAATATTCGAAGAAGGATTAAATATTCAAATCATAATTGAATATTCGAATCATGATCAGGTAATATGATGATTTTAGTTTTTCAGTTTACCTCTATGGGCTCTACGAAATCGAAAAGGAACCGTATTCGACTGTTCATTTGTTTAATCGTTTTTATAGATATTACTGACCTGCGTAGTTATAAATAATGTCCGCTAAGAGAGAGTTAAAGAATAATTACTATTACTAAAAAAGAAAGGACACTTACTAGCAGCAGTACGACTGGCAGTACTGAAGTGCCAGCGTCATTCGGATGCCACCATTCGCTCGCAACAGAAAAATACTTACACGTTGCTTACGTATAGCGTTGTCCTTGTCTTTGCTCGATGAGGTCAGCCTAAGATGATTAGACCGATGCTTCCGTGATGAAGTGTCAGGGGTGTGGCAGCGTTATTTAGCGCCATTACTATTAGTCCCTTATTTTATTAGAGACGTAAAAAAATAAATGTGTCTATTAAAAAAAATTGGGGCTGTCTCTGGGGACTGCCGATAGAAGTGAAAACTTTAATCCTTGATCATAAACACTTCTTTATAAACCAAAAATAATTCAAAAATGGAAAGCATTCGGTGACGATGACGCGAGTTCCATGATTTTTGTTCACCCAAGAAGGCTCAACGCGCCAAAAGAAGTTTTCAATTTAAAAAAAAATTAAGTTCTGTTTGTAATGTCAAAATAACAGCTTTTTACTCAATGCATATGAAAGTATACACAGTACTTATATAAAAAACAACTTTTAAAATTTTTGTGTGTCTATCTGTCTGTTCCGGCTTATCTCTGGACCGTTTTTGACGGGACGTTCACTGGCAGATAGTTGATGTTATAAGGAATGACTAAAGCTACATTTATTTTAGAAAAAATGGGTAGCCGCGAATGAAAATTCTTTTCTTTTTTAATTCCTCTCGGTCGAAATCGAGGATAACAACTAGTATTAAAATAAAAGAATGTCTCATTGATGCGCTTTTGTTTGCGTCCGATTGTAAAGTCGGTAAAAGTATTATAGCAATTCTCTTAGGAAAAACGAGGAAGCCTGGGAGTCAGCGTTATAACACAAAAGCTGCAGGAGAGTAGGATGACACGGTATAAAGATTTTAAGAGACGACCACTTGATTGCGTTGGTAACTAGGTAGTGGAACTGTCCGTCCCTAGAACAATATCTAGAGGTCTTCCTCTATTCAAGACCACGTGATTTGTTCCGCAGAGACATGAAGGCACGCATCGTTTTTGATGAAGCCTTTAAGTAAAAAGTGCAGGAAGAACACAAAGAGAAAGAGAGCAAGAAAGAGAGAAAGGGAGAAAAAAGGAGAGAGCATAGACTGGAGCTCAGTAGACAAGTTATTGGATGTTGTAAACATATTTAACTAAGTGTAGGTGTAATTTGCGGTTTTATGCATAGTTCTAAGTTTATGTATATATGTTATGAAATATTACGTCTGTGTTTGGTTAGTGAAATCATAAAGGTATGATTCCAGACCACAGTTATTATAAAATATGACCGCCGAGTGCGGTGTGACGTAAAACGATGTTTATATTTATTTACATTACGTTATTAAAGATGTGGCTATTTCGTTGAAAGTTTAGTTGCGTTTCTCTGTAGGTTTCTTATGAATATGTACTTATACAGGTTGTCCGGTAATTAATGGATAACCTTGAAATGTCTTATAGTAGAACTGATGGTCGTTAAAAAAAAATGAAAAGAACAAAAATATATACATACATTGTTCCAGAGGTACCCAGACTTTTTTTCTCATAGACCACTTTCAAAATTTAGCTGGTTCCGGTGGACCCCCTGCAGCTAAACAAGTCCATGCAATTAAAAATTTGATGAAATGTTTTTTTTTTAGAAATTCTGTCGACTGAACCTACCACGGTAGGCGAGCTGACCTATTTTTTTAGTAATTCTTAATATGAAATATGCAAGTTTTTACAAGTAACAGTCGCTGAGCTTGTCGAACAGTCGTGGATCCCCATTTTTTGTCACGCCAACGTAGACCCCCTCGAGTCTCCCGTGGACCCCTAGGGGTCCACCTGGACACTTTGAGAACTAATGGGTTAGACTGTAGTCCACACGGTTTAGGAGGATTTACACATAATTTGTTTGCATTGCATTGCTTTAAAATATGTACAAGGAAAAAGCCAGAAACATCGAGAATCTAGTGGGAAAACCGTTGGACTGCGACATGGAGGTATTAAATTTTGATCCCCCAGCACTCAGCTCTGATAGCTAAAAACTATATTAATAGTTCATAATCGTTCATTTTGACAATAACGACAAATATCACAAGGTTACCTCCAGTCTAAAATTCTCCAAACGTAATCGTTTTCTGTACTCTGCGATCGTTCAATGCTCACCAATGCAATTCCAAACCGCGGTGACGTTGCTTGACCTCACCATGCCATCTATCTGCAGTAGCCTTCTCTTAATTGGTTACTATTAATATAAACACGGGTACAAAGGCCATCTATAAAAGGTTCTCGGCAAATATGCGACGGCGCTCGCCTCGAGCTAACTATTTCTCATAACGTTATGTCAACACTTGTACAGCTTCAAACGGTCATCGTTCCAAGAACAACAGAATGGAAATACCTTCGCACGATGCGAGGTAACTACGATATTATAATAGTATATATTTGTATGTTTATGTGCCTTTCATAAATGTATAATTGACTAGGTTTTAAACTCGAATTCGCTGACGTCAATCCAGATTTAGTCAAAAAAACCTCAAGAACAATAATTTTCCCTGGATGAAAGGTGCCACTAAAAAGGAACTTTTTATTACTTGTCTATCAGGGGAGTCAGTTTATATATTTTGTTAATAAGTTATTGCCCTTGCAAATATCGAAACAAGTAGCATCTTAATCTACCTGTGAATATGGCTGCTGGGAAGTAACCTAAATGCCAGTGAAAATGTAAATGTTTAAAATTATAATGGTTTAAAGAAAATAAGTTCAACCTTAGAACAAATTTTAAGCGTAAATTTTCGTGATTATTTTAATTGTAAGCAACTGCCTTAACGTCTCTCTGCGATTAATAGTGCTTGAGAATTTTGAGAATACTCAATTGCCACATCTACCAGTCATCAAGCGATTAATCGCGATCGCCAATAGCGTTATGTGTGTTTAGGACCTAAGTCAAGATATGTACCATAATCGCGAAAAATGCTTGTAATTTAATTAATAACTAAGGAATTCGAGTATAAGATACATGCAGTCATATGTATTTAATATCGTATTGTTTGTATTACCTTTTAAGTATACAACGCATATATATATACTGTGTAAATATATTATCCTGTTACATAAAGCAATGTATAATATGGTAATATAACATTCATCATTTATTTATATAGCTATATTTGCCTCGTTGATCCTGTGATATAAGTTTGTGTGTACTGCCGATTGTGAGATCCTAGTTTCTATTTCTAGGTCGAGCAAAGCGTACTTGGATTTTTCTATAAGGACATTCTCACGAAGACTGGATGATAGCAACAGGCTCGCCCCATAACATGTGGGACCAAATATTTAGCTTCCGAAATGTGGGAGGCATATGCCTTTACCCACCCTTCGAGGATAAACGTCAATATAATATACATAATATATGTATGTTTATACATGCATGATATGTAAACAAATTGTTGTAATCAAATGTTTTGATAACGCTCGAAATATGAATCAAAACTTGACCTTTCTTTGACATTGCTATCATACGTCTATCTGTAATTCTACCTGTCATAATAATAATTTGTCATTGTATACTATAAATTCGACACGTAAAATTGTATCGAAAAATATATCAACAAACATTGATTAAGAACAAATACTTTCACACAGCACACGTGGAAGGTATAGACTAGATATTTCAGCTTTATAATATTAGTATAGATTTTAAATAAATTTGCAGTACATTGCAGTAGATACGCAAGCGCCTAAGTGTGAATAGCGATGTGTACTGTATTCGAATGTATTATCGACGTCAATTTATTCGAATATAATTCGAATACCCTATATGAATATGTTTGCCACGCATTGTGTATTACCGTATTCAGATATCTTTCCAATCGAATTAGGTGCTTCACGAAGCGTGATTGCATCTGAACTGATTTTCTCATACATTTTGTGTTATTAAATAATAGTAATAATAATAATATTCTATCACATACACACAACACCATCTAGCCCAAACTAAACAGAGCTTGTAATAGTACTAGACAATGGATAAACATACATATATACTTTTTTTTTGTAAATACATACTTAGAAACACCCAGACCAAGACAAACATCCATGTTTATGCACACAAATGTTTGACTTGTGCGGGAATCGAACCCGCTACCTCAGGCGTGGCAGTCGGATAATATACTAACCACTATGCCATCGAGGCCGACAAAAAAAAACGAGAATAGACAAAAATAATGTATTGGCCTTAGGTATTGGAAAACGTGAACATTAAGACTGATGATACTTTCGTCCATATCTTTAACTGTCACCGAGTTTATCTCAAGATGTTGTAACAACAACAACAAACTGACAACTAGACAGACAGATTGCTGTAGGTAATGATATTTTCGATAGATTAGATTGCAGTTAACAATAATTCTTTATCTGGGATTACGTAATATCCGATAGAGCTTATCTATCAAAATAAATTGTAAGCATACATACAACTTTTGTTTGTTTTCCTTTTATAAATACCTAGCTGTTCCTTTTTAAATTATTTTTTTAACGTGGGGAATGGATGAAAGGAGAATTAAAATTGAAGTAATAAAAGTACAGATGATTTTTATCGACAATTTTTATTTAAGAACTTTGTGCAAAAGTACATCACATCACTAATGAATATCGTAGGTGCTGAATGAGGAATAAAATTTAATATATTTTTTTATTCCACATTCGGCAAAAATACCTATTGGTGCTAAAAGTGGAATAGCTTAGGTGCCGAAACCATAGGTGCCGCAAAAAATTGGTGCCGAAAGCGGAATACTCCAGAAATTCATTACACGCGTTCTGCGGGTATAGCAAGAGCCAAATGCGCCTGCTCACAGGAACGTTCACTGGCCATTTTGGCACCAACGACTTTCTGTGCCGATTGACACACAATTCGATCTGCAGAGCCTGTGGTGAACAGGACGAGTCCATATCGCACCTACTGTGTGAATGCGACGCGTTGGCTGGACTTATGATGGGTCTGATGGGATTGGCATATCCAAGCCCTGAAGACTTCAGGCTTCTCCTTCTGAATTGTACACTGCGGCTAATACAGTACATTCATAAGGAGATAGCTAAGGGTTAAATCTTGGGGCCAACACAAAAGATCCCACTGGGTCGAAGTGTCACCGGTCTGTACTGACTGGCCCCCACACACAAGATAATATAAGATAACGTGGGGGAATGCATTGGGGCATATCCCTCCGCGGGGGCGGGCAGAGGGGTTATGTCGGACTCACCCGGGAAAAGATGGAGATATCCCGGTAATACCGACTAAACCTACAACGGTGTTCCTTCTCACATTCTATGGCCGGGGCGCAGGAATCACGTGCATTAATCCTGCAGACCTAGCTGTTATATTTACTGCTGCCCTCCCATGGCTCGTTGCGTGATGTTATATAGACTTTGTTACTTTTGTATAAAGTAGTGTAGATAAGGTGGTAAAAATGTACAGACGGAAAGTGTGATACAGTATTGTACTTAGGTAAAGCCTTAAGGCGACTGTACACACTGGGCCAAGATACCGCCAAGTAGATCTCTACACGTTGGCCCAACACGCTGGTCCACTACCTTGGCCCAATGTGTACAGCCGCCTTTAGAATTCGTGTGTGCCAATTATTTGGTAAGTTGCGAATGTGTCGGCTTGTGTTTTAAATGAAATTGCCTATTGGCGTTACCGGGCAGAGTTCCTGTCTGCTGCTACTTGGAATTTCTTGACAGAAAAACTCAATGACATTTTGCGCAACTCGGGATTCAAATTCAAGTCCTCGTTCATAGCACTCACATACACTACTGATAAACGAAATTTCGGTTTCATTAATAATATTAGGTAAATTAAAATAGGTTAAAACTAAAGAAAAAACAGAAATGTGAAGTGAATACTAAACATATTGTTATTAGCTATCTGCCTGAACTGGATAATACCGGTATTTCATGGTGGTCATCTGCAGTTGATCGAGCCATCATGGGCCGTAAAGACAATTTAGAAAATGATATTGGTAATAAAACGTCGTTAAGTTAACACATCGCTACTCGTACTTGCAAGACCCAGTGAGATATTAGCAAACAGGTTTCAAGCTGGTCTACATCAGTCTGCGATAGGTATACATGCGTGTGTTTGTGTGTGTGTGAGGGTGTATGTATGTGTGTTATGTGTTGTGCATGTGGGCTTAGTACTTGATTTACCTACAGTTTCTGGAAGGTAGATCAACATGAAAATTACTTAAAAGGCGATTAAACGTACGAGGGGAGGTCAAAAAGTTCGCGGCATGGCGGGGTTGGTGAGGGTGAGTTTACTCTCCATGTAAGCGCTCATTGAGAGACTCATTGTTAGTATATATACCGAGTTTTAGCCTAATCGGGTCAGTAGCTTTTGAGTTTTCAACGAGTAAACAAGTCAATCGGGAAGAAACTAGCCACTATGGAGAAAAGCGTCCGTGCACACAAGCCATGTTGCGACGGCTGCCATTCACCGGTGCGGTTTGGAAAACTGCGCCACCCACTCTGCAGCCCAGACCTGGCCCCAGAAACTACTTTTGAAAAAAAAAATAAGAAAGAACTGCGTGGAAAATAATTTATCGACGATGATGAAGTGAAGCCGGCAATTTCGGCCTATTTTGACCCCCAAGACAAATCTTTTTTTTCAACTGTATTAATAAGTTATTTGACAGATCTAATAAATGTATTAGGGTTAAGGGAGAATACATTGAAAAGGAAAAATAGTTTGATGTTTCATTTCATTATCCATCCCTGTCATTCCGCGAACTTTTTGACCTCCCCTCGTATCTGAATGGGGACTATCGTTTTTGTGCTCACCAGGCGGCGCCACTAGCGAGTAAGGTCCTGTCAACACTGTCACAGCTGCTGTCAAAAGCCGTATTTCACCGTAATAATTTACGGTTTCTATGGTTACTGTTGAAGTGACTATAAAGTTTG
Organism: Catocala sponsa; assembly: GCA_963564715.1. Classification (NCBI taxonomy): domain Eukaryota; kingdom Metazoa; phylum Arthropoda; class Insecta; order Lepidoptera; family Erebidae; genus Catocala; species Catocala sponsa. The sequence goes on along the minus strand of OY751333.1, from coordinate 25,025,562 downwards.
ACGTCTAGACCTTCCACTAGTACCCCTAGCGGTGAATCCAAGGCCTCATTAGCTCCTGACAATAAAATCACTGGGCATGTATTTGATTTTGATACGTCGTTAATTGGCATTCCAAAAAGTTCTTTATGTAATCTCGTAGCTCCTATGGTCGATCTAGTCCTGGGTTAGGTGTTATTAACTTATTGGTAGTATTTAACTACACAGCAAAAAAATACTAATTGCACACCAAAATATATTTAAAGAGATCAAATTAAGTTGACCGAGCCCCGCTTCGCGGGGCTCCTATATTTGAGTGGATTTGAGAAGGAACCTAACATAACCTAACCCTTCCGAGACGGAATGCAGTGATTTGAGGCATATAGGTGCTCGTTATGATATGTTTTAGTAAGCATATTTTGCTGCGCAATTAGTATTTTTGGTGGTCATTATATTTAATCCCATAACTTATTAGTGTTTTGGTAGGAAACCCTCAGTAACAATAAAGACTGATAATGTGCCCTGTTGTCAGATATAGGCTTATCTACTATGTGGTACATAAAATATAGTAGGTGAAATGTGCTTTTAATATACTTCTGCCTGGGCCTACGGAAATCTATACTAATATTATAAAGCTGAAGAGTTTGTTTGTTTGAACGCGCTAATCTCTGGAACTACTGGTTCGAATTGAAAAATTATTTTAGTGTTGTATTGAGGAAGGCTATAGGCTATATAACATTACGCTACGACTCACGGGGGCGGCGCAGTAACGATAAACGCGGGTGAAACCATGGGAACATCTAGTATGATATATGTGTAGAACTAAATAGCCTAACACTGCGCGTCTAACAATAGCCTAACATACAAAGACTCACGTCTTTATACTTTTTCTCGAACGGGGTACGCAGGACTGTATTACATGGATATTTCGCCAACTAATAATCTAGTCCCACGTAATTAAATATATATAGAGCACGTAAAAGTGAGCAAGTGTACCTACGTATAGCGGTCTGACTACGCACTGCTGAGATATTTTTTACAGAATAATCTAACATCTAACTCATTGCCCGAAACCACGATCATCCGCAAAGTTATTCCACGGCACCAATGGGGTCTTCATCTTTTCTTCTTTTCGTGTGGTTAGTGGCCAACCTGTTGTCAAAAGCTGTTCAAGCCGCCCGTAGGCCTCTGACATGGCTTAACGACTGGTCAACTGCTGTCAATTTGGCAACAACCGGGACCGACTTTTTACGTGCCCTCCGAAGCACGGAGACGCTCAGATGAAATACCACTAAGCGGTCACCCATCTATAGACTGACCGCATCCAACGTTGCTTAACCTCGTTAATCGTTTATCGATCAGTGAGTGCAACTGGCTATGAGGGTAAGGAGGGGGTACAATTAACAGAAACCGTTTGCATAAATAGTATTCTTGGATTATCGATACGTACAAAAATAAACGCAGTTGTCAATATTTTAATTTACTGTATACGTATGTGCATGTGTAAGCAAGTAACGGACCGGGTTAATATGTGTTTAATAGTCTAGGTAATTAACATTGAAACAACTGATTTATTGTGCCGATTAGTGATGGTAATATAATATAGTATATGTTTTGATTATCGATGTTTTTCACATTTAAATTATGTTGGCTGTCGATACAATATAAATACCTATAAATAACGGGTAATCTTAGGTTTCTATCTTAAAACCTAAATGTAAGCGTTTAGAATAAATAAATGCGTTGTTTAGTATCAATTAAAATAATATTCATTTCTTTTTCCCAATTGATAAGAGCTTTAATCAAGTACGGGAGTACTCGACGAAGGAGGCTTGCAGCACAAAAATATGTATACAGTAATACCTCGACTTACGCTACCCTCACATACGCGAAGTCGGAGTTACGCGATTTTCAAATCTCGTTGATTCGTCTTTTATTTTGATCATCGCACAACTCTCAAATATGGATTTTAGACTTACTCCTATACTATTGTTCAGGAATATAGGCAATATTGCAGGAGAATGAGTCATTAAACTAATTTCTTAGATTTTATGAAGCCTTCTACGTCACAATAACGGCAGTTCGCGATTTTATTTTTGTAAAATCCAATATGTATTTATATACTTAACTATACCCCGACTTACGCGAATTCGACTTACGCGGTTATCGCTCAGGCCCACCTATCGCGTAAGTTCGGGGTATTATTGTATATATTATAAATAATTAAAACTATTGCTATTTTAAAATGTACACTACCATACATATAATATATTTTAGACGCGAAACTATTGCAAACTTTACAATATCATGAAATTCCATCGCAGCTGTAATAAAAGCCATATTGCTACATTCTCTAATAATGGCCGCGCCTGTTGCCGAAATGTTTACAAACATCCTTCCAAACAATAAACCTTTACTGCTAATAGACCACATGCTCGCATATTTATACTTGTGTTCGAGGTAATTCGTATTGCCCACTTAATGAAGTCAGCATTCCGCCATATTAGGACGGCTATTTTAGTCCCCCAATCAGACTTGGTTATCGACTAAAAGGCAGCATAACTGTTCCCGATGCATCAACAAAATAAAATGGTAAGAGTTAAGTGGTTTTTTAAAGCTTTCCATACTAAAATTAGGTCAGCCACCAAAGCGTACACAAAAATAATATAATATCTATAACCCACATCAGGAACATCACTATAAATAAGTAAAAAAGTAGTATTGGCTCTCACTATGAGGATATTCTCATTACCGTTACGGATTTAAACGTAGGTCGGCCATCAAATCGAATAGAAAAATAACGATGTATCGATAACCTAAAAAAATAACGATATATCGATAACCCACATAAGGTACATCACTACTTAATCTACAAGACTATTATATTTATTTGAACGTGGTTGGACACGTGCCGTTTTATCTAGCTTAGGCTGTAATCGCAGTAATAATCAACTCTTTAGTGCGGAAGTCCCTCACATAACAACTGCATTTACACTGCAATAGACTCTATTAGAAAGAGTCAGGTTCGAAAATCAATCGTATGATGTGTGATATTAGGCTCTTTTGATTCTGAGCGTTATTTTATTATGGATTGTTAAATAATGCACCTTCAATGAAATGCTTTGAATAGGGTCCAATGAAACGCATCTATCTTCTAAGAATCAATTTATCGATCGCTTTGATGAAGATGAATCGTGTCAATATTGTGAATCTTGCATGAATATTCATAAATAAATAAATCATTTATTTGTCTGCGAATATTGGTACAAATAAGTTCTTATATCAAATATAACAGTACATTAGCCATATCCTACCACAAGGCATGCAAACTAAAATTAAAATATAAAGATGAAATGAACAATTATTTAAACAGGTACAGTAAATTAATTATAATAGTTTAGCCTGCAAATATTCGGTTACTGAGTAATATGATTTATTTAACAACAGAGTTTTGACTGCTTTTTTAAATACATTTAAATTTGAAATCTCAAGAACCGATTTAGGCAAATGATTATATAGGCGTGGGGCCATGCAAAAAATACTTTTGTTTAACAATGCAGTCCTATTAGCTGGGAAACATATGTTCTTATCATGTCTTTTACTATTTAATTTCTTAAAGTAGTGCATATTTTTTCTAACAAACAATACAAGTTCCAATATATATAAACATGGTAAAGTTAGAATATTTAATTGTACAAAGAATGGAATTCGTGATAAGTATCTATAAGTTGCATATCACTTACACGGATAGTAAGAACCAGGCTTGGATATGATACTTTACAATGTATTTTTATACAAAATGTATAGAAAAAAGCATATGAAAAAGATAAGATGGTAGTTTGTATTGGAGGTGAAGACTGGTTTTTATGGCGTAAATTGACAGAGGCTTATGTCCAGTAGTGGACTTTAATAACTTGTAATCACGCTTTGATCCTTAGAAGCGGTTGATACTTCGGGGCACAGCTAGTGTTTAATTGAATAAACCAATATATTGATTATCGTATTCATCAAAGTTTGTGAGCGCATTTTTAGGACTCAGATTTGATTCTGAACTGCCAGTAGTATAACTGTCGTAGTTTTAAGGACGTTACATTCTAAATATTTGATTGTATATTCAAATGGATAACAATGCTATATAATAGTATTTGCGCCTTCCTTGACAATACAACAAATAGGTATCGCGTTCTGCACGACTGTACTCAAATATCTTTCAAAAAAATTTTACGCATCACTGGTTTTAATTAGACAATTAACAAAAAGTCGCTGGCAAATTATTTAATTATATAGTATTCATTTAGTATTTTGACATTGCTATTATAAAAATGCCACTTACTGGCGATAATTATAATTTATCATGCTCCCGAAAATGTTGCTTTGTTTTTTTACTTTCCCTTTTACGAAACGATATGGTATTGTGTGATAATCTTGGTGGTTGCGGGGTGTTGCGTCTATGTTTGAAGACAATCGTGGGTTTCTGGGTTTGAAAAACTGGTATAGGTTTACTATGAGAATATTCCTATTTTTTTATTGCGTTCATCGGTTACAGACGAGCCAGCGGCCCACCTGATAGTTAGTGAGAACCGTCGCTCATACACATGGCTGTGTCTTCTAAGCATTACAGAAGCAATCTCAAAAAATACAACCAAGTCGCTGCCTACCGGAAGGAAAAGGGAAATGGAGCAGGTTGGGGTTTTTGGGAAGGGAAGGATGATTGGGCCCCCGGCGCTTTCACTCACCGAACGAAACAACAGATTAGATACTGTTATTTTATGTCGATCTTCTGTGAGAGGGTGGTACTCCCTCGGTCGAGCCGGCCCATTCATGCTGTAATCAGCGTGGCCCTACCACTCAAAATTCATTTGCAAGAAGTTTGGATATATGTATATCGATGTACTTATAGAATAGTGCCAAGGAACATGTGTACTGTAACGTAGATCGTCGATATAAGTTTTCGTTTATATGTATGTATGTATTTTAAATTGAAAATGCTCCAAGATTGACAGTTCAGTTCGATGTTTTATGACTACCAAAGAGATCTATTCTTAAACATTACCATGTATCTCTATACTTAATTACATACAAACGTCATTGCGGGCATCGCCTCGCTGATTTCAGCATGAATGGGCCAGCTCGACCGGGGAAAGACTACCCTCTCACTGAATATCGACGTGAAATAGTAGTATTCTTACTGTTGTGTTTCGTTCGGTGAGTGAGAGTACCGGAGGCCCAATCACCCCCTTACCCCCGTCCTGCTCCTTCTCCTTCCCACTTCCTTTCCTAAAGGGTCGGCAATGCGCTAGTGATCCCTCTGGTGTTGCAGGCGTCCATAGGCTACGGTGAACATTTACCATTAAGTGGGCCGTATGCTTGTTTGCAGCATAAAAAAAAAATGTAACATTTATTCATCTGTTTTTTATTGTCTTACGATTCAATTTAGTATTATATTACACATACATATGCGCCGAGTGTTGTGGGTTCAATCCGACACGGGACAAAAATTCGTGTGTTCCACAAATAGTTGTTCTGACCTCGGGTGTACATTGTGTCCGTTGTTTAAATGTTTGTAAAGGCCAATACAGGGATTAGTCCAAGTGCGGGAGATGCCTTTTTTAACCGACTTCAAAAAAAGGAGGAGGTACTCAATTCGTCTGTATGTACACCAACTTCAAAAATAACAATAATTTAATTATTCACAAGAATATGCATTATTAATTAACTTTTTAGTGCATTTTTGGTTTTAGAATATTCTTTCTTGAAGTCGGTTTTCTTTTTTGTTAAAAATTTGTTTTTAAGAATAAATAGTTTGTTGTATATTTTTATTATTTTGCAATTTCCTTTTTTAAAGAATAATTGATTTGTTACATATTTTTCTTATCTTACAATTCTATATTATATAGATAGTGTGACGCTTATATTCTCGAGGGTGTAAGTATGTATTATAGACACATTTCGCTAGCTACAGTTTTAACACTCAGATTCTAAAAGGCTAATCACAGTCGTGTCAAAATCAAACTCGTGTTAAGTGATTTTATTGGCTGTTGTTTATTCAGTCAGCCAATCCTAGCAGTCGACGTGCGTTTGACTGCCTGTAAACTACTTTTTGTATTGATATGCCAATTAAAACTGGGTATTGGTCCCGCGAACAGAGCGAGCCTTCTGCTGTCTACCAGACTTTTCTATTCAAGGGTCTGTACTGTTATTAAAAATATCCTATCAGCATAATCTGACTGCAGAGATGGCGTAGTGGTTTAAGTGGTCGCCTCGCCACTACTACTACGCCGGGTGTTGTGGGTTCGAATCCCTCACGGGACAAAAATTTGTGTCATCCACAAATAGTTGTTTCGAGGATGGGTGTTCTTTCTGTCCGTTATTTGAACGTTTGTAAAGGCAACTCAGGAATTATCCCTAGATCGGGAGTTGTCTAAAAAAACCAACAACACTTTTTTAACCTTGAAATCAAGGAGTATTCCGCTTTCGGCACCTATGTTTTTGGAAATAAAAAGTGGAATAGCTTAGGTGCCGAAAAAATTGGTGCCGAAAGCGGAATACTCCGAAATCAAAGCCAAAGTCTCTCAGTTACTACTCTAAGATAAACGAGAGTAAAATCCAACTTTGGCCGACCTTGGAATCGTACACAAAAACCTCACGATTGACGCTACGAGACAGTTACACCTATGACTACATAAATAAAACACATATAAAGAAAACTGGATGTATTTCCATCGGTTTGCACTTTCGTTGGACCTCGACCGCTTGCAGGCTGACTGGGGTCAATGGCCTGATCTCTGTTGTAACGAAGCCTCCAATGGAAAAGTACTGGGCAGACCTTGAGTAGGTCTTAGTATTCTGATCTCGTTGGATACTGGTTTGTTGTTTATGGGTACAGACTGTAGGAATTTGCATGTATACATTGTTTTATTGGTGACGTTTTTGATTTATTGAGACATTGTATAATGTAACCGTATGAATGGTGCTGTTGTTGGTAGGGTGAAGGTTCGAATTCCGATCGTGGTATTTTTTTTTAGTTATTTGCTTTTTGTGCTTGGATAAGTGTATAGTAGTCTATGAGCGCAACTTCAGACGGCTGCTATTAAGAACTTCTTGGCAAATTACTTGAAATTGCCAGCGACCGGGCACTATTCCAGAAATTAGGTTGTACTGAGAATTTGACAAAAAAATCACTACCATTACGGAATGACGTGTAAAATCCTAGTATTAACAATATGAAAGTTTGCTAAGATGTTTGTTGTAATATTTGTTACTCAATAACGCAAAAACCGCTAAATTTATTTCGATGCAATTTGGCACACAGATAGACAGACCATGGCATGTTTTTATCCCTTTATACATACATTTTGTGGCATTCGCACAATCGAAGCTGCGGCCAGAAACAAGAGTAAGTAATAATGCAATACCAGAAGAAGATACTTTAAATAATACCTAATTACAGTAATTGTGTGTTTAACCATTTCACAAAGAATTACCCACCATATTCATCGCCTTGACGTCAAACTCGATACTAAAACCATCGCATTAGGTACATCTAGTTTTATGACAGCCGTATGCGAAGCAATTTTACGCAATCAGTCGCAATTCTTCACGGAGTATGACACTTATATGACGTCAGACAAATCATTGTAAAACTAGCAAACTTTGTAATTGGATAACGGAGATAAATGGGACCGGATTATAGCGTAAATTATTTTAATCCAACTGATTTCCAAATTTATTAAGGTTTCTTATTGTGTGTTTCATTTTGTATTAGGTTTAGGGCTAGTTTTTTAATAACTAGATAATGCTTAATGAAGGAATAAGTGCGGCGTTTTGACAGGTTTTGTATTAGATATCCGTCAAAATTATGCCGCAGATAAGCTACCTGACGCGAACGATTTATTAATCGGACCTTAGCCGCCTGGTTTAAATATCGAATCACGTTTTTCGTCGAATGGAGGTTAAAATTTTGATATTCAACTTTTTTTTGACATTCGGCTACACAGAGACAATATTGAGCGCCTTTTTTAAATTTATAGTTTAGAACTTTAGAGAGTGATCAAATCGATAGAACAAAAAAGTAATGTTTTGCAAATAAACATGGTTATTTTCAACGTTGTAAAATACTAAAACTCATTAAGTAAACTAATTTGTCTGAAAACATTTGCATTGAACGAGCAATAAAAAGTGAGGTATCTACTATCAGTACTTACGATCTACATTTACATAAAAGTAATTAGAGATGTCTAGAGCCCAGCAGACGTCTACAGAAAGTTCTGGAAAGTAACAATACACTCGGTTAATTGAATGGAGTTGGATCAATTCGATGGGATCACTTTGCGCACTAACAAACGTTTATTGTAACCAATATTGTCCAGGGTTGTCTGTCCCTTGAACAGTTTATTGTCCTGCAGTTGAGCTTTGTGTGACAAGCAAACTTAATCATAAATAAATGGGCCTTTTATTTTTATTCTTATATTTCTCTGGTGTTGTTTGCAATGACATTATTTTAAAAGTATATTTATTGCTGTGTATGGCGTTTTATTTGTATATAAACTTACATCATGCTGTAATTAAAGGAAAACATCGTCAGGACATCTGTATGTCTGAGAGCTCTTCATAATATTCTCGAAGATATGTGAAGTCAGGCAACCCGCACTGGACCACCGTGCACCGTGCTGGACTATAGCCCAACCCTTCTCTTACTGAGAACAGGCCTGTGCCCATAAGTGTGACTAAACACATACTGTAACAATATTGGAGATCCTAAATATATTACACTCTTTTATATTAGAGATTACTCAAGTGTTTCGTTTATGGTACACGTAATAGTATACAAACTTACAGAGAGCAGGGCATCCCTATCCTTGTAGTCTAATTGAACAATTGTTACAGGCAGTCAAATGAATGCCTTTGCGTCATAAAAATAGAATAACAGTAGGTACTTTGCTGTAATTCTGTTCTCATTTGAATATTGGAAATTTTAATATAAACCAAATATATTTTAAAGGAAACGTAATTGTATATTATTACTATTTTCAACAATTTACTGCAGCTTTCGATAAGTCACAATTATTTACGTGACTCCTTAATAAGGGTTTTGATTGTAAACCCTAAGGAGTAACTTAATTACTAATTAAATTCCAAAAAGCATTTGAAATTATTGAAATATGTTTATGATGTCTACTTTATTAACTACTAGCTGTGCCCACGGTATCACCCGCGTTTATCGTTACTGCGCCTCTCCCGTGGGTCGTAGCGTGATGTTATATAGCCTTCCTTGATAAATAGGCTATCCAACACCAAATGAATTTTTCAATTCGAACAAAAACAAACTCTTCAGCTTGTATTACTATAGATTTGTTTACACATAGTCGTGTTGAAATTAAACTACTATATACGAATTTTATTGCGTAGTTTATATGACACTTTTGAAATAATTGCACTGAAACATTGAGACAACTACCATCTTAGTCTCCCCGTGACCATGGCTGCTGAAAAGCAACCGAAACGTCGCCAGGGAAAGTGTAAACATAAATATAAATAGTATAATAGTATAGTAATAGTATAAATAGTTTTACTAGTTTCAATAATTTAATGAGCTTAAAAATTTGTAAATTTTAATAGTAATAGTAGTGTAACAGTTCTCAAAAATTTTGTAATAAAGTGTCAAATAAACAACACGGTAAAATCCGTATATAGTAGTTTAATTTCAATGAATAACATTCGTGTAAACAGAAGACAATAGTACATAGTCGTGTATTAGAAATGCTTATTCCGTACATATTAGGTATTTGCCTAAGCAATAATACCTACTTAGTGTTATAAATTATAATACCTAATACATTGCATGTATAACGATTTTAACAAATTGTTATATAATCTTTGCCGTTGTAATATTTATAACATGTAAATATTAATAATTGATCGCGTCGTTGGTTCAGTAGACTAAGGTTGCGTTGATATTTATCATAATCGACCGTATCGTATTCCCGGGTTGGACATATTATTATATTTGGTTTACATATTACCCTTTCCTATCCAGAACAACGCGTGCTGGGCTCAGATGCCATCCTTACACGGTAGAGTCGATTAGAGCGCGTACCAACAGGTTTGGGTCCTCATACCTCTGCCGAACGACCAAGGCATGGAATTCTCTGCCAAGGCACGTGTTTCCTTCTTCCTTCAATCCTGGGTCCTTTAAGCGGGGCGTGAAAAAGCACCTTCTCAGGCCGTCAAAGTAGAGATCTCAACATCGCCTCGGCTGCTATGAGGGCGGTGTGGGGGCCACTGCTCTTAGACCACACGACTGCTTACCATCAGGTGGAGTGTGGTCATATTGACGAGCAAAATAAAAAATAAAAAAAGAAAATTGATTTTCTGTAAGTAACAGCACGTCATATAAAATTGTGTCTGGTTGGATAACAAAATGAGGTATTATGTGGACATTATTTATTTCTGTTAACCTGTTGCGAATAAATAGGCGTGATGCTGTGTTTCATTTAAGCGAATGATTAAAGACCGTATCGAATCAAATGCCTTGTTTTGGCCAGTACTCAAATTATTTCTGATGATTGCTTGTATTCAATTGTTGTCTATTGCTACGGTTGGTTAGAAACAATTACATGACTTGGACGTGGTTTTATTTTTACTAGGCATTATGTTTTGTTACCTTTGCCTTATAGATTAGTTATTGCTTTTTTACGTGCTGACGGTTGTTCTTGTAAATTTGACATTAATAACAAATTCTATGGCGAAACGACTAAACATCTAAAAAGATGACTGCCAATTAGAATATTCTTTTTTTACGCAGGGTCGTCGGTACTTATTTGATGGAGTCGTTTGACAAAACCAAATGAGCAAAGTTGAAGTTGAAATGTTTTACGCTTAAAATTGTCTTTAGGTTTTACTGTTTTCCTTTAGCCTTTTTTACATTATCGATAAACGATAACGTCGTTATAAGAAGAATCGGTTTTGCGTACGTTGCCGTTCTTTTATTATTTTTGTGTAGGTAACTTTTCTTTAGCTCTTTTTCTCTTGACACTTTGCAACTTGAATGTGGTTTTCTGGGCTTATCATAAGTTACATTCAAAATGAATACTAGTGCTCGCCCAGAGGCTGAATTTCGACCTTACAATAGCTCATAAAGTTTTGATTAATTTTGTTTTTACACAATACACTCCTTCTCCTTATGAATTCGAACTGTGCTAAATTTGAAACTCCTTGCGTGCAATATGTTTAAAAAGAATAAAATTATTTTTATTCACGTATATATTAATATAATCTTATATTCATAGGAATAAGTTAATTATAATTATTAAAATTTTCCTTTACCGCTGAATCGAATAATAATGAAAAGCAGATAAATTACTTACTTTTACCGTTGTTATTAGTGTCATATTATCGTAGATATACCTACCATGAAGTATCTAATGTGTGTCTAAAGACAGGCACTCACTATCCAATGAACAATAGATGGTTTATAAGTATCGGCTGCGTATAGACTAAGAATTTATAACAACGCACTCATCGTGTCCTCATTAAACAGTATTGTTCTTATAAGTTTCCAAACTCAGAAAGTAGATACTTAGATATATTCAGTATTAACCAGTACTAACTTAATTTGTTTGGGACTCCGGTTCGGTGCATATCAATGATTGCGCCAAGAAAGACCATTGCCATGGAGACAGAAAAATATAGAATACAAACAACAAAATCGCAGTAATTATTATATACTGCGCTCTATTCAGGCATCTTAATTTTCCCATTGATAAAATAACTGGCAAGTAAGAGCATATACGTTCTTCTTCTCCCTAGCTTTTATTATTCCCAAATCACTTGGGTTCGGCTTTCTAGTCTAACCAGATTTGACTGGATATCAGTTTTTACACGGAGCGACTGCCATCTGACCTCCGCAACTCGAAGGCTAACGATACCCTAAGGCTAGACCAGTGTCAGGATATTAGAGGGCACTGACTTCCCAATAACGACATCCATAGATGTTCATAGCAGCCGGGACCGACGGCTTAACGTGCTCTCCGAGGTACGGAGCAGGCGGTAATTGTCAATCAATACGCACATCATTGGAGGTGCGCGACGTGGGTTCGAAGCCGAGACCTTCTGCATTGCAGTCTGTTGGTCTCCCCACTGAGCTATCGCTGCTAAGAGCATATACGTTGTCCTTATGTAATCAGACTATCACACCGGCAACCAAGCCTTATTCTTATAGCTGAGAAAAATATAAAATTCAAATGTACGCAGTCCAGCCTGCATGTTTTAAATAATTCCGTAACATGATCGCGTTACTTATTCATGACAAAATTATGTTTATGTTAATATAAACAGAAACGATGTTTCATTGCCTTCCGAGAAAGAGACGACAAAATTATTCCATGGAATGAGGTAGGTATTGTTTATGGTTATGATTTTTATCGTGTGGCAATGGACAATTTATTTACATAAATTCTGTAAGGGATTAAATGTAATGACCATCAAAAATACAAATTGCACAGCAAAATATGCTTACTAAAATATATCCTAACGAGCACCTATACGCCTCAAATCACTGCATTCCGTTTCGGAAGGGTTAGGTTATGTTAGGTTCCTTCTTAAACCCACCCAAAAATAGGAGCCTCGCGAAGCGGGGCTCCGTCGACTTAGTTTGACCTCTTTTAATATATTTTGGTGTTTAATTAGTATTTTTGGTAAGCATATTTTGCTGTGCAATTAGTACTACCCATTCTTTAATTATTTAGTAAACGACATTAACGGGCATTTTTTATTTTTAGTCTTTTCAAGTAACAATTATTTTTTGCCTTAATTAGTTTTTTCTACTATAAGATAATTATTACTTTCTTCAGTTTTTACAAGTTAGTAATTAAATATCAGATTGACTTACCTACAAAGTAAACTATCATTAAAAAATAAATAAATGGACAAACCTTTTTTTAAAGTATGTTGGCAATGTAACACATCTATTTATATCGTTCCAAGTTTAAAACTTTTTTCTTGTGATCATTATGTGAATTGGCGCCAATATAATATGAAATAAAGAATGTTGGTATTATTACGTTTGTTGCGTCATATTCATTTAAATTAATTATTAATAATGTGTACAGATAAAACGGTCGATAGGTTGTTTAGTTAGTTACTAATCTACGATATTCAAGTGATCGACTATGTGATATTCAGCCTTATATAATTATAGAAGAAAGCAATGCAATTTAATAAACTTTTGATACTACCAATTTAAAAATAAAGTACTCCAAACCTCAAGATCCTTTAGTAGGTATAACACTGCACAATTTTTTCATTTGCGGAGGGTATATAAATAATAGGTAATAATAGGCTCGGCTCTCCATCTTCACCAAGGAAGACAAAAAATTGAAAGCTTTTTTCAACTTAAGAACTAAATAAAATAAGATAATCTATAAATATACTGTGTTTTATTATAAAAAGACCCATGTGTCATATCTTGTTAACTAGACCTGATAGAAAAATTTCAGTCGCAGATTTGAAATTGTCATTAAAAGTTGGACTAATATCATGTAACATAACCCAATCATCAGACATGCTGTTGTGCAGTGTATAATTATTTAAAATGCGTTTAGTAAATTTAATCATAATAGTAGAGTCAGAAATGTGCTTGTATATTTGCGTGCGTGTTTAGTGTTTGCAGCCTCTATAGGCGTAAGTCTCAGGCAAAATCCTACTCACATTCATATAAAAAGTGATTCAGAATTTGTAATTTGTCCTTAGGATCAAATTATAAATGGGTGCATTACGTAAATAGTTGTAAAGACTACGTAAAGCCCTAACAATTTCACATTTGTGGAGCATGTTGGTCCGTCTCAAGGCAGTCCACAAATAGAATGGAGACGCGACAAGTGACGCACGTTGGCACTGCCAGACTCCAGTAAACGTAAAGCACGTGCGAAACTTGGGATGGGCCAATTTGTAACGGACATTCAAGATTTATGGCTGTTGCCGAAGATATAAACAATACCTACCAAGGCTTTTTTTGTCTTGCTTATTGTAAGTTATAAAGGCCAAAGTAATACTCGTCGAAACAAAACTGGATATCTACCTCGTTAGTTTTAATTTTTAATAACATGTTCCAAAATTAAAAGTGTCGATATTTTTGCTTCAGGCGTATTTGTATCATAGTTGTTTATATTAATAAAAGGCTAAGGGCCTGTACCACCACCTCCAAATAGAATTTATCTATAAGATAAAAGTCTCGCTATTTCTCTTTTTTAACCTAATAAGAGAGTATCTTTCGGATAACTTTTACTTGTTAGTGGTGAAACTGGCCGTAATACTTAGTTCCTATATTTAAAGAGGAGTCGTTTTACTTACGGACAGTTAATTTTTGTCATCTGTTCAATGTAAATTATGTCAAAATTTAACTTTCCGGAGATAAAACGACTAGTTCCTTGAATATAAGAACCAGGCCTTAAGAAGAGACTACAAAAGGCTTTTATGAAATTTAAAATTTCGATGTGTGTCTTGATTGTTATCCTATATTCTCTAAGTGCGTTAGTATTTTCGTTCCTTTTGTTATATGCGATGTGTATTATATAACAGCTGCTGTTCGTTATTTTCCGTGCGTGTACGTGTTTCACTGATAAGCAGACAGCTTTTCTGATATTGATCGAGATATCTACTATCCTTGCTATCATAGTAACATAGACAAAAACAGCTTCGGTGAGATAAACAACTGAGATTTTTTATGTCATAGTTTATTTTAGTGTTAGATATCTGGTGATAGACGAGTAACAAACTTTGTTTGAAGTTTTTATTTGACTATTTTAAAGCTGCATATTGGCTACAGCTGATTAAGCTATAGTTGCCTAGGAAGGCAGTATGTCGCTTAAGGAACTGAGTGGTTGAATACCGAGCAACTGTTGACATATAAGAGCAGCGATAGCTCAGTGGGGAGACCAACAGGCTGCAATGCAGAGGGTCTCGGGTTCGAACCCACGTCGCGCACGTCTGACTTTCGGAAGATGACTTTTCGAAATTATGTGCGTATTGATTGACAATTATCGCCTGCTCCGTGCCTCGGAAAGCACGTTAAGCCGTTGGTCCCGGCTGCCATGAACATCTATGGCAGTCGTTATTGGGAGAGTGTCGACACAAAAGATCCCACTGGGTCGAAGTGTCGCCGGTCTGCACTGACTGGCCCCCACATAAGATAAGATAAGATAACTGTTGACATACCTCCGCTAGTCACTTTACCACCTAATCGGACAAACTATTATTCTAACTATTGCAAGCAATGTGCAATCAGCCTAAAATGTATAAAACGAGCAAACCTCTACTGTTAGTAAGCGGTTTTCGTAGAAGTGCTTATAAAACCAAGGACATAAATCAGACAGGCCTGCTCAAATGTCTGGCGGGAAAATCAACGCACCTAGAATACAGTGCATAGTCGGGTCAAGTAATATTTTCACTGATCAGCCAAAATCTGAAATTGCTGTTGATACGCGCCGATAATATGTACTTACCTAAACGCATTATTTTTGACCAAAAAATTGTTTTTTTGGGTCCATACATAATATGTATAGTCTCATACCTGTATTCTCTTATAAAGTTTAGGTAGAGGTGTATCGCACCACATTTTGACTTTGCCCTGTGTTATAAACACTTGACCCGACCCGGGAATTAAACTCCGAGACCTCATGCACAGCACTATGGTTGTGTTTCAATTACACCTACTCATCTTATAGTTTTCTTTTAAGATGCTCGATCATTACTCTTATTTCTAAACGTTACTCAACGTATCACAAAAAGAACATAAAACAAAATTTAATATTTTTATTTTTACAACTTTGACGTCAGCGGCAACTTTCGCGTCATATTCTGACGAAAGATGACGGTACTTTTTTATTATGATTTCGTTTTTCACGTTATGATCACGTCACTGTCAAACGTCAATGAAGCCTGAAATAACGAACGATCATTGACTTCTAAGAAGACTGAGTGATAAATTAAATATTAATAATATTTTTTGTTTAAATTGCCCGTTGAGTCGCTTGAATGGTTAAATTGATGAAGGTTTATTTTGTTTTTCTATTTATTAGTGACTTTTTGGCCATGGGTACTCCTTAAGACAGAATGGCTTTATATGTTACGAATTTTAATAAGCATTCCCGCCATTTTTGATGTCGGCTCTGTAAGTATGCTAAGACATATCCCGACATCACACCTATTTATTTTGGAGTCTTTAGTGAATCTCCTTCTACGATCCTCGTACCGGGCACAATCCATCAACAGATGTCGCACATCTTCAATGACACCACATATATCACAATTTGCTGAGTCAGCTTTACCCATCAGATGTGCAAACTTCCTTGATGGATAGTGCCCGGAACGAAGCCTATGTGCGATGTGTGTGTGATGAAGGTTAAAAGGCTTTTTATGTAGTCGTAGAAGTAAACAAGCATAAGACCTGTCTGATGGTAGGTAGTTACTGTAACATATGAAATGAGTAGGAGAGGTAGATAAGCGAGTCGTTGGATCTCTTATAGGAGTATTCCGCTTTCAGCACCAATTTTTTCGGCACCTAAGCTATTCCACTTTCAGCACTAATAGGTATTTTTGCTTAGTGCCAAAACTGCCGAATGTGGAATCATAACATTAAATCAATCCTCCTTCATCAGTAGAAACTGTAATTACACTTTAAAGTTTAAAAATATAATTAATTATCTAAATAAAACAGATATTAGCAATACATTTTGAATAAACAAAATCTTTTTAAAGCTCACAACAGACTATTTTTACACAAAATGTCGCGAGACGTGCGAACAAGTGACTGGGACACGCTAAAAATGTGCAAAAAATATTCCGTTTTTTGTGTGTCTGGCCGGCGACTAAATGTTTTTACATTCCATCCACAGGTAAAAAGATGCAGTAGTATAAATACGAGATTTTTTATGCAAACAATATATGTTAGATTTACATGATTTATGACATGTGTGTTAAATGATAATGATAAAAATGGTATTCTTGTACGCTTGTCGAGTTTTGAGTCTACAAGCTTGCTCATGCGTTTAAATTCTGTATCGGTTTATATGCCATTTCTATTATATTTTAAATAGATAACTACGGAACTAAGTGTACCGCAACGTACTCTAAAACAATTAAAACGACAGGTACAATGAATACCTACCACTAGCCAGTCTTGGAACACCAGCCACCACCTATTTTATTGTACGTGACGAAGTATTTATACTCTTTCCCAATAGAATTAATATTTTATCTAAACAATCTTTTCATGCCTAATTAAATATAAAGTCATTTAGAAAATTCAAACTCTCTTTGCAAAGTAGTTAATGAATACAATAAGCCGTATGAAAGTCCTTCTTTTGATAAATGTCCATAAATTTATTTTACAGAAAAATATTTTATGATAAAAGTCACTAAAAGTTGTTTACCTTTTTCCCAAATTCTATTGATATAGATTATAGTTAATTTGGTGTTAATAGGTTAGCCCGTAGATACATACAAACAAAGCTTCTACTGTTTTTGATATTAATAGATACATATTTTAGGTATTTTGTAATATTTTTCGGTATTTTTATTATGAAAATCTATATAAGTAGTCAACTAAAACCATGGTCGTGGCTTTCTTACCAACTTTCTCCTCATTAAGGCAATCTTCTCACTTTGTGTAAATGTTAAATGTAGATTGTATTATTTAAATAAATAAACGATTTAATTTGATTTAATTGGTAATTTGTTTTATAACATGTTAATTTAAGGTTTATGATAATCGTGTTACTAAACTTTATGGTTCATTATTTTATCCTGAATTAGCTTTAGAAACATCCATTACAACAAACAAGGAACGTTTAAAATTCGGTTTCTTAGGTATTTTAAGAATATACTATTTATGTATTACAGTATTGCTAAGATAAACTGATTGATAGGTAACTGAATACCGGATAATTAAGAAGTTGGCTGGTATATTCCCCGCCAGCTGCAGTCTTAAGCAGACTGTATAATTATTATCTAAATATATCTTGAATGCGGCTTAGTCATCTAAACAAAAAACCTGCTTGTTGCTTGACGAGATTATTTGAAGTTTCACTAATTGCCGATATAAATATGCCGCTTTACATTTTTTAACAATTTTTATTTTTTTTTTTTCCATTTCGGTTCTGTCATTACGTCAACTTATACAAAAGACGTCACGGACTTGTATTTCTGTTATTTTCATAAACAGTGGCGCAAGCGCCGGGCGCGCCGCCAATACCGGTGTCGAGATTAAAGGAAACCAACCTGTCGTAAAAAAATCTGTTTTATTTCTGTATTAGTTCACATTTATTGTTGCAGTAAGGTCATAACATTCTTTTACATATCGCACTCTTAATAAAACAGGGACTTATCTGAGTATTTTGGATTAAACAAATTTAAACACTGCTGACATTACTTAAGACAAACATAATAGTACAATTTATAGTCACACAATTAGAGTTCAAATTGCCATACTTCCAAAATTTTAGTTAAGTCGCTGTTTCATTAAGAGTGCGAATTATCATAACATTATACAGTTATGTGTCAAAGGCATAGGGGCCCACATTTTGTCAGCTAGGTTACGATGGCATGTAATAGGAGGTAACCCACAGCTGTCTACAGACCGCCATTTTGGACTCCGTACAGCAATTTTTATTTTTACATGTCTACTCCAGCGCTAGGAATAATCCTTACTAATATTATAAACTCGAAAGTAACTCTGTCTGTCTGTCTGTCTGTTACCTTTTCACGGCTACACCACTCAGCCGATTTAGATGAAATTTGGTACGGATATAGTTTAAAACCTGGGGAAGGACATAGGCTACTTTTTATTGATGTAGGTACCACGCGGGCGGAGCCGCGCGCAAAAGCTAGTAATTAATAATTCCTGTGTCACGGGGGACTTTACAAACATTCAAACAACGGACACAAAGAACACACAGGATCGAAACAACCATTTGTGGATCACACAAATTTTTGTCCCGTGAGGGGATCGAACCCACAACACTCGACGCGGCGGCCGTGGCGAGGCGACCACTTTAACAACTACGCCAGGGCAGTCGTTCTTTTCTTGACATCTCTTAAGAACTTTTTAACAGGAAAACACATATTTACGATCCCACAATTAGAAGTTTCACACGCGTTCACTTTAATGAGAATGACGAACGAGGCGATTTTACTTTTAGTTAATATTATCTTCTGTTTACGCGAAAGTTATTCATTGAAATTAAACTACTATATACGGATTTTATCGCGTTGTTTATTTGACACTTTATTACATAATTTAGAAACTGTTCCACTACTATTACTATTAAACTTTACTAATTTTTCAAATTATGTAATAAAGTGTCAAATAAACAACGCGATAAAATCCGTATATAGTAGTTTAATTTCTATTACTTTTAGTTGTTATTTTTAAACACACCACGTAGGTATGTAGAGTCCATTTTTTTTACTTGCCTTATTTCATAAACAAATAAAGCGTACTAGTAGCTAGAGACCGATCTCTGTTTTAATTTTTATATGACTAAAGTGGCAAACAAGCATACCACCACCTGATGGTAAGTGGTCACCGTCCGCGACTGTAGCACATAATGTAGCCTATCGACGCCTGCAACACCGGAGGCATCACTTGCGCGTTTGTGTAGTATGTGTATTATCATTCATTATTTTGTCATCCCTATTTATAAGACAACGAATACAGTAACGTCATGTTTTTATTAATGGTTTGTTTTTCTAACAAATAAGACAATCATAAAAATAATCACTATGTATACAGTATATAGAGTCAATATAATGCTGACTGGGATTCCCCAGACTACGGTAAGTATTGATACATTGGATTTCCTCGTATAAAATGTTCCCGAGAAGTACTTAAAGTACTTTTTCTCGGTAACTACATACATACATACATAGATTCACGCGTATTTCCCAGAGGGGTATGCAGAGACTACGGATTTCCATTTGCTACGATCCTGACACACTTCTCTGGCTTCATTCACTTTCATCACATTCCTCATACACGCCCGTGGGTTCAAGGAGCTCTTAACCTGGCCTTTGTCCAAAACGCCTCAGATCTGATCGAGAAACGTTCGCCTAGGTTTTCCTCTTGCGACTGTTTCATTCACACTAGCCTTATAAACTTTCTTAGTCAGTCTTTCTTCGTCCATTCTTTCTACATGTCCAAACCAGCTTAACATACCCTTTTCTATTCTTGTCACTATATCCACTTTCATGCCGCATCTCTCTCTATTTTCGGTAACTTTATATACTATATATTTTTGTAGTTCTAGATAAAGTAGCTCTGTAATGATGAATTATTAAAATTGGTTCAGTAGTTATAGAGTTTGGCAAACAAAAAATCTTTAGTTTTTATAATATTTGTATAGAAAACAAAAAATCAAAAAATTATGAAGAACAAAAAGTGATGACACTCATGTATAAACATAGCTTATGCACAGTTAGCGATCATTAGTACTGTAAGGGTAAATTCAGATCAGGCGGAAAAATGCTCGATCATTTTTCAAGTGGTAACAATAAAATTTTTTTTTTACCACTTCAACATTAAAATCTTATCCAATAAACAGTCGCATACTATTTTTAGGTATATCTAAATGGAATAAGGTTAATATTGAATTACCACTTAAAATATGCTCGAGCATTTTTCCGCCTGATCTGAATTGACCCAAAAGATCCTTCGATATTTTATAATAAAGATAAATAAAAAATCTGCATTGAAAACAGCCTGTTCGAGGAGTAGAGCTCTCATACGAAGAAGCCAAGAAACTCATTGCTACACTATAAACAGTACAAGTCAATTTATTAATTTATTTTTCTTATATGAGCTCCTGTATGTAGTTTGTTAACATTGATTAATTGCAAGAAGATTTTAAAAAGGACTCCGTAGAATACTTAATTTAAAAGTACTTAATTTGTTATGCCTTCTCCCTTCACAGATAAATAATAAATGGTTACTTGGTACACACAGCGACAGATCAACCTAGAGTGTTTGGACTTTGAACTATTAGAAGTTGAGCGCTGCGAATCGTGAGAGAGTGCGTTATATTTTTGTTATTTTGTCTCATTCACGCTGAACGGGACACGACGCTCTATCCTTACCCACACCACTATGCACTGTCCCTTTCCGACAATTCTCTATTTTGTATGTAGCGTAGTTACGCGTATATAGGATGTCTAACTTGATGTGTAGCCGTGTGTACAAGTATATTTAAAATCATAATAAAACAGCAATTGTGACAAGTTGAAGGCCGAAAAAAAGATAAACGCATAGACAAGTTGTTCATAAACAAACAGTGCTTTTTATGGTAGATCATTATGAGCGTAGGTATTTCTTAGCAATGATAATTGTAAGGTTAAACAATAATCTGTTAAACTAGTGATGTTTATTTATGAGTTACTAGCTTTTGCCTGCGGCTTCGCTCGCGTTAATTTAGAATTTGACAATCAATTTGGGTTGTACTCTGCTTGTAATAATATAATTCAAACATGATTCGAAAGACACGTGGCGCCATCTATTATCATAAGAACGTTATTATTGTTTTCCTCGGGAACAGTATTTTTTTTCGGGATGAAAGTTAGCCTATGTCCGTTTCTGTACACCTGACAACGTATATGCAAAATTTCAAGATGATCGGTTCAGTGGTTTAGGCGTGAAAAGGTTACAAACAAACACACCCATTTTCAAAGTCAAAGTCAAAGTCAAAAATCATTTATTCATTTAGGTCACAAAGTAACACTTATGAACGTCAAAGTATATAGGTTAGTGAGTTTACTAAGTTACTGAAGCTACATTTAGGTTAGTTGCTAGGTTCAGGCAAAGGGTAGAGCCTATGAGAAGAAACCTGCAAGAAACTCACGGCCACTCTTTTAAATCGCCAGTTAAATATAATTTCAGTATTTTACAACTCAGATTAACAAGGTGTTACAGCCATTATGCCATATACTACTGACTATAAAAAACTAAAGATAATAACAATAATAACTTAATAATATTATAGAGAGGAAATAATTTGAGCTAAGATATATTATTTAATATAAATCTAAAATAGACAGTAAGATGGCATGATGGCGCATACACTTACACTTTGTGACTATGCAAAGGCTTAAATTGACTTATAAGTAATACAGATCTTTGAATCCTGTATGCAACAAGCAACTAGCTCCATGAGTTTTTGTCATTTAAGTAGTCGTTGACTGAATAATAACCCTTCCGAATAAGTTGTTTTTTAACGGCGTTTTTAAATTTAAACAATGGTAAATTAATTATAGTAATAGGTAATTTATTAAAAAAACGTATACCGAGTCCCGCAAATGTATTGTGAACTTTATGTAAACGATGATATGGGCCTACTAACTTATGCTTATTTCTAGTGTTTACGTTATGGATATCACTATTCTTATTATATAAGTAAATGTTATGTTTAATAAACACAATGTTAGCAAATATATATTGCGACGCAACAGTAAGTATGCCAATTTCTTTAAATCGATCTTTCAGGGAAACTCGTGGTCCTAAATTATAAATGCTACGTACTGCACGCTTTTGAAGAATAAAAATTGTCTCAATATCAGCTGCCTTGCCCCACAATAATATACCGTAGGACATGACACTATGAAAGTAACTGAAATATACTAGTCTTGCAGTATCTATATCAGTAAGCTGTCTTACTTTCCGAATTGCGTATGCGGCTGAGCTAAGTTTCCCTACAAGACACGATATTTGAGCGCCCCACTGAACTTTATGATCTAAAGTTAATCCTAAAAAGACTGTTGATTGAACTAAAGTAATAATTTCATCATTTAAAATTATATTCACGTTAGGACTCTTTACGTTTGGCAATGTAAACTTGATACATTTAGTTTTTGTAGAGTTAAGTAGTAAATTATTCGCCGTAAACCAGTCCAGGACTTCCGCGAGTGAATCATTAACAGCACGTAAATTTGGTGCTTTTCGGTCTACCTTAAAAATAAGGGATGTGTCATCCGCGAATAAAACAATGTCACACAAATGCTGAACAAAGAACGGCAAATCATTTACGTACACTAAAAACAGAAAGGGTCCCAAAATCGAGCCCTGTGGCACGCCCATTGTGACTGGTAATCCAGAAGATCTACTTCCGTTGATATCAACGTGTTGTAGTCTATCGCTTAGGTAGGAATCAACTAGGTCAAGTGCAGTATCTCGGATGCCATAATGCCTGAGTTTTCGCAACAGCGTTTGATGGTCAACGCAGTCAAAGGCTTTAGAGAGATCACAGAATACGCCAATGACATCATGCGAATTCTCCCAGGCACTGAATATATGTTTTAAAAGCGTAACACCCGCATCTATCGTAGAACGGCCCTTCCTAAAACCATATTGATCTGCATGAAATAAATTGTTTACACTGAAGTGGCTCTCTAATTGCTGTAATATAATCTTCTCAAATATTTTACTAATAGCAGGTAATATTGAAATCGGCCTAAAATTACTGGGGTCACTTTTGCAACCATTTTTAAATAAAGGTATTATTTTACTACATTTCATTAAGTTTGGAAAAATGCCCACATCAATGCATCCGTTGAATATTGCGGCTAGGTGTGGCGCTATATTAACAATAATACTTTCAACTAATTTTACCGAAATACCCCAGAAGTCAGCTGATTTTTTTGAATTAAGCGACTTAAATACTTTAATTATATCATACGGATGTACACGCTCAAAACTAAATAGTATCTTGCACTCTTCCACGTTGCACCTAACTAAGTATTCTGCTCGAGCTGGGCAAGACCTAAGGGTACTAGTTATGTTTAAAGGTATTTTTGCGAAGTAGTTATTGAATGTATCGGCTACTTCCAAATTATTTGAAATTACGCTATTATTTATATTCAGTTCAAATTTATTATCACGCACCTTGCTGCGACCTGTTTCATTGTTAATAATGTTCCATGTAGTTTTAATTTTATTATTAGATTTTTGAATTTTAGTTTTTAGGTAAAGGGACTTGGCAGTGGCACAAGTCTTTTTAAATAATTTTGAATAATTTTTAACATATTGAATAAAATTTGGATCGAAATTGTATTGTTTCATACCATATAATTCATATAGCTTTGCTCTACTTTTATATATCCCAGATGTTGCCCAGTCACAAAACTTAATCCTATTATTCTGACTAAAGGTCTTACATTTAAAAATATTATTATATTCTAAAGTAATTATGTTAAGTAAAGACTCATATAGTTCGTCTGGATTATCCAGAGAAAGGTCCATATTGACAACTTTGAGACTTATGTTATCATTAAATTCCTTTAAGCGATTAGATGTCATCGGTCTACATGTGACCTTATTCTCTTTATGAATTGTACTCACAGGAAATACTACCTTTTGCCCACAGTGGTCAGATGTAAGTTCACTCAATATGGCCCTATTTAGAAATTGGCAGTCGCAAAATACATTATCTAAGCAGGTAGCAGAATGTGAAGTGATCCTAGTGGGTTCAGAAAATAAATGCTGTAAATTAAATGATCTAAATAAACTAATAAGTCTTAAAGAGACAGCTGACTGCTCAAGTAAATTAACATTAAAATCACCACACACTACTATATGCCTATTACTAGAACTCAAGCGTTTTAAAATATCCTCTATTACGGTTTCAAATACACTAAAATCACTTTGCGGTGGTCGGTATACACAAACTATGACATGTTGCTCTAATTCCACACAGGATAGTTCAACAGTGCGCTCGATAGAAAGATTTACTATATCTTTACGTTCTTTACATTTTAGATTGTTACATACATATATTAGAGAGCCACCATGTATAGAATTCTTTCTTACAAACGCACTTACAATTGAATAATATTCGTTATTAAATATTAATTGATTAGTTCTTAACCAATGTTCTGTTATGCAACATATTTGAATATTATGTTGTTTAAAAAATAAATCTAATTCTAACTCCTTGCCGGATAGACCCTGAATATTCTGATGAATTAGTCTAATACTGTGTGTATGCCTATCCTTTGTCTCATCTAACAGTTTAAACTACTAGAAGTGTCAATATTTGAATTTGTAGTAGAAATACTACTATGTCCTAAAACCTTAATTACCCTACTGGTACCTGAGTCGCTACATATTATATTAAATGCTAATAATTTAGCAAGTTGCTTTTTATAAAAAGAAGATAGATACATTGTATCTTTAGTCAATAAAAATTTACTAATAAACTTATTAGTGTCAAAAAATAAACTATAATTGTTGTAACATGTACTGTTATAAAAAAGTAAATTAAGTTTTTCAATATTCCTATTTTGTTCATTTGTTAGTACATAGGAATATGGTAATGCACAAAGAATAAAGTTACACCCTACTTTATAATGTAATGATTCTATTACCTCTGTCAAATGGATTGCCTCTTTTTTAGTGACAGATAAGCTGTCACCATAAAGAAATATTACTGTTGATTCTGCATTTAATTTTGTAGTTTTTAACTTATCAATTATAGAACCTAACCTAGCCCCAGGGGAACAAATATTTATGCAAGGCGTCTCTGTATGAGAATTAATTAGTCCACTAAAACCTACTCCTATTTGGTCAGAAAACATGAATATATTTTTGTTAATGTTATTCATCAAAGAAGTAGAAGACACAGCCATATTTTCATGATCAGAAAAGGAGGTGGTACCACTGTTTACTGAATCCAAATCACAAACAGCTGACAGGTTATTATAAGGTGTAGCCTGTAAGCACTTACCGCAAAGACTGTTATTAGTTAGTGAGAGAACATGTTCCATGTTCTCCCTACCAACTCTGGCAATTTCCTCATACTTCAAAATATATTCGGATGTTTCTTTATGGTGATTAAGGCTCATTCTTGTAAGTTGTTCTTCTAAGTTGTTAATTTGATGATTTAATTCGGCTGTATGTGCTTCATACTGTAACCTACTGGCAACTACTTGATCATTGCTTTTTTCTAAATTTATTAATAAAGCATCATGCTCCTTCACCAATTCACTGTTATGCTGTGTCACCTTCCTAACCTTGTTTAACTTATTAAGATTAATATTTAACTTTTTAATTAATTTATTTAACTTAAAGTATTTTCTCAATTTCCTAGTACTTTTAATAAATACATTACTAAGTTTATTTTTATTACTATCCAATATACTAGTTTTGTCCCCCAGGAGTTCTGAGTAGAGGTTCTGAGTCGCAGTACTGTTGAGCATCTGAATAGTTTGTTCTAATGTAATAATTTTAGTATGAGCTTCATTCAGGTTTGCTTCAAGCTCAGTACTGCGGCTCAGTGACCTAGAAAAAATATCACTACAATTACTGAAGGATCTAACTTCATCTTCTAATCGATCCCGCTGGTCCAAGACATCCATATATTCTATATGGAGTTCTGTCAGTTGCCTTTTAAGCTCCAATACCTTATTATTAACTGCTTGCATTTCATCTTCACAGTCGCTACGTTCTTTCAACAACATATGGTTGTCATCCTTATATTTCTTCAATTCTTGTAGAGCTAACTTTAACTTATTTTCAGTATCCTTGGCTGTCGCTTTACGGGTCATCATTTGTGTGCTCATTGTTGGTCCAGTGGATGTATAAATCACCAAGCACCTGAAAATTAGAGAAAGAAACAACTGAGGGATAAAAAAAGAAATGTGGGATGGGATAGTTAGCTACATATATCTAAATTGTTGAAAATTTACTATAAACATACAGTATTGTAAAAAAGAGAAAAGCTTTAACTAGTATTAGTTGAGAAATTGATAAGAAATGTTAATTTATTATGTTGTAAAAGATAATTATTTGATGAAGTTTTTTTTTTTATTTTAATATGGAGGGTCAGACTAAAAAATAATTTAAGGGAAAAGGCGAAATTATAATGAAAATTTACATAAGAATGCACACTAAAGCACTAAAGTAGTATTAGTAGTTAGATGTGAAGTAGAAATGTGAGTGTATG
Organism: Catocala sponsa; assembly: GCA_963564715.1. Classification (NCBI taxonomy): domain Eukaryota; kingdom Metazoa; phylum Arthropoda; class Insecta; order Lepidoptera; family Erebidae; genus Catocala; species Catocala sponsa. Next base: position 24,998,605 of record OY751333.1, on the reverse strand, counting down.
CGTGCGTGAGGCGAGTGTTTAGTCGTCAATTTTGCTTCCACCTATTGTCAAGCAAAAGGAGACAAAACTGTGCCAGTGTGTGGTGGACGGAGTTCATAGTACAATGAGCAGAGTAAACAAGTGTCGTGGAGTGTCTGTTAGGGCTTTAAAAAGTAGAATACTCCCCAGGTTTACACGATGAATGTTCAAATTTCGTCCGTTGTCACAGTGATGAACTCCTACGACCAGTAATTTATGTATGTAGATTCGTGGATCCGACTTAACACAGCATGAAACACTTCTTTGGTCACAAATATACTATTTTATTGTACTAAATATATTTATTATTGAATAAAACTAATTTAAAATTAAAATAAGTTCCTAAGGCACGATTTTTGAAATTCATTCATTTTATTAAATTTTGTAACAGTATTCTATAAGTGAAAATGTCAAATTATTGTTTTATTAGCTACTAGATGTTCCCGCGGTTTCACCCGCGTTTATCGTTACTGCACGCCCCCGTGGGTCGTAGCGTGATGCTATAATAGCCTACAGCCTTCCTCGATAAATAGGCTATCCAACACTTTTATAATATTAGTTAGGAAGTTAGGATAGTTAGGACTAGATTTTGCCCGCGGCTTCGTTCGCGTAAATGTAGGTTAGGTTAATAACAGTACCTTTTTCTAGATGAAAGGTTGTCCTTTTCTCTTCCCCTGTCAACGTATACGCGAAATTTCATGATGATCTGTCGAGTATAGTTAAGGCGTGAAAGCGTAACAAACAAACTCACATTCGCATTTATGATATTAATTAAGATTAGGATTAGGATATGCGGATATTTTGTCGTTACAACGTCATTCAGACGCCTTTCGTTTTAGAACCGATACGTCATGAAATTTTGTTCACTAGTCCATTTTAATTACTTGTTCAAAATCAGTCGAACATTAAATATTATAGTACAAAATCTTAACAAACTATGCACTTAAATCTTCCTCATGAATAGGTTCCGCATGATAATCCGTTCAGTAGTTTTTGAGTTTATCGCGAACAGACAGACGCGGCGGGGTACTTTGTTTTATAATTAGTGATAGTAGATGTTAGTCTTTAGGCTTGATGCCTCATCTACATTATACAAGACTATCGATGGGACGTCAAGAGTTCATGCATCACGGTTTCATGCGTAACGGTTTTTGTGTTACTGTTTTATTTTTACGGTTCTAAGTGTAACGGTTTTATGTATGACGGTTTTATGTAGTATGGTTCCATGCGTCAAAGTTCGAAGTTTAACGGTTCTTTGCATCATTGTTATATGTAATAAATGCTTGTTACGTCACTATTATTAGTACAAGTTTAATGGAATAAAAAAGTCTAGGCAATTATCTTGTCTATGGTTCTAAAACTTACCTTGAAGTTGTGCTCAGTAAGTAAGTATACATATAAAAATGTATATAAATCTTAGTAAAGGTGTATAAATGAAGCGGCGGTAGACCAATGGTTGAGGCATTGGACTTGCGATCGAGAGGTTGCGGATTCGAACCCCGCCCATTGCGCTACCGACGTAAACCCACTCCTAACACAAGCATTCTAGCTTATCTTATCTTATGTGGGGCCAGTCAGTGCAGACCGGCGACACTTCGACCCAGTGGGATCTTTTGTGTCGACACTCTCCCAATAACGACTGCCATAGATGTTCATGGCAGCCGGGACCGACGGCTTAACGTGCTCTCCAAGGCACGGAGCAGCCGATAATTGTCAATCAATACGCACATAATTTCCAAAAGTCATATAACTTCCGAAAGTCCGAGGTGCCCGACGTGGGTTCGAACCCGAGACCCTCTGCATTGCAGTCTGTTGGTCTCCCCACTGAGCTATCGCTGCTCTTAGGCATTTATTTTAGCTTATCTGGAAGGATAAACAAGAATACTAGTAGTTTGAAACCCAAATTGCAAGAAATATTTAATTTTTTAATTGAAATGTAAGAAAAGAAATGAAACCTCTGCCTACCCTTTTGCGAATATGCAAGCGCAGTTAGTGTTATAAAACCTACATACTGTCAGTAAAAAGGTATATGAGTAATACTGTATTCAACCGGTCCGATAATAACTTTTTGTATCAATCCGTGACGTCATAGTTGTTATCCGCCAAGCCTTATTTAAAGTGCGCCGTTGTAGTTACAGCTCAGTTGTATTGCTAATGATTATCCGTGAACCCGGCTTGGTGTGAATCTTAATTCAAATTGCATCGATTTTCGTTTCAATCGATTATTTTTAGCGCGAATATTTTGGATTATCGATACTTAGCTCTCGGAAACAGTCGGTTTATAATAACGACTTTGTTTTGGTTGTTATAGTCTCTCGATAGTCAGCTGTCAGTACAACACTACGTGCATCGAGTTATAGGATATATTAATATCTGAAGGTCAGTGAAGTCCATTTATTATTATCGAGTATCCTTTCGCTTCCGAGATATCGAGTGATTCTAGTAACAGGTTTTTACCTAGTACGCGATATTGTTATGTGTTAGGTATTTCTTTTCCGTGTGACTTGATAATTGTCTGCCTTGGTGGCGCAGTGGAAGAATATACGATTACTATGCATGAGGTCTCGGGTTCATCAAAAAGTTACTGGGTTTTCCTGACAAGAAATCCTCAGTTAGGAAGGAGTTTAGAAATTAATACGTGACTTGGCAAACACTTAAGGCCGTTGGTCCTACGTCTGTTCTCTCTCCGGTCGTGTCGGATTGCCGTCCCATCAGATTATGAGAGTTAGGGAACAGAGAGTGCACTTGTGTCTGCGCTCACACAAGTGTGGACTATAATATTACCTGCGCAGATGGCTTAGCCGCCATGACAGGAATGTAAAATGTTTTCATATTATTAATGATATCTACACGTAATAATGATAAACTAGCGGTCGCCTAGTGCTCGAAATTCGACCAAAGTTTTCCTGTAAGATATTGCTGATATATTATGTCATTATATATTGATATATGTAACCATAGTTACGCGCTTCAACTGCTTGTGTCAAATGCATGGTTGTGTGCGTGTAGTGTTTTTTAATTAATTTAATGTATTTCTAACGCATATTTTATAAATATATTAGCATTCGTCACTTCTTCTCTGTATAAACTGTAAGTGTGCGAAATTTCATACTCCTCGGTCCGCCCAATTTTCGTAAAAAGGGATCCAAAGTTTTCGCTTCACGTATTAATATATAGATATTATTAGGCGATAGCATTGATGTATAAAAACATCAATGGGCGATAGTGACTCTTATATCAGTGACTTTGTTATGTTTTGATGGTGACCGATTAAAGCGATTTTTATAGCTAGATATTTACACTATACGGAGTAGACAGAGATATGCTGCGATAGCTCAGTGGGGAGACCAACAGGCTGCAATGCAGAGGGTCTCGGGTTCGAACCCACGTCGGGCACCTCGGACTTTCGGAAGTTATATGACTTTTTGAAATTATGTGCGTATTGATATACGGCCTCGATGGCGTAGTGGTTAGTATAACCGACTGCCACGCCTGAGGTCGCGGGTTCGATTCCCGCACAAGTCAAACATTTGTGTGCATGAACATGGATGTTTGTCTTGGTCTGGGTGTTTCTATGTATAATATGTATGTATTTACAAAAAAAAAGTATATAAGTATGTTTATCCATTGTCTAGTACCCATAGTACAAGCTCTGCTTAGTTTGGGCTAGATGGTGTTGTGTATATGTGGTAGAATATTATTATATTATATTATATTGATCGACAGTAATCGCCTGCTCCGTGCCTCGGAGAGCACGTTAAGCCGTCGCGTCGGTCCCGGCTGCCGTGAACATCTATGGCAGTCGTTATTGGGAAATCAGTGCCCTCTAATATCCTGACACTAGTCTAGCCTTAGGTTATCGTTAGCCTTCGGGTTGCGGAGGTCAGATGGCAGTCGCTCCGCTATATCCAGTCAAATCCGGTTAGACTAGAAAGCCGACCCCAAGTGACTTGGGAATAATAAAGGCTAGGGAGAAGAAGACGGACTAGACAGAGATGTATTTATGTACTTACTAGCTATTACGCGCGGCTCCACCCGTGTGGTACCTACATAAGTAAAAAGTAGCCTATGTGTTTTTCCAGGTTTTAAACTACCTCTCTGTACCAAATGTCTTTCAAATCGGTTGAGTGGTTTAGCCGCGAATAGGTATCAGACAGACAGACAGACCAACAGACAGACAAGAGTTACTTTCGAATTTATAATATTAATATTAGTAAGGATATGTATATGTAATTTTTTTTATTTACGGTATTTAGATGCGAACCTATTGCCGTCCTGGTAGGCATCGATATATTTCCAGATTCTGTGCCATTACTGGTTCTGATAATCGAATCCAATACCATGCGATTATTTGCAAAGATAATTACTAGGTCAGTCAGATATTTTAGTTTTTTTATGGCGCAGGTATAAATTTTTGTATCGGCACGAAGTTTGTTTACAACTCGAGATCGTTAATATGATAGTGCTTCTGTAGAAAAACTAATTGAAGGGGAATGCCTATTCTCCATAGTGTCTCAGGCCAAAGATGGACATCAAAATTCACTACAAAAATTTAATGTTTTAAAATCTTAACAGTATTACATATATCTAAAAATAGGAGTATTCCGCTTTCGGCACCAATTTTTTCGACACCTACGGTTTCGGCACCTAAGCTATTCCACTTTCAGCACCAATAGGTATTTTTGCTTGGTGCCGAAACAAAAATACCTATTTTTGTTTCGGCACCAAGCAAAAACGGCGCAGTAACGATAAACCCGCGTTTATCGTTACTGCGCCGCCCCCGTGGGTCGTAACGTGATTTTATATACCCTATAGCCTTCCTCGATAAATAGGCTATCCAACACTCAAATATTTTTTTAAATCGAACCAGTAGTTCCTGATATTAGTGCGTTCAAACAAACAAACAAACTCTTCAGCTTTATAATATTAGTATAGATTTATGTGTATTTTAGTGGGATCGTGGATGGTATTGATTTTCAATTGAACCCGCTGAAGTTGTTAAGTAGTTCTATTATTATTAAGTCTAGCCGTTGGCGTTAATTAATGGTCTATTGTCGTTTGTTCAGTCGAAATTTGTGAGCGAAGCCGGGGGTATAGCCAGTTTGGGTTATGTAGGCGTAGGTAAAGATAGACAGAATGTATGTAGGCGTTTCTATTTAAAAGGATTTCACACTAATCATTACTGTTTGTCATGAGTTATTAACTTATTACACAAAAAAATTAACAGCTGTATGTGAAATACGTATCCACCTAAACTAGTTCTATAGAACAGTCATCAACTCATTACCTATTACATACATACATAGATTCACGCCTGTTTCCCAAAGGGGTAGGCAGAGACTACAGATTTCTATTTGCTACGATCCTGACATACTTCTCTGGCTTCATTCACTTTCGTCACATTCCTCATACACGCCCGTCGGTTCAAGGTGCTCTTAACCTGGCCTTTGTCCAGAATGCCTCCGATCTGATCGAGAAACGTTCGCCTAGGTTTTCCTCTTGCGACTGTTCCATTCACACTAGCCTTATAAACTTTCTTAGTCAGTCTTTCCTCGCCCATTCTTTCTACATGTCCAAACCAGCTTAACATACCCTTCTCTATTCTATTCATCACCTATTAATACTCAGTTATACAATTTGTTTAACTTTGGGTCCTTTTAGTACTAACGTGATCGTGTTAACACCATAAACTCACCTCACTATTGCCAAAATCGAATAATGGATTTAGGCGTAGATCTTACTTGGCTATAGTATATATTTTTAGAGTAGTAGAGCCTCACTGATTCAGCATGAATGGGTCGGCTCGACCGGGGAAGGACTACCCTCTCACAAAATATCAACGTTAAATAGCAATATTCCTACTGTTGTGTTTTGTTCGGTGAGTGAGAGTGCCGGAGGCTCAATCACTCTCTTTCCCCCTTCCCACTTCCTTTTATTCCTAAAGGGTCGTCAACGCGCAAGTGATGCCTCTGGTGTTGCAGGCGTCCATAGGCTACGGTGACCACTTACCATCAAGCCGTATGCTTGTTTGCCACCTTAGTTGTATAAAAAAAAACCTGAAGCATTCAATCATCTTGTTACGCTAATTCCTGCACTTGGAACAATTCTTGTGTCGCAGATGTTTATACAAACATTACACACACTGTGATGTACAAAACACGATGATTTCGAGTCTGTACTCGAAATAATCGTGTTGGATTGAACTCACAACACTCGAGACGACAACTTAACCCCTTGTGTGGCGAACAGACTACGCCATCCATGCAAGTTCATTCATCCCTTTCATCCATCGCTGTGTATTTCACCCATCATTATCAATTCTGTCACAATATCACCGGAAATTTTCAACAGTGGACAATTTATGTCAATGCACAATGGACCATGCAACTGGATGGATATGGCGAAAACTGGAATATATTAAAATGATCGCAACAACGGCTATTACACGCTTCCTTCAGTTATAATGTTAAGTGTAGCGAAGTACCACTGGTGATGACTGTTGAGGTAATCTTAGTTGACTATGACTGACTATAACTGCCTCCGTGGCGCAGCGGTAGTGAATGCGACTGCTGTGCATGAGGTCTCGGGTTCGAATCCCGTGTCGGGCCAACAAAATAGTTATTGGGTATTTCTGTTAAGAAATCTCAATAGCAGCCCGAAGTTAGGAAGTTGGTTGTGTTAGACACCCCCGTGCCTCGGCAAGCACGTAAAGCCGTTGGTCCTGCGCCTGATCTGTCTCCGGTCGTGTCGGATTACCGTCCCATCGGATCATGAGAGTTAGGGAACAGAGAGTGCACTTGTGTTTGCGCACACGCTTGTGCACTATAATAATATCTCCTGTGCAGATGGCCAGTCTCCGTTACTATTGGCCGCGCCGTGACTGAAATTCGGTCTGGAGGACATTAATAAGACCTCATGACAGCAGTCGCATTCACTACCGCTGCGCCACGGAGGCAGTTAGTACCTTATAACATTGCCCGAACCGGGATTCCAATCCGAGATCTCATGCACATCAGTTGCATTCACAAGCACTGCGTAACCGACACAAATGTACCTACTTTACAATCAAACAGTTAAAAAGAGAACGTTTTTTAAGTTAAGTTATATTTATGTCTAATAATTTCTCGACAGTATAGTCTAATAACACTGTTCAAACCACGGGGAATCGAACCTGAGTTCTCATGTACAGAAATGACTTTAACGACCACTGCGCCATTAAGGTAGACGTACTTAATAAATAATATAAACAGTTATAAAACGAGATGGGTGCAAAAACCCAGGATTCAACCTCTTCGTATTAAATGTAAAAGTAATGAAAAGAAATGACCCCTATATCTCGAGAGTCTTTTGACCCACAGGGCCCATATTCAAACTCGACCGAGGTAAGACCCCACAGTGTCGGCACACCAAGTTACAAGTCAATCGGTTCAGTGGTTCCGGAGCTATGCCTGTCACTAACAGACACACACACACAAACCCACATAGTGTTTTCATTAACCTCTTTGAAGAAGACTCGGAGGTTTAATAACGACGTTCAAGTTACATTTATGTTGACTAAAGGCCAAGTTTCCTGTTAATATATATTCCTAGATTATAAATTTATAAATACTATCGTACTAAATCATAAGGAATTGATTGACAACTTAGTTACCGTAAAATCTGATTAAGACTGCTGGTTAGATTAAAGACTAGCCTCAATACGCTTTAAAATAGAGGCATCAAAACCATCTATCACACGCCTTTGACTAAGGAAAATATCTTTTAGAGATACAAAGACATCGATCAAATATACCATAGATGCACGATCGTCGCTCGAAAAACGGCCCCAACAAAACTGTGCATAAATCAGTCGTATGCGCTATATTATGCACCTGTCCCACTCACTCTTGCGTGCGCTGCCCGTAAGCGAGAGCGAATCGACACCACTACTACGGTGGAGACCGTACCATATACTTAGTACGCTTGCGTATCGCGAGTAACACACTTAGGACGATTTACATTGACGCATTTTAACTAAACTATTACAAAATGTTTCTCAGTGGGCATTCAATGGTTATTCCGGTTTATTTCCTGGATTGCATAATAAATGCAGACACTTATAAGTAAGTAGTACTGGTCAGTGCCACATATTGACGCGGTTTTTGTATGAGAATGTGCATCTATGGTATATTTGATCGAAGTACAAAGAGGTTAATAGTTAAGCGCTGCACGCTAATAATACTTACTGCATTGATCAGGCTGTACATTTATTACAAGCGATGTTGTCATCCTATTGTCCTTCCGTATACGATAACAGAAGCGGAATGTACCTACTTCCATAATGACGTTGTCATTCAATACTAGTGTTGCCAAGCGTCCGGATAAAGCCGGACACAGTCAGGTCTTTTTGGTTGCATGTGCAGCCAGATTAGACGGGGTCCGGCCTTTGTTAGGTTAGGTTTTTTTACGTTTGTCATGTATTGGTTTCTGCTCAGCCCGCCTCACCTTCTATCGCTAGTGCAAATGGGTCGACTGGCAATGTCCTCCCCTAAAAAATGATGATGTTATGATTATACTAAGACTAAAAAATTAAGGGAGTCCAATGTTTTTACCTAAATGTGCGGTTGAACTGGTTGGTCTGTCCGGCTTTTCGGTTTTAAGATATGACAACCCTATTAAGTACCATAATATTGATGAAATCATTTCCTCGTTTCCTATAATTATTCCATTCGTGAAGTCCGATGTCCTAGGAAGAACACTTCCTAGGACATCGGAAGGAAGAACACTTAACAACAGTTAAGTGTTTCTTGGTAAACGGTGTGATAATTTATTGATATATTTAGTTTTACTACTGTTCGCCTAGTGGTCAAATTCGACCATTATGGTTATCGAAAATTTGAGAAAACTTATATTATTATGAATTTACATTTAAAGAATACTGATTACACTACAGCTTGCCAAATAACTACTAAACAAAAATTGGGGCAGTCTTTGGGGACTGCCGATAGAAGTGAAAACTTTAATCCTTGATCATAAACACTTCTTTTCTTTATAAAACAAAAAAAAAATGGGCGTGTCGGATGCTAGTTCCTGATACTCTCTTAGGGTTTATTAAGGGGGTCAAAATTTCGTTATTTTTTGCGTAGCACCACCATTTCTGAGATATTGTTAAAATTCTAAAATAATTCAAAAATGGAAAGCGTGGGAGCGTGACGATGACGCGAGTTCTATGATTTTTGTTCACCCAAGAAGTGCTCAAGAAGTGCATCGCGATTCAGTAATCGGGAACAACGCCATCTATCGAGCGCCGAGGTAATTATTAATATTTATTTGCTGACAGATATTAGTTTTGATAGCTAAATATTCATTGAATTTATATAATGTATCGGTAGTATTGAAGTCGCAGCGATAGCTCAGTGGGGAGACCAACAGTCTGCAATGCAGAGGGTCTCGGGTTTGAACCCACGTCGCGCACCTCTGACTATCGGAAGTTATATTACTTTTCGAAATTATGTATTTTTAGTTATTTACATTTTACAGCTAAACCGATTTTAAGAAAATAAAGAGTATAGTATAGAGCGATAGTCTGAAACAAGGAAAAGATTACATTTTAAAGAAAACGCGGATAACAGCCAGATATTTATAACTACTGAAAACAAATTCGAGTTGCAAGACAAATCATAAGATAGTCAAATCTTTATTTGTTTTAAACAATCTGGATTTCAGCCAATTATATCTTTGTCTTTTATTTTCAGACGTGATAATTTTTTTTGCTGTTATGTATCTCATACTCATATCGTTGTAGTTTCCAACTGTGTTAGTTTTATGAAATAATGAGATTTTATTTTTATAGCATCGCAAAAAACATTTTACGATTGCATGTTGTATACGTTTTATGGGGCTTGGTGTTGTATATTAAAAATGTTTTACATTTGTTGTTTACTAGCTGGCATTATTTTTCTATTTATACACTTGTTTAAAAATAAAAATATAAATGACTACGCACAAAGGATGAAGTAGGGAAAAGACATGCAGGGTAAAAAAGGTTCTATAAAAACAAAACAAACAATATGAGCATATGAGCAAAATACAAGTTTCTAGCGACATCAAAATATTACTTTTCGTTAACATTTTCAAAAAGTATTTATAGAGAAACAGGTCGCATACAATGACGCAACAATGAATTGAAATCGAAATGTACGGACCGAATTTAAACAACTTTGCATAATTCATGATAATTATGTAAAACATTAAGTGTCCGTATTTATGCAAATAGGAACCACACCACAAATTTCGTTTTTTACTTTTATTTAAGAACAATAATTTAAAAGTGGTCTAAATTCATATACAAAAAAGAACCACACGATTTTCCCCCTGGAAACTAGGTACCTATACAAAAAGCAGAAAAGAACCAACAGCAAAAACAAACACTACATATAAAGCAAAACCGAACCACAGCACAATGGGACTCAATTGTTCCAACAAATAAACGATATTACTACTAGGGCATTTTATACAAAACAGATACACATATACACGGTACCATTATACATTACACATATTCTATTATTAACAATATTTTTTAATACACCAAATGGGACCAAGTTTATTTGGTATCGTTACGCATAAAATAAAGTAATTATTTAGTTGCTAATATTTTTTTACAAAATGGAACCACAAGCATTCGGTTCTATCATGTATAAATAAATATTGTAAAAGATTAAAACCACTAGTATATGATTCCATTTTGCATTAACGTTAGGAAACCCATCATCGTTCAAAGGTACCAAATGACACGACTAGCTGGCATGCCTGTCATCTTTAAACAACGAAATATTTACTTTATTCCATTGCATATATGGCTCAAACTGCAATAACTCGAAGCTTTAAAGTGCCTAGGGAAAACGTCAAACATCTGTCAAATTGGGTGACATTCGTCGAAGTAGTTCGAATGTGTGACGACCGTTTTTTTTCTTCGCGAAGAAAGTTCTATTGTTTATGTTAATTTCTTGTAAAATTAAGTGTGAAAATGGGAAGAGGCTCGAAACAAAATGAAGTCTGACTTTGTTCTCAATGTAAGGAAATAGAATGTCTCACGTTTGATCTCCAAAAAACACTACTAATGCCTAAGATTCCTACTGGAATTATTTATTATAAGCGACAGCTTTGGCTGTATAATATGGTAATTTATTCTGCAAAGACTAACTTGAGTGAGTGCTTTGTTTGGATAGAAGGAATGGCTGGTAAAGGTGCCCAGGAAGTCAGTTCTTGTCTATTAAAACATTTAGCCGAGCATATTTGTGGAGATGTCGAGGAATTAATTTTATGGAGCGATTTATGTGGAGGACAGAATCGTAACATAAAGATAGTTTTGATGTTAAAAGGATTTTTGCATTCTCATCCCACCTTGAAAAAAATAACACAAAAATTTTTGATACCCGGCCATAGTTACCTACCCAATGACAGAGATTTTTCTCACATTGAAACGGCAATGAAGAAATATCTGAGACTATACACTCCCGATGATTATGTGCAGGTTATGAAAGATTGCAAGAAGAAGAACCCGCTTACAGTTAAAGTTATGGCAAAATCTGATTTTCTAGGAACTTCTAAGGTTGACAAAATGATTATTAACAGAAAACGTGGTATTAATAAAGAATGTATTAATTGGCTACAAACTCGGGAAATATATCTGAAAAAAGACTCACCAAACTCAATTTATTTTAAAACAGATTTTCTTGGGAGCGCTGTCAAAGTAAATATAGGGAGAGCACCCGTTCGTGGCAGACCAGCTGTGATTTTGTTGGAACATTTAGTTCCACTGTGGCCTTCAGGGAAGCCAGTATCGCCAGCGAAACTAGCCAATATTCAGTCCATATTACATCTCATTCCACAAGATGCACAGAGTTTTTATAATGGTCTCATTTGTGATGATACAATAGAAGACGACATAGATGGACTAGACACGGTGGATTTTGAAATCCAATTTGATGATAACCTTGAATAAAAGTTCTCTTTGTTCTATTTTGAAATTTTATTACAATACTGTAAATACATAGTTTCATTTTTAGCAATAATTCCCTGGGTTGTGGTTCTTTTTTATATAAGAGAAAACCTATCAATTAGTAAACGTTAAAACGTACCACATGCACATTTTCTTAATTATCCCGAAGTTTTTATTAGTGTTCAGAGCAAATTTATATACACATATTTAAATAAGTAATTTATCAAAAAATTTAAATAAAATAAATAGTAATTTTACTTCATCTAACAGAGCTGCACATGTTTTTGTAAATCCTTTGATATCTCAGAAGTGTGTGTTTGCTGGGTGGTTCCTTTTTGCATAAATACGGACAAGTATCAGATATATTTGGCTACATTTATATATAAACATTGTATAATTAAGCAGTCTAAAGTCCATTCAGTTCACTCACGACAATCATGTGGATAGCGGGACAAGTCGAACGATGTAAGTACCAGCTAATTGCTTGAGTAGTCGGTAGTTAAGTCGAACTGTCAACGATCGTTAACGGACTGTATATATTCGCTTTAGCTAGACTGTATTATATGTTTAAATACGTAAATGTTTTACATAAGTGTGGCCTAACTCTTCACAAAAAGCAACGAGCCTTGTGTTCAGGCGTAGGGCAGTTATATTAAAATTTGTAGTACTTCTGTCTACTAGTTAAAATTCTTAGGGCTGATTTAGCAATCATCAAATATCTAACGGATTTATGCCATTGGCATTTTGAGTTGTTTCCAAAACAAGACCTGTCAAAATGCCAAAAGTCCTTGATTTTAGTTAGGATTTGTCTCCTTACTGTCAAATTAACCATTCTCCTCCTGGTCCTTGTATTAAAAAGTGTGTGTATATAAAGTGTGATTGTATTTTCTATCAAGAAGATGAGCTACGCCACGGAATCTTTAACATAGTTACTATTAGGAAGTATGAGTGTTCTATTCCTTCAGGGATATACAGACGGGATACCCGGTATTATTCTTGGCACACCTGATTTTAATACACAGACAATTCAAGAATAATGCATTAATGTATTTTTATTCCACTCTGTCACTCCTATCGTTTGTTTTATATGCACTGACGCACGAATCGTCAAACAGCATCGTGATTAGCACTCACACATACATATTTTCCCCAATCATTGATACAAAGGCGACCACCATGAACTGCATTATCAGGATATTTTTATAGTATGTGATGTCATGCATTCAAGGTCTCCAGTCATTAGACTGATATCTTTGTTCCTATGGAAGTTAATAAAAGCTTGATTATATCCACAATGTTAAGCCAGCATAAGAGTCAAAACTACGGTCTCTACTAGTCGATAATATCAACATCGTAAAGGAATAGAGACTTGCTGATTTTGAGCATGAATGGGCCGGCTCGACCGGCGAAGGACTACCCTCTCACAGAATATCGACGTGAAATAGCAGTATTCCTACTGTTGTGTTCCGATCGGTGAGTGAGAGTGCCGGAGGCCCATTCACCCTCTTTCCCCCTTCCCGCTCCTTCTCCTTTCCACTTCCTTTCCTAAAGGGTCGGCAACGCGCAAGTGACCCCTTTGCTGTTGCAGGTGTCCATAGGCTACGGTGACGATTTACCAACAGGTGGGCCGTATGCGTGTTTGCCACTTTAGTCGTATAAAAAGAAAAATCTTTTCACGAATATCGTGAAAAGATTTTTTCCCTTCCCCTTGCCCTTCCCCTTGAAAGCAAAGTGATTTTGAATGTATACAATCAAAATATAAAACTTTAACGCGCATGCAAGTCAAAGGTGCTTAGTGCAAACTAGTATGGTTCGAAAAGGTCGAACATTTTACAGCAAGGATATTGTATTATTTTATAGTTTATAAGAAGTCAGTTGGTGTAGAAGAATATTGATTATTACGTCAGTTGTGGCTTGTGCTACGTAAGCGTTCATTCAAGAAACGGTTAAGTAATGTAAAATTATTATTTTCATTGAATTGGCATTTGAAATAGGATTTACATTGGCTGAATCAAATTGTAGCACACCAAAGTATACACATCATTTGTGTGTTAATGAAAATAAAATAAACGTATAATAGTGTTAAGAATAATACGAAATAGAATAGTTTCAGGCAAACTTGGGATGAAAAGAAGGAGTATTCCGCTTCCGGCACCAATTTTTTCGGCACCTATGGTTTCGGCACCTAAGCTATTCCACTTTCAGCACCAATAAGTATTTTTGCTTGGTGCCGAATGTGGAATAAGAAAATATATTAAATTTTATATGAATGGTCAAACAACATTTCTTGAGGTCATAAAAATAGTCAAATGTATCCATACATAGAATTCATAAATATTATGCAATATATTACTTGTAGATACATAAATAATGACTAATAGAAAAACCGTATATGTAGGTAATTCTAGCAATTGGCAAGGTATAGTTAATTACTTGCTGATAAAGTGTAGCTTGTTGATTATATGATTTTAGTAACTATTGACAGCGTAAATAGGTGTTACATTGTAGCCTATCTAAGTCGAGCTAAATCTAGCATCATAAAATATCTACGATTGATAAAAAAAAACACAGATTTGTCATAGTAAAGACGACATTCGTGAGAATCGAGTAGGTATAATAGAAAACTAATCAATTATGTTAGTTTTTATCGGCATTTCGTCACACTACGGCTGTCCTTGACCATTGTTACTCAATTCTTACTATCAGCTGTTGATATTACGATTATGTAGTTATACAGAAATGTCTGAAATCGATATTTACATTCTGTACTAAAATGTTATTAAACTGAAGTCACTATGAGTAAAAACTTATACTTAAGTTACATAACTATCTCACTAGAGGTTTTAAAACTTGGTAGTTCTTTATGTTTTACGAAATTATATGTTTAACTAGCTTTTGCGCCTGGCTCCGCCACCGTGGTACCAACACAAATAAAAAGTAGTCTATGTCCATTCCAAGGTTTTAAACTACCTCTGTATCAAATGTCATCCAAATCCATGAAGTGGTTTAACTGTGAATAGGTAACAGACAGATAGACAGAGTTATTTTCGAATTTATAATATGTATTAGCTTTTGCGCGCGGCTCCGCCTGCGTAGTACCTACATCAATAAAAAGTAGCCTATGTCCTTTCCCAGGTTTTAAACTATATCTGTACCAAATTTCATCTAACTCGGTTGAGTGGTTTAGCCGTGAAAAGATAACAGACAGACAGATAGACAGACAGAGTTACTTTCGAATTTATAATATTAGTAAGGATTAGAAAGGATTAATAATTAATTAAATAAAATAGACGATGATGACAAAAATCAAAAATGCCTGAAGATCAATTGGTTGGGAGATTTGGAGCACAGTTATATTCATATCATAGAAGCATTGACGGCTTACCAATTAATGCATAACACTAAATACAGATAGTAATTTAAGTGATATGTTTCATTATGCTGACCGCATACATATGATAATGATACGCCAATTAAAAGGTACGGTTTATATTGTACCTACTTTTAAGTATTATATTTATTTTTATACTACTAGAGTGGCAAACAAGCATACGGCCCACCTGATGGTAAGTGGTCACCGTAGCCTATAGACGTCTGCAACACCAGAGGCATCACTTGCGCGTTGCCGACCCTTTAGGAAAGGAAGTGGGAAGGAGAAGGAGCGGGAAACGGAAAGGGGTGATTGGGCCTCCGGCACTCTACTCACCGAACGAAACACAACAGTAGGAATACTGGTATTTCACGTCGATATTCTGTGAGAGGGTAGTCCTTTCCCGGTCGAGCCGGCCCATTCATGCTGAAATCAGCGAGGCTCTACTACTGTAAAACGTATAAAGAACATGCTACGCGCCAGTGTAAGAAAACCTTTATGACTAAACAGAATATCTGAATATGAAATGTACTGGAAATGTACTGCATGTTTGTTTGAAACTCAATGTTTAAATTATTGTTAGCGATGCGTCAACTTTGACTTAATATTAATTGCTTAGGTATGTATGTGAGGAAATGTGTTGTGTATATACTAGGTATATATTTTGTTTTACGTTTTGTATACTTTAAGTATTTATAACACGAGCAAAAGGTAATAAAGAATTAAGTTACCAAATTATCTATATATTAATACGTGAAGCGAAAACTTTGGATCCATTTTTACGAAAATTGGGCGGACGGAGGAGTATGATATTTCGCACACTTACAGTTAGTACAGAGAAGTTAAGAAAATGTTATCTATATTAATACGTGAAGCAAAAGCTTTGTACCACTTTTTACGAAAATTGCGCCGACGAAGGAGTATGAAATTTGGCACAGTTCAAGGTTATATGGAGAAGAAGTGACGAATGCTAATATTTTTTTAAAATATGCATTAGTAATACATTAACTTAATGAAAAAACACTACACGCACCCAACCATGCATTTGACACACGCAGTCGAAGCGCGTAACTATGGTTACATGTATCAATATGTAATGCCATATATCAGCAATATCTTACAGGCAAGCTTTGCTCGAATTTAGAGCACTAGGCGACCGCTAGTAAATATTATTCCACTTATTACATAATGACATTCGATGAAACAATGTACTGAGGTGAGTGCAAAATGTCGTAGTTTATTGATAATTGAAGGTAAAACAACGAACAATTATTAATAATAGAATATGACTGACTCATCAGAATCACCACAATTATTATAATTAAATTAATTAAAGTCAATAATTTTCTGGTGTTGTTAACATAAGGATACCGTCAAATACGTCTGATATTCAGGGTTTCCACAGAAGGCAATACCATACAACATGTCAATATTAATGACCCGCTAATAGTTATACTTATTTAGATGACGTGACTTCCCTAAATAAACTGAACAATACGAGTCAATATTTAACGCCAGCGTTTGACCAATTGTGTTTCCAACTGACCTGATTTGAATACGTCCTATGAGGAATTGAGTCGCGTGACTAGCTTGACAAATGTTGATCGGTGATGATTATTTATGGAATATCGATAAATTGATATTTAGTATCTGTTGTTTTCCTATTTAAGACAAAACACAAATGGTGTGCGCAAGGGACGATGTTAGTGCCGATTCAGTTGCACCTGAAACGGAATCAGTTTTAACCGTACAATGTATCACATCTCATTTTACTGAACAAAGTATTTAAAGAGAATATTTTCCATTATTTATAGGAGAAGGATAAATTGTTATGCAAATAATATGTTATGCGTATTTTAATTTAGTTTGAGAGAAAAGTATATTTCTTCATATACCTAACTTCATTATTTTAAATAATATTTATTGTTTTTATACAGTCAAACATGTAAAATATTATTGAAGTCATCGGTAACTCTTAGATATACAATGATTTTCTCAAATATTAACAATTTAATTTAGATAATTATATTTACAAAACAACCTGGTATTAGAAAATGGTTCTCAAAACATTGCCAATCCTATTTACGTGGATAAATATACTAATTGACCAGACATCGTATGTCAAGTCACGATTGTTAATATGCCGGCCGCCCAAACATTTATTAAGTCCATCAGACATGGCTGGCCACATATATATCTACCTCTTACATACCCGATATCCAATAATACTAAGTGCAAGTAATTAGAATTATATCAAGCCAAAGGAAATTAAGCCAATTTAATTAATTTGTTACCAACTGATCCCTTGGAGGTCTAATTACACAGGTCTGCAATGGTTTTCCTCTCTGAGATCTGATTAACGTTTTCTATAGTTTCTAATGTGCTGATTACGAGAAAAATAATAAAAAAATTCTATCACGTCAGGATTCTTTGATATTGAATATTTAAGATTTTAACTAAAAATGTCTGAGCGCATACATTTTAAAATCTATAAAACGTCACTTAATTACTTCAGCTTAATTTTTATTGCATTTAATTAGTTTAAGACGACATAGAAATGAATGCAAATCAGTAATTTGTTAATTACTACATAATAAGTGTAAGTAATTCGCATTAACCATTTCGAAAACGGGTCATTTTGGCTTCATTTAGTAATGAGCTCATTAATACACGATGTTTAGGTGATATTGCCTAATTGTTGTTAATGTTGTTCAAAAAGGGTATAATGAAGAAAACAAAAGGTTTTTTTTGTATAAGTACCTACTCTGAATTAGAAAACTAACAGTCGAAGTGCGCATCTTGCAACCTAAACTTTAAAATGTCGTCGCGAAGTTGTTTAAACTCTTCGAATTGTTTTTGTTATATTTGCGGGAAATTCATGGTGATAAAACAACGAAACAACATTACAGACTATGTGAAAAATATTTACAAAAGTTATTTTGGACATTCTATAAGTAACCAAGACAAAACTTGGACACCTCAAAAAGTTTGTTCGACTTGTTTACTTGAACTTCGCAAGTGGTCAAAAGGACAGAAAAATAGCTTCAAAATCGTTTCGCCCATGCTATGGAGAGAGCCTAACAACCATGTTGAAGATTGCTACTTTTGTTGTTGTGACATAACTGGATACAATTCTAAAAATAAAAGTGACATAAGCTATCCAAATGTGTCATCAGTTACGCCTGCAGTTTTCGGAGATTCAGAAATGGTGCAGCCCCCGTATCCAGCTATACAAATTGAAGATTCTGCTAATGATACAAATGAACAGAATGCATCCCAATCTGATCCTGTATTTCAAGTAGATTCTAACGAGTGTCAGCTCTTTTCACAGTCAGATTTAAACGACTTGACAAGAGATTTGAATCTCCCCAAAGATGCAGCTGAGCTCCTCGGATCACGATTAAAAGAAAGAAATATGCTTGCACCTGGTACTTCATTTTCATGGTACCGTCACAGAGAAAAAGATTTCCTTCCATTCTTCGCTGAAGATCATGATTTGGTGTACTGTAAAGATATTCCTGGCTTGATGAAAATGTTCGACATTGAATACAATCCTAAGGAGTGGAGATTGTTTATTGACTCCTCAAAAAGAAGTTTAAAAGCAGTCCTTCTACATAATGGGAATACATATGCCTCACTACCTGTTGCACATTCTGTCCATTTAAAGGAATGTTATGAAAATTTGGAAAAGCTTTTAGCTACTATAGCTTACGAACATCACGGCTGGATGGTGTGTGGAGACTTGAAAATCATAAGCATGCTACTCGGCCAACAAGGTGGTTATACAAAATACCCGTGCTTTCTTTGCGAATGGGATAGCCGGGATAAACAACATCATTGGACCAAAAAGGAATGGCCTCCAAGAACTGAACTAACCCCAGGAATCAAAAACGTGCTTAAACAGAGTTTGGTTCCCAGAGAAAAAGTTTTACTGCCGCCTTTACACATCAAATTGGGTATAATGAAGCAGTTTGTGAAGGCTTTAAATAAAGATGGGGAAGGTTTCAAATATCTGCATTCAGTTTTTCCATCTTTATCAGATGCTAAGTTAAAAGAAGGAATTTTTGTCGGCCCTGATATAAGAAAATTGATGTCGGAGGAAAAATTTGATCAAAAACTCAATGATGTCGAGTTACAAGCGTGGAAATCATTTAAGGAAGTGGTAAAAAACTTTTTGGGGAACAATAAAAGCTCGGACTATAAAGAAATAGTAGCCAAAATGATAACGAATTTTGGTGTAATGGGTTGTAATATGAGCGTTAAACTTCATTTTCTGAATTCGCACATTGATTACTTCCCAGAAAATCTAGGAGCCGTTAGCGAAGAACAAGGTGAAAGATTTCACCAAGATTTAAAAGAGCTTGAAGTCCGGTATCAAGGAAGATGGAATGTCAGCATGATGGCGGACTATTGTTGGTTGTTGAAGCGTGATGATCCAAACCGGAAATATAAGCGAAAATCGCACAACAGAAGCTTCCAGGAAAAAAGGACCAGGTTCCACAAATAAAATTTAAGTGTATTTTAACCCAGCAATAAGTTGTTATTACGTGTTAATAGTTTTTTAAGTTAAAAATTAAGTACTTTTTTAAATATATAATTTTTTAAGTGAAAACTTGTCTTTTTTCTCAATTTTCTATCTGTAGCTTTTTTGAAAAATCAGGAGGTGATGGAGAAAAACTAAGTACATATTCGTAATCAGCGCATCAAAATACTCCAGAATCAGCTATCAAATTCCAGAGAGGAAGTTATGACCTTCATTTTGCAGGCCTGTGTTATTGGATTGGCAGTTATAAAAGTTTGACTGCTGAAGTCAAATTTTCCCATTGTTTTAAGAGTAAAACGTATATTTCTGAGAAAACCTGCATATCTGAGTAATTTGATTAATAAGTTTCTGATCGACTGAATCACTCACTCACTATGCTGTGTCAGCATAGTGGGCTGTTTCAAACTTCCAATTCCGCTTAGTGGGCAGTGTAGGTACTTATATATCTATCTATGTTACATAGATTGATATATTTATTGGACTAGTGCATAGCATCAATTAATATTGTATAATTATTATTCATCATCATTAGACATAATACTCTTAAATCTATTTTAGCACAAGCACGCCTTTTGTCTTGGTTTTGTGCCTTTTTAATGCCTTTTTAATTTATGTGACAGCAGTCCTTTGACTTTTTTATTAGTCTATCTTGTCTTTGGACGATCACCAATATCTTCCTGATCAGACTTCCAGTATTTATTAATGTGTACGAATCTATCTTTTTATTTTCTCGGGTCATTAAAAGTTACTGGCCCTTTGAGCTTTTTTATTATTCAATCACTTGTTAGTATCTCCGTTTATAACAATAGATAATATGAGTTACATTACTTATTACTTAAAGAAATAGGGGAAGTAGGCGCTCCTTCTAACCTTGACGGTGTTCACACGCACGCTGTTCAAACTGAGAGATAGTAAACCTCGTTATTTCAGTGTTAATGCTTGGTATACATAATGGAACGGATGTACACGCGTTAAAGCTGAAAGATTAATAAGTACTAGCTGTTACCTGCGACTTCGTCCGCGTAGATTTTAACTAAAAAGTGTTTGTCTCCGCGGGTCCCCATTTTTTTTCTATAATCAATGTAGCTTAAGTTACTCCTTATAACATCAGCTATCTGCCAGTGAAAGTCCCGTCAAAATTGGTTCAGCCGTTTCGGAGATTAGCCGGAACAAACAGACAGACATACAAAAATTTAAAAAATAGATGTTTTCGTATGGGTACCTTATATACTTTCATATGCATTAGATAAAAAGCTGTTATTTTGACATTACAAACAGACACTTCAATTTTATTTATTTGTATATTTGTATTGTATGTATTGTATTATTTGTATTGTATAGAGTATAGATGTATAGATTAGTAACTGTGAGTAAGCGCGTATTTTCTCTACATATATAGACTCGACGTCTGTTGCCGGTAAGGCGTATACTACGGTTTTCTACTTGCTGGAATCCTGGCTCTCTTTCTACATTCACTTTCATAAATTTCTTCATACGCGTATAGCCGTTGTTTTGTTTCTCTTTTAAATAATATACCATTAAGACGTAGGAGTCGGATCGTATAAAGCTAGGAGCTTCAGAAATTATTACCAAGTCTTCGACCAATTGTTTACTGTTTTAGCTGATTTTCTTTTAATTTAGGGTCATACTGTTAACGCGTCCTTCTCCGTGCTTCTGCTGACTATTTTACTTCGTTCTACATATTAAGATTCCTCCGCGGACACTCACGCAACATTTCAATATCTTGAACAACTAGAATTCAACCTTACAATGCTGTTGTCAGAATGTCAGCGTGGAACTGATTACGACCAGACGTTTCGGCTAACATTCGCTATCAACTGACTCATAACGACATTAACATGTGTGTATATCATAAAACAAAATGATAACACAGGTTCCGTACATACATATATTTGTATAATTTTATTTACTTAATATATTATGAAGTAAGAGCATAGTCTTCTCAAGTAACGTATGAAAGTACATCTATTTTTTATTGTGCGTAATCGACTCTGTTTGGATAAGGATCATGTGGATTGTGAATTTTAAAAAACAGGGTCCATGTATTAGGTCCTCGTTCTTCTTTTAAATAGCTGTACAAAACTTTAACGAATAGTGTTAATAAATATAAAAATACAAACGTTATGAATTATTAAAACATGAAAGACTCGACAAAAATATTTGAAAATACCAGTATCGTGGTAAAAAATTGGCGCTTAATGCAGCCATATTTATTTGACAAATTAAATATAAGTACCTATGACACTACTGCTATTAAGAAGATTCTTAAAATACGTTATATCCCATCAATTATCGATTAGCAAATTAATATTTATAGTGCGTTTCAAATACGAAGTCCCATTTGACAGATGATCGTTAAACAGCGATAGTGAAGAGACCGTTTCAATCGACACATCACGAAATCGATTACCGATTAACTTTCCAAACAAACTGTAGTCGTGGGTTTAGAATCGAAACAAAAATGATAGAAATAGAAAAACAAAAAAGGAGTCCATCTAAGTTTGACATATCGAATTATATATAACGTGTAAAAAACTTCTGGACTTATCCTGTATTAATTCCTAGTATCACATACAATACTATGGAGTAAGTCACCCTTATACTGAGTATGGACTTAGTAATATATTAAAAGGGTTTGGAGAATGGGATTTAAGGTACGTTGCAACGTAATAATAATTAATACCAAATACAAGTTTACAAAAGTATTTCTCGGATAATTGTTTTTACCTCGAATTAGTTCAATTTTATCCGATTCATATTGTTGCGTCACTATGACTGAATATAAAAAAAAACCTTAGTGCGTAACCGTGGTACCTATTGTAGTAAAATTATATTTTATTTAGATGCTTAAATTATTTAAGACTAATATCAATAGAAATTATTAGTTGATTATGTTTGTGAAACAATTAGGTTCATGTTTTGTAGATATAGATTCTAATTATTTTTAAATAGTCTTTAGTACCACAAGTAATCATTGTTTATTTTAAAACAATTTATATGAAATGTGCAGAGTTACGAGCTATGGAGTGTCAAAAGGGACTTCGTATATACAACAGACTATAATATAAGAAATCGGTGGTCTATACTTATATGCTCAGTTGCTTTCGAATTAAATTCGAATCTGTTAAAAACTACATAAGTTTGAATATTATTCAAAGGCAATTAAGCTGATCACTAGTCTATACCTATGTTATTTTTTGTAAGGTCCAAAGCCTTGTCTTACAATTAAACTTGTCGGGCTGTTCTTGTTCTGCAGTATCAGTCAATGACTCTTCTTTCTATGCTGTAAGTAGGTAGATATGATACGAGAGTACCCAATATAGGTATAATTTCCAGTGCCAACCGGCATATATGCATTTAAAGTAGGTAAGTAATACTTAAGTACGTATAAGGAACGCTAACTTCATTCGCGCGAATCTCGAGAGAGCGCACAATATTCGCGTGAATTTAGTCCAAACTCGTTAAAACATTGACTTGAGTATCATACATTAAAACATGATTCATAGCCAGCGCTCATAGCCAGTTGCGCTCACTGATCGGTAAACGATTAGCGAGGTTAAGCAACGTTGGGTGCGGTCAGTCTATAGATGGGTGACCGCTTAGTGGTATTTCATCTGAGCATCTCCGTGCTTCGGAGGGCACGTAAAAAGTCGGTCCCGGTTGTTGTCAAATTGATAGCAGTCGTTAAGCCATGTCAGAGGCTTACGGGCGGCTTGAACAACTCTTGATAACAGGTTGACCACTAACCACACGAAAAGAAAAAAAGAAAGAAACATGACTGGACACATTTATGATATTATCATAGGAAGATATGTACATATTAAATCAATCGATTTTAGCTTACTACAGTGGTGGGTCAACGAGTCAATGGCAGAAACTCTTACCGTACCTACATAATTAACACGTTCCCTATCCTAGAACAAACGTTAAAAATGTATTCGTACGTCCACCTACTAACTTGACAACAAAATGTAAAAAAAATTCGGTAGCCTTGTTATCTAACCATATGTCCATGAAAATTTATTTGCTCTTATTCATATGTCCAATGAAATAAAAAGCATCAAATTTGCTTATGGATTATGACTCCAACCAGACTCATGGGCATATGAGTTTGGTACAAAAGTGACTCCTTTGGAGTCATTGGATAGGGAACGTGTTAAGCCTGACTAAAATCCGCATTGGTCTGTCTTTAAGAAAGCTCTTTCAACAGTATTAAATTTCAGCTATATCTAGCTAGTTTATATATTTAAATCCTTGTTAAAATAAAAGCAGCGATAGCCTTGGGAAAAATGTCGGACTGTCACGCAGATGTTGTAAAACATGTTTTCGAAGCTTTATAATGTCTGAAAACCCGCACTAGGCCATCGTGGTAAACTAAGACCTAACACCTCTCGTACTGAGAAGAGGCTCATGCCCAGCACTGGGACAGCCTATATATTATATACAGACCAGATATTATTTTTCTCCCTAACCTTTATTATTCCCAAGTCACTTGGGGTCGGCTTTCTAGTCTAACCGGATTTGATTGGATATCAGTTTTTACACGGAGCGGCTGCCACCTGACCTCCGCAACCCGAAGGCTAACGATACCATAAGGCTAGACCAGTGTCAGGATATTAGAGGGCACTGACTTCCCAATAACGACTGCCATAGACGTTCATGGCAGTCGGGACCTACGGCGGCCAGATATTATTATATTATAAAAATATTGTTGACATATCGCTCTGGTGTTCGCCGTTCGTGATGTAAATGCAATAATTATAATTAGCAAAACAACAACCATTAATGATAACAAAACTGATAGTCTTTAACAAAGAGTCAATATACCTATTACATATAATTATGTATGTAAAACGACTTATTAACGTAATTTTTACCAAATGCAATCATTCCTTATTAATAGCATTGTGCATTGCTAGTTTTGCTACCGTCCAGGAATACGTTAGGTTTAACAGGTATTTGATTTTTTATACCTATTGAGTCGCAGGAGCACACGGCCAAACACATCAGACTTATAATTATTATGTCTAGTATTATTATAAGATGATACTGGATAATATGGTACCTAGTTGTTTGTTTGATTTAGTAAATTTTTTTACACAAGAGTAAATAGTATTTTCAAATCTTTTTGTAAAAACCGTAGGTATCGCAATTAGTTGCAAAATAATATAGTAATTCATATTTTATATTTTGATTAGCTGACCCGCGCAACTTCGTCTGTTTCATATAAGAGAATTTTCCCCGTTTTTGCAACATTTTTCATTGATGCTCTGCTCCTATTGGTCGTAGCGTGATGTTTTATAGCCTTCCTCGATAAATAAGCTACCCAACACCAAAAGAATTTTTCAATTCGAACCAGTAGTTCCTGAGATTAGCGCGTTCAACCAAACAAACAAACTCTTCAGCTTTATAATATTAGTATAAATATAACAAAGAGTGAGGTGTAGTGGAAATATCTCGCTATCTGCTTCGGACAGCTGCAATTAAAAAGCGGTTATTTCACAATGTGTATAGTGCATCCTTTTTCTATCATTTCACAGTTCCCTACTACCAGATAAAAATGCTTGTATCTAATTTATTTATTAGTAGATTTCAATAAATATTTGTGTTTGAGTAACGTTATTATTTGACTTAAATAATAAAAAGTGAGTCTGCTAATATTTTTCTACTATATTATTCTTATTATAATATTCTTACTCTTAACTTCTCCAGCTAAGTGCCTGTGTTGGAAATGGGTTCATGTCAGTAGTATAATGACCTGACCTCTCGATTGCAAGCCCAATTCCCAACATACAGCTCACGCTAGTTTGGGAATCAGGGCTGACACTGTAAATGTATAAACTTTTTGTTGCAATAAAGAATTTATTATTATTAAAAAAAAAAATGCATTATTTATTTATTAGGCTACCGCGCCCCTTAAGTTTGTTACATTTCAGTTTATAATTAGTTATTGGGGATTACTTTAATTAAGAAATACCCGTAGAAGCCCACTACACACTCACAACGCTACTCAGTTAATTAAATCAATCAAAAGCGAGATGTAAGTCATCAATTGCAGATTGATTATTTTTATTCGAATATATCATTTGTTAATTCATTATGTTTGTATAGCAATACGCAAATTAACTACATGTATAGTTGAGGATATCAACTTCAATCAAGGCTGGCGCCAAGCAAAAGAAGTTCGTCGGAAATAAATATTATCAATGTTAAAACATGACCGTTATTTATTGTATCACGTGATACGCGTACTAATTTAAGTATTCCATATATTAAAACCTATATATCACATTATTATTTATTACGTAAGTTCTTTATCATGTACCATTAATTATTCCTTTGTAAAAATACTTTTTATTGTACATTGTGCGTAAATATGTTTTGACTGTTTTTACATTTGAAATTCACGTATTTTACTAGCGGAAACGGTTTTGGCACAGAATTCTGTTTTGTTAGTTTTTTTAACAATACGAGTGGGCTGCAAATAATATTCTTATTTTAAAATATGTGGGATAACTCTAAATTCATTTTTTCAACACCTACTCAACAATATTCTAAGATTTTCTTAAAAACCAGAATTTGATATGCTACTTTATTTCATGATTCTAATAGTATCTTTTGTTTGTTTCAGATTTAAACCTGTTTTCGACGATTTGGAAATGCTGCTACTATTCCAAGTTACAAAACTTTAATTAATGTCAAGAAAGTACACGACGTTCAGGGGACGAACGTGTGACAATATAGAAAGTGATTTTTTCAAAAGTGTGGTATCGAGGACTAGCCGGTCCTTGATGTACTCGACAAGCTACAACCCTTGCGCCCTTACACTTTGTATATCGAAGAGACTCTGTCGCTATTCCGCTAGAGACCCAAGATTAAGACATTGGTCGAGAGAACTAATCGTTTCTTCGACGTAGAAGAATTTTCTCTAATTGGATTTATATCCAATTCTGGTAGTGTTCACGACGTCCGTTAGAGGACTGAATTGCCTACAACCGAGTACGTACTTAGCCCGTACTTAAGAAGAGCTTGCTTTAGAGACTAATGGAATCGCAAAGAGCTTATGCAAATGGCATTCCAGGTAAAGATCCTTATACTAAGTATGAGCATAAAGTACCGTCTGAAGAGGAGAAGACTACGTCTCCCCTTCTTCAGAAAACGAATGATATCAAATATATAGATGGAGTGAATGATGAGAAAAATGAGGTGAGAGCTGTGGATAAACCTAAAGATGATTTGGATACTGTGAATTCTATGAAAACGGATACACAGAATACGAAAGACAATCGTCTTTCAGTTGGCTATCATAAGGATACGAAGGATGATGGAGACGCGGTTTCAACAAATGAGGGAGTTAAATTCTTTGGTCTTGAAGACAATGACAGTATTTGTTCCAGTAAACCACCACAGGAAGCACCACAGATACCTGATGGTGGATGGGGATGGGTGGTTGTCGCCGCTTCTTTCCTCATTGCCACCGTAGCTGACGGTCTTGCTTTCTCTTACGGCTTGATGCATGAGAAATTCGTCATCTTTTTTGGAACCAGTGAAGCAAAAACATCTTTGATTGGAAGTTTGTTTATTTCCGTACCTTTAATAGCTGGACCTATTATGAGTGCTTTAGTTGATCGTTATGGATGTAGAAGTATGACAATAGTTGGTGGCATAGCATCAACTATAGGATTTGTGGCCGCTTCTTTTAGTAATTCTGTTGAAGTTTTATACATTACGTATGGTATTATGGCAGGCCTGGGGACAGGCCTTCTGTACGTGACAGCTGTAGTATCTATTGCTTATTGGTTTGAGAAGCGTCGAAATTTGGCTGTTGGATTAGGATCGTGTGGAGTTGGATTTGGTACTTTCATATATTCTCCATTGACAAAATATTTGCTCAACGAATATGGATGGAGAGGCACTTTAGTATTATTAGCTGGTACAGTACTTAATGTGTGCGTGTGTGGTGCTGTAATGAGAGATCCAGAATGGTTGATTTTGGAACAGAAGAAACAAAGGAAGTTGAATAAGTCGAAGAGAGCCTCTAGTTCTATGTCAATATCTGCGAAATCTGGAGGTGGAGAGTCTGTATATCCTGGAGCAGAAGAATTAAAGACTTTGATGAAAAGCGGTGAAACCCCTGAATACATACTCACAACTTTAGTTACTTCTATTGCCGAAGCGGAGAATTTGGAGGCAGCAACGAAAAGGAATGCTGATATGTCGCAAAAACAGAAAGTTAGCTCTGTAATAAATCTGCCGACATTTTTCAAAGAAAGTGAAAAGGTATAGTAATATTTTAGTACCAAAAATAACTTTTGATTGAAATACAATTATTTAGCAAATTACTTATAAACATTTTAATATGTTTCAGGTACCTGCAGAAGTATTAGATCAGGTTATGTCAAACAAGCGCTTCTACAATATTATCTTACAAAACTATCCGTCGCTATTAGCTTTAAGAAGTAGTTCAGAGCAGAAACTGAACGATCCAGCGCCAGAGGCATCAAAGTCCAAGCCAGTTACGATGTCAATGAAGTTCAAGCTAAGCAAAAAGGAGAAAGAACGCAAGAAAGAATTTGAAAGTAAACTGGACATAGTCAGAGAGAAATTATTGCAGCCCATACCTGAGAATAAGCCTGCAATTATCGCGCCACGACAGGACTGGTGGGCCAGACAGTTTCATACCGACCATCATTATCTGAGAGGGATCAGAGTGCATCGTAATTCCATTATGCACCGTGGCGCTATGATGAACATTGCCAAGTACAAGTTACGAGCATCTTCATGTCCCGACATTTACAGAAATTCAATGTGGTCTGTTGAAGAAGAGAAGGTAATTCTATTGAATATGATTTTAACGGGCTTTTAAATTGAATATACCTTTATATGTATGTGCAATACATTTGCCAGATTGCCTATACAAAAACTGCCAAAATAGCAATTTTATACATCTTTAGCTGTTTCCCCTCCGTTTATGATTAATGCTCCACTCTCGTGGCTCGTAGCGTAATGTTATATGGCCTTTCTTACTTCTGGGTGAATTTATTTCACTATTAAAAAGCTATTCTAATAGTGAAATTTTTAAAATGAGTTCGATGTTTATGACTTTAATCATTACAAACAAAAATAGATACGTTAAAAGTATATATATAATACCTATAGGTATAGGTAGTAATGATTTTAAGATTTACCAAAAACATCTTTGTACCTATTCCCAATTCTCGAGAACTAGAAATGCTTCTTAACTTTTCTCAGTTCTTGGACATTTGTGTATTAGCGATAAGAAAAGTACGAAAGACGGCTTCGATTGAGAGTTACAAGATCTTGAAGTTGCTCTGCGATACCTAAATTAACAGTTACTAATAACACCATTTTATTCATCAGTGTACTTTCTTCCATTTTCCAGACATGGGGACAACGCTTTCTGGATTTGATCAACAAAACCTTCGACTTTAACATGTTTACCGAGTTCCACTTCTTGATGATGAACCTCTCAACCCTGGTCCTGTTTATCTGGTTCATTGTGCCTTATTTCTACATTTCAAACTTCATGCAGATGAACGGTTACAGCGAGGCCGATGGATCGTGGATGTTGAGTGTTTTCGGTATTGCAACTATTATTGGTATTGTAAGTATCTTTATAAATTTTAAAAAGTCTGTCCTTTTATTCTATATGAATATGTACATTTATTAATATGTACTTAAAACTGGTAATTTATGTAAATATAGAGTTAGTTAATTAATATTGACCAATTTGGTGCCAGTTTGAGCGTATTACTCCACTGAAATACAGTATCGAACACGATCGACATCGAACTCGAGACCTCTGCGTGGCAGTCCAACGGTCTCGGCTATCGCTGCTTTTTTTTTGACATTACATGTGACTAATCACTAATCAGCCTTCTCTTTATTTTTCAGGTTGGCCTTGGTTGGATGGGAGATCTCCCTTGGGTGAACGTGACGAAGACTTACGCCATATGTCTAATATTATGTGGCGGGACGATCATTCTGTTCCCTATATTGATCAGGGTCACGGACGCTGAAGACCCAGCCAGTTTCTACATAATAGGACTAAACGCTGTACTATTCGGACTAATGTTTTCAAGCTCATATTCATATACTCCCAGTATTCTGGTGGAGTTGATTGCTTTGGAGAGATTCACGATGGCATATGGTCTAGTGCTTTTAAGCCAGGGCATTGGACATCTTATTGGACCGCCTATGGCTGGTGAGTAAGCTTGAAATTTAAAATATCGCACGTATTTCGTTCATTCATACAATCCTAGACTATATATTTCGAAAGAGGCAGTAGTGATTAAGACCTATATTTGCAATATGAGTGGATATTAATTTAATTTGAGTAAAGGTAGTCTCAAATCATAATGCTGGTATTGTTTTAGCTGACCACTAGATTTTGATATTAGTTCTACTATATTTAATTTAAATTTGTCATATATAAGGAAATTAAATTCAAGCAAGCCTGTTACACTGAGAAACCAGGAGCGCCACCTGATGTTGAAATATGCATAGCACTGATACTAACACATTATCGAGAAGGCTAATGATTTGTAGTGGATCACGGCTATGTATCTTCAAAAGGTTACTAGATTGGTAACACTTGAGCAATTATCATCTTTACACGACTCAATTATCAAACCTCACGATGGATAAATATCATATATAATATCAGCCCTGTATTAAACTGTCCCACTGCTGGGCACGGGCCTCTTCTCACTGTGAGAAGGGTTAGGCCATAGTCCACCACGCTGGCCTTGTGCGTGTTGGCAGACTTCACATATCTTCGAGAACATTATAAAGAACTGTCAGACATGCAGGTTTCCTCACGATGTTTTCCTTCACCGTTAAAGCAAGCGATAATCAACTAAACTATTTAATACGCATTTAACTTCGAAAAGTCAGAGATGCGCGCCTTGGGTTCGAACTCGAGACCTCTGTGTGGCAGTCCAACGGTTTCCCACTAGGCTATCGCTGCTATATCATAAGTCTAATACTAATGCGTCAAGGACTCAGTATTTTATATATTGTCTGCCAGCCTCTATAAAATGTTATAAAAGACATGCCGCTGATCAAATAAGTCAAGGTACTTCGAAAGCTATTAAAATCAATCTTAGACCAAAAGATCAATCTTTCTGTCTGAGACGCAGCTAACGCTGCCTAGGTTTGAAAGAGAAAATGATAAAATCTAATTAGTCAAGTTCAGTATTTCGTCACAGTTCAGGCATACGTAGTTTCATTGAAGAGTCCTTATCGTGCAACTTGCGGCGTAATCATAAAATGTACCATGTACAGTCATAAACCTTGCAATAATCTGCTCTATTTATAAAAACAAACATTGTTTGTAAGTATGCCATTTTGATATCCCGCACTCTACAAGGTCTGCTTATCACGAGAAGTTTAATAACGAAACACAAAGAATTTCTTGTTCACACATGTAGGTATTTTGTACCTACTGGATTTTGATCGCCATGTCATTGTTCGCGTTTTATGGTATATGTCATCAAGCCAAATTTTATCAAATTCGGTTCAGCGGTTTAGCTTTAAAATTAAAATAACCTGGAATACATAATTTTACATTTAAAATATAGCTTTATTTATTTTATTGTGTTGCGGCCTCGTTGATGCAATGATAAGTGCAGCTGACAGTCGCTGGCTTCTGTTTCCGGCTCGTGCTAAAGTGTACCTAATTGATTTTTCTTTTAGTTAATTCTCAGTAGTCACAGTTTAAATTGAGTCTGAGGGGTAAATCAGATCAGTAGGTTGCGTGTTCAATCATTTCGGGGTCACCAATGTAGGGTGTTATGGTCAAATGAAATGCTTTTCGATAAATACAGATATCTATATATTATAATTATACTACCTTTTGCCCACGGCTTCGCTCGCGTTAATTTAGAATTTTACAACCAATTCGGGTTGTACTCTGCTTGTAATAATATAATTCAGTCATGATTCGAAAGACACGTGGCGCCATCTATTATTATAAGAACAAGAAGAAGAAGAAGTTATTGTTATTTTCCTCGGGAACAGTAATTTTTTTCGGGTTGAAAGGTAGCCTATGTCCCTTTATGTACACCTGACAACGTATATGCAAACTTTCAGAATGATCGGTTCAGTGGTTTAGGCGTGAAAAGGTAACAAACAAACAAACTCATTTTCGCTTTTATAATATTAGTTAGGATTAGGATTAACTGGTATCTACCAGTTACACATAAATATATCTTTCTTAACATATAAAAATCTCGTGTCACGATGTAGGTTCGGGATAAACTCTGAAACTACTGAACCGATTTTGATCAAACTTCGTAACTATCTGTAATTGGTCCAACTTAAAATATAGGATAGTTTTATCTTAATTTTTATTTTTCGCGTATACAGGACGTCTGTCGGGACAGTTAGTATTATTATATGTATATAATATATATGATTTACATTTCACTCAAATACATTTTCTCTGTTTAGCTGTGACGTGTCATTGTCGATCGCTCCTAATTTAGCATAGTGTTATTTTTATGCACTCGTAGTTTTATTATCAGACGTTATGACAGAGGAGATGACGCTCTCGTCATATGTATGGCTCCACAATATTATAATAATATCCCACGTAATATTCAAAACACCGTTCGTTTGAGAGCACCGGGATTTTATAATGTTACTCGGCATTATGTGTTAAGATTATGAATTTTTCTGGTGCAAGTCATTTTGTTGATTATTTGGACATAACATTACAATTATTAGCCTAGTGAATCGATCGACATAGGTAACTAAGTCTCAAAAAATATCGCTATTTTTGTAATAAAAATTATTTGAAATACTATTATAATTATCCAGTTCTTTGTTAATACCGTGATATACCCACGGAAAAATACGACCTGATGTACATAGTAGGCCACATAATATATCCCATAATAATTTAATAATATATTATTTAATAATAATAATAATATAATAATAATAATATAATAATAATATTCTATCACATACACACAACACCATCTAGCCCAAACTAAGCAGAGCTTGTACTATGGGTACTAGACAATGGATAAACATACATATATACCTACTTTTTGTTTTGTAAATACATACATATTATACATAGAAACACCCAGATCAAGACAAACATACATGATCATGCACACAAATGTTTGACTTGTGCGGGATTTGAACCCGCGACCTCAGGCGTGGCAGTCGGTTACACTAACCACTACGCCATCGTGGCCGAATAAACCATACACATTCAAGAATGTCTATGTTTTTACCTACTACTAAGTGCCTACTTTTTGCCCCCGACTTCGTACGTGTGGAATTAGAAATAAGGTAAAAATATATTACCTATATCTTTCCGACCAACTATTTCTTATTATCACGACTTCCAGGCAGCACACCGCGTATCGAAAAATCCTTAAAAATTCGAAAATAACTCTGTCTGTCTGTTACCCTTTCACGGCTAAACCACTCAACCGATTTAGATGAAATTTGGTACAGATATAGTTTACAATCTGGGGAAGGACATAGACTAATTTTTATTGATGTAGGTACCGCGCGGGCGGAGCCACGCGCAGAAGCTAGTTATCTATATATTAATACGTGAAGCAAAAACTTTGTACCCCTTCTTACGAAAATTGCGCGGACGGAGGAGTATGAAATTTGGCACAGTTAAAGTTTATATGGAGAAAGAAGGGCGAATCCTAATATTTTTATAAAATATGCATTAGTAATAAGTAGGTACATTAAATTCATCAAAAAACACTACACGCACACAACCATACATTTGACACACGCAGTCGAAGCGCGTAACTATGGTTACATATATCAATAAATAATGACATAAATCAGCAATATCTTACAGGCAAACCTGGTCGAATTTCGAGCACTACGCGACCGCTAGTAAATATTAATACTCTACTTCTAGGTGGCCTATCAAAATGACACATGCACTACATTTTAAGTATCTAAGTGTCTTCCATAATACAACAGTGAAAGTTCATGCAGATTTTGCGTCATGCCCGTACAACCATACAGACAAACAAAAACCTAAAATAATTGGTTTGTCTTCTATAGTACTTATAAAGACCCGCACCTTATTTTCAGAAATACATTACGAACCTTCGACATGACCACACTTTTTTGTTACACATTTAGGTAAATACAAGTTTCTAACTAAGACTTTTTAAAATTTATAAGACTGCAACTTTAATACAGTTCTGTTACAACTTCCAATGCATTATTTTGGCTTGTCATTCAACTATTATTAACAATATAATAAACTAGATGTTCCCGCGGTTTCACCCGCGTTTATCGTTACTGCGCCGCCTCCGTGGGTCGTAGCGTAATGTTATATAGCCTAGCCTTCCTCAATAAATAGACTATTCAACAATAAAAGAATTTTTCAAATCGAACCAGTAGTTCCTGAGATTAGCGCGTTCAAACAAACAAACAAACAAACTCTTCAGCTTTATAATATTAGTATAGATTACATGTAACCCACAATGTTTCTATTAGGTTGTCTAGGTTATAACTCATTGGAAGTCAGACGGGAGATGCACCAACTTGTAGCCATGTGCAAAATTCTTAGGGGAAAAAATTATGCACCAGAGCTTCATGATGAGCTGTGTCGATTTTTTGTTCCTGATAACTACCGTCGCAACCGAAGGCACATGTTATTTGCCGTACCATCATGTCGAACCGTAGCGCGGGCTAAGTCACCCATAGCGCGCTCGCTTTCTACTTTCAACGGTCTCCTGTTCGCCAAACCGGACTATGACTTGTTCGCGGACGGATAGCAGAGTATATTGTTAGTGTCAGCGATTTTGTAAGAAAGGATAATTGTGTTTGTCTTAATGATTACCTACATAATTATTTATTTGTTTTATATCTTTTACTAGCTTTTGCCCGCGGCTTCGCTCGCGTTAATTTAGAATTTGACAATCAATTCGGGTTGTACCCTGCTTGTAATAATATAATTCAATCATGATTCGAAAGACACGTGGCGCCATCTATTATCATAAGAACGTTATTGTTGTTATCCTAGGGAACAGTAACTTTTTCCGGGATGAAATAGCCTATGTCCGTTTATGTACAGCTGACAATGTATAGCAAAATTTCAGAATGATCGGTTCATTGGTTTAGGCGTGAAAAGGTAACAAACAAACAAACTCATTTTCGCTTTTATAATATTAGTTAGGATTAGGAAGTTACGATTAGGATTTAAATTTTTGTATTTGTGTCTAATGTATTCTAATCTAAAATAAATAACTAAATAAATGATTATAAAAAACCTAACTATTAAAAATGTATATGAAAAATAAAATATATATCGCATAGCAAGAAAATGCAGCTACATATAGATAGATATGGCTTTATTGCACAATAAGTTTATAAGTTTATATATAACCATGTGTGACGCCATTCAAAAACATTATTCATTTAGTCACAAAGTACTTAAAAAAACTAAAGAAGTTACATTTAAAACATACATTTAAAATAGTACATATTTGTAAATGTAACTTCAAAACAAGAGAAAGAGTTCTAGTAAGGAACTCAGCACTCCCTTAACAAGAAACTTCCAATTATTATTACATTTTACTAATCATATCAAGTATTATAATCATTATACCATAATCTGGAATATTGGTACAGCACAGAAACCAACTGATTTCAAGATTAGAAATATAGATAAAACATAATATTGTTCCTGAAACTTAGTTTTCAGTACAAAGTTCATAAACACACTAACACTTTGTGGCAACACTTGTAAACATGACAATTTTTTTTAATAAGTAGGATAGTTCCTACTGATTAAAAAAAATTGTTTTGTGTACATAAACAAACAGAAAAGAAATGAAAAATAAAAATCAAACAATGCAAAATAATAACATAATTTATTTTATTAGTTATTACTTATTAAATTGAGTTACTTGTTAATCATTGTAAAACTTATAAGCCAGTTGTAAATTGTAATAGGTCTAGCAACTGGTCCCGTGACATTTTATCATTCAAATTATCCTTGATTGTCCATCAACTTTCGTAAAAGATGGATAATAGTTGTACTCTTTAAAATCCTTGTAGTCACATATTTACATGAGAGAAAGTGGAAAAAGAGAGAAAGAGAGTGCACACAAGCATCTTTTGAACATAAGTGTCGTTCCAATCGGAGTGAGCACTTAAACCATGGGGCACATCCACACAATCAAAAGGATTGTGATGGTAAATTCATAATGTCAAATAGTAGTTTATTAAACCATTGTTCCCCAAAATAGATATAACAATCAAATAATATAAACTCTAGTCTAATGTTGAGCTGCGTCTAAATCGCAGTTCTCATTAGCATGCGTTAACTTCATTTTATCAACATTTCATCTTTTTGTTTTAAAATCACATCAAGATCAGACCATGAGTTTACTTTTTAGATTCTTTTGTTTTGCTATGTTCCATATACTTCCTGCCAAGGTCTGCAGCATAGTTCGAAGGTCGATACTGGATCGGATGACTTGGCTTTTTTACTTGAGTCTGTTCTGTGTCATTTAACAACAGTGACTTGGATGTAGTAGGCTCATTCTTTTGAAAGGAAATGGGTCCTAAGAAAACCACTGGCTTTTTCTTCTGAACGGGCTCTCCCATCTATTGGTTTACTTTCTCGATAGGTTGTTTTACTGCTGTGTCTAGTTTTGGTTTCACAGGGGTGGCTGTTTTGTCTTTTGTACTCAGCATCGGTTCTGACTTAGCCTCGTTACTTGATTGCTTGAGAAATTACTTTTGAGTACTGGGGTCGTTGACGTCGACTTCAGACATACACCTAGTTAACCGAATTTAAATCACGACGATCAATCTTAATGGTGACTGGCGCAGGAGATATTGTAGTGCACAAGTGTGAGCAGACAGAATCCGATCTGGCACAGGACCAGTGGCTTTAATTGATTTCCGAGGCACAGGCCTCGACAAGCATGTGAAATGTGCTGTGTAAAATCGCCAACTGCCTTTCTCCGGGCTGGTGCTCAGAAAGTCTTAACAGAATAACCCAATAACTTTTTGTTGTCCCAACCTTGCAATCAAATCTGATTTCTCATGCAGTGGCATACACTATCGTTGAGCCACCTTACATTCTCTTGAAGGTATATTGTGTTGCAGTATTGTGTGGCATTCAACATAATTTTTTTTATTTCAGGTGCTCTCAAAGACGCTACTGGTCACTGGGACGCGGCGTTCTACGTGGCCGGACTATGGGTGATAATATCTGGAGTTTTAGTTGGCGTTATACCTTTCACTGACAATTTCCGCATTTGTGGTAATGCACCTTTGGCTAAGGACGTCGCTGGAGAACCCGACCCTGGAGTGAAAATAATTATTGCCCATTAAAAATTTAAAATATGAAACAGAAAGAAATGTTGTCAGTGGAGAAAAATATTTGAATGCATTTTGATAAATTTGCTTGTAGCCTTTTGTTATTGAAAAATAACTTATATTATACTGTAGAATAGAATCAATATATAGGTACTTTTGAAAGAATACTGTTATATTGATGTATTTTTATTGTATGCGTTTATTGTGTGCTTATTTTTCTATTTTATACGAATGTTTTGTATCTTATACCTACCATAAAATGTAACTTAATTAGATTATATAACTTGTAGCAAAATCAGTGAAATACTTAAGCTATCAATCAAATTGTATCGTGATTGTGAAGCAGTGTGTTCGAGTTTTACTTTAGAAAATGTAATCGTTTAGTGCCTACGCATGTTATTTTATCTTTTGATGTTAAAAATCTCCTAAGGAGATATAGTATTCCCGTTTAGGCAACTGTGCGACAGCATCATAGGTTTCATACTTTAGCAGATAACTTAGTGTGCGGTAAAGCTTTGTTAAAATATATTGTGAGAACGTATGATAAAATGTAAAAGAATTGTTTCACAATACTATTTACTATTTATTGTTATATATAGTTTATTGTAAATGGCCAACAAAATCAATTATAATTTCAACAAAATTAGTGTCAAACGTGAATTTGTAAGACCATATCCATGAAATTAGAAATAGCATGACTTTTATAATAATATTATTACAAATTACAAAGCGTCTTTATTTTAAACGAAGATTGTCTTTTGCGACTAGATATGTATAATATACTTATACTGCTAGAAAATAACTAAAATCTAATCTAAAGTATATTGTTTTCTGTTTACGCGAATGTTATTAATTGAAATTAAACTACTTTATACGGATTTTATCGCGTTGCTTTGACACTTT
This sequence comes from Catocala sponsa, assembly GCA_963564715.1. Taxonomy (NCBI): domain Eukaryota; kingdom Metazoa; phylum Arthropoda; class Insecta; order Lepidoptera; family Erebidae; genus Catocala; species Catocala sponsa. The sequence goes on along the minus strand of OY751333.1, from coordinate 24,960,415 downwards.
ACAACAAAATTTTAAAAATTTTGTAATGAAGTGTCAAATAAACAACGCGATAAAATCCGTCTAGTTTAATTTTAATAAATCTAATCTAAAGTGCCTGAAATTTTATACAATATGTATAATACGTTTAAATACTTGCCATATTAAAACAGACAATTTCAGGGAAATTATGAATTTATTTTATACATGTTTTTAAAAGTATTTTAGATGATAAGTTTGTCTACTTACTTAGAAATTTAACGATGTACGTACATATATATTATCAACTATGTATGAATTATTTTATATTAAACTTTGCTACTTCATAATAATTTATTTTATTTTACTAATTTGAAAACACATGGATTGCGCTGTGTTTTACTTGTTTGACTCGCTCCTCTCGACTAGACTTTTGATCTCCATGCGGGACAAAAGTCGGATTTGCAAATAGTGCCGAGTTTGGGTATTCTTTGTGTCCATTGTTTAATGTTTGTATATTCCCTCGTCGTTCCCAGGAGGACCAGGAGCAGACTGTGGAAGTGATTGACATTCAAACCTATTCTACACGGTCTGGTCAACCGCCCAACCACTGTGACCTTGCTTGAGTCAACCAAACTGCACGTCGTCGGTTCGGTACGATCGCATGGTTGGAAACAACTTCAGTTTGAACGTGAGCGGCGAGCAGTATTAACGTCAATGGCACCCACTTTTAAATACGCAAAACAGTACCCATAGTATCTACCTACCTAATAAAAAGATTGTCAATAAAAACCTTCATTTAATTTATATACCTACTTACATATCTATTACGGTAGGTACTATATAATAATATTAATTTAACCTACCTTCTTCGCTTCCCTTTTGTAAGCGGTACGCATAATATTCTATGCGTTTTTTTGCGTCTTTGATAATATCTGCTGCAGGTTCAAAAACTTTTAACTTGTATGCCAGCAAATCCCATGCTTGAGTTTTTTTTTATCCTTATAATCATCAGAACTTAAGTCCCACAAACAGGGAAGATCTCTGTATAGTTCTAAAAATTCCGACAATGTTGCGCGCTCGCTCGCCATTTCGCGTCCACTTTGCGCAACGCCTCGATCAAATTGAACACGCGCGGTCGGGCAACAAGCTTCCACACGTTTTGTTTGCAAACTCAACGCCTTCTATTCGCCCTTTGTTGCGAGCGCAGCGCTGGTAATCAAGGTCGTTTGCAACTCAACTCAATTTGGTTGTCCGACCAACGCAACGACCATACGATCAATTTTGGCTTCAACTCAACCAAGTTTGACGTGACCTTAGTTAAGTTGTTCGGATGGCCCAACCGTGTAGAATAGGTTTTATTGTTCTCAAAAGATTACAATAATCACTTACAGAGAAAAATACAATAGTAAACAAAAATATGATAACCAATTAGTGTAATTAGTAAGGTAGTTGTATTTATACTCCAGTATAAGTTCAGTATTCACGGCAGCATAGACAAAATTGACTATTGAACCTTGTGAAGATCACATCCACAGAGTAGTTTATGTATATGGAAGAAATCACATCACTAAATTCACTAATGTGTCAAACGTAGATTGTAAACAGTAAATGATGAATCGCATTATAAAGCATGCAATAAATTAATAATTCATGGCGTGTTATCAACAAAAATATTGAGTGCATAATACGAATAATAATAAAAGAGAGTTCGAGAGTAAAACAGGTTTATAAAGCCAATAATATAATTTGCTTTGCCAATACAAATAAAGAGGTGAATGATAAAAGCAAAAAAGATATTGACGAATTTAGGCAACAGTATTTTTATGAATAAAGGAAAAATGAATAAATTTGAAAGGTTAGTATCCTAATAATAAAGCCAAACTAATAGCATTTACGGACCTAGATCAATTAGAATCATGGAACTATATCATTACAATATTGTCTTTACTTTTTAGAATTGTGCATTTGGATTTAAAAGGCGCTCCCTTGAAGGTTCCCTACTTAGAACAGGTAAGGCATATAACGAAACAATCGGTTTTATAAATCGCAATTGCAAAAAAACGAATTAATTTAAAACAATTATAAATACTTAAAATGTGTTACACACAATGAGAAAATATAAATAAATGGTATGAAAATTGTGCATAAAGAAGATATTTAGAGCAAGTGCTATTGTGATTGTTGAAGAAGCACGAGTTTTCAGTATTTTATTTTTATTTTTTTATTTTATTTTATTTGGAAAACAAACATACATATATGAACTATGATAAGAATGACACACACTATGTGGAGCGATTGTCCGTGAATAATGTATTGACTTTTGAAGAAGACAGTACTATCATTCCTGTTATACAATGCTTTGCAAACATTGCAAAAACAAAACCCAAGATAAATTAGATGGAAAAACACTAACATAAAATATATCAACATTAATTAAATTTTAACTGGCCGGTCGATGGTATACTAGACTTCATTGAAAATCAATTGTGTCTGGCTGCTATTGCTTAGCAGATTAACCTGTTAATTGCTGAATTGCCAGATATGATTAAAAAGCAATTGTGTGTGACTGCTGCGAGGCTGTTGTTCCCCAAGATGTTATTAATGCAACATGCAACTTCTATAGCTATTGTACAATTACAGACTCATTCAATAGTCTATAGTATAAAATACAAGTTCTTTACAGAAATTGCACAATTTCAATCTCTATAAACCCTTTATAGTCCTAATTAGTCATTAATTTTCTTTTTCTTTAAAAAGACTGCTCCTGCTCTAGGAATAAATCTTGTGTCATGGGGGACTTTAAATAACAGACATAAAATATTTAAATCACAAATAACATCTAAATATCCAGTTATGCAGTCAATCTATACAAAAATATGTCACGTAATTAAATAAAATATCAAAATGTCAATCAATATTTTCATATAAAAATACTAAAATTTCCCGACATTTTCCCCAGATTTTTCGCAAATTTTCGTTCATACAAAAATGGTACAGACAATTACAAAAGCAAAAAAAGAAATAACAGCCAAATTGGTTGAGCCGTTCTTAAGTGATGCTCCATCATACTTGTGGCAATTGATTTTTATTTATATGCATATAATGACAAAGTTGGGTAATTTTGCACTCATATCTGTTATTGGCATATGACCTTCATAAAGCTCACACTTCTCTCTATAATTAGCTCTAAAGTAAAGTAATTACTAATTTAAATTAAAGGAAACTTTGATTTCTCAAGATTATTATTTTATAACAATCTTATTGATGTTGGCTCAATTTATTAATCATCACTAATAGTTAAAAAACAGCAGTAAGTTGCACATAAGTGCAGTGAGCAGTCTTAAGCTGAATAGTGCATATTGGAAAACAAACATATTTTGTCCTATGCTTTTCATCTTGTTTGGCAGAATCAACTCTGACATACATACCTACTATAACATAACCATTTAATATTCAAGGTTATGCGAGTGTCCAAGTCATGGGGTGCTACAGGAATCCTCTTAGAGTGGGAAGATACATTTCCATACTCTGATGACATATCAGATCTTGGCAGTCAAAAGGACAGTGGTGGAGATGGATTGTACTCCATGGCTGAAGTACAGCATATATTCAAGTTTGCCAAGGACCATGGCTTAGTAGCTGTAAGTAAGTTAATATTTCTATCCTCCTTATTACTAATTGATCTGGACCTGGCTGTATTGCAAGTGTTAAAATTTTAAAATTATAATACTTAAAATCCTAATTAATTATCGATTAGATCTAAAGATAATTTTATTGTCTGTGGTAAGCATATTCTGTCAAACTGTTTATGGCAGTTTGTACTCATGGGCGATTGAGTCACTTTCATCTTGGCTGTTGCGAAGGAAAGAGCTCAAAGCTGTACGGTTGACTCGATTATTATCACATATTGTATTTAAAACAATTATTATGATGTAATAAATCAAGTTTTGTATCTGAACTGTTTTACCTGTTGGTTGTTTTATTTAAAACAAGTAAAAAAGAAAATATATTTGTTAAGAATTTAACCCATTTAAAGGCTTTTAGGCAATGATAACGTTTTATTTATACCTGTTTTAATTACCTTATGTTAGTTATAAAAATTAAAATGATTATTAGGTCTTTACATATGAAATTAGACTTGTGTGGAACTAGCCATTTTGATCTCATAAAACCAAAGTTAGAAATTACAAATTTAATATTTTTAATGTAGTATTGTCTATATGTTTCGTATTCAGTGATTAATTTGTTTTCATGCCTTTTGATTTTTGTGTTCACAATATGGAAAATGGAACTTAAAATATATTATACTTATTTATATATCATTTACGAATACGAGTTCCACCGTGGCACCAGCGCTGCTGAAACAGCTCGAAGGGTTAATCATGTATATGGAGAAGCTAATGTAAAAGAAAGCACGGTACGTTTTTAGTTCCGTTTTCCTTTGAAACTGTTTGGCTACAGAACAAATTTCGTGGAAACACTTTTTAGGAATTTGGACAGTTTATTGCAAGAGATTTTTTTTCACATTAAGAGTAAATTTATTCAAACCGCCTCCCAAGATTTAATTGATTCTCGCTCCCATAATTTATTCAGCAATTGGAGCAATAAACTACCTATAAAATGGCGAAAGTATAATTTCATAATATGTTTTTCGTTTTACTTTTTCCATAATTATATTACCTAATATAAATGGTAGCATATACCCAGCAGCAAGTGTAATGACAGGCTGTGGATATCAAAAATGAAAGAATTAAATGAGGCATCAAATTACTTGTGTAGACTCCTAACATTGCTGAAGTCCATGGATGGTAGTTACCTGTGACCACCAGGGTTGTGTTAAAAAAGGCTGGCAACCAGACATACATGTTACAGATGACAGGTTAACAAGTTTTGATTGAATAAATGTAACCACAACACGCACTGGGTCCGTGTGGTGAACTATACCCTAACCCTTGTCACACTGAGAAGACGCACATACCCAGCAGTGGGACAGTTAAATACAGGGCTGACATTATTATTATTAATGTAACTGGTGATAAAATTGTTTTGGTGGAAATCTGTCTCATTATCTCTTTTGTTTGCCTTAAACTTTTGTTATGTCCGACTGCTGAGCAAAAGTCTCTTGTTGGAGTTTCAAACCACTCTGTTCGAAGACATTCCCCCTGCCAGTTCTTTTTGAAAACGTCCACGTCATCCCGCCATATCCGTTTAGGTTTGCTCCATCTCTTTCGACCATGTTTTGGCATCCAATTGGTCATGATCTTTGCCCACCACTCTGGGGTGCATGCTCGTCTGCTACTAACGGCAATAACCAGAATATGCTGACTCGGCTAACCAATAATACATTTATTTGTCTTCCAGATTCAGCTGGTACAAACCATTGGCCATTTGGAATTTGTCCTCAAACATCCAGCTTACCTTGGTCTTCGTGAGATTCCAAGCTCACCAGCAGTAATATGCCCGACTAGGGCGGGGGCTCAGGAACTGATTATAAAGATGGTAGATCAAGCATTGAACGCGCAGCCCGATGCACGTTACTTTCATATAGGGGCTGATGAAGTAAGTCACATTGTAATAATCTATAATAATATTATTAAGCTGAAGAGTTTGTTTGTTTGTTTGAACGCGCTAATCTCAGGAACTACTGGTTGGATTTGAAAAATTATTTTAGTGTTGGATAGCCTATTTATCGAGGAAGGCTATAGACTATATAACATCACGCTAGGACCCACGGGGGAGGCGCAGTAATGATAAACGCGGGTGAAACCGCAGGAACATCTAGTCCTTCATAATTATGTTCAAACAAAAATGTCTCGTAATTAAGTTGATTCATCTATGATATTACAAATTTTTGTACTTGTTGATATGTTTATATAGAACTAGCTTTTGCTCAAGGCTTTGTTCACTCGGAAAGAGTACATTTTTTTAATGAACCCTGTCCTTTTCTGTACACCTGATAAAGTGTGTGTGAAATTTTTATGAAGTAAGCCACCAAAAGTAAGTAACCAAACTAAGCAGAGCTTGTACTATGGGTACTAGACAATGGATAAACATATATATATACCATTTTTTTATAAATATATACATATTATACATAGAAACTCCTAAACCAAGACAAACATCCATGTCCACATACACATATGTTTGACTTGTACGGGAATCGAAATCGCGACCTCAGGCGTGGCAACTAACCACTACGCCATTGAGGCCGCCTAGATATAAGTGTAAAATACATATGTATGTTGTTTCAGGTATGGCACAAAAATGAATGTGTGGAGTGTAGAATACGGTCTACGAACAACAGATTCCGGGGCGACGCATTGTATTTGGATCACATACAAAATATATCATTATACATCAAGAGAAAGAGACCAGATTTGACTATACTGATGTGGGATGATATGCTTCGGGAAATGGATGAGGACGCTTTGAGAAGTTAGTTAATTATTTTAATTTAATAATTATAATGAATTATTTTAATTAAATAATTATAATGAATGGTGAAGGAAAGCATCGTGAGGAAACCTGCATGTCTGAGAGTTCTCCATAATGTTCTCGAAGATATGTGAAGTCTGCCAACTCGCATTAGGCCAGCATGGTGGACTATGGCCTAACCCTTCTCATACTGAGAAGAGGCCCGTGCCCAACAGTAGGACAGTTTAATACAGGGCTGATACTATTATATATTACTAGCTTTTGCCCGCGGCTTCGCTCGCGTTAATTTAGAATTTGACAATCAATTCGGGTTGTACTCTGCTTGTAATAATATAATTCAATCATGATTCGAAAGACACGTGGCGCCATCTATATAACGTTATTATTATTTTCCTCGGAAACAGTAATTTTTTTCGGGATGAAAGGTAACCTATGTCCGTTTCTGTACACCTGACAAAGTATATGCAAAATTTCAGGATGATCGGTTCAGTGGTTTAGGCGTGAAAAGGTAACAAACAAACAAACAAACTCATATTTGCTTTTATAATATTAGTTAGGATTAGGATTTTAAATATTTGATAATACCAATTTAAATTCAATATTGTTCTATCTAACTGGCTATTTAAAAGAGTGGCTGCGAGTTGCCTAGCAAATAATTTAGGTAAGTTGGTAAAAGGTTATGTTAGCCTTGTTGTGATTGCATGTGAAAGTGATTCGCGAAGTCCCTCCTACTCTGGTTATGGTTTTAGTCGGTATTACTGGGATGTCGCCATCTTGCCAACGGTGAGTCCGACATAACCTCTCCGTCGCCCCGCGGAGAGGTATTGGTCAATGCATTCACTAAGTGAAAAAAAAGCCTAACTTTTACTTGGACTTTGATTAACATCCTAATCCGAATCCTAATATTATAAAAGTGAAAATGAGCTTGTTTGTTACCTTTTCACGCCTAAACCACTGAACCGATCATCCTGAAATTTTGCCTATACGTTGTCAGGTGTACAGAAACGGACATAGGCTACCTTTTATCCCGAAAAAATTACTGTTCCCGAGGAAAACAACAAAAACGTTCCTATGATAATAGATGGCGCCACGTGTCTTTCGAATCATGACTGTATTATATTATTACAAGCAGAGTACAACCCGAATTGATTGTCAAATTCTAAATTAACGCGAGCGAAGCCGCGGGCAAAAGCTAGTTATTTTAATATAACAACATTATGCTTGCAACATCATGAAAATACATTTTTTTCAGATTCATAACTAATATACAAAAGTCAATAAATGACATAATATATTTTTAATTTTCAGTTTTTGACCTCACTAATATCCAGCCAGTTTACTGGAAATATAATAGCTTGGAGACCTTCCAAACTGACTTCGTTCTCTGGCAGAAGTATACCAAGGTGTTCCCTAAGATATGGGCCGGTTCTGCGTTCAAGGGAGCCAATGGCAGTTGCCAGGTAAATATATTTATATATATATAAATCTCGTGTCACGGTGTTTGTATGGGTGCGGTGTGGTCGCACTCCTCCGAAACGGCTCGACCGATTTTTATGAAATTTTTATGTATATTGTAATTAAACTACTTTATATGGATTTTGTCGTGTTGTTTATTTTAAAACACTTTTATTACATAATTGTGAAACTCTAAGACCTTAGTTCCCAAAGTGGTCCAGGTGGACCCTCAGGGGTCCACGGGATACTCGACGGGGGTCTACGTTGGCGTGACAATAAAATGGGGGTTCACAATTTGTAAGTGGGGTCCACGAAAATTAACGATAGTGAAGAACTATCAGCCCGCCTAGTAGGTTTAGACTCGAAATAAAAATAAAAATAGGTCAGCCTGTAGAGATTTGATCACATTTTTTTGATTCTTCACCAATATTCTTTTTGTGTTGGACAGCTCATTTATCGAGGAAGGCTATAGGCTATAATATAACATCACGCTACGACCCACGGGGGCGGCGCAGTAATCATAAACGCGGGTGAAACCGCGGGTACATCTAGTGAATTTATATGGCAGAACAACGTTTGCCGGGTCAGCTAGCATATTTATATAAAACTAGATACGGTTTCACCCGTTATCGTTTCTGCGCCGCCTCCATGGGTCGTAGCGTGATGTTATATAGCCTATAGCCTTCCTGGATAAATGAGCTATCCAACACAAAAATAGTTTTCAATTCGGGCCAGTAGTTCCTGAGATTAGCGCGTTCAAACAAACAAACTAACTCTTCAGCTTCATAATATTAGTAGGTATAGAAGTGACTTCTATAAAATAGTATAACATGGTTATAGTATAAAATAGTACTTAACATTGAAATCTTTATAAAATTGATATTTGATTTAGTGAGGAAAGATTTGATTTTTTGTTTGTAAGAATTTAACTCAAGAACTACTCAACAGAATTTAAAAATTATTTCCCCATTGGAAAGCTCTATTGTCACAGAGTAACATAGGCTATAATTTATTAAAAAAAAACTGTTACTAAACATAATTTAACCCAACCTACTTTTGCAAGCGAAGCCGCGGGCAAGAAGCTAGTAGTACATAATATATAAGCAATATGTATTCACAGTCTCAATCTATGCCAGCAATTTTAAAGCAAAAAGCTGGGGCCAGTCGGTGCAGACCGGCGACACTTCGACCCAGTGGGATCTTTTGTGTCGACACTCTCCCAATAACGACTGCCATAGATGTTCATGGCAGCCGGGACCAACGGCTTAACGTGCTTTCCGAGGCACGGAGCAGGCGATAATTGTCAATCAATACGCACATAATTTCGAAAAGTCATATAACTTCCGGAAGTCAGAGGTGCGCGACGTGGGTTCGAACCCGAGACCCTCTGCATTGCAGTCTGTTGGTCTCCCCACTGAGCTATCGCTGCTCAAGCCTGACATAAAAGGGAACTAGCGTTTTAAATGGGACTAGTCTCACTCGTACTTCCACCAATGGAACATCTGTGTAGCCAGGTTCAAAAGTGGTGACCATGGAAATCTCTGACTGATGTCTTTTGTGACGACCTGGGAAAAGTTAAAATGTTATAGAACGATTTGAGAGCGCTCCTATTACAGTTCACACGGGACACATCAATGTTAACTTTATGCATTTAATTAATAATAATAATAATATTCTACCACATACACACAACACCATCTAGCCCAAACTAAGCAGAGCTTGTAATATGGGTACTAGACAATTGATAAACATACATATATACCTTTTTTTTTGTAAATACATACATATTATACATAGAAACACCCAGACCAAGACAAACATCCATGTTCATGCACACAAATGTTTGACTTGTGCGGGAATCGAACCCGTGACCTCAGGCGTGGCAGTCGGTTACACTAACCACTACGCCATCGAGGCCGACGTGTACTGTTAAAAATAGTTCTAAAACCTAGTGTATCCATTGTATGGTAATCTGTTGAAGATGATTAGTACTTACAAAGTTAGTTTGTTAATATAAATATGCTTACAAAATGTGTAAATATGATGACTCACACATTTTATCATACTAGATGTGCCCACGGTTTCACTCGCGTTTATCGTTACTGCGCCGCCTCCGTGCTTCGTAGCGTGATGTTAATTAGCCTATAATCTTCCTCGGTAAATAGGCTAACCAACACTAAAATAATTTTTCAAATCGAACCAGTAGTTCCTGAGATTAGCGTGTTCAAACAAACAAACAAACTCTTCAGCTTTATAATATTAGTATAGATTTATATTCAGTGTCTATTAGCGTCCCTATAATAAGTAAATACATTTTCTGCAGATAATTATTAAACAAAATATATAAAATTGATTGAAATATTTAACAGAAAACCGCAATAGAACTTTTCCTGACATGGACAATTGGGCATCGAACCTTAATCAAAAGTAACTTACTTAAGCACAAAATTTCACTGGAGTAACCAGACCGTCTAAAACGAGTTTATATCTTCCAGGTATTGTCACCAGTGAATCGTTATGTGAGCAACCACGAAGCCTGGTTGCGGGAGATTAACATTTTCAAGGAGAATATCCAATTCGTTGGAATCATATTAACTGGATGGTCCAGGTAAGAACTTTACTTTATATGCAACTAGCTGTTACCTGCGACTTCGTCCGCGTAGATTTTAACTAAAAAGTGTTTGACTTCGCGGAACCCTATTTTTTTTCTAAAATCAAAGTAGCCTAAGTTACTCCTTATAACATCAGCTATCTGCCAGTGAAAGTCCAGTAAAAATCGGTTCAGCCGTTTCGAAGATTAGCCGGAACACACAGACAGATAGACAGACAGACAGACAAAAATAAAAAAAATATATGTTTTCGCATAGGTACCTTATATACTTTCATATGCATTAGATAAAAAGCTGTTATTTCGACATTACAAACAGACACTTCAATTTTATTTATTTGTATAGATTTGCATTGCATTTTTATCAGGGTTATATTATAAAAATGTACCCTTTAGTATATTTATAATTTACTAGCTTTAGCGCGCGGCTCCACCCGCATGGTACCTACATCGTTGAGTGGTTTAGCCGTAAAAAGGTATATTATCTTATCTTATGTGGGGGCCAGTCAATGCACACCGGCGACACTTCGACCCAGTGGGATCTTTTGTGTCGACACTCTCCCAATAACGACTGCCTTAGATGTTCATGGCAGCCGGGACCAACGCCTTAACGTGCTTTCCGAAGCACGGAGCAGGCGATAATTGTCAATCAATACGCACATAATTTCGAAAATTCATATAACTTCCGAATGTCAGAGGTGCGCGACGTGGGTTCGAACCTGAGACCCTCTGCATTGCAGTCTGTTGGTCTCCCCACTGAGCTATCGCTGCTCTCGTGAAAAGGTAACAGACAGACAGACAGATAGATAGACAGATAGATAGACATACAGAGTTACTTTGGAATTTATAATATTAGTAAGGATTATATTATATTTATATTTATAGTTATTATTTTATAGTTAATTAGTAATCTTTAGAAAAATATGATTTTATATAAAATATGATTTTATATAAAATCATGTAGGTACATATGCTTTTGTTAGCAGTGTGTTTACATCGGTAATGCAAGGGTGGGATTTGAAACCTTAACTTCTTGAATCGCTTTAAGGTCATAGCACACATATCAACTCGGAAAGGGATCGTCACCGTATCGCCCTTCGCCTCGCCGTCAACCTAGAACATAAGAATTTAAATGTAAAAAAAATTCCCTGTCGTTTCTTACGCTGGGGGTAGAAGGCTCAACACCCTGCGATGGCGGGTGCCAAAAAGAAAAAATCTGTCGTCAACCTAACGTTACCAAAGCGGATCAACAGCTCCGGTACGTCGACTCAGCTACGGCTAGGCGACGCCGCGATCACTTAAATCATATTACATACATACATAGATTCACGCCTGTTTCCCAGAGGGGTAGGCAGAGACTACGGATTTCCATTTGCTACGATCCTGACATACTTCTCTGGCTTCATTCACTTTCATCACATTCCTCATACACGCCCGTCGGTTCAAGGAGCTCAAATCATATTAATATGGATATTTTCTCAGTTCTTCAATGATTTGAAATGAAATGAAATTTATGAAACACAAATAATTAAGACACAGTAATTATTGAACACTGGTACCCAAGGTAAGATCTAACTTCTGTTATGGGTACCAGGCCCCACTTTCAGGTTTCTCAACAGTTTGGTCTTAATTTAGGTACATACATTGATGTTTCCAAACAATTTACAAAAAGAAAATAAAGAATATAAAATAATAATAAAAACAAAATTTAAGAAAACAAGTAAATAAAAATTGGGTTGACGCATATTCAATGATTCCTTTTCATCGTTATTTTTGTTTGAAATCTAACGTACAAATTCCATAAAATACGCGCTCAACACGACGGTTACTTATCTTGTGAATGACAGCACGTTCGGCAACAGTACCCAGTGCACGGAGATACGTAAGCGCGGCGACGACGAGCCGTAAACGCGAGGACTGCAAGCTTGTCCCGAGGCGAGACGATTACGTTACGATTCCGATTAGTGTGCGTTGCAGTAGGGAGTTTCATACAAAGAATACTGCACGACTCGAGTTGATACGGTGCCGATCCGTTTCCGAGTTGATATGTATACTATGACCTTTAGTGGTAAAGCTAATGCAGTACATTCATAAGGAGATAGCTAAGGGATAAATCTTGGGGCCAACACAAAAGATCCCACTGGGTCGAAGTGTCGCCGGTCTGTACTGACTGGCCCCCACATAAGATAAGATAAGATAGTGGTAAAGGATATCATACTGAATAACCTGCACGTTTGAGGCTGAGGCTACATTAGTCCGCGACACGACCTGCGATACGTAAGCGATAAGAACAAATAGTTCATATTCACGTTCATGGCTACACCGTACGCCATATATCGCTATTAATCTTTGATTTGTTTATGCGATAGAAACAACATTAGTGTAATCACGGCATCGGCTACATCAACTTGTCAGCGAAATTGAAGCGTATTCATTAAAAATTTTCGCTTATAATGTAGCCATTCCATGTTTATATCGTTTCGATTTCACAGTCGCATCGCGAATCGCTGCCTACTGTAGCCTCAGCCTGAAAGTTTTCTATGATATTTTCGAAGATATGAGAAGTCTGTCAATTCGCATAGAGCCAGAATGGTAGACTATAATATAATCCATCCTACTCTGAGACATTGGTGTATATAAAGGAGGAAAGATGGTCAGTAACCAGTCTGTACGCAGGCGCAGCGGTAGTGAATGCGACTGCTGTGCATGAGATCTCGGGTTCGAATCCCGGGTCGGGCCAACAAACAGTTATTGGGTTTTTCTGTTAAGAAATCGCAATAGCAGCCCGGAGTTAGGAAGTTGGCGGTGTTAGACACCCCGTGCCTCGGAAAGCATGTAAAGCCGTTGGTCCTGCGCCCGATCTTTCTCCGGTCGTGTCGGATTACCGTCCCATCGGAACATAAGAGTTAGGGAACAGAGAGTGCACTTGTGTTTGCGCACACGCTTGTGCACTATAATATCTCCTGCGTAGATGGCCAGTCTTCCTTAAGACTGGCCGCCGTGACCGAAATTCGGTCTGGAGGATATTATTATTATAATATAACAGTAAGAATAATCCTCAAATGACAGAAAAGGGATGCACGAGACTGGTTGTGATGTAACCCCTATTAAAATGCAGCTGTCCAAGAGAGATGGGTATATATATAAAAAGTGGTGTATTGTACCCCATTTTTTATAATCTCAAATTTATACCTAATATTATCTTATCTTATGTGGGGCCAGTCAGTGCAGACTGGCGACACTTCGACCCAGTGGGATCCTTTGTGTCGACACTCTCCCAATAATCCCTATCCTCCCAATCCTATCCCAATAACGACTGCCATAGATGTTTATGGCGGCCGGGACCAACGGCTTAACGTGCTTTCCGAGGCACGGAGTAGGCGATAATTGTCAATCAATACGCACATCATTTCGAAAAGTTATATAACTTCCGAAAGTCAGAGGTGCGCGACGTGGGTTCGAACCCGAGACCCTCTGCATTACAGTCTGTTGGTCTCCCCACTGAGCTATTGCTGCTCGTTACCTAATATTAACAACTCCCTTATTCTGCAATCAATTTTGATACTGTTCACACAAAAAATGTCTTTTCATGGGTTTGCTCTTGTGACGTAACGCGCTTAACGTAAAAAATTATGTACAGAATAGGATTGCATAATTATACAAATATTGTTTACAGGCTGTTTTCATGGAAAATAACTCTAGATTCGCCATTGCCCAAGCCCAGCAGTGGGACAATTTATAAACTGATCTGATATTCACTGTTATTTCAGATATGACCACTACGCCGCTCTCTGTGAGCTAATGCCAGTGATGCTGCCCAGTCTCGCTAGTTGCCTCAGGGTATTAACTAAATCGGGAACTGTGCCTAGAGGTAATATATTGTACACATTTTAATGTAGATAGCTTAAATAGTTAATCAGTATACTGCCTTTGAAATTAAACTACTATATACGGATTTTATCGCGTTGTTTATTTGACACTTAATTTCATAATTTTGAAAACTGTTACACTATTACTATTATCTTATCTTATGTGGGGGCCAGTCAGTGCAGACCGGCGACACTTCGACCCAGTGGGATCTTTTGTGTCGACACTCTCCCAATAACGACTGCCATAGATGTTCATGGCAGCCGGGACCGACGGCTTAACGTGCTCTCCGAGGCACGGAGCAGGCGATAATTGTCAATCAATACGCACATAATTTCGAAAAGTCATATAACTTCCGAAAGTCAGAGGTGCGCGACGTGGGTTCGAACCCGAGACCCTCTGCATTGCAGTCTGTTGGTCTCCCCACTGAGCTATCGCTGCTCAAATACTGTTACTATTAAACTTTAGTAATTATTAAGCTAATTAAATTATTGAAACTATTAAAACTATTTATACTATTATACTATTTATATTTATACTTTCCCCGAATTGAAATTGAAATAAAAAAACATCCTAATTTCAATAGAAAAGATGGTTGGAATGTACCACCAGCTTGGGATCCAGTAATTCAAATAGTCAAACCCAAGAAGAAGCAAACCACAGCTAGACTTCATGATACTTTGAGCTCATTCTGCGTAAATAGAAACACCCATGATTAAATTATGTTCGGGTACTTTGAAATAACTACACTGGAACATTGAGACAACTACCATCTTAGTCTCCCCGTGACCATGGTTGCTGAAAAGCAACCGAAACGTCGGGGAAAGTGTAAACGTAAATATAAACAGTATATTAGTATAGTAATAGTATAAATAGTTTTAATAGTTTCAATAATTTAATTAGCTTAAAAATTAGTAAAGTTTAATAGTAATAGTAGTGTAACAGTTTTAAAATTTTGTAATAAAGTGTCAAATAAACAACGCGATAAAATCCGTATATAGTAGTTTAATTTCAATGAATAACATTCGCGTAAATAGAAGACAATATCAGTATACTGCCTTATTTGAATTTGATTGATCTCGGTTCTATTCCTTATGCTAGAATCATCGATCAAATATACCATAGATGCACGATCGTCGCTCGAAAAACGGCCCCAACAAAACTGTGCATAAATCAGTCGTATGCGCTGTATTATGCACCTGTCCCACTCACTCTTGCGTGCGCTGCCCGTAAGCGAGAGCGAATCGACACCACTACTACGGTGGAGACCGTACCATATACTTAGTACGCTTGCGTATCGCGAGTAACACACTTAGGACGCTTTACATTGACGCGTTTAAACTAAACTATTACAAAATGTTTCTCAGTGGGCGTTCAATGGTTATACCGGTTTATTTCCTGGATTGCATAATAAATGCAGACACTTATAAGTAAGTAGTACTGGTCAGTGCCACATATTGACGTGGTTTTTGTATGAGAATGTGCATCTATAGTATATTTGATCGAAGGCTAGAATAAACTATACTGAAACTCTCGCTACTTACACCACACACTTTTATACGCACACACACCTTTTACCTATACACATTCACAAACACACAATCACTAATAGATTATTCATCCTTATAGTGGTACAGTAGTTACTACCTGCTTTTTAAATGTATACTAATATTATAAAGCTGAAGAGTTTGTTTGTTTGTTTGAACGCGCTAATCTCAGGAACTACTAGTTCGATTTGAACAATTATTTTAGTATTGGTTAGCCCATTTATCGAGGAAGGCTATAGGCTATAGGCGCTGCGACCCACAAGGGCGGCGCAGTAACGATAAACGCGGGTGAAACCGCGGGAACATATAGTTTATAATAATTGTAAATGAATACAACGATGTGCTATTTGGATAGTCGAGGGCCTGGAGATTTGTAATACAGCCTGTATTACAAATCTCCAGGCCCTCCACTATCTCGAGCCTAGTACAGACTCCAGCTCTCAACAAGGAGCTCTGTATATTGTTTAAGTTACTAGATGTTCCCGCGGTTTCACCCGCGTTTATCGTTACTGCGCCGCCCCCGTGTGTCATAGCGTGATGTTATATAGCATAGGCTATATAACATCACGCTACGACACACGGGCTATAGAGCCTTCCTCGATAAACAGGCTGTCCAACACTAAAAGAATTTTTCAAATCGAACCAGTAGTTCCTGAGATGAGCGCGTTCAAACACACAAACAAACAAACAAACTCTTTAGCTTTATAATATAGTATAGACTAAGTAGTTAACCCATTGTACCTTGTGAGAGCAAAATAAAATCTATTATTATGTTTGTCATTCACGGGTATTTCCCTAATATGTTAGGAAAATACCCGGCCCTTTGGGAGGTTTACACGGGGACATGGGTCCAACATGCAGAGGCCCTTCGAGAGTTTTAGTTTAAAGTGAGATGAGACACTTACCGAGACTCTAGACACTAGCCGCGGCAGGCGTAAGATACTATTGCTACATATGGAATCTAATTATTCTGGTCTACAAGGATGGGTGTTTGATGGTTTGGTAAAATGCAAACTATAGTTAAAAAACGGCGTCTGCCTGATATACTGTCTCAGTACAAAGTCGGTATGGCAGACGGTGACTCGCCGACTCACTAGATGGGTCCCCTGAATAGTCGCCATAGACATACAGGCCTTAAAAGCAGCAGAGAGCAACACCGGTGTGAGCGGCTAGGGGTGTCGAGCGGTGCGGCGCCGGTTTCATCATCACGGGTCTCGTGACAACTGAGACCCGGGGCGGGTTTCCCCGTAGTTATGCCCTTGAAAATGATACTTCCACCCCCAAGGATATAGCTCTAGCGGCCTCCCTCTGACCGGCCGACCAAGGCAAGCCCGAGTTGAGAGTCCTACGGGCTCTTGGAGTTCCACCCCAGCCAACCAGTAACAGCAATCCGGGGACGAGGCCCTAACCGACTCTCTGAGGCATTCAGGACCGCAGTGTCGCCACTCACATTCAGCTCGCCACAAGCTGCCCTGCGGTTTGTGCGCTTTTACTTAACCTGGTGATAAATTTTTTGTTTATATCACAAGGGGAAGGTGATAGTTTAAATGATGCTAGTGTACTGTGCCTTCCGGTATCGCGTTAGTCTCATGATGAGATAACGACTGTCCCAGAGGGGTATTTTTACTATAGTCGAGTTCAATCCATTTGGATGGATATGTATACAAACCATATTGATGTTAAATTTGTTAAATTTATCACATAATTACTTACTAAATGGAATAAGTAACACATTTATCCATATTTTCAACGTTTTCACATGATATCTTAGTGTATTTTAAAGCAATTGGCGTTTGATTAATAAATAATTATTTGATTTAAAAAATTCTTAGACGAAAAGTGAGGTTATTTGTCAAATGAAAAAATATCTATAATTTATGATTCCATAAGGTTGTACGCCAAAAAAAAACGTTTATGTCGTAACATTTTTAGTAATTGATTAGTTAATCGAAATTTGTTCAACAAAATGAAAGTTAAAATTAATTTGCAATAAAATAGGTACACGGTATTTAGATGAATTTAAAATTTAAATTAATCTGTCGATTACTGGCATTCTATATATATATATATATATATATTTATATTTTTTTAAAGAT
Source organism: Catocala sponsa (assembly GCA_963564715.1). Lineage (NCBI taxonomy): Eukaryota > Metazoa > Arthropoda > Insecta > Lepidoptera > Erebidae > Catocala > Catocala sponsa. The sequence goes on along the minus strand of OY751333.1, from coordinate 24,942,449 downwards.
ATAATTGGAGCAGTGTTTATGTCATTTCTAAGTCTTACGCTGCATCAAATCGAATGATTCGATTAGGTAATTAATTAATTTACAATTGACGCTACAATTGGACATCACTAAAATGTCTATGGTCATGTCAATGCACCGTTTGTATACCTTTTGATTTTGTTGTATTGAAATTGACTATAGTTGGATGATTTACGCAGACAAAGCTGCGGTCAGAAGTTAAGTCATGACTTGTTTTTGATTACAGATCAGCTGGTGGGAGAGCTGCTGTCGCCCACCGAGTGGCCCGGGGAGCCGCTCGCGCGCACAGTGCACCAGTTCGTCGTGCTCCGGGAGCGCTGCAGGAATTTACTCCACGGAGATCAGTTAGTATAATATCAGCCAATTATATTAACAAGTGTCTTCGTGTCGCTGCTCACTGACAATACTATACAATACCTTGACTTGAATGGAGGCAGTTTCCGTTAAGTTAAGCGGATGGTGTGGTGTTGCCAGTGAGCAGAAATGAAATTATAGTGTTAGTATTTGTTTTATTTTTCTAGTTTTGTTATTGTTTTGATTTTTTATTTTGTATTTCTTTTTATTTCTTCATGTTTTGGGTGTGTCTATTTGTGAGCCAAATTGTTTTTTCTTTCTTTCTTTTGTTTCTTTCTAACAGGAATTGCAGCCAAAACCTGCTGTCTATATAAATGTGTTTATATTATAAAACTAGCTGTTACCTGCGACTTCGTCCGCGTAGATTTTAACTAAAAAGTGTTTGTCTCCGCGGAACCCTATTTTTTCTAAAATTAAAGTAGCCTATGTTACTCCTTATAAAATCAGCTATCTGCTAGTGAAAGTCCCGTCAAAATCGGTTCAGCCGTTTTGGAGATTACCCGGAACAAACAGACAGACAGACAAAAATTTAAAAAAATTATGTTTTCGTATAGGTACCTTATATACTTTCATATGCATTAGATAAAAAGCTGTTATTTTGACATTACAAACAGACACTTCAATTTTATTTATTTGTATAGAAGACCCATGTTTCATATTTTGTTAACTAGACCTGATAGAGAAATTTCAGTCACAGATTTGAAATTGTCATTAAAAGTTGGAATAATATCATGTCAATCATCAGACATGCTGTTGTGCAGTGTAATTATTGTGCCATTTGCTGTGTAGTGGTGTAAATAAAAAATAACCTAATGCATCAACAAACTATCGGCAAAATAGTTTTATGTGGTGGGCAGGCAAGACTCTTAATGTATTGTATAAAGTGCATGACATTGATATTTTTAACGCAAAACAGGCGACAGTGAGGCGATTGCATAGCCAATTTTTTTTCCAAAATTAGTGTAAGTTATATGTATAGATTAATTTTAAGCTATTTCTAATATTGTGTTCCAAATTTTTTATATGTACTATATAGCTTACTAGCCGTTACCTGCGACTTCGTCCGCGTAGATTTTAACTAAAAAGTGTTTGTCGCCGCGGATCCCTATTTTTTTCTAAAATCAATGTAGCCTATGTTACTCCTTATATCATCAGCTATCTGCCAGTGAAAGTTCCGTCAAAATCGCTTCAGCCGTTTCGGAGATTACCCGGATCAAATAGACAGACAGACAAAAATTTAAAAAGTAGATGTTTTCGTATAGGTACCTTATATACTTTCATATGCATTAGATAAAAAGCTGTTATTTTGACATTACAAACAGACACTTCAATTTTATTTATTTGTATAGATAAGTGAGGACCTGTTAATGGCTGTATGCTATGTAGTAGATCCTCGCTGGTTTCAGCATGAATGGGCCGGATCGACCGGGGTAGTACTACCCTCTCACAGAACACCGGCGTGAAGTAACGGTACCCGTACTGTTGCGTTTCGTATCGGTGAGTGAGAGAGCCGGAGGCCCAGTTACCCCGATCCTTTTCCTATCCTTACCTTTGTCCTTTCCCTTCTTCATTCCTTTTTAAAGGGCTGGCAAAGCACTTGTACCTTCCTTTGGGGTTGCGGGTGTCCATGGGCGGCGGTAATAGCTTACCATCAGGCGATCCGTCTGCACGTTTGACCCCCTAAACCATAAAAAAAATATATATTTTGTATAAAAATAGTGATAATGCTGTTGGTCTTCCATGAAAATGAATAAATAAATAGAATGTATTTGTGTTTCAGAGTGGCTACGTGGCTGAACCCTTGGCAAGTAGAGAAGGGATTCACCGTGTGCGTACACGTAGAGCCTATTGCGTACGCTGCGCGCGTGTAAGTTATATAATAATATCAGCCCTGTATTAAACTGTCCCACTGCTGGGCACGGGCCTCTTAGTGCGAGAAGAGTTAGGCCATAGTCCACCACGCTGGCCCAGTGTGGGTTGGCAGACTTGACGGCCTCGAAGGCGTAGTGGTTAGTGTAACCGACTGCCACGCCTGAGGTCGCGGGTTCGATTCCCGCACAAGTCAAACATTTGTGTGCCTGAACATGGATGTTTGTCTTGGTCTGGGTGTTTCTATATATAATATGTATGTATTTACAAAAAAAGGTATATATGTATGTTTATCCATAGTCTAGTACCATACTACAAGCTCTGCTTAGTTTGGGCTAGATGGTGTTGTGTGTATGTAGTAGAATATTATATATTATATATCTTTGAGAACATTATGGAAAACTCTCAGATATGCAGGTTTCCTCTCGATGTTTTATGATGATGATGTTAGTGATAATTAACTATTTAATACGCACATAACTTTGAAAAGTCAGAGATGCGCGCCTTGGGATCAAACTTGAGACATCTGCGTGGAAGTCCAACGGTTTCCCACATCGTGAGGAAACTTGCATGTCTGTGAGTTCTACATAATGTTTTCGAAGATATGGGAATTCTGACAATACGCACTGTGCCAACGTGGTGGACTACGGCCTAACCCTGCTCACGAGCAGCGATAGCTCAGTGGGGTGACCAACAGACTGCAATGCAGAGGGTCTCGGGTTCGAACCCACGTCGCGCACCTCTGACTTTCGGAAGTTATATGACTTTTCGAAAATATGTGCGTATTGATTGACAATTATCGCCTGCTCCGTGCCTCGGAAAGCACGTTAAGCCATTGGTCCCGGCTGCCATGAACATCTATGGCTGTCGTTATTGGGAGAGTGTCGACACAAAAGATCCCACTGGGTCGAAGTGTCGCCGGTCTGCACTGACTGGCCCCCACATAAGATAACCCTGCTCACACTGAAGAAGACAGAAGAGGCCCGTGCCCAGCAGTGGGACAGTTTAATACAGGGTTGATATTATTACACTTATTTTCTTTCAGACTGCAAGCAGAAGTACAGGTGTTGCACGATGAAATGTCTTTACAACTCAACAGCATAACCGGCAGGAGGAGTGCCGAGGAGTGGCTCAAATCCAATTTCACTCCGCTCCTAACCGAAATGACGGCGCTATACAATCACGCGGATTCTGCCATGAATAGAGATGCTGCTATCAAAGCTTAAGAGATAATACGTACATTATACGCGCTTATAGAGGTCAAAGTATACTAGTAAAAATAAATGTTAGAGGAAGGAATAAGTATGCCCTTACACCCTGACAGTTCAGCAATTTTTTTTTATAATGTACTAGCTGTTACCTGCGACTTCGTCCGCGTAGATTTTAACTAAAAAGTGTTTGGCTACCCTATTTTTTCCCTAAAATCTAAGTAGCCTAAGTTACTCCTTATAACATTAGCTATCTGCTAGTGAAAGTCCCGTCAAAATCAGTTCAGCCGTTTCGGAGATTAGCCGGAACAAACAGACAGATAGACAGACAAAAATTTTAAAAATAGATGTTTTCTTTTAAGTACCTTATATACTTTCATATGCATTAGATAAAAAGCTGTTATTTCGACATTACAAACAGACACTTCAATTTTATTTATTTGTATAGATTTACCTATATAAGATCGATGCCTGTCTAATAATAAGCAGTTAGCGCAGCCTATGATCGTTCTAATACTTACGGTGTTCGTCAAGCAGCGATAGCTCAGTGTGGAGACCAACAGACTGCAATGCAGAGGGTCTCGGGCTCGAACCCACGTCGCGCACCTCTGACTTTCGGAAGTTATATGACTTATCGAAATTATGTGCGTATTGATTGACAATAATTATCACCTGCTCCGTGCCTCGGAGAGCACGTTAAGCCGTCGGTCCCGGCTGCCATGAACATCTATGACAGTCGTTATTGGGAGAGTGTCGACACAAAAGATCCCACTGGGTCGAAGTGTCGCCGGTCTGCACTGACTGGCCCCCTTAAGATAACGGCTCGTATGCGAGCCTCTGTCAAAGGGAAGTACAGGGCAGCAGGGTGTTACCACCTAATTTGATTGATACTATGTTACGTAGCAAAGCCTGACCCTTGCTTATTATTTAGTGACAGTACGAAGGAGCCGGCTCTCCCGGGTAAGGCTCTTAGGGTATTGTCAATCTTTTTCTGTTGCAATAGTTGGGTTGGGCAATCTGAGGGTGCGTGGTTTCTCTCTTCTCAATTATTTTAACACAACATAGTGTATAGTCAGTGTAAATAAATATAAATGTTCTAGTCTATATTGTGCTTTAGTCGTATTGCATATCTACAGCATTTCGTTATTTCAAATAGTTTGTAGTATTTGTTATGACTATAGCATAAGTGCAAACTTTTGTCCCAATACCGAGGTCGTATGGCAGTGGTGGCAAGAGAGCTCGAGGACGGTCCCCAACCAGATGGACCGATCAAGTAAAGCACTCATCTTCAACCAAACTCAGCTCGGTGGTCACAAGTGCCATGAACAGAAACCGATGGAGGCAAATCGTTCGATCCAAGTGTGGATTATCCAACGATGATCACGATCCTCAGACATGAGGAACCGACTATAGAGAGGGAGATGGCAGTGGTCCGACCGCCAACGATGAACGAGAAACGAGTAGAACTATAAACTATAAACGAGTTGACGATCAGCGGGAAGCGAGTGTGTAGTTTCGATAGTTTTGTCGCCGGGCTGTAAGCGAGTGTGCAAGTGCGACGAGCGATTACTCGCGCCACTCGCCCGCGGTCGCTCAGTCCTGTGCAAACCTGCGCGCGGCGACGAGCGAACGACTATCGCTGAGCGAGTTTATTTTTGAAAGCTCTTGTCGCTCAGCGACAAAACTAGTAAAGCGAGTCGTCGCCGGCAGTGTGAATAGTCAGAGAGGAACTTTTAATATATGCATCTCTTTCGTTTACACGGAATGTATATTATTTGTGCGTTTCTTGAGAGAGAAAATCGCCGATAGTTAGTCGTTTTCTCGCCGGCTGTCGGACCACTGCATATGCCTCATCATCTCAACCGAAAAACGTCCACTGTTGGACATAGGTTTCCACACAAAAAACTTTTTGGGTCTTGTGGTCTTATGTCTATACTTATTAAAAAAGTTTATGCATTGTGGCTTGTACTGAATGGCAATGTTGCAGCTGAGTGTCATATTTTGAGGCTTGAATCTAATTTATTTATTTGGGCTTTATGTCCCAAATGTTTTTAATATACTCTATAGACTAAAGTAAAAATGGATATAAAGGTTGTCCGGTAATGAATGGATAACCTTGAAATGTCTTATAGTAGAACTGATTTTTTTATGTGTAAGCATATTTTTTGACGTGTAAGCATAATTTTTTCTTATGAAATATTACTCCCGCTCTAGGAATAATTCCTGTGTCGCGAGAGATTTTACAAACATACACACAGCGGACACAAAGACACTCATTATAGTCATTATTCATAAATTATATTCCATCTATGATATCCTTTTACCTTAGTACATTGTCTATTTAAATATTTTGAAAATAAAGGCCATATAAATTTTTCAAAAGACATTTCAAATTAGCACTCATTTGCGATGTTACCATTCGAAGTAGACCACATGCGTAAACGCTCTTAAAATAATTAATATATTTAAGAGTAATATATTAATTAACTATATTAATATTTTATGTAACAGATAACGCGTATTAACGCGGTCATACTTATATATCTTTTTCCATTTCGCCCAGACGCATTGCACACAGTGTATATTTATATTTTATAGTGGAAATACTGCCGTCCACTAACTAAAAAACGTTAAGTGATATGGAACGCAATTTTTTTTTTTACTTGTTATGCTTTGACGCATACCTCTCCGCGGGGCGACGGAGAGGTTATGTCGGGCTCACCGGGGACAAGATAGCGCGGTAATACCGACTAAACCTACCATGATGTTCCTCGACATAACCATAGACGGCGAGGCCGCGCGAATCGCTTTCACATGCAATCGCGACCCCGCCGTGTGAAACGGCAGGCCACTACACAAAAAAACTTCCTCCACCGGCCCCCTTGGGGGGACAAAGACACTACACAGAGACGCACGTGGGAACACGCACGCCGCCTCTCGGACCTGGTGCTGAACTGATGGCGGGCAGGCCCACAAAGCCCACCACCCCCAGGTCAAAACTCAGGGTATATGGAACGCATGTCTTAATGTATTTTCAGTTAGAAGACAGCAGAATAACAATACGAAATGTTTGAATGAAATATCTGTTTCAAAATATCAAAAAATAGTTAATGTAAGTAGTGATGATTAAAATGAAACTTTCTGATCATATTTAGATGATTGTTACTTAATCACGCGTCAATTGTTGAACGGATTTTCCTAAAGCATTGTTATTGCATGTGCGAGAATGAGAGCGCGTTATAGAATGTATAGCTTTGTCTCGTTCTAGCACATGCATTAATGTTGCTTTAAGAGAGGGTGGTAAAATGCCATGTATAGGGAAATTTATGTATACATTCCTATGGAATATAAAGTAGGTATATTATATATATATCTTCGTATTGTATACATTTTCTATTTAATAACATTTATAGATGTTCTTTGAATATTGATGTAATCGAAAGATTTGAAATAAACATGTTAATTGTGTGGATTTTTATTTTACTACAAGTCCTTTCTTAAAAACTTTTGTATACCTACAGCTCAGTTTTGTTTTTCCAACTCAAAGTGGAATTATTTTTATTTATTGCGGGTCTCCAAAACAGTTTCATTTTTCCAGGACTTCACGAGTTTCGAAACTCGGTGTTTTCTATGATCGTCACTTCTGGACCTGGCTACATATATAATAATAATAATATTCTATCACATACATGCAACACCATCTAGCCCAAACTAAGCAAAGCTCGTACTATGGGTACTAGACAGTGAATAAACATACTTATATACTTTTGTTTTGTAAATACATACATCTATCTATATATATAAAGGAAGATGTCCTGACTGACTTAGAGACAACGCACAGCCTAAACCGCTGGTCGTAGGAACTTGAAATTTGGAGAGCATGTGTGTTTTAATTTGTAGGGGTGTACTAAAGGATTTTTTGAAATTCCACCCCTAAGGCGGTGAAATAGGGGGTGAAGTTTAAGTCAAAGTCAAAGTCAAAAATCATTTATTCATTTAGGTCACAAAGTAACACTTATGAACGTCAAAGTACATAGGTTAGTGAGTTTACTAAGTTACTGAAGCTACATTTAGGTTAGTTGCTAGGTTCAGGCAAAGGGTAGAGCCTATGAGAAGAAACCTGCAAGAAACTCACGGCCACTCTTTTAAATCGCCAGTTAAAAAACTAAAGATAATAACAATAATAACTTAATAATATTATAGAGAGGAAATAATTTGAGCTAAGATATATTATTTAATATAAATCTAAAATAGACAGTAAGATGGCATGATGGCGCTACACTTACACTTTGTGACTATGCAAAGGCTTAAATTGACTTATAAGTAATACAGATCTTTGAATCCTGTATGCAACAAGCAACTAGCTCCATGAGTTTTTGTCATTTAAGTAGTCGTTGACTGAATAATAACCTTTCCGAATAAGTTGTTTTTAACGGCGTTTTTAAATTTAAACAATGGTAAATTAATTATATTAATAGGTAATTTATTAAAAAAACGTATACCGAGTCCCGCAAATGTATTGTGAACTTTATGTAAACGATGATATGGGCCTACTAAGTTATGCTTATTTCTAGTGTTTACGTTATGGATATCACTATTCTTATTATATAAGTAAATGTTATGTTTAATAAACAAAATGTTAGCAAATATATATTGCGACGCAACAGTAAGTATGCCTATTTCTTTAAATCGATCTTTCAGGGAAACTCGTGGTCCTAAATTATAAATGCTACGTACTGCACGCTTTTGAAGAATAAAAATTGTCTCAATATCAGCTGCCTTGCCCCACAATAATATACCGTAGGACATGACACTATGAAAGTAACTGAAATATACTAGTCTTGCAGTATCATAGAAATATAAAAAAGAGTTGACTTGTTTATTATATCTATGTGCAGTATCTATATCAGTAAGCTGTCTTACTTTCCGAATTGTGTATGCGGCTGAGCTAAGTTTCCCTGCAAGACACGATATTTGAGCGCCCCACTGAACTTTATGATCTAAAGTTAATCCTAAAAAGACTGTTGATTGAACTAGAGTAATAATTTCATCATTTAAAATTATATTCACGTTAGGACTCTTTACGTTTGGCAATGTAAACTTGATACATTTAGTTTTTGTAGAGTTAAGTAGTAAATTATTCGCCGTAAACCAGTCCAGGACTTCTGCGAGTGAATCATTAACAGCACCTAAATTTGGTGCTTTTCGGTCTACTTTAAAAATAAGGGATGTGTCATCCGCGAATAAAACAATGTCACACAATTAATTAACGCAAATAAAATATAAGGAATTTGCTCATTTCTGGACTTATAAGTATAAAAATAGGTATACAAGTTATTGATTATAATTGAAAATGACCTGTGTAGGTAAAATGGACAAAACAAGGTAAAATGGGGGGGGGGGGGGTAAAGTTTGTATGGAAATTTTCTCACTTCTGGACTTAGAAGTATGGAAATAAGTTTATACGTTCTAAATTACAATTAATAATAAAATATGATTAGGTATAAAACACTAAAATTACTATAAAAAACCTAATAGGTACTTATTATTATATACGAATTTTCGATCAGGTCACGTGTCCTGACGCGAGTTTAAATTTTTTTACCCATTACAAAAAGTGCACAACGTCTCTGAAGAAGTTTTCACTTCAAAAATATAATCGCTGTTACGTTGCTCTGGAAATAAACTAGGTACTATTACGATCGAAAATTATTTAAAATATTATTCGACTGTTATGCTACTTACCAAACTAGGAATCAACTTTAAAAAGTTATAGATCGCAAGCGAAGCCGTGGGCAAAAGCTAGTATTATATATAGAAACACCCAAACCAAGACAAACATCCATGTTCATGCACACAAATGTTTGACTTGTGCGGGAATCGAACCCGCGACCTCGGGCGTGGCAGTCGGTTACATTAACCACTACGTCAACGCGTCCGTCATCATGTTTGCAGTGATGGGCGAGCGAGTGGGAATAGTCTATTGTTTTTCTTCCTTTTATTTTTATAAGTGTTGCATGCTTTTTCTTTGGTGTATCTCATTTATTTCATTCACATTTTATTGGATAAATTGGGATGCCAATCTACCAATAATATCTACCATGAAATATAAATTTAAGCATAGAAGCCAAAACTATTATTTATAGATTTTTTGTTTGTCTGTCTGTGTTTGTACGCGCATCACTCAAAAACTACTGCACGAAATTGAATATGGCTTTCCTAGTTGCGTGAGGTTAAACTTAAATACCTAGTTAATTATCGCTAGCTTTAACGGTGAAGGAAATCATCGTGTGGTAACCAACATGTCTAAAAGGTCTCCATGTTGTCGAAGATATGTGAAGTCTGCCAACCCGCACTGTTCCCGCGTGGTTGATATGACCGTGTGCGTTACGATTGCGCCGCCAAATTATACGAACAGAAAACAACTTCGCCAGTTGTTTCGTTGTTTTCTGTTTGTATGACTTGGCGGAACAATCGTAACGCACACGATATGACCTAATCCATCTCACACTGAGAAGAGCCCGTGTCCGACAGCGGCATCACAGATTCCACAGTTAATAGGTATACAGGGCTGATATTATATTAGTACCTATCTATTTTTTTTAATATAATTATCATCAAATAAAATAAAAAGTATAAATAAAAACACAAACAAGTCCATCCTTTTACTTTTTGTTTTTATTTAGTTAAATATTTAGGGAGTTATCTTTTGATAAATGTATTTAAAAAAATACAGGTTGGTATGTACATAGTTTGTCTGTGCATGCTGTATTTACCTCATGATATTTTACACTAGATAAAAATCAAAATATGTAGGTATGTACAAACACAGTGCCGGAAGCAAGCTTGCAAGCGCGGGGCCCGTAGCAAATTCTTTCAGGTAAGAGTGCTTGCATACGTCAGACTTTTTGTAGAGCTGTAGCTTTTTGTAGGCCGGTTGAAATTCTACACATTTATACGAGCGACTTTTTGTAGAACTTGTGCGTTTACCGTATGAAATTCGGTGTTTTATTTACGCCAAGGAAATAGTCTGGCACCGATTGTCTGACGTGGATTGTCTTACTTGGAAAAGTTGTAACATTTCACGTTTTTGTGACATTAAGTAAATTCAAAATACGACATCTTAAGAAATAAGTTTCACTCAAAAAATTACGCTCAGGCAGAGATGAGTGGGTTTAAATATGTGGGGCCCCCTTTCGCGCGGAGCCCGTAGCAATTGCTACGTGGTTAATCCGGCACTGTATAAACAAATAGATAGATATATCATATATCGGTAGAATACTTAAACGATGTTTAAGCGAACATCAAACAAAATATGAACTTGTATAACAGTTTATATGCTAAAATGCAGTTTCGAAACCACTTCCAAAGTTGTAACTGCGTATTAATATTCTGACCCCGCGCATGAAACTTATCAGGAGGAACGCTGAGTTCAGATCAGCAATTACCAGTTTTCATACAGATTAACGAGGTAAGGATGCTGCCATACTGAGACGAGATATTAGTAGAGCGAATAAAGTTAGTGAGTATACCTATAATTTTTTTAAAATTTTAATAGCTACCTTTTTCTCCCTAGCCTTTATTATTCCCAAGTCACTTAGGGTCAGCTTTCTAGTTTAACCGGATTTGACTGGATATCAGTTTTTACAAGGAGCGGCTGCCACCTGACCTCTGCAACCCCTAGGCTAACGATACCCTAAGGCTAGACCAGTTTCAGGATATTAGAGGGCACTGACTTCCCAATAACGACTGCCATAGATGTTCATGGCAGCCGGGACCGACGGCTTAACGTGCTCTCCGAGGCACGGAGCAGGCGATAATTGTCAATCAATACGCACATAATTTCGAAAAGTCATATAACTTCCGAAAGTCAGAGGTGAGCGACGTGGGTTCGAAGCCGAGACCCTTTGCATTGCAGTCTGTTGGTGTCCCTACTGAGCTATCGTTGCTACCTAGGTACTGTTTTACTAGTTACCTACTGCTTTTTATTTACGTGGGGGAATGCTCTGACGCATACCCCTCCGCAGGGGCAGGCGGAGGGGTTATGTTGGGCTCAGCCGGTGTAAGATAGAAAGTCCCGAGTCCTACCGACTAAACCTACCATGGTGTTCCTTCATACGGTCTATGGCCGGGGTGCAGGGATCGCTCGCGCATTCATCCTCCAGAGCTACCTACTCCTAAATTCTGCGACTGCGACTGCTGCATGAGGTCTCGGGTTCAATTGCCAGGTCGGACAAAGTGGTATTGAGTTTTCTGTTAAGAAATTCTTAGTAGGTAGCAAGAGTGTAGGACTGTGCCAGCTACCGTTAACAATTCTTGGCTCCGTAATATGTTGAACCTCTATTACGTACGATCTTAAACCATAACTGAATAAGAAATAGAGAGCGATGAAATACTCCGCTAGTTTACCCTTCGGGTTTATGGGTGTAAGAATATATATCCTTTATTTTTAGAATTTAGTTTTGTATGGACAGTGACATATGGCATAATGACTGCAACATCTGGTACATAAATGAGTTGTTAAATGGGATTAAATATAATGATCAGCAAAAATACTAATTGGTCAGCAAATATTGCACAGCATAACGAGCATATATACGCCTCAAATCACTGCATTCGGTCTCGAAGTGTTAGGTTATGTTAGGTTCCTTTTTTTAAACCCACCCAAAAATAGGAGCCCCGCGAAGCGGGGCTCCGTCGACTTAGTTTGATCTCTTTAAAATTTGCTGGCCATGAGTTGCTGATCAATTAGCTTTTTTGCTGCGCAATTAGTATTTTTTTGCTGTGCAGTTAAACACTACCCTTGTAAAATACTGAAATTATAATTTGAAGGTGATTTAAAACAGTGGCCTTGAGTTTCTTGCAGGTATCTTCTCATAGGCTCAACCTTTTGCCTGAACCTTGCAACTAACATAAATGTAAATTCAGTAAATGTAACAAACTCACTAACCCATTTGACGTTCATAAGTGTTACTTTGTGACCTAAGTGAATAAATGATTTTTGAATTTGACTTTATGTTACCTACGTATGTCTTTATTAGGTACTGAAAAGTTAGGAAACTTGGGTATTTTGCTAGGCACTGTTTTCTCAGGCGCGACAAAATAATCAGTTGGTCAAAATGTCATCCGAAACAGTTTCTGTGTACGGTAACCTTACACGCGCACTGTAGTACTAACGTACGGAGAAAGCCAATCATTCTAGCCTCGTAAGGCCCAACTACCTAATTTAATGACAAAAATAAGTATGCTGACACTCCGGCCCATACCTAACAGTTTTTAAAATCATTATATTACAGCCCAGCGCGTAGCGACCTAAAATTATGACATAATATTTAAATGAATATTTTGGTTAACCTTTTAACCGCTTACGTCGGATTAATCCGACAAATATTTTGGTGTCCATTTCGCCAGCGTCGTATATTTCCGACCACGATTTAATTACGGTGTTTTCTATCAAAAAAACTTTTATATTGTGTAAATGGATAATTAAGTAATCACTTACAATTTAATACACTTTAGTGTCATAATTAGAAGTCCTAAAATAAGTATTTATATTTGTAAGTATTTATTTTTATTCACTGTGCTGGGCGCTAAGGGCACGAAAACTGTTATGAAGTGGGGCGGTTAAAAGGTTAAAATAAGCTCGCCAATTCAAATCTGCCATCAAAAAATTATTAACCTTGAACTTTACGTATAGGAAATAGGTACCGCTTAAAATATATTAGCCAAACACATTACATTTAAACATTTATTTCACCAAATCAAAGTTCAGGGCCGCAACTACTTGAACCTATTTTTAGTACATTGTGTCGTAATGTATATCGACCTAAATTTAGGTTAGGTCTTACGAGGCTATTTTCATACTTTTTTTTAAGAAGCCAACTCCCACTAGGTATAATTCGTGTGCCGCGGAACACTTTACAAACATTCAAACAACGGACACAGAATACCCAGACTTGGAACAATCATTTGTGGATCACACAAATGTTTGTCCCGTGTAGGAATCGAACCCGCAACACGGCAGTGGCGAGGCGACCACTTAAAACACTACGCCATTCGTGCAGTCGACATCCTAATCCTAACTATCTAATCCTAATCCTAACTAATATTATAAATGGGAAAGTGAGTTTGTTTGTTCGTTTGTTTGTTCGTTTGTTTGTTCGTTTGTTTGTTCGTTTGTTTGTTCGTTTGTTTGTTCGTTTGTTTGTTCGTTTGTTTGTTCGTTTGTTTGTTCGTTTGTTTGTTCGTTTGTTTGTTCGTTTGTTTGTTCGTTTGTTTGTTCGTTTGTTTGTTATGCTTTCACGCCTTAACGACTCAACAGATCATCATGAAATTATGCACACATGTTGTCAGGAGTACAGAATAGGACATAGGGTACCTTTCATCCAGGAAAAAGTACTAAGTATTGGTAACCTAACCTAATCTACATTTACGTGAGCGAAGCCGCGGGCAAAATCTAGTATTATATACATATACAACATAGTCGAATAATGGCTATTATGTCTTGTGCATTTATCACATTCTTCAATGATATTCTTCACACTATAAAGTTGTATGTTCACTGTATATGCGTCGCAATGGCAAAAAAAGGTTAAGTATGTATGTAGGTACCGATTTTGTAACACCACGCAGCGGAATACAATGTTGGCACATGCGCATGAGTATTTCATTTACCTATTTAGGTTTAGCCTTTGTTTACGCGCCCGTGGTGACCGCGAATGATCAATTTTCTATTGTACTTGCTGCACGGCAGTTAAAACTGCGCCGAGCGAAATGTGCCAAAACAGGCGGTCACAGTTAAGTGAATAAAATCAACACTTTTTGTTTAATACAAATATAAAATATACATTTATCATAACAATGAATGTGTTTACAATTACTCCGTGTAAAAAAATTCGCCGACCAAATTACGTAAATTTGCACAAAAAATGCAAAAACGCTCGTGTTACGTGATTTTTAGATTATAACAGTAGAAATCTATCCTATTTTACAGCTTAAACGAAACATAAATAGTTATATTACAATTTGTCCGTCCCAAATAGGTATTTAAATTATTGGTTGACAATAAAGATACATATTTATCAAAAAGCACTTCAAATCCTCCATACAATTTTACTATGGCGGCCGCGCGCCGATTTGAATATGCGTCGCACGAACTCTATCATTATCTGTCTTACGCTCGGCGCAGTCTTAACATATTGTATGTAGGTACTAGTACGTTGTATCTTGGAGACTAAGCTATTTTTGAAAGGTCATATCTCAAAATACTTACGTACTGGCATGTGTAGGCATTGTACATGACAGTTTATCCGGAGGAAATAGGCAAAGGTATTAAATAATCGCGTTCTTCGCCTGCGAACCAAGGCGTAACCTTATGCCACGAAGCCAAATTAGCGCTGAGATAAAAACCTATCTTAAGGCCGGGACTCTACCAAAGCGAAGACGAGACGAGCGGAGAGGAGATGTTTTTAAACAACCAATAGAATTGTGTTATTGACACATCTCCTCTCCGCTCAGCTTCAGTGGAGTTCGTTGTGCGGAGATGTGTAATATTTGTATGGCGCGATGGAAGCGGAGATGTGAGCGGCGTGCAGTGAGCGATGTCACTCAACGCCTCGCACCCGAGCTGAAGAACATCTCTTCTTGCACAGCACACAGCACACCGCACACATTTCCGCTTTGGTGGAGTTCCCCGAGCTGGAAAACATCTCTTCTCGCACAGCACACGGCACACCGCACACATCTCCGCTTTGGTGGAGTCCCGGCCTAAAAATGAAATCGATATTTTGATATCTGACTGTTGACCGTTTCTGAAAATATAGGTACTATCATATTTGAGTCAGTGTGTCCGCACATCTAAAATGTCACGTAACAAGCAAAGGCAAATAACTATAGGTCCAGCCCATTTGATGATAAATAGTTACTTACCAATAATCTCATTTAAACAGACGACCTTATAAAATGTCTGTCGTAAATTATTTTACAAATCTATATATTAATACGTGAAGCGAAAACTTTGGATCCCTTTTTACGAAAATTGGGCGGACGGAGGAGTCTGAAATTTCGCACACTTATAGTTTATACAGTGAAGAAGTGACGAATGCAAATATTTTTTTAAAATATGCATTAGAAATACATTAAATTAATGAAAAAACACTACACGCACACAACCATGCATTTGACACACGCAGTCGAAGCGCATTATTATGGTTACATATATCAATATATAATGACATAATATGTCAGCAATATCTTACAGGCAAACTTTGGTCGAATTTCGAGCACTAGGCGACCGCTAGTAAAAATAAAACCGACTTCATTATACCATCACCTTTACCCCGACTTCGGAGATTGACTACAAGTCAATTAAAAACTTCCCTGACCAGTGCGAAGGTGAGTTAATTACAAGTTCACGGAATTGTTTCATCTTTTTGTTTCGACGCTTATCATTCAGGCTTTTTTAAAAACTTTTCTAACAAATTTGTTTGAAACGCTGACTTGATAAGTTACACAATTTTTTATATTTTTTATCATTCATTGCCATGGACAAAGTTTCGTCTAAAAATTGCAAATTGGGAATTCCTTTGAGCCTAAGGAATATAGTGAAATTTAATTAATGTTTACGAATTATTTTGCGTTTATTATTTTTGTGATGCTAGGCTGGCATTTGAACAAGTATTTTGCTAAAATATTATATCTATAGATAATAGCCTATTTCTAGCATTTTTTTTCTTTTATACAGCTAAGGTGGCATACCTGATGGTAAGTGGTCACCGTAGCCTATGGACGCCTGCAGCACCAGAGGCATCACTAGCGCGTTGCCGACCCTTTAGGAAAGGTAGTGGGAAGGAGAAGGAGCGGGAATGGGGGAAAGTGGGTGATTGGGCCTCCGGCACTCTCACTCACCGAACGAAACACAACAGTAGGAATACTGCTATTTCACGTCGATATTCTGTGAGAGGGTAGTCCTTTCCCGGTCGAGCCGGCCCATTCGTGCTGATATCAGCGAGGCTCTACTACACAACAATCTCGGACAATGTTATTAGATTTTACTGTCAAGGAGCTTTTTAGTAGTAGCACGATGCTTAGAAATTACTTCGATAGGCGGTAAGATACGTATGCTCCCTATTCTGCCGTGTGGTAATCGAGATGGCAGTAAGTCAAAGATGGCTATTTTTTTTAATTACCAGTTTGGAATGCTTCTCTACTGTAAACAACATATTTTTTCTTTCTTTTGACGTATAGAACATAAAAATCGAGTATATATAGTTTTATCACAAACGCTACAATTGTAAGAAAATCTTTGCGCGCTGTTTTCTAAAACTGCATTATCTGACTTACTGCCCTCTCGGTTACCACGGCAGTATTATGTAGGACCTAAAACTATTCCTATATATACCTATACGACCACCTATACGCCTCAAATCACTGCATTCTGTCTCGGAAGGGTTAGTAGGTTATTTTAGGTTCCTTCTTAAACCCACCTAAAAATAGGAACTCCGCGCAGCGGGGCTCCGTCGACTTATTTTGATTTCTTTGCTATGCAATTAATATTTTTGGTAATAAAATGCGGTTTTAATTTTGGTGATCATTTACTATTTTTGGTGATCATTTATTATTTTTGACTGTTATATTTTAATATATCTGGTGATAAGATAAGCCTTTTTAAAAGCAACAAGTATGTAATAATACGTAGGCTTACACTCTTACAGACATTAGTAAACTTTAATAGGTAGTTTATCTCGATCGATTACTAATTAGACTGACCTGTACTGGTACCAGGTACGTATTGGATCAAGTAGATACATCCGGGCCTTAATCTTCTGCAGGTTTATTAGAGCAATTGAATATGAGGGTCACCTACAGTGAGATCCATGATAGCTCAGTGGGGAGACTAACAGACTGCAATGCAGAGGGTCACGGGTTCGAGCCCACGTCGCGCACTTCGGACTTTTGGAAGTTATATGACTTTTCGAAATTATGTGCCTATTGATTGACAATGATCGCCTGCTCCGTGTCTCGGAGAGCACGTTAAGCCGTCGGTCCCGGTTGCCGTGAACATCTATGGCAGTCGTTATTGGGAAGTCAGTGCCCTATAATATCCTGACACTGGTCTAGCCTTAAGGTATCGTTAGCCTTCGGGTTGCGGAGGTCAGATGGCAGTCTCTCCGTGTAAAAACTGATATCCAGTCAAATCCGGTTTGACCAAGTGACTTGGGAATAATAATAAAGGCTAGGGGGAAGAAAAGTGAGGTCCACGAGCAAAATAGGATTTAAAAAATACACACGTAGCCTCATGCCTTTATCTCCGAAAGGATATGTAAAAAGAATAATAATAACATCAGCTCTGTAGGTAAACTGTCTCCCGGGCCTCTTCTCAGTGTGAGAACAGGTCAGGCAATAGTCCACCACGCTCGCCCAGTTGGCAGACTTGGAATACCTTTAAGTTATGGAGAACTCTCAAACATGCAGGTTTCCTCACGCTGTTTACGTACACCGTTAAAGCAGATGATTATTAATATTAAATATGCAAATGACTTCGTAAAAACAGAGGTGCGTGTCTCGGAATTGAACTCGAGATCTAGGTAGTCGACTGACTGGCACGAAAAAATCAATCTATTTATATTTTAAAAGACGACAGCCTTACTAGTATAGGACGTTTACGTGTGTGTCCTATGGGTGTGTGCGTGTGTGTTGCATTGGGAATTACTGGCGATAAATGAAACGTGTTGTATAATTTTTTTTTTATTTTAATCACGGTAACATACTTCACGCTTATACAGATCGCGCACTGTATGATGACCGGTCTGAACGTTGCGCGAATGGCGTCGCAGTTCCAAGTTTTAGGTCTCTTTGGTGACAGGGGGCGGGGGCGGGACGCCTCTTACCGACTGTATTATGCGCAACAATTCGGAAACTCTATGTTCAGTATAAAGTACTCTGTGATGTTCAGTCCGGCCTTCATAGATTGCGCGATCTGTACACAAAACTGTTTATTCATCATTTCTTGCATACTTACAGAGTTCCTACACTAGGAATAATTCCTGTGTCGCGAGGGACTTTACCAATGGACATAAAACACACTCAGTCTCATTATACGGATACAGAAAAACTGCTAGAAGTTTTAAAATGATATTGAAAGTAAATTTGAAGTTGTATATTACTTCCTAAACACCTTTAATCGTAAATGTACTTTAGACTGTAAATATTTGTATTAATTATGCGCTGGTGTAAAATAAAATTATCAAGTGATGTCCTGAAATACAGGTTTACCCTAGTTCAGGCAGGCTTAAACATAACCTTTTGAATTTCATTTATTTTGTATACACTATAAATTAACATTGTTTAAGAATTAATTTTAATTTAAGCTTAAATCATATAAGGCAGGTATGCTTTAATACTGTTGATGTAATAATGTATGATGTGGTGTAAGGATGTATCTTATTTTTTCTGTCGATAAATAAATAATATTATTTTATTTTATTTATTAATGCAAAAAACACATTACAATCGTTATTACATCGTATATAATAAAAACCTTTTACAAAATATATAAAATAAATTGCAAAAGACATGTTTTGTCCCATGTGTGATTCGAACCCACAACACTCGGCATAGTGGCGGTGGACAGACAACTACTTAAACCACTATTCGCGCAGTCAAAGTCAAGTCCCCCTGTTGCACGCGTCCATAGACATTCCAGTCCATACCCATTTACTACAATAATATAAAAAGTGCCATTAAAGAATTCAGTGAAGATACATTACGTATTACGTAGGAACTAAACACAAATAATATATCATAATTAAAGGCTTATGTTTTAGCTTATCACCAGATATAGTAAAATATAACAGTCAAAAATAGTAAATGATCACCAAATTGCACAGCAACATATATTTAAAGACATCAAAATAAGTCGACAGGGACCGCTTTGCGGGGCTTCTATTTTTTGGTGGGTTTAAGAAGGAACCTAACATAACCTAACCCTTGCGAGACGGAATGCAGTGATTTGAGGCGTATAGGTTAGTAAGCATATTTTGCTGCGCAATTACTATTTTTGGTTGTCATTATATTTAATTCCATAATTTAAGTGCGGGACACCTCTACTTATCCCGCCCCGGTAGGCGAAGAGGCTTGACGTTATGTACTAACAATAATGTTAATTTGTAGATTCACCTTCGCAATTTGTTTATAAAAATTATTATGCGTTGTCAATTATTAAAGTATTCAATACTATCGACCAGACCCGGCTTCGCACGGGTAGAACCATATATATAATAAACTAAAGGTTAACAAATTAAATACACCTAAACCTTTCTCGTGAATCACTCTTCCTATTGGTGAAAACTGCATGAAAACGGCCTCGATGGCGTAGTGGTTAGTGTAACCGACTGCCACGCCTGAGGTCGCGGGTTCGATTCCCGCACAAGTCAAACATTTGTGTGCATGAACATGGATGTTTGTCTTGGTCTAGGTGTTTCTATGTATAATATGTATGTATTTACAAAAAAAAAGTATATATATGTATGTTTATCCATTGTCTAGTACCCATAGTACAAGCTCTGCTTAGTTTGGGCTAGATGGTGTTGTGTGTATGTGATAGAATAGAATAGAATATATTTAGTAGTTTTTTAAATTTATCGCGAACAGAAAGACAGACAGACAGACGCGACAGGGGATTTTGTTTTATAATATGTAGTGACTACCAAGAAGTTGAGCTTGTGGCACTAATTCGCGTGACGTCGACTCCTTGGTTTGATACCTTGGCCAAAATTTACGATATATTTAAATTAAAAAAAAAACATCTACTACCTATTAGTACACACGGCTACACATCAAGTTAGACATCCTATATACGCATAACTACGCTACATACAAAATAGAGAATTGTCGGCAAGGGACAGTGCATAGTGGTGTCGATGTAATGGTAAGTCTATACTTACCATTACATAGCGTAACAAAAATATGACGCACTCTCTCGCACGATTCGCAGCGTTCAACTTCTAATAGTTCAAAGTCCAAACAGTCTAGGTTGATGTGTCGCTGTGTGTTCACTTACATACATAGTTTTACACATATATATTTGAAGGGATGTCGTAAGGTAAGGCAAAGTTTTAGATCTCACGTTACAGTAAACAAAGAGCAGCGATAGCTCAGTGGGGAGACCAACAGACTGCAATGCAGAGGGTCTCGGGTTCGAACCCACGTCGCGCACCTCTGACTTTCGGAAGTTATATGACTTTTCGAAATTATGTGCGTATTGATCGACAATTATCGCCTGCTCCGTGCCTCGGAGAGCACGTTAAGCCGTCGGTCCCGGCTGCCATGAACATCTATGACAGTCGTTATTGGGAGAGTGTTGACACAAAAGATCCCACTGGGTCGAAGTGTCGCCGGTCTGCACTGACTGGCCCCCACATAAGATAAGATAAGATACAGTAAACAAAGCTATTGCCGTCTTTGGGTACAGATCCAAACACCGTGTAACTACTGACGATTTCATAAAACCCAATAACCGACCTGAGCATTGAACCTGAGACCACTTTCACAGCAGACGCATACACCACCGTTGCCCCAGCGCCACATAAATCATGAACAAATATAGAACGGTGACTGTACATTACATAATGACCTTAGTCATTGATATTTACTCACCAACCGCTAATTGATCTAAAAATCATTTACTATCTATACGATAACAATACAATATACCTCAATAAGTCTTGTTTTGGCCCCTCTCCATATTAGATGAAACTAATAGATTTATCATTTCCTTATTATAAACAAAACTGCGCGGGCGCATGATCGTCTGAATCACGTGTATAAGTTGTCATTTGTTGTCTGCCCGCCGACCAGTGCGGTTGTTAGATCATCATAATGAATTATTTATTTTGTTACGTTTTAAGTGCGGTGTTCGCATTTGCTTGCGCGGGACCGTTCCGTGCATTGTTGTACTCTGATTGGATAACATGTGAGTTTTACTTAGTTAGAACTAATTATTATTAAGGTCGTGTCGCTGTGTTTGGTATAAGGTCGGTTACCTTCGCATGGACTGGTAATTGGATTAACTTGTTTTTTAGTTTGATAAACAGTATTTTTTTCTCTTGTGCGTAGTAAATAAGTTTCTAGTAAACTTACTGTAAGTAATATTGCTAATTATTTAAATGTTAAAGTTAGTGAAGATGTTCGTTACTTAGTTACGCGTAAACCGTTGAAGTGATTTGTATGAAAAATGGCATATAGTTAGACCATGTAATTAATCAAAAGATTGAATTTGTTTATTTCGATTGCCCGTGATATTCTCGCTGGCGAAGCTGCGGATATGCTCTAGTAATAATATACAGTATAAAAATGGTCCTACTTTGCTCCCCTATGGGTAATTATGCTCCTCTGTTTTATCGCCTAATATGTTATTAGGAAATATGTAATCAGGAAAGCGTAAATTTGCTCCTAATACTTTCACAATTGAGATTGGTTGACAATTGTATCTAGGAGCAAAGATACCCATGACAATGGGTATTGTTATTATTATTATTCATTGTTTTATATATATAATGAAATACTTCATAATGTTGATTTACCAATAAAAATGTGGTAGATAAAATGTTCATCTTTATAATATAATATAATAATATAATATTTTTTTATATAAATACTTCTGACTATAATTTATAATTAATAATTTAAAAAGTATTCATAATTTCCTGAATTTGGAGTAATTTATTAATTTATGTTTACAACAGTATTTATACAAGAATTTAAACATACAATAATATACATATAAAAATATAGAATTCTTGGCTTTCAAACTAAATTAACATCTGTGATTTGGGAGTTAATGTTATTCCAGTAAAAAATTATAAGAGAATTGTGACTGCTACTGATCTTAGCCGAATAACCTCGTTTTGTGTCCTTACTACATAAGGTTGCCAGAACTTCTGGTGGCGCTGTGTTTTCAACAGACAGGTTATGTTGTGTTGTTTGTTGGGTTTGATTCCCATGTTAGGAAAAGACCGAAGCTAAGAATCGAACCCGTTTTTATGTGTGTTATTAAGTATGTTGTGTGTTATTACGTGGTATCATGATTTTCCAGCAAGAAAATCTAAATACCAACACGGAATCTAAAATTGTGCGAAGTAAATAGGAGGTTCGGCTCTTTTACTTAAAATCATAAATCACAGCTAGAGAAATAATAATACATACATACATACATAGATTCACGCCTGTTTCCCAGAGGGGTAGGCAGAGACTACGGATTTCCATTTGCTACGATCCTGACACACTTCTCTGGCTTCATTCACGTTCATCACATTCCTCATACACGCCCGTCAGTTCAAGGAGCTCTTAACCTGGCCTTTGTCCAGAACGCCTCCGATCTGGTCGAGAAACGTTCGCCTAGGTTTTCCTCTTGCGACAGTTCCATTCACACTAGCCTTATAAACTTTCTTAGTCAGTCTTTCCTCGTCCATTCTTTCTACATGTCCAAACCAGATTAACATACCCTTTTCTATTCTTGTAACTATATCCACATATTATTATGAAATAATAATATGCCACTGCTTAGCCCTATGGGTAAATAAGCGTGAGACTATGTATATATTATTAAGGTATATTTATTTACCTACTCTATTAGTACCTATACAAACAATAATGGCGGGTTTTGCAATTGGTAGTTGCCATAGATTGAATAAATTATTTATCAACCTTGACTGGATTGGCATATGTATGTTTACGTTCTATATGTGAACATTTGTATCTGTTTCAATATAAATTATCAAGAAGTTTGTTTATAGTTATAAGTAATCTTTGAGGTTATTGCCACAGTATGCGTTTTAATTTTAATCATACATATGGAGTTATTTGTATTTATCTCTCGCAAAATGAATGTAACATTTAATAAAATGTATTTAAATGTTAATAATACCTTGTAAACTCTGTAAATTTTATTCTTCGCTATGTATTCAGTATAACTTTGCCTGGAATTAAACCTGGCCAACGCAAACATAACAGCTAATTTATGCCACAACCAAGCCATACGTTGTACGACGAGGCTAGAAAATAAAGAAACGATTTGGTCAAAAAGCTATAACTATGTATATTTTAAGATGTAGCATTGACTGCCTGTATGATAATTAGTGGCTCAAGTAGTGGTCTCGCTGCTGTCACTGAGCCGAGTATTGTGGGTTCGAAAAAATATATGGTATAATCCTAACTAATATTATAAAAGCGAAAATGAGTTTGTTTGTTTGTTACCTTTTCACGCCTAAACCACTGAACCGATCATCCTGAAATTTTGTATATACGTTGTCAGGTGTAGAGAAACGGACATAGGCTACCTTTCATCCCGAAAAAAATTACTGCTCCCGAGGAAAACAACAAAAACGTTCTTATGATAATAGATGGCGCCACGTGTCTTTCGAATCATGATTGAATTATATTATTGCAAGCAGAGTACAACCCGAATTGATTGTCACATTCTAAATTAACACGAGCGAGGCCCGGCAAAAGTTAGTAAACTTATAAACCAGAAGTACGGGCGTATGGTTACCATAGAGTTTGAATACTTACACCGGCACCGCCAGGAATATTGCTGAGCCTGCAAAATAGAATTAAGTCTGTTGGCCCATATCCTATGGAGCTATGGAAAGCTTTTCATTGCACAATAAAGGAATGAAGTGTATGGTTTCTGAAGGCCGGGGATAAGACCCGTACTTCCGTAGTCGGCCTGGTCTATGTTTAAGGAATATCGCTACAAAATATGTATTAGTATAAATAGTTTTTGGTATGGCTTACCGGGATAACAAATATTTTATGTAATATTGTCTTACGATTACATGAATATTATAATTTGAAATTATACTGACGGATTTTATCACAGTGTATTAATAAAAAAACTCTACTTTTATATAATAAACTTTACTGATTAAAATAATAGTTTTCTTGACGTTTCGGTTGCTTTGCGGCAGCGACGGGGATGTTTTATGTAAATGGGCAAAATGTTCTATGAATTAATCTTGAACATAGTCTATTTCAGACGAATAGATAATTGTAATAATAGGTTCTATATCATTGTGTGCTATTAAAATATCTATTAATTACTTATATAATAATATCAGCCCTGTATTAAACTGTCCCACTGCTGGGCACGGGCCTCTTCTCAATGTGAGAAGGGTAAGGCCATAGTCCACCACGCTGGCCTAGTGCGGGTTGACAGACTTCACATATCTTCGAGAACATTATGGAGAACTCTCAGACATGCAGGTTTCCTCACGATGTTTTCCTTCACCGTTAAAGCAAGTGAAAATTAATTATTTAATACGCATATAACTTCGAAAAGTCAGAGATGCGCGCCTTGGGTTCGAACTCGAGACCTCTGCGTGGCAGTCCAACGGTTCCCACTAGGCTATCGCTGCTTTTAATTACTTGAATAATAAAAAATACTAATAATGACAATTAGTAAGTAGACCAAATAAAAAGATGTATATCTAGAAGAGAATGAAATAGGTAGACATATAGTAGTATATATGGAACCTGTTAAGAGGTGAATCGTCTATCAAGCACTTTTTCACTTTTCAAATAGAAAATGCTATTTCATCCGTCATAGAATCCAATCTCGATCTTCACAATCAGTAATTGTGTACTTATTACAGGTCCAAAGAGCTCGCATCTCCATTAATTCATAAACAAAGGAAATATTTTAGTCAAATATGTTAAATTCACAGCAGAAGTATGTCGGTACAAACGTTGATTAAAACATTTTTATATATTTATTAATATCTCATAACTGAAAGGAATTTAATTAAAACATATTTACTCAACATTAATGT
Organism: Catocala sponsa; assembly: GCA_963564715.1. Lineage (NCBI taxonomy): Eukaryota > Metazoa > Arthropoda > Insecta > Lepidoptera > Erebidae > Catocala > Catocala sponsa. Next base: position 24,917,173 of record OY751333.1, on the reverse strand, counting down.
TTGATAAGAAATATTGTACAGATTCATTTGGATTAAACACAATTTTAATTACGGAGATCGGCGTCCATATTTATAAAATTGTTTGTAAACCAATTACTTTTTTAAATTGTACTTACTGGTCAAAGGAAATTTAAATATTGTTCTTAATTTTATTGAAATTCTATTTTTGAAATATTAATGCATTTGTTTATGGTTTCTAGAGACGTGCTGCTTTTGTCAATACCTAGCTATTTAATTACTTTTTGGAAGCTGAACTTTCTTTCGTTATAAGTCTCGCTTTTTTGTTGTTATTGGGCATTCTGAGTTTGATTAACATATTATGTATCTTTGACGCTCATAAAGATTAGTTTGTGTCCTATATGAATAAACTGTTTTATGGCACTTGTTATATTTTATTAATTTAGTTTTTTGCTTTTCTGTCCTATATCTCTGGTGCTGTGCATACCTAGTCTTGCCTATATAGGCTTGTCTTTTTATATGTGGGACCGTACACCTAGCTGTAGTAATATATACCTATTTATATATTAACCTTTTAACCGCTTATGTCGGATTAATCCGACAAATATTTTCGTGTCCATTTCGCCAGCGTCGTATATTGCCGACCAGATATCACAGCTCGTTTAATCTTCTTTTTTATTTAATTACGGTGTTTTCTATCAAAAAAATGTTTATATTGTGTAAATGGATAATTAAGTAATCATTTACAATTTAATACACTTTAGTCTCATAATTAGAAGTCCTAAAATAAGTATTTATTTTTGTAGGTATTTATTTTCGATTCACTGTGCCGGGCGCTGGGGACACGACAACTGTTATGAAGTGGGGCGTTAAAAGGTTAACAGACCTCTTTGGGGCAATATAGGCGTTTATCTGTAGGTATGTTAATCTAAGAGAAGGCACGTGCCAAACAATGATGGGGCAATTTATAAACAGAACTGATATAGTGAAGTGCTTATGATCGCTGTGTGTCATTTTGATTTATAAACAATAATAAACTGGGAGTATAAATTGTTGACAGTAGTAGAAATACTTCAGCCATAGCTAGATTAATGAGAGCGAAATGTAGTTTATTATAAAAAACTAAAAGGGAAATCTAAAAGGTTCAATTAAATACCTAAATAGCCTTAAAAAGGAATGTGTCACTAACTTCCTTGCTATAAACGAAGGTTTAAATCGACCATTGAATCTAGAACTAGGAAGCAAATATATATTACGTATGACAGTTTTAGTGATTGCAACTTCCTTAAGTTAAAAGTAGTATCGCATATAGTTTCATTCGAATCATATTCGAATACTAGAGTCTACTCAAAGTTTACGTACCTACTCGTCATGAAACTATAGCTCTTAAAGTATCTACCCAAACACATTAGTTCGTCGCCATATAATTCCATTAAATTTGTAACAGCATGCCTAGCAAAAATGTCACATCTATACTAATATTATAAAGCTGAAGTTTGTTTGTAAAAACATTTAAATAACGGACACAGAACACTTAGACCCGGGAAAACTATTTACGGATCACTCATTGTCCCCTGTCAGGAGGGAACCTATAAGTTTATATTTACTGTTCTTAATAGACTTCCTTTCTAGTCTAATAAAAGTTCACTGTGAACTGAAATGCAATTTATGTTAACACTAGCTGTTACCTGCGACTTCGTCCGCGTAGATTTTAACTAAAAAGTGTTTGTCTCCGCGGAACCTTATTTTTTTTCTAAAATCAAAGTAGCCTAAGTTACTGCTTATAACATCAGCTATCTGCCAGTGAAAGTTCCGTCAAAATAGGTTCAGCCGTTTCGGAGATTAGCCGGTACAAACAGACAGACAGACAGACAAAAATTTTTAAAATAGATGTTTTCGTATGGGTACCTTATATACTTTCATATGCATTAGATAAAAAGCTGTTATTTTGACATTACAAACAGACACTTCAATTTTATTTATTGTATAGATTTAACGTTTATTTTAATCTATACTGACATTATAGAACTGAAGTATTTGTTTGCTTGAACGCGCTAATCTCAGGAACTACTGGTTCGATTTGAAAAATTATTTTAGTGTTGGATAGCATATTTATCGAGGAATGCTATAGGCGACATATTATAACATCACGCTACGACCCACGGGGGCGGCACAGTAACGATAAACGCGGGTGAAACCGCGGGAACATCTAGTATATACCAATATTAGAGTTTGTTTGTTTGTTTAAACGCGCTAATTTAAGGAATTACTGGTTCGAATTGAAAAATTATTTTAGTGTTGGATAGCCTATTTATCGAGGAAGGCTATAGGCTATATAACATCACGCTACGACCCACGGGGGCGGCGCGTAACGATAAACGCGGGTGAAACCGCGGGAACATCTAGTACAATAATATATTTGTTTTCCGCTAGCTCCGTAGCTGGGCGATACTGTGCACGAGGTCTCGTATTCGAAAAAGGTCGACCCCCAGGTCGAGTTATCAAAAAGTTATTGGTTTTTCTGCCAAGAAAAGGACATAATAGCCCGGAGCAAAAAGTTTTTTGAAGTGAAAACTTCTTTAGCGGCGTTGTGCGCTTTTTTGTGATGGGTAAAAAATGTTAAACTCGCGTCAGGACACGTGACCTGATCGAAAATTCGTAAGACGCAGGGAAAATTGGCATGTTTGTGTACGATAGCGCAATAAATGAATATTGTATTTTACCACAAAAATGATAGTACTTTTATACTGATAACTAAAGCAATTCGTGCAAAATTATTCCCTAACCATTTCAAAATATCAAAAATGCACAACGTTAATATTCAAGTTTTCACTTCTGCCGGCACTCCCGGAGTGCAACCCGTTGATTTTTTAAAAACTATTACTGGCAATTTGGGTTTCAAATTGCCAGTATTCTTGTTAGACCCTACAGATAAGCTATTTTACTCTTTGGCGGTGTTATACCCCGTGCCTCTGAAAGCACGTAAATGCGTTGCGTTCAGCGTTGCTCCTGCGCCTGATCTCTTTGCAGTCGTGTCTCATCTTATTGTGAGAGTTAGGGAACAGAGAATGCACTTGTCTTTGCGTAAACATTTGTGCACTATAATATCTCCTGCGCGGATGACCAGTCTACCTTAAGATTGGCTGCCGTTTTTGAAATTTGTTCTGGCAGATATTATTATTTATTTATAAATATTATTATTATATTTATATTTTATTTCGAGAAAAAACAAATTAAACCAACCAAAATAATAATAATATATTCTACCACATACACACCTAATATAATAATAATATATAATGGCCTAGCGTGCATTGATATCCTCCATGTTTTGGTAGGAAAGACAATATCGGTATTTGTATAATCTTTCGCGAGCGAACGCATTTCAATTCACCTAACTTTCATCGGCATCTGATTTATAGTATAGGAATGCTACGCTAGAAACAGAAATTTATTTTATACTAGATGTTACCGCGGTTTTACTCGCGTTTATCGTTACTGCGCCGCCCCCGTGGGTCGTAGCGTAATGTTATATAGCTTAATAGCCTTCCTCGATAAATAGGCTATCCAACACTAAAATAATTTTTCAAATCGAACCAGTAGTTCCTGAGATTAGCGCGTTCAAACAAACAAACTCTTCAGCTTTATAATATTACTAGATGTTCCCGCGGTTTCACCCGCGTTTATCGTTACTGCGCCGCCGCCTATAGCCTTCCTCGATAAATAGGCTATCCAACACAAAGAATTTTTCAAATCGAACCAGTAGTAATCACGCAGAATAAACCAGGAGAAACATCGTTTGTACTATGTCTGTAATGGGTAATTATTTTGCTGCAATGTTATTTTAAAACTGCGATATCTTAGGAGATATTCATTGAAATCGAATGATGTAAAGGGCAATTTTGTTTTAAATTAAATACTTGTGATGAATAACGTATTTATTTGGATAAGGATTAATATCATGTTTATAAAAATACCTTCGCAAATAATGCATTATTTTAGAACAAATTTGGTTAGCATAAAAATGGTTATAGTGAGCCAACTTTAAAAGATAGACATATGTTGTCGCGGACTTTTTTATAGAACTTTTAAAGGGGAACAATTATGTCATACATGATTTTTGCGAAACTTTAACTGTTTACGCAGCGCACGCAGCGGAAGCTCTCAAAAGGTAAAAAATACCCTCCGATTTTGAAACATTCTTCATTGGTGCTCCGCTCCTATTGGTCTTAGAGTGATGATATATAGCCTATAGTCTTCCTCGATAAATGGGCTATCTAACACTGAAAGAATTTTTCAAATCGGACCAGTAGTTCCTGAGATTAGCGCGTTCAAGCAAACAAACAAACAAACAAACTCTTCAGCTTTATAATATTAGTGAATAGTTCACAATTTAGTAAGTCATTCCGTTAACATTGTTCCATTCAAAACATGTAGTATAGTATAGAACTATTGCCGTATGACCTAATCTATCTGGCAGGATATACACATACCTGAGCCTAATTGTTCTCTTTGAATTCAATAAGCTATTGTGCCGCGGCAATCACATTGTGATTACATATCTGTCTCAATTGCTATTGTCTATATGTATTACTAGCTGACCTGTGCAACTTCGTCTGCCTCACATAAGAGAATTTGCCCCGTTTATGCAACATTTTTCATTGATGCTCCGCTTCTATAGGTCGTAGCGTGATGTTATAATAGCCTTCCTAGGTAAATGGGCTATCCAATACTAAAATAATTTTTCAATTCGATCCAGTAGTGTCTGAGATTAGCGCGTTCAACCAAACAAACTCTTCAGCTTTATAATATTAGTATAGATTAGAGCAGACAACAAAAACGGGCCGACATATTGCATTCCAAGAAACAAGTAAATTAAAGAATTTAATTTTCAAGCATAACTATATTAACTTACGTTTTAAAGTGGATTATGTTATTATCTGTATAATATTAATATTTTTTGAGGTGAAAACTTCTTTAGGCGTGTTGAGCACTTCTTGGGTGAACAAAAATCATGCAACTCGCGTCATCGTCATCGAGCGCTTTCCATTTTTGAATTGCTTTTGGTTTATAAAGAAGTGTTTATGATCAAGGATTAAAGTTTTACTTCTATCGGCAGTCCCCAAAGACTGCCCCAAATTTTTTTGGTAAAATGGTTAATAGCAATTTGGGTTTTAAATTATCTATTTTTAATTCTTGTTAATCGTACAGAACTATGTTACATATTTATATGATAAATAGCATAGATATTTTAAGTATCATCTTACCATCAGCTTATGTTATTTTGTACAATAGTTTTGGTCTATTGATTATATTTCTAATTTAATTATTATTATTAATTATTAAAAAAATGCATAAGTTGTTGATCCGTTCCTCCATTACGAACTGCAAGGAGGACGTAGGGACAAGCACATTTTCACGTTTAAATATTATTATTTAGGTTAAAAAAAAGGAGAGACAAGTTACTTAGCAATTAACGGCAATTTTGACGGCCTCGATGGCGTAGTGGTTAGTGTAACCGACTGCCACGCCTGAGGTCGCGGGTTCGATTCCCGCACAAGTTAAACATTTGTGTGCATGAACATGGATGTTTGTCTTGGTCTGGGTGTTTCTATGTATAATATGTATGTATTTACAAAAAAAAAGTATATATGTATGTTTATCCATTGTCTAGTACCCATAATACAAGCTCTGCTTCGTTTGGGCTAGATGGTGTTGTGTGTATGTGATAGAATATTATATTATATATTATTATTAACGGCTAAAACCGTTATTACATAATTCAAATGGCATATTTTTTGTCTTTGACAAATGTTTATTATTACGATAATACATAATTGTCGATCAGCGATTCAAAATTTAGGCTCTTCCTTTTCATCTACACATCTTCTTAGCCTTTATAATTCCCAAGTCACTTGGGTTCGGCTTTCTATTCTAACCGGATTTGACTGGATGTCAGTTTTTACATGGAGCGACTACCAAGCCCCTAAGGCTAGACCAGTGTCAGGATATTAGAGGGCACTGACTTCCCAATAACGACTGCCATAGATGTTCATGGCAGCTTACGATTATATGACGGCTTAACGTGCTCTCCGAGGCACGTAGTAGGCGATAATTGTCAATCAATACGCACATAACTTCCGAAAGTCAGAGGTGCGCGACGTGGGTTTGAACGCGAGACCCTCTGCATTGCAGTCTGTTGGTCTCCCCACTGAGCTATCGCTGCTTTTCATCTATACTAATATTATAAAAGGAAGATTGGTATTCTTGATGAAATCAAAAACGACTGGACCATCTTGTATATGCTTTCATAATTAGAAAGCTATTCTATTCTATCTATATATTTAACATATCATAAACGTGTCTGAAACCCGGTCAACTAGTTGTTTATAGTTTCATAATTGAAAACTTATACAATAATATTATACGTAATATTATATAACATTTACATTATATATATATATATATATGTCGGAGAAGTATTGTTCTCTATGGCAACGTCAGTAGTTGTTGCGGGTTTAGTGGGCGTTATCTGGATAATATGCGAGCACAAAACACAACGATGCTGGTTTTACACTATTTGTATTTAGATGGACAGTATTTTCACTTCACAATATGTCGAATAAAAAATAACAGTTAAGACCGAGCAGTGGGTCCAGGGCACTGATCTTACTTCTTTTTACACAACTCACAACTCACGTTCCGACTAGATCAGTCGCTATCGCTCAAATGTGTCTCAATAACTGTCGGCCCTCCTAAAGAAAAGATGGCGCCTCGACCCCACTCAAGCACGCGCTCTGCTCTGATTGGTCGTTACGTGAATTACAATATTCATAACTTTTATTAAATTAATAATGATATATATTTAATAGAATAATTTAACAAATCAAATTAAATTAAGAATTTTAAAAGTAATTAAAACGTAGACAATATATATTGTGAATTCTACGTGCAAATAACAATCAACCCGACGCAATAGCTTCCTCCGATATATATATATATATATATATATATATATACCTTTATATACTTATATAAAATATTTAATTACATAATTTAATACATGAACTACATGCATACCTTAGTTGAATTTCAACTTCATTTGTATCGAGACCAATGCATTTATTTTAGTATTACTTCACATGTTATAGTAATTATAAGTTTTTTATAAGTTGAAATTAAACTACTATATACGGATTTTATCGCGTTGTTTATTTGACACTTTATTACAAAATTTTGAAAACTGTTACACTACTATTACTATTAAACTTTACAAATTTTTAAGCTAATTAAATTATTGAAACTATTAAAACTATTTATACTATTACTGTACTATTATACTATTTATATTTGTGTTTACACTTTCTCTGACGTATCGGTTGCTTTTCAGCAGCCATGGTTACGGGGAGACTAAGATGGCACTTTTTTATAAGTACCAATTTTCTTTATTTTATTTATAAGCCATATATATAGTTTATGATGCTGTCCGAGCTAACAATGTATTAGTCGCGTCAGGTAGCCACAGGACAAGCTTGCATAGTGAGGGGCCATATTTTTTGGCAATAAACAAATTTTTATGTTATTTTATTTTATAATATATTATTATTTTGGAATAATCGCCTCATTATCATAGGAATACTATTGTAGAATGGACGTCAACAAATCGGTAATAGTAATAAATACGTTTACACATGTCATGTTTGTATGATCACATTGTTCATATGACTTATAGATAGTATGGTGTGTAGTTTGTCCGTCATTAAAGTAAGCCTGTTATTGGCCGGTACTCCTGTAATTTCCCACAATTAACCGTAATTGGATGTAATTGCGATAATTTAATTATAGACTGACATCCCTAAGTCACCAGAGCTACGTAATTTTAGCAAACATAAGATTTTTGCAGTAAATGCGTATAATGTGCGTATTTAAGGTTTTAAAAATTTACTATCTATTTGGGTTACAAATTACTAGTGTTGTTGTCAACAGATACAATAGGTGGGAATCGAACCTTCGACCTCTCAATGGTAAAGCCACAGCGTTTTCTTTTCTTTTTTTTATACTGCTAAGGTGGCAAACAAGCATACGACCCACCTGATGGTAAGTGGTCACCGTAGCCTATGGACGCCTGCGACACCAGAGGCATTACTAGCGCGTTGCCGATCCTTTAGGAAAGAAAGTGGGAAGGAGAAGGAGCGGGATGGGGGAAAGGGGGTGCTTGGGCCTCTGGCATTCTCACTCACCAAACAAAACACAACAGTAGGAATACTGCTATTTCACGTCGATATTCTGTGAGAGGGTAGTCCTTCCCCGAGCCGGCCCATTCGTGCTGAAATCAGCGAGGCTCTACTGTCATAGGGCCCAAGCTTTATTTGACAGAGTATAGTACTGTGCTAGGGATGTCATAGCTGACAACTGCCGGATTGCCAGCCACTATAATAATATTATTATAGTCACACATTGCAGTAAAAATAATTATACTATTTAAAAGCCCCTTTAGTCATAACTAAAGGGGCTTTTAAATAGTATAATTAATTAACTGCAAATAGATATAAAGAAAACATATTTTCTTTATATCTATTTGCAGTTTGATTATATGTACCTAATTGTCTTCTATTTATCCCGCTGTCCAGATTTTCGTTCTTAAAAGTACCATAACTAATGAACATTTCATTCAATTACAGGTGACCACGACCAGAACCTGGACTATGGCGTCAGCGAAGTTCAGATCTTCTTCTACGACTTCAAAAACAACTTCAACCTCTCCTTCCCTATTGACAGTGCAGTTGAAGGCATCACCTCTAGTTACAACTTGGATATCACACGGCGCCTCATATTCTTCAACCCTGGGTACAAGTCCCACATCTCGAAGAACACAGAAAACCTGATGAGAGAAACCTTCAGCAAAGTACCTGACATCTACCTTATTATTGTTGATCATTCTATGTACACGTCAGCGAAAGGAGGAAAGATTGCCAGCTACGAAAGATCTGTCAAACACGCATTCTACATTGGAACAGCCCTTGGAAACTTCTTAGCAGGTCTTAACAAACAAGGTTTTCCAGCAATCAGAATCCACTGCATAGGCCACAGTTTAGGCAGCCAAATGCTTGGTTACGTTGGAACCAGATTCACAGAGTTAACAAACCAGAAAATTTGGAGAATCACTGCGCTGGATCCAGCTGGTCCTTGCTTCTCCAATGCTCCAGTTCAAGACCAGATAAGATCTGGTGTAGCGCAATATGTTGAAGTGTACCACTGCAATGCAGGAGGTCTTGGAACGACATCAATATTAGGAGATATAGATTTCTTCTTCAATAAAAGAGGGAACAAGCAACCTCTTTGTCACACTGGTTTCATTCCTGGTAAGGGAGAGAGTGATGCCGCTAAATGCAGTCATAAGGCTTGTGTTAGATATTACGCGATGTCTGTGGACTTGAAGAATGGTTACTTGGCGTGGGCCTGTGACACCTATGACAATTTTAATACAGGAAAATGTGCTGCAAATGAGGTTACAATAGCCGGTTATAGTAATCCTGCTAATGCCACGGGTATATTTTATGTCTCTACAGAGATGTATGGTATTGAATAAACTAAAATATTATTGTCTGTATAAAATAAAAATATGCTATGTTATAATATATTATAATTAGGCACTATTCCCATCGGTGACAATTAACGAGTAGCGGATTGAGTTACAATACTCGAGTACGATACTCGGTTCTCGATGCTCAGTAAATTGTAGACATTTAGATAATTTTGTCACTGGGGAATAAGTCAGTGTGCGAGTGACAGCAGGTCATCTGCCCAATCACTTGTAGGCAACACCAAGTGAAACATTTTTGATTGTTGACGGAAAATCGATGAATTAGGATTCTTTGGAAGAAAATAGCTTTTCTCAGCGATATTTGACCAATATGCATGTATGTATGTCTTTTTTATATGCAGTTCTATATTATTGGTACGTTATTTAAGCGTTAAAGTAGTCTGTCGATCGCCACTTGCTTCCTAGTTGGCGGTGCGTCAAGTGCCTTACGTTACTGTCATTGTTATGTAACTTAGACTCATGTTTAGCTCTTTGTTATATTAAGAACATTTTTTTAGATAATACTTAAAATATTTTTGTAAGAATTTATATCTTTTATGTTAATCTAATTTATATCTTTTATGTTAATCTAATTTAACTTTAAATGTGTGTAAGGTACACTTACACACATTCAAGGCTAAAATACATGATACTATAGGAAAGATCTACTTATACGTATATGAGTGTGATAAAGATAAAGAGATGAAGATACGTTTATTTGTCAAATCATGTGTGAATATAATAATACAGAGTTAATGATGCTAAATATTTGTTAAAATCAACATGTTCTACCAAAACTGTTAATACAGTAACGTATTTATGTAGGACAAGGAAATAATGCTATATTTTTGGAATCGGTTTACTAGTTCCAAATAATGCAACCTTATAAGAACAAAAAGATATACTTATTTTTATGTTAAATTTTTTGTAGTAAATTATGTAACAGAGAATAATTAACTATGTATACTAGCGGTCGCCTAGTGCTCGAAATTCGACCAAAGTTTGCCTGTAAGATATTGCTGAAATATGTCATTATATATTGATATATGTAACCATAGTTACGCGCTTCGACTGCGTGTGTCAAATGCATGGTTGTGTGCGTGTAGTGCTCTTTCATTCATTTAATGTATTTCTAATGCATGTTTTATATAAATATTAGGATTCGCTCCTCCTTCTCCATATAAACTTTAATTGTACCAAATTTCATACTCCTCTGTCCGCGCAATTTTCGTAAAAAGGAGTACAAAGTTTTTGCTTCACGTATTAATATATAGATAAAACATATATTATTTATTTCGCTGTTACTGTCACAAAAGTATGATCATACTTTTGTGGAGTTTTACCCATTTAGCGGTGCGTGGCGGAGTTGGCAAAATATAGGTTAATTTAGAAAAATTGTATATAATCTAAACGCCTTTCTGCTTAGATCTATAATAGACATAAATTTTCGGAGTAGAAATGAATTTCAAAGATTTTAACCCGGAGTATAGTAGCAGAGTGAATACACGATATAAAGTGCAGTTTAGGATGATGCATTTGTGATTTGGAGGTTGCTAGTATAGTGAGCTCCAAGGTCTGAATCCAATGGAAAGCTACAGTCCAGGGCAGTACCTCATTTCTCTGAATTCAACAGACAGCTACAGTCCAAAACTTTGCTCCATCCGGTTCCGTTTACTACCGGTGCTTTAAAGAGCAGAAATCGTTACTATACTATTGCATGTTCTTTTTTTTTTTATGCAACTAAGGTGGCAAACAAGCATACGGCCCACCTGATGGTAAGTGGTCACGGTAGCTTATGGACGCCTGCGACACCAGGGGCATCACTTGCGCGTTGCCGACGCTTTAGGAAAGGAAGTGGGAAGGAGAAGGAGCGGGATGGGGGAAAGGGGTGATTGGGCCTCCGGTACTCTCACTCACCGAACGAAACACAACAGTAGGAATACTGCTATTTCACGTTGATATTCTGTGAGAGGGTAGTCCTTCCCCGGTCGAGCCGGCCCATTCATGCTGAAATCAGCGAGGCTCTACTACTCTTAAATAATAAAAAATTGTAATTTATTCTTTCATTATATATCTATGCATACAACCGATTTACTTGCATAATGAAATAACGTAGTAACAAACTAATGACCTCTGTAACGGTTTATTCAAGAGCGCAATAACAAAACATTGTAAAAACTAGGTGCGCTACTTTTCGCTTTATTGCGAATTCGGCACGCTTGATAGTTTAACATAACGTTTGTAGTAAGAATGGACTATTTCTTATTTATCTAAGATAATTTATAATATTCTGATTTATTTATATTTACTAATGAATTGATGGTTAAAATCAGCATAGAATTTGATAACCATAAAAATGCACAAGGTTAAAATTATTCATATTTAATTTTCCTTAAACCAATATTTTTTATTTATTTATTTAATACCACATGCAGCCATCATTACAGGTAATACTTAACCTAATGCAATAGATGCAGAATTTACTTAATATGTACAAATTATATTTACTTAATATATACACCCTAATACTATACATTCCTTAATACTAATTATTTGCTATTAGGTATTATAAACACAAAAAGGAATAAGTAGCCTGTGTGAACTCACTCAGTGAACACGAAAATATGTCTACACTTTTGACATATCTAACATCAAACATCAATTAAATTTGTGAACCATGCTACCACTATTATAACCAACTATGCATCGTTCCTTATCGGGCAACGAAACAGGCTTCAAGGGTAGTAGGCAGGTACACTCTTCGAGAAATGTCAGAGGGCCGCCAAGATTATAATTATTTTATCAATAGCGCGAGAACGTTATTTGAATACAATCACGGGAGGTCATCAATCTGCGGCGTGATTGAGTAGGACGGCACAACGCCATCTATCGATTCACAAATCAAATTTTTCAAACTAGATAAGCATCTCTTACAAAAAATATGCATGAGGGCAAGTGTGAAGCGTGTTTCGTAGCTTACGTGTAAGTCTACATGACTTACACATAGGCAATATACCTAATCATATTGTATCCAAATAAAATAAATTATGCATAAATAAAAATTTATGTACGCGCTAGTTATAAAATGTATTATGAATAATAAAGTAATATTTAGGTGAAGAAATAATTACCATTCTGTGTGAGAGAGGAAATAAAATAAATTATTATTATATTATTACTGTTTTTGCTTTTACATAATATTGCTATAAGTAATGTCTATGTTTTCTGTAAAGTTATCCTTATGTGATGTGTTGTCATAAAAATATACTATTTTGTAATTAGTGTTAACATTGTAAATTCGGGATTACCACTTATTAAATCTGGTATTTCTAATTACATAAATGTTGAAGTAATTAATTACTTTTCCTTTTTCTTGTATACAACTACTGCATCGCATGCCATGTAAGTTATGGCGACAAAATGTTGCTATTGTTTAGTCTTTTTCTTATTATTTTGCTCGTCAAAATGACCACACTACACCTGATGGCAAGCAGTCGTGTGGTCTAAGAGCAGTGGCCTCCACACCGCATCATAGCAGCCGAGGCGATGTTGAGGTCTCTACTTTGACGGGCTGAGAAGGTGCTTTTTCACGCCCCGCTGAAAGGACCCAGGATTGAAGGAAGAAGGAAACACGTGCCTTGGCAGATAATTCCATGCCTTGGTCGTTTGGCAGAGGTATGAGGACCCAAACTTGTTGGTACGCGCTCTAGTCGACTCTACCGTATAAGGATGACATCTGAGCCCAGCACGCGTTGTTCTGGATAGGAAAGGGGAGGGCGGGATAAGGTGGAATAACTCTTTAGAGTTCTTATTGTGGGTTTATGGCGGAAAATATTAAAATAAAGAGCTCCAAAATACTAAATGATTTGCCGACAATATAAAATCTACCACATTTATAATATTAGTAGAAAATCCTATATATAATTCGTTAAAATTAGGTATAAGAATAGATTGCAAAAATATAATGAACTTTAAAAATATGTCTTTGTAATGTAAAAGGGTTTTAAATTTGATACGGAGAACCAATATTTATAATTTAATAAAACCACTCCAGTGCTAGTTGGACTCGCACATTAATAGTTCAGTAACACAACGTATAGGGAGATCATCTCAGCCTAAACGCGTCCACTGGTGGACATAGGCCTCCCCCACAATATAATCCTCGTAATGACGTCATTATGAGGATTATATTATGGGGGAGGCCTATGTACTTGTAATAAATTATTTATTAAAACGTATTTTTTATTTTATCAATCCACTAACCTTATTAAAACACCTAAGCTAATTTACATCAAAAACATCCTAATATCCTTAATAAAAGGAAAGTTAATCAGAAACGCCATGATCTTCCAAGAAAATTTAAATATCTTGTCGAGTCAAATTGTGATTCGAATAATCAGGAACAACAGATGACTATTCGAATACATTTTTCGAATCATTCGATAATAACAACCATGCATCGCTACTTGGAAAAGAAACGTGTATATTCTGTGACAAATCAGACGGACAAGATGGAGGAAGGTTCACAACGCTTTTAGCAACACGCTTTTATATTCCAGTTCAAATAGTATCTTAACGAGAGCCGCGGATGCATACGACCTAGTTATTTCTTAATTAAGAGACGTTAGAACTGCTGTATAAGGCAAGAAGTGTATGCATATCGTACAATTAGTATGTTTGCGCTGACTGCAAAATTGTCCTTGTACCGTTCATTAGTACTTATGTTATGTGAGCCAATTGTACGTGTGTGTGTGTGTGTGTTTGCCTAACTAGTTTTATTTTTGTACAGTCGGCAATACAAGTCGATAGGTACATATCTAGTAGCAAGATTTCCTCTACCTTTCAAATTGTAACAAATGTTTGTCACTTTTGTATTACGAAAATAATAATAATAATGTCCTCCAGACCGAATTTCGGTCACGGCAGCCAATCTTAACGGAGACTGGCCATCTGCGCAGGAGATATTATAGTGCACAAGTATGTGCGCAAACACAGGTGCACTCTCTGTTCCCTAACCCTCATGATCCGATGGGACGGATAATCCGACACGACCGGAGAGAGATCAGGCGCAGGACCAACGGCTTTACGTGCTTTCCGAGGCACGGGGGTGTCTTACACCGCCAACTTCCTAACTCCCGGCTCGTATTGAGATTTCTTAATAGAAAAACCCAATACGTTTTTGTCGGCCCGACCCGGGATTCGAACCCGAGACCACAAGCACAGCAGTCGCATTCACTACCGTTGCGTTACGAAAATAAAGTGGCGAGAAGAACTCAGAAATCAGCGGTTCTGCAAACATTAGACTGGATCAAGCATAAGGAAGTACCAGCAGAAAAGAAAATTACGGTGATATTACATTTGCATACGGTTGTAATACTAGTCGAAGATGCTTTGGTATACTAATACTATTAGTATACAAGGAAAATAACCACAAGGGACTCTTAATGAAATTGTCTTGTGTTTGCTTGCTTCAGGAATTTTCATAAACTTGATATATTGACAAGTATGTGTTTCGGATTATCCGTAATTTTCGTATTGCGAAATGGTCACATACTCATAGATTTGTGACCATTTGAGATGGCAATAGCGGTAACATTGGTTATTTATTTATTTATTTAACATAAGGCTTACCAACTAAAATACATACTGAGCATTTACATGTAAACATTCATACAAATATATATGTGTATGGTTTTAAATTAAAGGTGAGCACAGCATTGACTATATCTAAAGTGTACATACATGTAAGGTTACAATTTAATTTCTAAGTTATATAAACTACACAAGAAAATTAAGGCTAGATTAAAGACTAAATTAAAACTATATTATACTAAACTAAATTATACTTAAGTTAAGTGTAATAATTTCGTTGGTTTAGTAGCTACTGCATAAAGCTGCGGATCCAAGGTTACAGGGTTAAAATCCGGATCGAGTCAATATTATGCTATCAAAAATTCTTTAAAAAAATTCTTAGTTGTAACCCAGTGTTAGGCAGCTGGCGGTGTTTTACCCTTATGCATCAGATGCCGTCATCGTTGTCGTCCCACTGGGCTACGAGAGAAAGAAAAAAGTGTGCACTTGTGTTCGCTGCACGTTTGTGCACTAAAATATCTCGGAAGGTAGATTGGACGCCATGTCTAAAATTCCCTCTATCGATTCCTGCGTTAGAAACCAAGTCCCGTCGGCCTATACGACAAGACAATTAATAAACATAAAACTACAGCGGGCCTCAAAACAATTATTTTTGGATCATACAAATAATTGTACCGTTTGCTATTTAAATCTCCAACACCAGACCTGGTGGCAGCGTAGAGGCGACTGCTTGCTCGATACGTCATCCTTGCATTCAAGACAAACATTTTAAAATAACCTCGTGGATCGATCGAACTGCGTAATCAGCCTGAAGACTTACTTACTTTACTTATAATACAATTCTACTTGACTGCACGAATAATACAATACTTTTAGTGAAAAGCAAAGTAGTTTATTTGTCAGTTGGCCCAGGTACTATTCCTAGTGTGAGAGCAGTCTTGTAATCTCAAACAAAGATGTTTTTTATTCATTTTACCCCTTGTTTTCCCTCGAAAGAAATCGTGCGTTTTCTCACACGATATATTATCATTAGTTCCCTTGCGATATCAAATTTGTGATACAAGGGTGTATTTGTATCACAAATTTGACATACCACCTTCAATTTATACTCATCCATAAAGATACAGAAAATAAGAAGAAACGATGGGACCATAACTCACTCGGTATGGTGTTACTGAGATATATGGTTTATAGTAATGGGAGTTTTGTGAAAAATATTCAAAGAACCCTTGTATTTTGGAGACATTTCGCGTGAATTGGATGGTTTACCAACGCAATGGCGGATGATTTAATATTATTTTTCTTTTGAAAGTGGAGAAAGGTTAGAGAAGATGACCGTTTTGGTACTTTCTTGAAGGCAATTAGAATCTTATTTCTTATTTCAGATTTTTTATTTAATTTTTATTCTTCAGAATTTTTGTGAAGTATAAAGAAATCAAAGCCTTTGTTTTCAACAGTAAATTAAGTGAAATTCATTCCATATTGTAAATATTTTTTCTTTGTTTGATGGATAGACACGTTTGTAAATTCTCAAAGGAGTTGACAGCTCTATAACACGTACATTTTGGCAACTATGATTTTTTACCCCACGTAACAGGGAATGAGCATATATCCCTCTACGAGGTCCATTATCAGATGCTACTTAGAATTCACAGCAAACAACGTAATATTGAGTGGCGATCTCAGGTTCGATTCCCCGTTCTGTCCCTTTATTGCCCATGTTACTACCAATCTTACTACTAGTAGTAAAACCGGTAATTTAATTACCCTTCTTACTACTGAAGTTGAAAGTTGTTAGAACAGCAATAAAAAAAATCAACGGGTTGCACTCCGGGAGTGCTGGCAGAAGTGAAAACTTGAATATTAACGTCGTGCATTTTTGATATTTTGGAATGGTTAGGGAATAATTTTGCACGAATTGCTTTAATTTTTAAAAAGTGGACTAGCCCAAAAGTGAGGTGGATGACGCGAGGACTAAAAATATGTAGCTTAAAAAAACGCAAAATGCTATGGCAATATAGAAGAAACCCTAATTCAGTAAATAAGGAAATATTCAAAACTTATTCTAAGTGACTAAAAATTATTATAAAACTAACTCAAAAATCTCAAAACGATTTTCACATCAAAACATCAAAAAATAAAACTAAGGCATCGTGGAATATTATAAACAGCTCTAAAACTACTTGTCCTAAACAAGAAATATCTAAAATTAACATAAATGGCAAGATAATAACGCACCCCAAAAGCATCTGCAATGCATTTAATAATTACTACATAGATATGATAGATAGTTGCAGTCAACCGAATTGTGGAAGCAAACCTGCATCCTATAGGCTAGTAAATGTTTGTAAGTCTCTATTTATAGCGCCAGTTATTCCAAATGAGATTTATAAAATTATTAATGAATTAAGAAATACGTGTAGTACTGGATACGATGGCGTAATAACTAAGGTTATAAAGGATGTAGCAATTATAATATCTCCGGTTTTATCCTACTTAGTTAATTTATGCAACGAACGTATTTCCCGGTAAATTAAAGATAACTATTGTAAAGCCGATCTATAAGAAAGGGGAAAAGTTAGACATTGGGAACTATAGACCTATAGCACTAATTCCAATATTTGGAATTTTTTTCGAAAAGGTCATACACAATTGCCTACCAGATTTTTTCGAAAAAGAGGGTGTAATTATACCACAGCAATACGGTTTTAGAAAGTATAAAAATATTAACATGGCTATCTACAATTTTCTGGATTCTGTTACAACCAGTATGGATAAAGGTCATCCAGCTGTAGGTATATTTATGGACATGTCTAAAGCGTTCGACCACGTAAAACATGACATCCTTTTAAAAAAGTTACACTGTTAAGGTGTAAGGGGTAACGCCCACAGCCTGATAACATCGTATTTGAAGGGCAGGCAACAAATAACAGAAATCTCAATGCTTTGTAAAAAAACAAAATGTCAAATTACGCATCAATCTGACAAGAAAACTATAAAATATGGGGTACCTCAGGGTAGTGTATTGGGGCCTCTACTCTTTATAGTGTATATTAATGACCTGCCAAACGCTACTTCATATAAAATGAAATTGTTTGCTGACGACAGCACTGTTTTTTATACAGGGAGAAATTTGACTACACTTGAATTTGACATTCATAAATCTTTGACTTCTATTATACAATGGCTGACATACAATAACTTAATAATTAATTTTAATAAAACTAAAATTATCAATTTTAAACAAAGGAAGCAAACAACAATTTTAAATATTAATTATATGGGACACAAATAACAACAATAGAGGAACACGAGGCTACAAAATTTTTAGGTCTCAATATTGATAATAAAATGAACTGGAAGATGCATGTAGAATTAGTTTGCAATAAATTAAGTCAGTTTGCATATGGACTATATAAATTAAAGAATATAGTAAGTCTATCTACAGTTATAACAGCATATCATGGTTTTGTATCGTCAACATTACGCTACGGTATCATATTTTGGGGTAACTCGACAGACTGGTCTCTTGCATTTAAAGCCAAAAACATTGCATTAAAGCAATATTTAATTTAAAACAAACAGACTCTTGCTTGCCGTTTTTCAAAAAACATAATCTTATGACATTCCCTTGTATGTATATCCAAGAGTGTGCTATGTTCACAAAACAGAATATGGAGTTGTTTGAAAAAAGAAAAAGATCTCGTCATGTCGGCAAGTTATGCATAGTCAGTAGTAAAACTACCTTAAAGCATGAGAGCATATTCTGTAAGGCCTCAATTATTTATAATAAGTTACCGACCAGTATACGTAATATACAAAATATATGTCTATTCAAAAAAGACCTACTGGCAATGTTACACAAAAAATGTTATTATTCTTTGTGCGAGTTTTTGGATGGTAAGTTTACAGATAGTTAATAGAAAACATTCCAGTAGGATAAAAAAATGTACAGCATGTAGCATAAAATATTGTAAAACATGTCTTATAAACTCTATTACGAGTATCTGTAAACTAAAATATTTAATATTTCTCACTATAGTGATAATGTGTTAAACTTTATGCATGATATATAAAATTAAAACATAATATTTGCATGCCGAAATTGGCTAAATGTGGCAAGGACAATATTTAATGTAACTAAGGACTTTATGTACCCCTGTTCTGCAAATAAATAATTCATTCATTCATTATCAGTATTAAAGTACTATCATTTATGTGGTAAAATAAAATATTCATTTAATGCGCTTATCGTACACAAACATGACAATTCTCCCTCCGTCTTACGAATTTTCGATCAGGTCACGTGTGCTGACGCGAGTTTGACAATTCTCCCTCCGTCTAACGAATTTTCGATCAGGTCACGTGTCCTGAAGAGAGTTTAAAATTTTTTACCCATCACAAAAAAGTGCACAACGCAGCTAAAGAAGTTTTGACTTCAAAAATTGCCCGTGTTCCTACCGTAAAATTAAAATAACAAAAAAAAGGCGAAATTGTATTTTAAACAAAATGTCAAGGTTTTCTGTCAATAAATTTTCTGTAGTAGCACGGAGACTAGAACTGGGTCTAATAGACCGCAATAGGCTCCTTATTACTTGAAACTTGAAACCATTTCTGACAAAATATTGGTATAAAACTCCTACACATACCCTTTTGTGGATACAGGCGAGATATTATCTATGTACGTATAGACAGTGGGCAGGAACAAGAGTTTCCTAAACTGGCTATAAAAATTACCACAACGTAGATTTTGTTTTATTTTCATTAAAATTCCTCTAAAAACAAATATTTTCGTTCAATTATCTGAGCTGGAGTGGTCACTTGACCCGCGCGGTTCGTACTATTGTAACTCACTCATTATCACTTGCATTTATGTACTCGAACAATTCGTTCTACGTGTTAGAACAGTTTCTTTTATTTGGTACGGTACGTAATAATAATAATTCTTTATTGACACAAATTAAACTAAGTAAGTATTTAATAATAGTAGCAAAATTTTCAAGCTGTGATGCCTAAATGCTGTGATGTTTTACTCGTGCAGCCTGTGGGTGAGTTATACGCAGAAGGCTTACAGCGCTCTGCGCGTCCAGTATAATAACGCGCTAAGGATGTTGTTGGGACTACCTCGGTTCTGTAGCGTTCGGGCATGTTTGCGGACGAAAGGCTAGATGACTTTTATGCCGTCATGCGCAAACGATGTGCGTCAATGCTTCGGCGAGTCAGGGATAGTTCCAACAATATCCTGGCAACTCTGGTGGAAAAATTGATGGCCCGTTTATACAGCAGCACTGGGCGCGTAGACATGTGCGTGCAGATGTACATGTTTTTAATTAGTTTATTTTATTTATTATTTATTACTAACAATAGGCTAAGGTGGACACTATATGGATCACCGGTCTGCAAAAAAAAAATTATTATTATTAAATACCTCTTTGACTATAAGAATCGTAGTACCTTCTCAAAGACTAGACGTCCTATGTACGGAGAGCACGATTTTGTTTGAAAGACCTCACTAATTCCAATGCGTTAAGTTTTGTGGATTCTGTCTCTAAGTTAAACAGTATGAATACTAGTATGACCTATGGATACTTGTTTCGTCAAAAAAGACTCGAAGAAGAGGGTCAAAAGAAAGCAGAGGGCAAAGATATGTGATATCTCCACGAACAAGACGCTGCGCTCTTACATTAAAGGAGACAAGCGAGGTGCCCTTTCAAAGCGCATTGCATACTTACATGATTAAATAATCCTAACTAATATTATAAATACGAATGTAAGTTTGTTTGTTTTTTACGCTGTAATGCCTCAATTCTTGATCATTATTAAATTTTGCGTACACGTTGTCAGGGGAACAGAAAAAGACGTAGGGCACGTTGTATCTAGAAAAAAGAACTGTCTTGTTTTTTTTTTTTCTTTTCGTATGGTTAGTGTCCAACCTGTTGTCAAGAGTTGTTTAAGCCGTACGTAGGCCTCTGACATGGTTTAACAACTGCTGTCAGTTTGACAACAACCGGGACCGACATTTTACGTGATCTCCGAAGCACGGAGACGCTCAGATGAAATACCACTAGGCGGTCACCCTTCTATAGACTGACCGCATCCAACGTTGCTTAACCTCGCTAATCGTTTACCGATCAGTGAGTGCAACTGGCTATGAGCGCAAGAACTGTTCCTAACCTCTTTTTTTGCGTGAGGGATTTCTTTAACGCATGCCTTTCGGTGTGTGGAGTGTGTTCTTGAGTGGAGACCGCGACTCGGCAAACGTAGTGTAGGACGTCCTCCGACCAGGTGGGATGACGATCTGCGAAAGACTGCAGGCAGATGCTGGATGTGGCAAGCTAAAGACAGGGCGCTATGGCGCTCTTTGAGGGAGGGTCCAGCAGTGGACTATTATAGCCTTATGATGATGATGATGATGCCTCTCCGCGGGGCGACGGAGAGGTTATGTCGGGCTCACCGTGGGAATGATATCCCAGTAATACCGACTAAACCTACCACGGTGTTCCTCGACATAACCGTAGTCGGCGGGGTCGCTTTCACATGCAATCGCGACCCCGCCGACTGTTACTAATTTAACCTAACCTACAATCTACATTTACCTACGCGAATGAAGCTACGTAAAATCTAATAGTGACATAACCTATGAAGTTGCTAGAAGAGTCTCGTGGTAGGGGCTTGTCGACCGCAAACCGCGCAGTGAGCTCGTACGAGTTGATACAATTCCATTGCTCGGTTTCCACTGTCGAAACTTCGTAAAAATACTATTTCCCATTTAAACTGTGACGAAAGTTTCGATTTAGGTGAAATATTTTTTAGTTGTTTCACAAGCTTATGTACGGCAACTGAGAATGGAATCGTTTGTTTTATACTGATTGTTTTTCTCGTTCTATTATTATGGAGTTTATTTTTGTATTGACTGCATGTATGATGTAGCGGGCAAGCGTCTCACAGCTACCGTTGCGTTAAGTGTTGTAGATTCGAAAACCAAACGGGACGATTACTTGTATAATCCACAATGGATTGTTCTGATTCTTGGTGCATTTTGTCTCCGTTGTTTCAATGTATTTAAAGTTCGCCGAGACACAGGGCTTGTGGTAGTTGTATTTTGAAATATTATAAGTAAATAGAACGAAAATAAAATTCGGCATGCATATCTATACAAATAAATAAAATTGAAGTGTCTGTCTGTAATGTCAAAATAATAGCTTTTTATCTAATGCATATGAAAGTATATAAGATACTTATACGAAAACATCTATTTTTTAAATTTTTGTCTGTCTGTTTGTTCCGGCTAATCTCCGAAACGGCTGAACCGATTTAGACGGGACTTTCACTGGCAGATAGCTGATGTTATAAGGATTAACATAGGATACTTTAATTTTAGAAAAAAAAAAATAGAATTTCGCGGAGCCAAACACTTTTTAGTTAAAATCTACGCGGACGAAGTCGCAGATAACAGCTAGTTTTAAATAATTCATAAATGACGGCGCCTCTATTCATTATTCTTACTGACAATTCTAACAGAAAATCTTATTACACTCGACCCGGGAATCGCACTTGACACCTCTTGATCAGCCGGAAACAAATCCAAACTATGCCGCAGGACTATTGGATCAGTCGTAATATTCGAACGAGGCATTCTAATGTCATCAGTTCTTCATAATTACAGAAACTACTTACCGATATACATTAATCATAGTACGTGGACCTAGGGTTGCCAGATCGGGTAATCGTAATATCCAGTATTAATCACTGCAGTGCATGTGGTCTCTAGTTCATTTTCCGGGTTGGGTAAAGTGTTATTGGGATTTCAGCCAATACATTTTCAGTAGCAGAACGGTTCTTTACGTGATTTATTTAAAATATATTTAACAAACTTTACATTTATAGTAAAATATTAATAATATATTTCAATTTATTGCAACTTTTTGTGTTGAAGTTGATTTTTTATTGGTTTACTAACATATTTATATTTCTATAAAATAAATTAGAGCAAACATTTTTCACGACAATTTAAAATATGTATAGAAAGACGCACTTCTCCGGAAAAAGCACGCTTCTTATTTTTGCTGTTACGTCATCATAAACTTGTTATGGGCGATTTTGTAATTTAGCAGGGACATTACATACATATATGCATAGATTCACGCCTGTTTCCCAGAGGGGTAGGCAGAGAACGGATTTCCATTTGCTACGATCCTGACACACTTTTCTGGCTTCATTCACTTTCATAACATTCCTCATACACGCCCGTCGGTTCATGACATTACATATACATATAATTGAGAGAATCTAGAGTAATCTCCGCAATCTGGCAACCCTAAGTGGAACACAACAGTGTAAAGCTTTGGATCTTTGTTCCGCAACAAAGTCGATCTGAGTTGCACTCAATTATTTTGTAGAAACATTAGCAGTAATGCATGTGAACTACAATAAAATTTATGGAGCTGTCTTCCTAACGGCGCGGCGGGGTTTGTTAGGTTGGGTGTTCACTTGAAATAGAAATAGCTTATCGGCTCGAATGTATGGCCGCAACTTTGCGCAACTGTCACTTCAAGGAACAGATATTCATTTGTTTAATATGCGTAGCATGTGATTTTATGCCATCCTTTGTCTTTGCCATACCCTTTTGTTAAGGTTAGATAAATCAGTCATAATTTAAACATGCTAAATATACGCATCTGTTTAGACGCCTTTTAGAGGTCGATCGGACGCCTCCTAGAGGCGTCTCGACAGATGCTCGTATTTTGACATAGACTTCTAGGAGGTCGATCGACAGTTGACGGCGTATGTAACCTCCCAAAATACTTAATGAAAATTAGTTAATGATCCTGGCTGGTATGTATGCTACGGCAATTATCGGTATAAAACAGGACATGGCTTATTTGTGTGTCAAGTTTCATCCAATTTCGCTTAAGAGTTTTCATATGAGTGAGTAACAAACATACAAACAATTTTACTGACATTCACGAATCAAGTTGGTGATCAAATAGTGTCCGACGGACGACAATAGGCTCCCTACCTATCGACTTTAGACCTAAAACCATAGCTAGCCTAAATGTGGTGTTTGTATTTTATTTCTTAGGTATAAGTTGAGCAGCGATAGCTCAGTGGGGAGACCAACAGACTGCAATGCAGAGGGTCTCGGGTTCGAACCCACGTCGCGCACCTCTGACTTTCGGAAGTTATATGACTTTTCGAAATTATATGCGTATTGATTGACAATTATCGCCTGCTCCGTGCCTCGGAGAGCACGTCCGTTGGTTCCGGCTGCCGTGAACATCTATGGCAGTCGTTATTGGGAGAGTGTTGACACAAAAGATCCCACTGGGTCGAAGGGTCGCCGGTCTGCATTGACTGGCCCCACATAAGATAAGATAGGAATAAGTTTAAAATCCTCGCCGGTGGAGAGTAGTATTTATGGTAAAAAGCTTTCACAATGCAAGAAAAACTAGGGAAACTAAATAGAAGTGCGTTCTGTTCTCACCCTTATACAAATGCGTTTCTATACTCACATATGGCAGTGAAACGAGAGTACGTGGTAATGATAGCTGGTAATGATCGCAGTCTCAAAGTCAAGGCAATACTATCTTGATTTTTTTATGAAATCACTAACTTATCAATAAATTTGTTCTTGTACTATACATGTTGTTGTATGAAATTTCATTAACAGGTTCCCTGTCCGTTGAATCACATATGATACATAACAATAGATTTTCTATTGTGTCTATCACGGGACAGCGAATGGGTTAAACATAGTCTATATTACACAGTACATATAAATATAACAGCGGCGATAGCTCAGTGGGGAGGCCGACAGACTGCAATGCAGAGAGTGTCGGGTTCGAACCCACGTCGCACACGTCTGAATTTCGGAAGTTATATGATATTGTGCACGATAAATTACTATAGGCTTTCTTACTGTGTCTCATATAATGAGACCTTAAATACATATGTTTAACCCTTTGGTGATATATAAGCGTCACTCTATTTATTGTATTTAATTAAACATAATTTTATTCTTATTGTTTTTTCAACTCCGTTATTTAGGTCATTAGTTTAAAATATGGTTACTGTTTTGATTTTTCGGGCCCGTAAACTATAAATAGATATTAGATATGTTTTTTGACTGCACAGACGGCTTAGCAGGCCTCGCCTCCCCATAGACACCGTGTTGAGTTCAGTAGACTCAAATCTTATACAAGACAATGATTTGTGAGCTCCAGAATAGTTCAGAGTCTGAGTTAACGTAGTGTCTGTTAATTGTATGTTCTAAAATTACCCCGAGGCAAAGGAGTGGATCTTAATTGCAAGAATTGTCTGTTTATACAGAAAACGTAGGGTACATCAGAATTTCTTGGATTACAGTGGTTTTTTGGAAAGATGCTCATTTTATATAGTTACTTGCAATGCTAAAAGGCCATAATATTGCCGAATTTAGGGCCCATGTAATAGAAAATCATGTAAGTATATAACTACTAAGAGATTTTAATAAAACGTATTGTGTCATCACTAAATCGTACCAAAGCACAGCATCAAATACGGTAGCAAACGATCGGTAAATATGCAAATGTAGCGCCACAAAACCTTAGCAAACAATCATTACAATGTCACTCGTACAATTATCTTAAATGTAATACAAACAAACCTTTAATTAACTTTGTAAATTATATTAATTTCATTTCACAAATAGGGTTGCCGACTTTCGTTACAAGAAATAATATTAGTTTTAGAGAACAAATAAAATATTATCACGTCAATGTCGCTTGCGGAGTCGTTACAATTGGCCAGCTATGGTTTCACATTCAATGTTTTTTAACTAACTGAGCTAAAAATAATTATCAATTATACTATACTCCAAAAACATAAAAATTAAAATATACGTCAATAATAAATTAAATCACATTAATTATATATAATTTTAAATGAAATTCGGATCTAAATTATAAGTGTTAAGTATACATATTACAATATACTTAAACAATATTTATTACATAGTCTGCCTGCATCTTTAGCTATCCCTTATCTTGTAATTTATCTATATTCTCATAACGAATAGTGACAATTAGGAACAAACCATTAAGGAAGTTTCTTTTTAAAATGGTATATCACTATTATAATATATACTATTCATGCAGTAACTGCGAGTTTTTTTATGGTATAGGAGGCAAACGAGCAGATGGATCGCCTGATGGTAAGTAATTACTGCTGCCCATGGACATCCGCCACACCAGAGGAGTCACAAGTGTGTAGCGGGCCTTTTAAATTTGCCCCCACCAGAAGTTACGGTTAGGCCGCCGGTACCCTTACTCACTCGACGAAACACAACGCAAGCGCTATTTCACGCCGGTTTTCTGTGATGCCGTGGTATCACTCTGGTCGAGTCGGGCTATTAGTGTCGAAGCATGGCTCTCCCACGGCAACTGGCAACTGGCCATAGTTTGTCATTATCACGCGTTCTTTGCCAAGTATTTCAAGTCCCATGTAACAGGGGGGACTTTGTTGGAGTCTAATAGGCACAGTTCCAGACTCCATTTTGTTACTGAGAATTTCTTGACAGTATAACGCAATAATGACATCATTTTGGCCGCTCTAAGAAAATTCAAGCAAAGTGAGCGCATTCACTACAGCCGCGTCACTGTTGCAGTCTACAGTTATTTTTTAATGTCTATTTATACATAATACGTTTTGGGTAGTATTTAACTGTTTCTCAATTTTTTGCCTTTGTTCCACCAAAAATACTAATTGCACAGCAAAATATGCTTACTAAAATATTTTAAAGAGATCAAACTAAGTCAACGGAGCCCCGCTTCACGAGGTTCCTATTTTTGGGTGGGTTTAAGAAGGAACCTTTTTTTTTTTTTGGTACCCAGGAAAAATGCTTGATGCACTATCCACCGGCTAGGGGACGGTACCGGCGGGGCGTGTGGGACTCCCCATTCTGGTGTACCCACTAAAAAACCTGGGGTGTTCCCTCTCTCACCCAATGGAGGGGCCTGTTGGGAGCTCTTTAAGAAGGAACCTAACATAACCTAACCCTTCTAAGACTGATTTGAAGCGTATACGTGGTCGTCACTGTCTCTGGACTGTAATTGGGCTTTCCATCAGGTCCGTAACAATCACTTTGCCGGGTCACTATAAAAAAAAAATGAAAAACATAAATATTTTGCTGTGCAATTAATATTTTTGGTGGTCATTATATTTAATCCCATTCTTTTTTGATGATGGCTTTGGATACCCGTTATTATGATAACAGTATGTTGTGTACTTTAATTTTGCAGGAGTATAATAATAATTGTACTATAGAATCAATTAACACTATTGATACTGAAATTGATATGTATAATATAATTTTGTCTTATATATTATTTAATTGATAATTTTAATTAACTTACTATAAATGTAAAAAAAACGCTGTTCATTATTGTAAACATGTTATATGACAGATTTTTTTGATAATATGTGATCATCATCATGTCAGCCAAAAGACGTCCACTGCTGGACATAGGCCAGCCCCAAGGTTTTCCACATAGACCGGTCTTGGGCCACCCGCATCCAACCGCTTCCCGCGACCTTTACCAGGTCGTCGGTCTACCTAGTGGAGGACCTACCCCTGCTGCGTGTTCCAGTGCGTGGCCGCCACTCTAGAACCTTTTTGCCCCAACGGCCATCGGTTCTGCGTGCTATGTGCCCTACCTACTGCCACTTCATCTTGGCTATCCGGAGAGCTATGTCGGCAACTTTAGTTTTTCTGCGGAACTCCTCATTTCTGATTCGATCCCGCAGGGAAACCCCGAGCATAGCTCTCTCCATCATATGCAAGTCGAGTCAATAATGCGAATATTAAGACTACCTACAGGACAGGCCTAGCCTAGTGTAGCAAGTCTTTGGCAAAACATTATATTTTTTAGTTATATAATTAACTAGATGTTCCCGTGGTTTCACCCGCGTTTATCGTTACTGCGCCGCCCCCGTGGGTTGTAGCGTGATGTTATATAGCCTACAGCCTTCCTCGATAAATAGGCTATACAACACTAAAAGGATTTTTCAAATCGAAATAGTAGTTTCTGAGATTAGCGCGTTCAAACAAACAAACAAACTCTTAAGCTTTATAATATTAGTATAGATTTATATGTGAGAATGTGTATTTCTTTATTTGGTAAATATTTTATTATTATTATTAAATGAAGTACAATACTGTTTTTAACAATACAACCCTATCCAAAAGTGTCTACAAACGCTCAAAATATGACCTCTTCCGAGATTTCCTCAAAGAATTCCGCCATATTTACCATTACCATTCTCATTTTAATTGCAATTTTATCATAATCATTATCTGTGTACAAAGCGAAATTTAATATCGTTTTATGTCGAAGCAAGTAAATATAATTAAAACGAATTCGCTTTCATCCTCAATTAATGTCATTACCATCAGAATATTTATTATTTTTGCTTGTACGCCGTTTTAATGAAGTCGTGTGTTGTTTTATTTTAAAAAAGGGGATTGGCTGTTCCCCGGTTTCACCCGCGTTTATCGTTACTGCGCCGCCCCCGTGGGTCATAGCGTGATGTTATATAGCCTATAGCCTTCCTCGATAAATAGGCTATCCAACACTGAAATAATTTTTCAAATCAAACCAGTACTTCCTGAGATTAGCGCGTTCAAGCAAACAAACTCTTCAGCTTTATAATATTAGTATAGATTATTATGTTCAACCAAAAAGACGCCATGTCGGAATTACAACTGTAATGGGTTTAAATGAATAATAGGTATGGTTAATCGCTAAATTATTCGTTTAAGAACCGTTTTAATGGTATATTAGCAACCGAAATGTGCCCGAATGTTGTTAATGTTCGTTTACAAAGTCAGTATATACTAAATGCAGTTTCATTAGCAGTAATGTTACTGCCAACGAGCCGGGATGTTGCAGTAGGTTGATTTAATTATATTTGTTCTGGAATATTGTATTGAATTTTAATTAAATGAATATTTAATTCCATTTCACAGAACAAACATAACAATGTAATTAAATTATTAGATATACAATTACTGTACCTACTGGCTCCCTGGTTTCGGGGTGTGAGATTGCGTTTATGTTTCCAACTGGAAGATCTCGGGTTCGATTCCCAGATCAGGTAGAGAAATAGAATATTTTTTGATACGAAATTCTGAGTAGTAGCTTAGAGTCTGCAAAAATATCTGGTAGATGTCCCCTATTATTGCAATGTGTATCTAAGGGGACCGTTAGGGCAAACCTTTTATCCTCTACCGGTCGCGATTCCGAATTTCGTATTGCTTCTAAGAATTTGCTGGAAGAAAATCTAACAACTCTGCTAAAACCGTAAACCAAACTCGGGAGCTCATCGTTGAAATGAAAACCATGTAATGGGATCTGCGAGCCATTTAAACCACTTTAAATTTCATTCCCATTTTCTTATACACAAAATCAATGCAATATAAAAATAAAGTTAACATTTTCCAACCCGGGTATCGAAACCGAGACAATTCAGTCAATTCACGCAAATTCAAATCTATATCTCATTCTGAAATATTTACTTACACTCTAATTATAAACTTAAAAGTAATCAAATAACCTTCAACTGATGTATTTGCTCTTACCCAAAGTTGCTCCCCAATAATTACCGGTTAGATAGAATAAATACCCGAAACCCGGTTTAAAATCAAACACAAAAGATAAACTACACACGGGTAGTCATTACCGGAGCTCATTACCGGACGGCCGGTAATGATACTGAACCGGACCGCAAAGCGATTTGAGGTTTCGACCTTTTGTTTATTGCTAAACACCGTCCGGATAATTAGATTTTTATTTTTAGCATTTTTGTTTAAGCGCGTAAATGTTTGAAGGCGTCGTTACGAGGTACTTCGTAAAACAACTTGACGCACTTAACTAGCCTTTTTAAAGATCTTTAAAAGGCTAGTTAAGTGCGTTAATGTGTAGAAACGTCCTTCATAAGGTGCTTTAACAAACAACAAGCTTCTATCTCTCTAAAAGAGCTAGACAGAGAAGTTATAAAAGTGCTGTTTGATTGGTCTTATGGTATATACAGGTTGTCCGGTAATTAATGGATCACCTTGAAATGTCTTATAGTAGAACGGATGGCGCTTCAGAAAAAAAAATTAAAAAAGTGTAATAGCTAGTCATGCTTTTAACTGTCTATCTATTAGCATAATTAGTGTTTAATAATAAAACAACAAAAAACCGATGGAATTCATTCATTTATGGTTGTAGTTTACAAGAAAGTTAAATATGGTAATTAAAAAAAAAACATATCTCAGGTAGTAGTTAGGATAGATACTTTTCATATTCTTTTCTGAACGGTCATCAGTTCTACTATAAGACATTTCAAGGTTATCCATTAATTACCGGACACTGTATATGTCTGCGTATGAAATATATGACTTTTAGGACGTTTTCAATAAAGTCGTCAAAAATCTTCAGTTTCATAAAAATTATTTAACATTTCTACGACAGATCTGTTTAAAATATTATTATAATAAAATATACGTAAGTAAAAAATTTGCATTGAAAAAAGTGCCAATATGGCGTCCGGGTATGTGCTAGATGATGGTCATTACGCAGCTAACCTTGTAATCTTTATTGTAATATCCTAAAATAGTTTAAGACAGTCAATGTGTTTGGTTTGTGTCAAAAGTTTTAGTTAATATTTACCTACAATTATAGTTAGCGAAAGTGGATGTAATACACTTCAGTATATTATTCGAGGTTATAGCCGTAGGATTATTTATATAAGTCGGCTCCGGTTGCGTAGTTGTTAGTGTAACTGACTACCACGCCTAAGGTCACGGGTACGATTCCTGCACAAGCCAAACATTTGTGTGCATGAAAATGGATGTTTGTCTTGGTCTGGGTGTTCCTTTGTATAATATGTGTGTATTTACAAAAAAAAAAGTATATTATGTATTGTTTATCCATTGTCTAGTACTCATAGTACAAGCTCTGCTTAGTTTGGGCTAGATGGTGTTGTGTGTATGTGACAGAATATTATTACTATATATACTTACTAGCTTTTGCCCGCGGCTTCGCTCGCGTTAATTTAGAATTTGACAATCAATTCGGATCGTACTCTGCTTTTAATAATATAATTCAATCATGATTCGAATGACACGTGGCGACATCTATTATCATAAGAACGTTATTGTTGTTTTCCTCGGGAACAGTAATTTTTTTCCGAATGAAAGGTAGCCTATGTCCGTTTATGTATACCTGAAAATGTATATGCAAAATTTCAGGATGATCGGTTCAGTGTTTTAGGCGTGAAAAGGTAACAAACAAACAAACTCATTTTCGCTTTTATAATATTAGTTAGGATGTACATTTTCAGCAATTCTGGAAATGTGTCTGGTAGATGGCAGTAGGCTAGCCTCTGTAAGGAATGGCTTAAAATATATTTGTTGAAATGTTGTTGTAACATACCCCTGCCGACCTACATATAGAAGTAAGACTTTGTCTGTATCGTTACCATAAATGATATCCACCCTTCGAGGACGAAATGTTCTAAAAGCTGTTTTGCCGAAATTTAGTTATTGATGTAACCTGATTCAGTTTTTGAGAGCTACATATTTAAAATGTTAATATTCGTAAAAAAATGGCTGTACTACCCTGAAAATACCGCAGCACAAAACTTTTATTTAAAAAATACTTGATTATATAATACTTTAGCTTGCCACAAATGTTGTAAAATATATCATTTTATAACTATAAAACATAATGAGTTAAAAAAATATGATCACCGAAACAAAAAGTAAAGAATAAGTAAAACTAAGATTTTTGTTTTTTGGTTTTCTTGGAAAGTAGTATTTTGACTTTTACTACATTTCATCGAAGGGTCGATATTTTTTATTGCATTGGCGTACCGCGATAATAATACCTACTTTTAATAAACCTCGTTTGAAAATGGGCAATAATTATACAAATTACATATACAAACTTGGAAAATCATTCAATTATTAATATAATATAATTAAACGTTAAATTATTTTAATGATTGTACAACGGTAAATTAAATTACTGATAGATGAACGATTTTATCATAATGTGAATGAGCATTAATTGTAATTTAATTATCATTTATTATTTTATGATGTAGGTCTCATTGGCCAATTTAATTTTCTTAGCATTGTGGAGGAACACGTGGTGTGATGTCCCTCCAACACAAAGGGAGGATCCTCCGACCTGGCTGGTTGATCGTGCCTGGCGGGCCGCGGCCCGACGGTTGATGTCGGGACCTTGTATATATGCTTAGTCGCTGTGTAAACTCCACTTGTGCGATTCAGAATAGTATGACGTCATTTGAGCGCTTGTTGTATGTAGCGCCATCTGTTAGATGTAGGCGGAACATCGTCTGTGCGGAATCGCCACAGCATTAACATACACGAAGCTCTGCTCACGGTCTCACTCGCATGAATCCCGCAGAACTGCATGGATGGCGTAGTGGTTTAAGTGATCGCCTCGCCACTGCGCCGAGTTGTGAGTTCAATCCCTACGCGGGACAAAAATTTGTGTGATCCACAAATAGTTGTTCCAAGTCTGGACATTCTTTGTATCCGTTGTTTGAATGTTTGTAAAATCCCCCGCGACGTAGGACTTATTACTAGACCGGGAGTTATCTATAAAAAAAACCTGGTTCGAGGCCCGTGTTCTTGTATCCGTTCCTACAGTATTTATAAAGTCCTTCGCGGCATAGGAAGGATTTCTATAGCACGAGTTCTATTTTAACAATCAGCTTAGCCAGAGTCGGTCTGGCGTACGAGGGTTCCCTGCAAACTTACTTTTTTTGTGATGTACATAGCTACAATTTTACCCTTTACTTGTGCTATAAAATATTGCTTCTTGTCAAGCATGATATCAGGTCAATGCGAAGCAAGCTATACGTTTTACCTTGCCAGTGTCAAAATATGCGGCATAAACAGCCATATCTTTAGATTGCGTTGACTTAAATATTTAATTTTTACAGCTCCAACGGATTGCAGGCCTGAATATTTGATAAAATTTCAGCTTAATACCTCCACGTGCTCGTGACAAATGGTCTTGACAGACTGACAAATAAACAAATAACAAAGTGACTATAAGGCTTTCTTTTATTCCTAAGAAGGTTAACGTATTGAACCGACCGAAAAAGAAACAATAAATGCTATTTATTGTAGAACCACTGTCTCTACGTGTTTATCTTAACTAATATTATAAATGCTAATGTGAGTTTGTTTGTTTGTTATGCTTTCACGCTTACTACTTGATTGACCATCATGAAATTTCGGACACAAATTTCCAGGAATACAGAAAAAACACAGGGTACTTTTTATTAAGACTGTGCCGTGCGTAAGACAGATAATGACAGAGCTCGTGCGGTGCATATTCAAATCGGCGCGCGGCCGCCATAGTAAAATTGTATGGTGGATTTGAAGTGCTTTTTTGATAAATATGTATCTTTATTGTCAACCAATAACTTAAATATTTGGGACGGACAAATTGTAATATAACAATATATGTTTCGTTTAAGCTGTAAAATAGGATAGAATTCTACTGTTATAATCTAAAAATTAGGTAACACGAGCTTACATTTTTGAATTTTTGTGCAAATATACGTAATTTTGTAGGCGAAAATATTAATTATTTTAAGTTTTTTACACGAAGTAATTGTAAACACATTCATTGTTATGGTAATTGTATAAGTATTTTATATTTGTATTAAATAAAAAATGTTGATTTTATTTACTTAATTGTGACCGCCTGTTTTGGCACATTTCGCTCGGCGCAGTCTTATGAAGAAAATACCTACTGTTCCCGAAGGAACAAGTAAGCTATATAAAAATTCATGTGATATTTGATTTATCCACCGCTTACATCGTCACCGGAGTGTGTTAGCGGAAAACATCGGCGTGTTAAATTGAGCGGGCGCCGACCGTTGAGCCGTGTGGTGGCTGCGATTGGTTTGGTTCGGCGTCAACGCCAACACGTATGTACCTACCTCGATATACATATATATGTACTGGTTCGTGTGTGAAAATAATAGTTATAAAACGCTGGTGTTTTATGGCTTTTATTTTATAACCTCCTAAGTCCTACAATCGTTTAAAAAGAATTTGCTCGACGCCATTAAGTCCCAAGTTTTATTGGGTTACTGCAGTATAATTACCGAATGTCTTTTTTAACACATGGTAGGGTGGAACCACCCTACCATTTTTGTTATTAAGACCCGATGTCAGACAAAAAGAACAAATTATCATGCATCAAAGTTCATAAAATACTCTTTATTCGTGCTGAAATAATCTTTGAGTTCTTACAAATAACGTTTGTTTTAGCAAAAAAAAGATATTTCATCTTTTAACCTTACTTAGCTTGTAAAGTGTCAGAAATTTAGCCCTTCTTCAAAATTGTTCTTTAAAAAGGACACTAGGTTAAATTTATAAGATTTAAAATAAAAATGGCGGACTTAGTGGGATAAGGGTAACTAACAGATGTTAACGTATGACTGGTATAACAGGGACATTGATGGTCTTGAGTAATCGATTCTCTCGATTTCCAAATAGGTGCGGTAGGACTAATCTTTGACAATTATCTAATATATAATATAAGTCCTGTATTTAAACTGTCGCACTGCCGGGTACGGGCTTCTTCTCAGTTTGAGAAGGGTTAGACCATAGTCCACCACCCTGTCCTGGCTGGCTGGATGTATCGGTTATATGAACATATAAAATCTGACATCTGTATCAGGGGTGTTGCGGATGCAGATTTTTTGACATCCGCGGATGCGGATGCGGATACTGATATTTGAAGATTCACATCCGCGGATGCGGACGGATGCGGATGTCCAAATCGATGCGGAAGTTCTGAAATTGCGGATGCGGATGTTGATGAAAATTGTTCATCTTATTTAATAAAAAGTATCTAATATCACCGCCTTTGCAGGTTCAAGCCTGTTTTGCAAAGGTTCATAGATTGAACAAGTACTAGTGAACTACTGATTTCTTTCTTATCGTAACCTACGCTATATCTGGATCCGCATTAACATCCGCGTTGATTATTGCCGATGCGGATGCAGATGTCCAAATCGATGCGGAAGCTCCGCAATTGCGGATGCGGATGCGAATAATCGCAACATCCATGATCTGTATCACCGAAGATGTATGCAGAGGTGGATCCACCATTTCGACAGCAATGGTTTATGTCTCACGTTATCATCAGCCAACGTACGTTATCATCGCCCTACGAGCACATTTCTGGGCTCTGTACTGCTACTGAGAATTGCCTGACAAGAACACTTATGGCATTTTGCCCAATTCGGGCACCGAATCCGAGACTTCACGCATAGCAGCCACATCACTACCACTGCAGAACTGAGGCAATCTTCTGTATATGCTACGTATGTATCTATAGTTAACTGGTGAGCAATAACCCTACACATTGAACGTGATTAGATCGAGGAACTAATAAATCTAATAATATACTAATATCGAATATTATGCAAGCACAGTCTAATAATCCGCGGTAACCTCATGTTCTATTATATTAGGTAGGTACTAGCTGTTACCTGCGACTTCGTCCACGTAGATTTTAACTAAAAAGTGTTTGTCTCCGCGGAACCCTATTTTTTTTCTAAAATCGAAGTAGCCTAAGTTACTCCTTATAACATCAGCTATCTGCCAGTGAAAGTCCCGTCAAAATCGGTTCAGCCGTTTCGGAGTTTAGTCGGAACAAACAGGCAGACAAAAATTTAAAAAATAGATGTTTTCGTGTATGTACCTTATATACTTTCATATGCATTAGATAAAAAGCTGTTATTTTGACATTACAGACAGACACTTCAATTTTATTTATTTGTATAGATAAACGGTATATAAAGCCGTTTATAATCGTTATATAATATGTAGGTATATAAATCTTCATTGCGTGTGTTTGTAATTAAACTCTTAAACGGCTGGACCGATTTTGATGAATTTTTTTGTGTGTGTTCAAGTGGATTCGAGAATGGTTTAGATTTGGTTTTTTTTCGTGGATACAGGACAACCTCTGTCGGGACAGCTAGTATAATATAATATGGCGATGTTTTAATCTAATATTGTTTAGTATTGCGTGATTAAAATTCGAATGATTTTAAATTATTCGAAATATTCTAATACATTAATGTTTGATATTGATTAGTCATCTATCGATAAAAAATCAGAGCAGTAAAGTTTTTTAATAATTATAAATATTCGATTACATTAATTACTGTGCGGTAAATTGAATCATTTATTCGAATAATTGGCAAGTAAATCAAATCATTCGCGTCATTTGGAACCGAAGGACCTTTCATCAGATCTTTTGGTTCTGCAACGCGCTAGTTATACTCCTGGCATTGCAAGCTATCGTAGGCTACGGTACTCGCTTATCATCATGCTTACCATGCACTATGCTGTCTTACAAGTATAAAAATACCACTTTAACACTATGACCGCCATGACAAAAAGCAAAAGCGTGCTCTCGGCGTCAAGTTACGATTTCATCCTTAAAACGTAAAATTGTGACGGTACATGGACAAACAAAAATATGCTAAAAGTGAGGGTGAATCAAAATTCTTCTGCCTCAAAACGGGGACATTAAATGATATCACATCGCAAAACGGAGACATGACATCGCAGCACCAGTCAGCTTGTGACCACGGCCGGTGTAACCTGGTCGAAACGTCAAGCCTAAAAAAGGTAGATACACATTATGCATGATCGCGTTAATACCCGTTACATATTATATATCTATATATCATGCAACGCGAAAGTTTAAAAGTTATTTATTATTCATCCTTAAATTTGTCAAGTACTCGTGACCGTGGCGTACTGTACACATTTTGCTTTGTCATGTTTACGTGACTGTGGCGGTCAAAATGTTAAATCATGTTACATTTAAGGGTTAATGCCCGCAGTAAAAATATCAAAATAAAACCCGCTTTAGGCCTAGCGCGCACTGCCTTGCGGTGGAACGCGGTGCGTTTATTGTACCGTGCGGTGGAAAAAACGCATTCATGGCGCCGCGCACTGCAGCGAAAAAAACGCACGTTTTATCATTCGAACTCCAACTGTGGTGCATACACGTCATCGTTATGGACTACGATACAAAAGTTGCTATCTGTATATACTTATTATTGCGTAAAAAAAGGGTACCCAATATTGGGTTGTTGGGACGCGACATACCTATGTCGCGTCCCAACAGCAACTGAATGAGTATCTCAGTGCGTTTTTTTCCTCGCAGTGCGCGGCACTTCTTGAGATCTCTATTCGATACAAAAATATATGCGGTAGATTCACCGCAAATTTGCAGCGGTACGCCAACGACGACTTTACCTTTTGCGTTTATTTCACCGCAATGCGCGCACTATATACTTCACAGATTATGCGTTAAAAAAACGCAAGGCAGTGCGCGCTAGGCCTTAGTCTAGTCTAATAAATGTTTTTTTCAAATATGGTCGGAGATGTCATGTAAGCCCAAAAATTGACTTTTTTAGGTTAGGAGAATATCATTTGTAACATTTATGGCACTATTTTGAATCACGAGAAGTGCCTCTCAAAATTCAGTACATT
This sequence comes from Catocala sponsa, assembly GCA_963564715.1. NCBI lineage: Eukaryota > Metazoa > Arthropoda > Insecta > Lepidoptera > Erebidae > Catocala > Catocala sponsa. The sequence goes on along the minus strand of OY751333.1, from coordinate 24,879,446 downwards.
AGCAGATTAGCATAAAGGAACGAACATAACTTAATATTTGATTATTATGCCTCGGTTTGGTGTCACGTCGTGGCATGATCTTTATAAAAATTTCCATCACGTGCTACCTAGAAATCTCTAACGCTGTGTCTAAAGAGCTTTCTGACGGCATTATACTTAGTTCATATTTCTTTTTGGTGGTACAAGTGTTAACCTATGGCGTGAAAATCTATACCTACTAATATTATAAAGCTGAAGAGTTTGTTTGTTTGTCTGAACGCGCTAATCTCAGAAACTACTGGTTCGATTTGAAAAATTGTTTTAGTGTTGGATAGTCTATTTATCGAGGAAGGCTATAGGCTATATAACATGGCGCGACGACCCACGGGACCGGCGCAGTAACGATAAACGCGGGTGAAACCGCGGGAACATCTAGTTTATATATAATTTGTTTCACATGTTTTTGTTAGCCTGATGTGTTTTTTAATCAAATCTAGAGCTCTTAGAGTTCCAAATCCTACTATTGCTAGCAAAGATCAAGGTGCAGGTGGTCAAGCTGATGATCAAGTCAATCTCCATTTAGGTGCTCCTCGTCGCTATAGACTGCCCTGACCAAAGGGAAGCGATGGCCATATTTTATTTATTTTTGGTAAAATGAATATCATCGCTGCTATCCGTGGCTATACGAAATATCGTCAATAGACATCGTAAGAAAAATGATCATCTACCCATCATTAAATTATGTTTCGAATGATCAATTATAAGTCACAACAAATTGATCAACTGTCAGGTCGTCAAACAATTATTTCCGAAAATCGAATTTATGTTTTTGTTGCAAATGATCATCTCTATTTTAAATAAGTTAATGTAAGGTAGGTAGGTAGAATTAAAACTTGAGCAGGCCAACCTTGGAGTAGACTACCTCCACACTATAGACACACACGCCTGTGTTGTTTTACTGTTATGGGTAGGGTTTCCAAGGCTGAATCTGACTTCTGGCTATATTGATGAGAGCAAACATGTACAGCTAATTCCCATCTAACTCAAAAGGATATCAATAGAATAATCTGCTGTGTAATTCCCTTGAATAGTGAGATTCCAATCTCACATCCGACTCGCCTGGTATAATTTGAGAATATCTTTTTCTACTGTAACCATTGCAAGAACAGTTGACTGGCGAAGTGACAATCTAATGCGAGATAGGATTCTAGCACAACTAAAATCAGAATTAGTTAGCAGTACTGGCTGTTCTTTGCTATTTTCATTTTCACCTTATGACACGACATCGCGTCCTACTGTGAAGATGAACACCACGAATGCCACGGGGCCGGGGACGGGACCAATGCGGTATTAAAACACCACAGCCCGCTACAATTTATGACGTACACTAACCACCATGACAGCAAACACATATCTGTTGCTAGCAACAGACAGCGCGTGATCACGTAATGCAGCTTAAAACGGAACGTGGCTTGATTTGAACCTCTGCTTACTGAATTTACTTGCGGTTTGTATACTCCCCGTGAGCATTGTGATTTAAAAGACTATTTTGTTAGGTTATGACGTCATTCGTACAATAAGAGGGCTTTATTTCAACAACGTTAATATAAGAGTCTTTACTTTTTGAAATCCTAACTAATATTATAATTGTGAATGTGAGTTTGTTTATTCCGCTTTTGATGATTACCATGATCTGGGTAATTTATTAAATATTACTGGGGCCATGGCTATGGTCTCAAATCTCACCTAGTAAGAAAGGAGTTTATTGCTATCCATAGAAGACAGCTGTGTCGCTACTGAGCATTTAAGACTGCGCCGAGCGTAAGACAGATAATGACAGAGCTCGTGCGGCGCATACTCAAATCGGTGCGCGGCCGCCATAGTAAAATTGTATGGAGGATTTGAAGTGCTTTTTTGATAGATATGTATCTTTATTGTCAACCAATAACTTAAATATTTGGGACGGACAAATTGTAATATAACAATTTATGTTTCGTTTAAGCTGTAAAATAGGATAGATTTCTACTGTTATAATCTAAAAATCACGTAACACGAGCTTACGTTTTTGCATTTTTCGTTCAAATTTACGTAATTTTGTAGGTGAAAATATTAATTATTTTAAGTTTTTTATACGGAGTAATTGTAAACACATGCATTGTTATGGTAAATGTATATTTTACATTTGTATAAAAAAAAAAGTGTTGGTTTTATTCACTTAACTCTGACCGCCTGTTTTCGCACATTTCGCTCGGCGCAGTCTTAAATGATTAGCTACGTAACTCTGGATTTACATAATATTGTCTTATGTTTACGCGAATGTTATACATTGAAATTAAACAACTTTATACGGATTTTGTCACGTCGTTTATTTTGAAACACTTTTATTACATAATTTTGAACTCTAAACTCTATTTATCTTTAAGTTTACAATTTACACTTTTACCCGACGTTTCGGTTGCTTTACAGCAATCATGATCACGGGGTGATTGACACTGGATTCTTCTATAAAACTAGCAATTCGAAATCCAAATTGAAAAGCAAACAAAATTAGCCACTCTTCCTTAGTCTCACCTCACCAAAGATAACCTGACCTGCTCCACTTGACCTGCATTTATATATCAACAACTATGTGTTGCAATCTTTATTCGAATCGTTTTAATACCTTAACCCGGTCGTGAGAACGCTGTTCCATATTTTAGCACACCGTTTTGAATAATATAGGGAATGGTGAAACGCGCGACTTGGCGTCCAGCCAGGCGGTAATGATCGTGCAGGTTGTGTTATACAAGTATTACTCAACCTCTTTTATTACATATTATAGTTTATTTTTAAACAAATTCTGTAAAAAGTTTAAACCCCGCATCGCAGGGCATTTTTATTATAATACTAGATTGTGCCAGTGGTTTCGCTCGCGTAAATGTAGCTTAGATTGTTAGGTTAGGTTAGTAATAGTCCTTTTTTTGGATGAAAGGTACCCTGTGTTCTTTTCTGTTTCCTTGAAAACGTATATGCGAAATTTCATAATGATCGGTTGAATTGTGAAGGCAAAGAAAGGAACCCAAAATAAGATATTGTTGCCGCGGGATAGTTAGGTCCTTATATATTTTTTATACATACTGGACCTCTAAATAAAATAATAAAATCGGTTCAATTTTAAAGATTACTATCTTCTTGGGCTACAAACTGCTGGCTATCTTTAATGCTTGTATTAAGCGGGTTCACGTCAATAATACAAACGACAGGATTCGATCTCACGACCTCTTGAATGCTAGTCCGATGCCCTACCCGTTTTAAATGATGACCAATCCAGTTTGATTAACTTTGTAATAATTCTTGCTGATAAGAACAAGTAAAACGCAATTTAAAAACAAAGGAGTATTCAGACATGAGTAATGCAAAATGCCTTTATTGATATGGTCTGTAATTTTACGTAGTTTTGGTATTTCTGGGACTTAACCTACCAAAAGCATTCAATAAGTATGGTAGAATAAAGACTAATTTAATTTAAATACATACGGCTGTATTCCCGAAGGGTAGGCCTAGATGAAACGTTTGTGTAATTCTTGTCCTGTGTTCTTGTTCTTGTGTGGACTTTGAACTATTAGAAGTTGAACGCTGCGAATCCTGCAAGAGAGTACGTTATATTTTTGTTATTTTGTCTCATTCACGCTGAACTGGCCGCGGGCGTCGCTGCTCGCGCTAGTGCACCGTGATGGGTCTACACCACTATGCACTGTCCCTTTCCGACAATTCTCTATTTTGTATGTAGCGTAGTTATGCGTATATAGGATGTCTAACTTGATGTGTAGCCGAGTGTACACGAAATTTCGCTAGATATGGTTTTTAGTCCCATGTAATAGAAGGTAAAATGCCAGACTTTGTGCTGCTACTTAAAATTTCCTGGCAGAAACACCCAATACATTTTGCCTAACACGGAATCGAGACCGAGATCTCATGCAAAGCAGTCGATACCACTACCGCTACACTTTCAAATGCTGCGGCTTAGAATATGTATGTAATAGTATTATAATTGTATTAAAAGATTGGGTTGCTGATGACACACTATATTCGGACACTGTCCGAATTGACATATTTTAATATATTTTTTACTGACAATGCGGATACCATTCCAAATTGCTCCATCTTCACTTACGCCGATGATACTGCCCTGATATTCCACGACTCTACGTGGGACTCGGCAATTGCAGGTGCACAAGCGGGTCTTAACCAGATCACAAATTGGTTTACACAAAACCTGCTTACTTTGAATCCCAGCAAAACATTTTACCTCTATTTTTCACTTACATCCGCCGGTAAACCAGTTCCCTCTCCCGGTCCCTTGTTTGTTCACTCTTGTGGTGCACGACCTCGCGCAAACTGCAAATGCTCTTCACTCCAACAAACTAATAGCATTAAATATCTAGGCATACTTATTGACGACAAACTTACCTTCCAGCTCCACGTAGAGGCACTTGCATCCAGGTTACGGAAGCTCATCTTCGTTTTTAAGAACCTGCGACATTCTGCAGACACGAATGTTCTGAAATTGGTCTATTTAGCACTGGCCCAGTCTCTCATCCAATACTGTGTTATTGCATGGGGCGGCACTACAAAAACCAACCTGTTAAGACTTGAGCGAGGCCAAAGAGCTCTACTAAAAGTTGGTTGGCAGCTGCCTTATCAGTTTCCCACCACCGAACTATATAAAATTTGTGATGTTCTGTCCGTCCGTAAATTTTTCATTCTTAAACTAATCCTGGATACTCACGCCCAATCCCCCCATGATTCTTCCAAATATAACTCCTCCCGCCGTAGATTCAATGTCTGTCAAGTAAACCCCGTAAAACTTGGTACCGTCTGACTGTACTAATTAACTTCAATAATTTAATGGTGTCCGCATTGTCAGTAAAAAAATATATTAAAATTAAAATGTGTCAATTTGGACACTGAGTCCGAATATATTGTGTCCACGTCGTCAGCAACTCAAAAGATCATTATATTAAATGCATTTCATTTTAATGCCTTTGCAGTAAACTATGACTAATGTCGATCAAATAAAAAAAATAAGGCGCCAACATGAACATACTTTTTTCTTAACTACCGAGGAAAATATATACTCCATGTAGCGAATAACCAATTCAAACACCACATAGATACCAAATACTTAATTACTAAGAAATTCTGTTACGAAGATAATAATAATTCGTCGTAATTGTCCCTTTAAATTTGAATTATATCCGCCATTTTAAGGCTGTTTCACAATAAATAATGTTTAATGTCTTTACGTTGCTCCGAGGTGCTCATTCGTTGTAATTATATAAGGTTCACTTTAATGGAAGGAAATTGACCTATTTTGTGTTAAACGAAGATATATATAGGTCTTAGGTATGGAAATGGAAGGCTAATGAGAGATAACTGTTATTGTGCTTAGCTGTTAAAGCTGGTCTGGCTATTCAGACTAGGTTTTTGTTTAGAACTTATTGCAGTAGGTATAATTAGGATTACGTGTTCATCATGTTTTTTGGTAGATCTTATCTTATCTTATGTGGGGCCAGTCAGTGCAGACCGGCGACACTTCGACCCAGTGGGATCTTTTGTGTCGACACTATCCCAATAACGACTCCCATAGATGTTCATGGCAGCCGGGACCGCCAGCTTAACGTGCTCTCCGAGGCACGGAGCAGGCGATAATTGTCAATCAATACGCACATAATTTCGAAAAGTCATGTAACTTCTGAAAGTCAGTGGTGCGCGATGTGGGTTCGAACCCGAGATGTTGGTCTCCCCACTGAGCTATCGCTGCTCTTTTTGGTAGATACTTTTATAGCAATATCAGCCCTGTAATAAACTGTCCCACTGTTGGGCACGGGCCTCTTCTCAGTGTTAGAAGAGTTAGGCCATAGTCCACCACGCTGGCCCTGTGCGGTTTGGCAGACTTCACATATCATCGAGAACATTATGGAGAACTCTCAGACATACAGGTTTCCTCTCGATTTTTTCCTTCACCGTTAAAGCGTGCAATAATTAACTATTCAATACCCACATAACTTTGAAAAGTCAGAGATGCACGCCTTGGGATCGAACTCGAGACCTATTGCTGCTTAGGGAGAGTTAGGTAGACATTTATTTATTCGGGGAGATGGGCCTCGTTAGCATTGGTTTGCAACCTGTCTAGGAGAAGGAAAACTCCGAAATCACACCCGGGGAGATGGGCCTCGTTAGCATTGGTTTGCAACCTGTCTAGGAGAAGGAAAACTCCGAAGTCAAACCAATTTTCAGGGAGCAGACCCGAGAATAAACCCCGATCCAAGGTGTTAACCGACCCGTGCTGATGGATTCGTGGCCAGAGGGAAAGCTGGTCGTGAACGGAGGGTGCCTGTGTTGGTGGTCACAGGGCACAGGATGGATCCACCTTACCTCTGTAAAGGGGTCTGCGGAGGTGGACAGTATTTTCCCTAACAATCGTGGGAACGCATATGGACTTTGATTTTATTAATAATCCGCATGGCGGCGACGCGGTCCGCCACCCGTCACGTCTCGTTTCTCGCGAGGGCGAAAAGTGGCCTACGGAAAGCCGTTTTGCTACATTGAATGTTGGAGGAGGGATGGATGGAAAATTGAATGAAGTATGTCAGATGATGAATGAGAGAAAGATTGATGTTCTGTGCGTGAATGAGACGAAAAGGAAAGGCTGTAACACCACTAGGCATGGACCCTACACGGCGTATTGGTCCGGCGTGCCTAGCAATACCAGAGCCTGTCAGGGAGTTGGTGTTATTCTGTCTGCTAGAATGAATGAGTGTGTAAAAGAATTCGAATATGTGAATGCTAGGTTACTATGGATGAGAATGAAAGTAGGGATTACTCGTGTGTTTATGGTAGGGGTCTATGCACCTGTAAACAGAGCAACGGGTATGTCTCAGAGTGCACGGGAAGAAAGAGAAGATTTTTGGGAGTGTTTAAGAGATGTCTTGAGGAAATGCAAGGAACACGAGAGGTTGATAATGTTAGGGGATTTTAATGGTTGGGTGGGAGTAAAGCGTGAAGGATACGAAAGGGTTTTAGGCAAGTATGGGGACGAAAGCGTGAATGAGAATGGAAAAAGGTTGCTTGAGCTATGTTTGGAGTGGAATCTCTGTGTGACAAACACTATGTTTGCCCACAAAAGAATCCACCAGTATACAAGAGAAGCAAAGAATGTAAGAAGTAGTATGATTGACTTTGTTGTAGTGGATGAAAGATTGAGAAAGAATGTCCTAGACACTCGGGTATATAGAGGTATTGGTGTCCATACCGACCATTTTTTGATTATGAGCCGGATACGTGGCCTCTTCAAAGGATGGCGACATCGTATACCTACCCGAACAAGTGTCCAAGAACGAATAAAAGTAGAAAATTTGCAAGATGAAGTATTGAAAGACGAGTATAAAAATCAATTGAGGAAAAGATTTGAAAGATTTTGTGACACTGATGATATAGAAGAATTATGGCAGTCGTTTAAGCATGAAGTGGTTGTTGTAGCGTCAGAAGTATGCGGTGTGAGCAAGAAGAGGAAAGTTATAAAATCGAAGAATGCGTGGTGGGATAAAGATGTGCAAGGGGTAGTACGTGAGAAGAAGCAGGCATGGTTGGACTGGCTATCTGTCAGAGCCAATGAAAGAATGCAAGAAGCAACGAATGAGGATGTGAATGAAGCTAGGAATAAGTTTATAAGAATGAATAAGGTAGTGAAAGATGTAATTAAAAGGAAAAAAGAGGAATTGAAAGACGAGTTTGATAGAAGATTATCTGAAGATTTCCGGACCAACGCGAAGTTCTTCTGGAAATCCATTCGCTCGGTTCGAGGTAAAACCGTAACCACAGAGCTGAAATCAATCAGAGATAAGAATGGAAGTTTACTGAATGAAGAAAAGAGCGTACTAGAGAGATGGAAGGAATATTTTGAAAGTTTATTTGAAAGAGAGGAATGGCAAGGGCAAAGTTTCGAAATCAATGATAATGATAGTAGTGATGAAAGCCCTATTAGTATGGATGAAATAATGAAAGCATTGAAAAGCATGAAATCAGGAAAGGCTGGTGGGTATGATAGGATTACAGTCGAAATGCTGACAGCTGGACAGGGTCTTATAGCAACTCAGTTGTGCCGCCTTTTTAACTTGTGCTGGAATACCGGCCGTGTACCAAGTGATTGGTGCAAGGCCGTCATAGTACCTTTATACAAGGGAAAAGGCTCACAGCAAGAGTGCAAAAGCTATAGAGGCATTAGCTTGCTCAGCGTCGTCGGTAAATTGTATGCAAAAGTGTTAATTGAAAGGATTGTGAAAGTAACCGACAAGAAAATATGGGATGCACAAACTGGATTTCGAAAGGGTATGGGATGTACGGATCAGGTCTTTTCCTTACGGAGCATAGCCGAAAAAGTTTTGGCCAAAGGTCAAAAGGTCTATTGCGCATTCGTGGATCTGGAAAAGGCTTATGATAAAGTGGTGAGGAATGAACTTTGGTCGGCACTGTCCATGTATGGAGTGAATAGCAACCTCACGCGAGCTCTGAAATCTCTTTATGATGATTCCAGAGCTTGTGTTAGGATAAATGGGACCTACACAGAGTGGTTTAGCATCGATAAAGGTGTTAGACAAGGATGTGTAGCGTCACCTTGGCTGTTTAACCTATACATGGACAATTGTTTGAAAGATTTAAAAGATTGTGAATGGGGATTAAGAATGAATGAGTTACTTGTCAAATGTCTTCTTTATGCCGATGACCAAGTAATACTTGCGTCATCGGCGGAAGAGTTGCAGGCGATGGTAACTATTATGCATGGTGCTTTTGAGAGTAAAGGAATGAAAATAAATGTAAGCAAGACGAAAGTAATGGTATTTGAAAAGGAAGAGTGCGTGACGATGTGTAATATTATGATTGATGGAGAAAAAGTGGAGCAAGTGCAAGAGTTTGTATATTTGGGTACTTTGTTTACAAGGGATGGTAAACATGACGGAGATATTGAAAGGAGAACGATTGCTGGCAACAAAGTGAATGGAGCCCTACGCGCTTTTATGAACAGTCGAAATGTATCCGAAAAGGCACGTTTGGCTGTTCATAGAGGACTATTAGTGCCCACACTTATGTATGGAAGTGAAAGTTGGGTATGGCAAAAGAAGCATGAGAGCAGAATAAATGCTGTAGAAATGAGAGCGTTGAGAAGCATATGTGGTGTGACTCTGAAAGATAGAATAAGAAATAGTGTGATTAGAGAGAGATGCGGCATGAAGGTGGATATAGTTACAAGAATAGAAAAGGGTATGTTAAGCTGGTTTGGACATGTAGAAAGAATGGACGAGGAAAGACTGACTAAGAAAGTTTATAAGGCTAGTGTGAATGGAACAGTCGCAAGAGGAAAACCTAGGCGAACGTTTCTCGACCAGATCGGAGGCGTTCTGGACAAAGGCCAGGTTAAGAGCTCCTTGAACCGACGGGCGTGTATGAGAAATGTGATGAAAGTGAATGAAGCCAGAGAAGTGTGTCAGGATCGTAGCAAATGGAAATCCGTAGTCTCTGCCTACCCCTCTGGGAAACAGGCGTGAATCTATGTATGTATGTATTATTTATTTATTTATTTTTATTTATTTATTTATAGTTAATTACAACGGTTAAATAAATCAATTACAATAATTAACATAGATTACAAACTGATAACAATAATAACATTTTTTTTTTTTACTTGAGGGAATGCATTGAAGCATACCCCTCCGCGGGGGCGGACGGAGGGGTTATGTCGGACTCGCCGGGGTAAAAGAAAGATGTTAAAACGATAAAATAGACCTCCCGGAATATCGACTAAACCTACCACGGTGTTCCTCGACAAACCACTATCGGCGGGGCCGCGCGAATCACTTTCACATGCGGTCGCGACCCCGCCGAGGTTTCGGCCCGCTGTATAAAACGGCAAGCCACTGCACAAAAGACCTGCCCAATGGTCACCTTTAAAAAATCCAACAATAATAACATAGATTAAATACAAAAATTGCTAATAATAATAATTTATACAAACAATAACTTCTTGAACGTCTAGGGGAAATACGTAAAAATTAATTAAAATTCATTGTGCAAACAATACACAAACGGACAAATGTATGTGCGCTCGACGCTTGACTCATTAACGAGTCAAGTGTGCAGCGGACATACATTTGTCGTATTTTTTTTTGATGACTCATTTTTGCGGTCAGCGTGTGTCCGCTCGACAGTTGACGGGATAAAGAACTGCACCGTAGAATCTCTCGCATACTTTTTCTCACAGAACACCAGGCATACTCTAATAATGTCATTCCACCTGTCAGCAAAAATATCACACTCAGGGTTGTCAACCAGGAGAGCGTTGAGCACTTCTAAAGTGCGACACACTGGAGACTCGGCTCTGGCGACTGTGTGACACACCGGCTGCGCAAACAACCTGCGCCGACGGCTCCGGCAATGTGCAGTATAGTTGTTGGGCACATACAAACGACTGAATAGGTTATGGAGATCGGGACTGTCTATTCTTCCTCGAAGGATCTTACAGCCAATCAAAAGCTGATCAAGGCCTCTTCTAACTTCCGGTGAATTGAACCCCAAAGCCCCTAATAGGTAGCTTTTTAGTAGTAGACATTTATTTCCAATGTTAGCTGTTTCAGGCTTTAGGAACTTAACTACCTGCTTCGAATGTTGTTAAGGACTGGACGTGGCGCTGCAGTAGTGAATGCGATCGGTATGTATGAGGTCTCGGGTTAGATTTCTAGGTCGGGCAAAGTGATATCGGATTTTTCCGTCAAGAAATTCTCTGCAGCAGGACGGAATCTAGAACTGTGTTCGTTTGACAGTAGTTGGTTATTATATTAGAGTTCAAAAAAACTCTTATACAACAGCTTTGTCCGTACGTCTGTTATACAACTTTCAACTCAAGAACCGTAAGAGCTAGAGACTCGCGGTCAACGCCATTCGACTCAGCATAGTCGATATACCCCCAAAATGACTATGACCTTTGACTTCTGACCTCAAGGTCAGGTAATACCATTTTTTGAATTCTAAAATTTACGGCAATTCATTGGCGTTTCTCACTTTTTCTCTTATAGACCACTTTCAAAATTTAGCTGGTTCCGGTGGACAGGTGGCAGCTACATTTCTACAATATCCTAAAAAAATTTTTTTTAGTTGTTCTCCGACAAATCGGTAGATCCGAGACCACTGGTATTGAATATGGAATATGCAAGTTTTTACAATATTATCTGCCTACATTGATAGGTGAAGTCAAGCTCGGGCTCGTATTGAGATTTCTTAAGAGAAAACCCAATAACTTTTTGTTGGCCCGACCTGGGATTCGAACCCGGGACCTCATGCACAGCAGTCGCATTCACTACCGCTGCGCCACGGAGGCAGTCATATATACAATGAGTACAAAAAGCATCCAGACTTGAAAGAATTATTTGTAGATCATGTACATTTTTGTCTCATGAGGATCGGATCCAAAACAGTGGGCGCACTAGCTACGACGACGACGACCAATTTTGACATACTACGGCATACTACGGCATCCGTAGATGTTTAACAAGAGTCTTTGATGCTTAAAGATCTTTATTAACTCAAAAGAACATACAGTCCACTTAATGAGCATAATAAATCCTAACTAATATTATAAAAGCGAAAACGAGTTTGTTTGTTACCTTTTCATGCCTAAGCCGCTGAACCGATCATCCTGAAATTTTGCATATACTTTGTCAAGTGTACAGAAACGGACATAGGCTACCTTTCATCCCGAAAAAAGTTACTGTTTCCGAGGAAAACAACAATAACGTTCTTATGATAATAGATGGCGCCACGTGTCTTTCGAATCATGATTGATTTATATTATTACAAGCAGAGTACAACCCGAATTGATTGTCAAATTCTAAATTAACGCGAGCGAAGCCGCGGGCAAAAGCTAGTTACATTATAAATGAGCAGCGATAGCTCAGTGGGGAGACCAACAGACTGCAATGCAGAGGGTCTCGGGTTCGAACCCACTTCGCGAACCTCTGACTTTCGGAAGTTATATGACTTTTCGAAATTATGTGCGTATTGATTGACAATTATCGCCTGCTCCGTGCCTCGGAGAGCACGTTAAGCCGTCGGTCCCGGCTGCCATGGACATCTATGGCAGTCGTTATTGGGAGAGTGTCGACACAAAAGATCCCACTGGGTCGAAGTGTCGCCGGTCTGCATTGACTGGCCCCCACATAAGATAAGATATGATAGTTACATTATAAATACAAAGTATTAATAACAAATATGACAGTATTGCGATCTGTTTGAAAAGTAATGACTCCAAAAAAAGAGTATAATAAATAATGTAGCAGAACGTTTTGTGAAACTTTGCTGCAATGACATAATACGATGCTGTGTATCTTTAATATTTTTTATGTTTATGGACTTTGGTTATGTATTATTATTAGTATTTGTTTCTCTTTTACGGGTATATTCCTAATACGTTAGGAAAATACCCGGCCCTTTGGGTGGCTTACACGGAGACATGGGTCCAACGTGAAGAGGCCTTTCGAGAGTTTTAATCAAATGTGGGATGGAACACTTACAGCGGCACTAGCCGCAGCAGGCGTAGGACTATTGCTACGTATGGATTCTAATATATGGGCTATATTAGTATAATTATTATAATTATATAGTATATAGGTATACAGTTTTGGTTACAGTAACCGCTTATTGAGCAAGCCGTTCGTTTATCTACCACATTGGCAACATACAAACAACCAAACATAACCATAGAGTAACATTCTACTACAGACTTGAACATCCAAGGAACACACGTTTTCCAACGAACAGTTTCGAGTTATTCCATCAAATTACACAGAGAGTTCCGATCTTTGGCGCCGCACGTACTGTTATTGGCTGAACTTGAATATTTGTGGTGATGCTTCGTGTATAGAGTTCACTCAATTGAAATTGTTTGGGTTGTGGCAGCTTTTTGTGTATACAAGCTAGAACATTATGTAGAACTCTCAATGTTTTGGTCACGCGACCTCAGTGTTGATGCGGTGCGGCGGTCAAATGAATCACTCGAGCTCTTCGTGCACCGTCGCGACTCGCGTTGCTAGACGAGTGAGACACCAATGTGTGCAAGCGGGAAACATTAAAGGCGAGGAAAAAACATTTGGTACCGGTGAATGGCAGCTATTCGTGGGTGTTATTGAATATTATATTACACTAGCTTCTGCCCGCGACTTCGTCCGCGTGGAATAGTTACTTTGGGCTAACGTTAACTTTAACCCGCGACTTCGTTATCATTATTTAGCAGCGATGTTATTTTAAAACTGCGATATCTCCTAAGATATTCATTGAAATCGAATGATGTAAAGGGCAATTTTGTTTTAAATTAAATACTTGTGACGAATAACGTATTTATTTGGATAAGGATTAATATCATGTTTATAATAATACCTTCGCAAATAATGCATTATTTTAGAACAAATTTGGTTAGCATAAAAAAGGTTATAGTGAGCCAACCTTAAAAGATAGACATAATTATGCTGTCGCGGACCATTTTTTAGAACTTTTAAAGGGGAACAATTCTGTCATACATGATTTTTGCCAAACTTTAACTGTTTACGCAGTGCACGCAGCGGAAGCTTTCAAAACGAAAAAAAACCCTCCGATTTTGAACCATTCTTTATTGGTGTTCCGCTCGTATTGATCTTAGCGTGACGATATATAGCCTATATATAGCCTTCCTCGATAAATGGGCTATCTAACACTGAAAGAATTGTTTAAATCGGTTCAGTAGTTCCTGAGATTAGCGCGTTCAAGCAAACAAACAAACTCTTCAGCTTTATAATATTAGTATAGATTATGCTATTGCGCCAATCTATTTTATTATAAATGTTATATTTATTTTAATTTATATATGTATATATACTCATCGTTTATGATTTATATGTAGTTATATCTTAGATATGTTTCTGTGTACATACACAGAAACATACCTAAGACATAACTACATATAAATCATCATATGTATAGCTGATGTACGTCCGAGCGTCACTTGGGGTTACCAAATAATATCAGGGTTGGTTTGAGGCATAAGCCGCAAACCAACAATAATCCTGAGTGGTAACCTCATTTTCATTACATATGTACCTACTTTTCTGGTTTTCTGTGTACTGTAAAACATTCGTTTAATAATGTGTACTTACTTATGTTTTGAAAATAAATACTAACTTACTTACTTACATGCAGCTTTCCTCACGATGCCGATGTTTTCCTTCACTGTTAAAGCGAGCGATAATTAATTATTTACATAAATATTATATACAAATTTCTGCGGTTTCGTCCACATGGATCCCAAGGACTTCATAGTCTATGATTTACGAATGATTGAATGACCAATATCCAAAAATTAATCTTCACAATATTGCACACTTATAATATTACTAGATATTGCCCGTGGCTTCGCTCGCGTAAATGTAGGTTAGCTACTATTTTCTGGATAAAAATACCCTATGTTTTTTTCTGTTCCCCTGTCATCGTGTATGCGAAATTTCATGATGATCGGTGGAGTAGCTTTTATTTTTTTTTATTCTATTAAGGTGGCAGTCAAGCATACGGCCACCTGATGGTAAGTGGTCACCGTAGCCTATGGACGCCTGCAACACCAGAGGCATCACTTGCGCGTTGCCGACCCTTTAGGGTAGGAAGTGGGAAGGAGAAGAAGCGGGATGGGGGAAAGAGGGGGATTGGGCCCCGGCACTCTCACTCACCGAACGAAACACAACAGTAGGAATACTGCTATTTCACGTCGATATTCTGTGAGAGGGTAGTCCTTCCCCGGTCGAGCCGGCCCATTCATGCTGAAATCAGCGAGGCTCTACTATACTATACTATAAATGTAACAAACAAACAAAAAATAAAACCAACTCACATTCGCATTTATAATATTACTTTAGATTATTTTATTAATAAACTAGCTATTGCCCGCGGCTTCGCTCGCGTTAATTTAGAATTTGACAATCAATTCGGGTTGTATTCTGCTTGTATAATAATATAATTCAATCATGATTTCAAAGACACGTGGCGCCATCTATTATCATAAGAACGTTATTGTTGTTTTCCTCGGAAACAGTAATTTTTTTCGGGATGAAAGGTAGCCTATGTCCGTTTCTGTACACTTGACAACGTATATGCAAAATTTCAGGATGATCGGTTCAGTGGTTTAGGCGTGAAAAGGTAACAAACAAACAAACTCATTTTTGCTTTTATAATATTAGTTAGGATTAGGATTACCATTTTGACAGTCACGCACGTATTTATAAAGAACCATCTGTAGAATAGTGATCATATGTTTCTTTTCATTGTTCCAAATTCAACTGACATTTATTCCATTCTATTGAATAACTTATCGACTTATCGCATTGATAGTGTCATCGTGGCATGTTGTCTTATAAAAATACAAAATGGCGTAGTGGTTAGTATAACCGACTGCTACGCCTGAGGTCGCGGGTTCGATTCCCGCACAAGTGAAACATTTGTGTGCATGAACATGGATGTTTGTCTTGGTCTGGGTGTTTCTATGTATATATATATATAGTTACAAAAAATAATTATATATGTATGTTTATCCATAGTCTAGTACCCATAGTATAAGCTCTGCTTAGTTTGGGCTAGATGGTGTTGTGTGTATGTGGTAGAATATTATTATTATTCAATATATTATTAACCTCTGAGTCTTCTTCGAAGAGGTTAATGAAAACACTATGTGGGTCTGTGTGTCTGTCTGTTAGAGACAGGCATAACTCCGGAACCACTGGACCGATTGACTTGTAACTCGGTGTGCAGATACTGTGGGTCATACCTCGGTCGAGTTTAAATATGGGCCCTGCGGGTCAAAAGACACCCGAGATATAGGGGTAATTTCTTTTTATTACTTTTACATTTAAGACGAAAAGGTTGAATCCTGGGTTTTTACACCCATCTCGTTATTACTACATTTGGCTGCACAGATGGTGGTGGTTTAGCTGGTCGCCTCGACACTACCATTGCGCCGAGTGTTGTCAAAGTCAAAGTAAAAAATCATTTATTCATTTAGGTCACAAAGTAACACTTATGAACGTCAAAATATATAGGTTAGTGAGTTTACTAAGTTTTCTTTATTTTTTAATATCTCTCGGGGGTTAAATCCGCCCCTGAGAGGAGTTTATTGCGATATAGTACGCGAAATTTCTACTATTTGATTCAGAAAAAAAAGTAACAATTGAAAATATTTTAATAAACCTTACTTCCTTACTAATATTATAAATGCGGAAATGAGTTTGTTTGTTTGTTACGCTTTCACGCCTTAACTATTCAACCGATCAACATGAAATTTTGCATACACGTTGTCAGGGGTACAGAATAGGACATAGGGTACCTTTCATCCAGAAAAATAACTGTTGCAAACTTAACCTAACCTAACCTACATTTACGCGAGCGAAGCTGCGGGTGAAAACTAGTAATTAATAAGAAAGAAAAAAAAAGGATGTCGTTGGTGTTATTGCTTGTGTGTGTATGCGTTACTTTTAGGTAGCTACATTTATGTTAGTTGCTAGGTTCAGGCAAAGGGTTGCCTATGAGAAGACACCTGCAAGAAACTCCGGACACTCTTTTAAATCGCCAATTAAATATAATTTCAGTATTTTACAACTCAGATTAACTAGGTGTTACAGCCATTATGCCATATACTATTGACTATAAAAAACTAAAGATAATAACAATAATAATTTAATAATATTATAGAGATAAAATAATTTGAGCTAAGATATATTATTTAATATAAATCTAGAATAGACAGTAGGATGGCATGATGGCGCATACACTTACACTTTGTGACTACTAAATTACATTACTACATTACTAAATTGACTTATAAGTAATACAGGTTTTTGAATCCTGTATCCAACAAGCATCTAGTTTCATGAGTTATAACAAGTATCATGAAGTCTAGCTGTGGTTTGCTTCTTCTTGGGTTTGACTATTTGAATTACTGGATCCCAAGCTAGTAGTACATCCCAACCATCTTCTCTATTGAAATTTGGATGTTTTTTGATTTCAATAGCCTCGCGAAGCGTCCTTGGTAGGAATCGGTGTTCTTTAGCGAGAATCTGTGGTTTGTCAAATCCCAGGTAGTGGTTGGTTCCCTGTTGCACGTGTTCACACACAGCAATAAACAACGCGATAAAATCCGTATATAGTAGTTTAATTTCAATGAATAACATTCGCGTAAACAGAAGACAATCCTAATCCTAATTCTATCCTAATCCTAACTTCCTAACTAATATTATAAAAGCGAAAATGAGTTTGTTTGTTACCTTTTCAGGCCTAAACCACTGAACCAATCATCCTGAAATTTTGCATATACGTTGTCAGGTGTACAGAAACGGACATAGGCTACCTTTCATCCCGAAAAAATTACTGTTCTCGAGGAAAACAACAATAACGTTTTAGGATAAAATAAATGGCGCCACGTGTCTTTCAAATCATGACTGTATTATATTATTACAAGCAGAGTACAAACCGAATTGATTGTCAAATTCTAAATTAATGCGAGCGAAGCCGCGGTCAAAAGCTAGTATTATATAAAAACAATCTACATCAGAATGTACAATATTTCCTGTTAGGGATTACCCGCAAATTGCAAGGTTGTGTTAGTTGTCATGATTCACTTATCGCGTAAGAAATAATTACTAAATGTAAATAAGGAAACTGGGAGAGGGAAAGTCCTCAGCTATGTGAATAACCTCATTGAAGGTGACGTGTATAGTGAGATAATAATCTATTATTATTAGTTCTGTACCCGGTGTAGATGAATCACTGGATGGTTTGTCATGGCAAAAAGGCATTTCTATGTTTCCAAAAATCTAGTCTTTTCTACGGTGGGAAGTCTTCCTATAACAGACTTATACATAATTTTATTAATAATGTAACGTAAATAATGATAATTATATGTTTTCATTTTACAATTTTATAATTCCTTATTCAATATAATTTAATTCATGACATAAATTGACGATGCTAATTAATTAAGGACAATATTTATTTTATTTCATACAGTATTATTGTTATCTTAATGTTATCTAATATTCACATATTGTTAATCTTAAATATTAATTTTTGCATACCGTTCATACGGTGAGACATGCTGTGCTTATTTTATTATTTAAACATTTTTGTAACCGTGTTTCTAGCAAATAAAGATTATTATTTTTATTTGTTTCTCTTTCACGGGTATATTCCTAGACAATACCCGGCTCTTTGGGAGGCTTACACGGAGACATGGATCCAACGTGAAGAGGCCCTTCGAGAGTTTTAATCAAAGGTGGGATCGAACACCTACAGCGGCACTAGCCGCAGCAGGCGTAGGACTATTGCTACGTATGGGTTCTAATATATGGGCTATGAGTATGGGTGTTTGATGGACTGGTATATTGGTAACTATGGATGATAAAACGGCGTCTGCCCTGAATACTCTAATAGCCTCAATTGATTATTATTTATATTATTATTCCAAGGAACTACAGTCATGGTAGTTAAGATTGGGTTATTTCACATGTATCTATAGACAACATAACTTGTATATGTCAACCAAAGAAACATCTGCACCGGAGCACAGTTTCGTTTAGGTGTAAGTTGTTGCGTCGCTACTGACAATTCGCCTCGGCTTTAGTTTGGAATTTACACGGGCCAAAAAATATGTGATCCACAAGTGTTGTTTCCGAAACTGAGTGTCCTTTTTGTCTTTTGTTTGTGTGTTTGTTACGCGGTACTGTAATAATTATTCCTAGTGCTAAATCTGGATGTGCTTTGTGTCCTTTGTCTTTAAAAGATATTTATCATAAGTTATCTTCTCTTATCTTATGTAGGGGCCAGTCAGTGCAGACCGGCGACACTTCGACCCAGTGGGATCTTTTGTGTCGACACTCTGCCAATAACGACTGCTATAGATGTTCATGGAAGCCGGGACCAACGGCTTAACGTGCTTTCCGAGGCACGGAGCAGGCGATAATTGTCAATCAATACGCATGTAATTTCGAAAAGTCATATAACTTCCGAAAGTCAGAGGTGCGCGACGTGGGTTCGAACCCGAGACCCTCTGCATTACAGTCTGTTGGTCTCCCCACTGAGCTAACGCTGCTAGTTTCCTAATATTAACAATTCCCTTATTCTTATCATAATTTAAGTCTATTTCATGTTTCAAATACATAATCGACTATTCTGTTTTGGCGCAGAACACGGAGCTAACACTATTTTAAACTACAAATGTGGTAAATAATTCACAAACACATAAGGATATAAAATATTTCTGCAGACGCTAGACGTGACGTAAAGTGCCTTCAGCCCATTCTCAAGCATGAAGGCGAACAGAAATAATGTCATTTTTTAAAAACAAAAGGCTTTTCTTGAAGGAAATGCAGCATGTACCGTCGAGTGTCTGTCTAGGCGCTAAGTGCATGTAAGAGCCGCGTCACACGAATGTACTGCGCCTGTACGCTATTTATTTTATTAACCTGTATCGTCTGCTGCTATTCGAAATGTTATCGTGTATATGTGATCTTAGAGCTAGCTGGATGAATTCAGAAATAATACCGGTTAAGTATGAGTAGGACTCGATCATCGACGGTCCATATTACTGAAGAGGTTGTCGGACATTAATTTAGCCTTTAAGGTCGGGATTCCACCAAAGCGGAGATGTGTGCGGTGTGCTGTGTGCTGTGCGAGAAGAGATGTTTTTCAGCTAGGGGGACTCCACCAAAGCGGAGATGTGTGCGGTGTGCTGTGTGCTGTGCGAGAAGAGATGTTGTTCAGCTAGGGGGACTCCACCAAAGCGGAGATGTGTGCGGTGTGCTGTGTGCTGTGCGAGAAGAGATGTTTTTCAGCAAGCAAGATGGCCGGCCGGCGCGCGCGCGGGGCTCTGCGTTTTGCTGGCGGGTGAGAGGGGGGAGGGCGACATCGCTCACTGCACGCCGCTCACATCTCTCGTCTCCACTGCGCGTCGTCCGCGCACAGCTCACATCTCCGCTTCCATCGCGCCATACAAATATTACACATCTCCGCACAGCGATCTCCGCTGAAGCTGAGCGGAGAGGAGATATGTCAATAACACAATTCTGTTGGTTGTTTAAAAAACATCTTCTCTCCGCTCGTCTCGTCTCCGCTTTGGTGGAGTCCCGGCCTTATTTTGTAAACTAATATTAATCCCAATGTAGTGTAATAAGAGCACGCCTATTGACTCCTATCAGGCACAGTTCCAATCGCCTTGGCGGCTACTGAGATTATTTACCGCAGCACCACCGAGGCTGCATAAAATTTAAAAGACATTCTCTTCTTTTAAATACAAATCCCGTACTAGGAATTATTCCTATACTAGCTTTTGCCCGCGGCTTCGCTCGCGTTAATTTAGAATTTGACAATCAATTCGGGTTGTACTCTGCTTGTAATAATATAATTCAATCATGACTCGACACGTGGCGCCATCTATTATCACAAGTACGTTATTGTTGTTTTCCTCGGAAACAGTATTTTTTTTCGGGATGAAAGGTAGCCTATGTCCGTTTCTGTACACTTGACAACGTATATGCAAAATTTCAGGATGATCGGTTCAGTGGTTTAGGCTTGAAAAGGTAACAAACAAACAAACTCATTTTCGCTTTTATTATATTAGTTAGGAAGTTAGGATTGCGCGAGATATTACAAACATTTAAACAACATCCACAATTTTTTTTGTGCCGTGTGGTATTCGAACCCGTAACGCTCAGCGTAGTGGAAGTGGCGAGATGTCTACATAAACTATTACACCAACTGTGCATCCTTAAGTAACAAGTGAAATAAACTCTGCCTAACCCCTCTACGATGAACATGCCATGCAATGTTATCCTTATTAAAATCATACGTATAACGAACATGATATCATTGCTTAGCCACTCTTCGAACAACGAAGTAAATTTAATGTAAATGAACCTACCGATTCGTGTGGGAGGTAGTTAACAGTGAGTCGGATGGACTCTCGTCATCATGACGCACTTAAAACAGCGTATCTATATTAATATTATAAAGCTGAAGAGTTTGTTTGTTTGTTTGCTCGAACGCGCTAATCTCAGGAACTACTGGTCCGATTTGAAAAACTCTTTCAGTGTTAGATAGCCCATTTATCGAGGAAGGCTATACGCTATATATCATCACGCTAAGATCAATAGGAGCGGAGCACCAATGAAGAATGTTTCAAAATCGGAGGGTATTTTTTCCTTTTGGGAGCTTCCGCTGCGTGCGCTGCGTAAAGAGTTAAATTTTCGCAAAAATCATGTATGACAGAATTGTTCCCCTTTAAAAGTTCAAAAAAAATCCGCGACAGCATATGTCTGTCTTTTAGGGTTGGCTCACTATAACCTTTTTTACGCTAACCAAATTTGTTCTAAAATAATGCATTATATGCGAAGGTGTTTTTATAAACATGATATTAATCCTTATCCAAATAAATAAGTAATTCATCACAAGTATTTAATTTAAACAAAATTGCCCTTTACATCATTTGATTTCAATTAAAATTTTAGGAGATATCGCAGTTTTAAAATAACATCGCAGCAAAATAACTACTCATTACAGACATACAAACGATGTTTCTCCTGGTTTATTCTGCGTGATTTTAAATTAGCACTGCAGGTATATTTATAAAATTTTGTTCAATGGTTCTTATGTGGTTCGTGGATCTAACAAAGAAAGTTTCAGCTCCTTTAAAATTGTATTATAGGTGCCTACGACCCAATCTCTCTCTTATGTGACGCAGACAGTTGGCTAGCACTTCTATAAACGTAGCTGATTCTAAGATGCACTCACATATTTCAGCTACAATCCATCCATACTAATGTTTGAAATAGTCTAGGCCTTTATAAGCGATAAAAAACAACTGCCTATATATACGGCAGAGTATTGTAAAAGCATACGATATGTCCGCTAAATGTCGTAGATCGCGACAGCGAAGGACATTATGTTTATACGACTGTGATTTCTAAATACCGACGTGTCATATTGTGTTGTGTTCATCTAAAGTAATAAAAGACAAGCGAACAAATGTTATAGAACACTGTGTACTAAAACGTCTACGTAGGTATTAAACAATTAAGTAAATGTTCGCATTCGTGTTACTTTCATGATCATGGCGCACTTAAAGCAGCGTATTGTATTGTTTATAAACTTCTACAAATGTAACTGGGTCTAAGATGCACTCATATTCACAGATACAGTTCATCCATACTTGATAATAGACCAGATTCCAGGGATGTAATTCCAGTACTTGACTAAGTATGAATAAATAATTGACGAATCAATGACCAATATTTTTTTACTTTTGTTATACCTTTACTTTCGTGTCATGAGATCAGCGATAGCTCAGTGGGGAGACAAACAGACTGCAATGCTGAGGGTTTTGATATCGAACCCATGAACCCATGTATGATTTTTCGAAATTATGTGCGTATTGAATAACAATAAATTATCGCCTGCTCCGTGCCTCGGAGAGCACGTTAAGCCGCCGGTCCCGGCTGCCATGAACATCTATGGCAGTTGTTATTGGGAAATCAGTGCCCTCTAATAGGTATCGTAAGCCTTCGGGTTGCGGAGGTCAGGTGGCAGCCGCTCAGTGTAAAAACTGATATCCAGTCAAATCCGGTTAGACTAGAAAGCCGACTCCAAGTGACTTGGGAATAATAAAGGCTAGGGAGAAGAAGACTTTCGTGTATATTTTTATTTACATGTACGAAAACAACAATTTGTACATGTACCACTTGATTGAAAAACGAAATATGTTTTTTGTCTCTTTGAAATTAAACTCTCTGTGACATTAAAGCCACATTTATTTTTATTATAAAGTAGCTGTTACCCGCGACTTCGTCCACGTAGATTTTAACTAAAAAGTGTTTGTTCAGTTCGCAAAGTTTACGAATATTTAATATTTCTGTATTCCGCGTATAGAAATACCTATGCTAAAACTAATGTAATTCTTCTATTTGGTCTCATTTTTTTATATTGGATGTATATACATATATTAAAATTACATATTATTATTTAATATACATTTCCCTATTTGTATCGGAAATTATTCACTATTTCATTGGTTTTAATATTTCTCCGCGAAACTCTATTTTTTTTCTAAAATCAAAGTAGTCTAAGTTACTTCTGATAACATCAGCTATCTGCCAGTGAAAGTCCCGTCAAAATCGGTTCAGCCATTTCGGAGATTAGTCGGAACAAACAGACAGACAGACAAAAAATGAAAATAAAAATGATTTGGTATAGGAACCTTATATATTTTCATATGCATTAGGTTAAAAGCTGTTATTTTGACATTACAAACAGACACTTCAATTTTATTTATTTGTATAGATTATATACGTAACGTAGCCAATAAAGGTTCGCCATCTCTGGCTTAGTCCTTTATGAGTGATGAAAAGCATCTTCACGTTTACTTCATCTTGTATGTGATATGACGTGTTACCTAAAATATTACGACGAACAGCAACACATACTTACGGTATCCATACAAAGCGTGGAAGATCGCTACAGCGGAACCCATAATGTATATACAGCTAATATACATATATATATATATATATATATATATATATATATATATATATATATATATATATATATAATTACTAGCTGTGCCCGCGGTCTAACCCGCGTCAGTGGTATTTGTGGTTATTGCGACGCTCCCGTCAGCCGTAGCGTGCTGTTATATAGCCTATGTCCTTCCCAGGGTCTCAGCCTATCTCCATTCCAAATTTCATAAAAATCGGTTCAACAGATTGAGCGTGAAAAGGTAACAGACAGACAGACAGAGTTACTTTCACATTTATACTATTAGTAAGGATAGTAAGGAAGTAAGGATTAAATTATTATTATAAATTATTATTTTAATACTTACGTTACTTGTCTTGTTGTGTTCGTCGTTCGTATGAAACAACTAGCTTTTTCCCGCGGCATAGCTCCGGAACAGTACTTTGTTTCTGGATGAAAGATGAACTCGGGAACTACTGGTTCGAATTGAAAATTCTTTTAGTGTTGGATAGCTTATTTATCGAAGAAGGCTATAAGCTATATAACATCACGCTACGACCCACGAGGGCGGCGCAGTAACGATAAACGCAGGTGAAACCGCAGGCACATCTAGTACTGTATACAAAATCTTTTATGTATTTAAAACAATGAAGTAAATGTTTGCATTCGTGTGGCACGTAGTTTACGTCGGGTCGCTCGCGGTCTCTTATGGTCGTGACGCACTCCACGCAGCGCCTTTGTCGGTACACTCACGTGTATAGTTTATATGTTTCTATGATACAAATGTAGCTGACTCTCGCTCTAAACTGTATTCTAGTTTTCACCTTGAGACGATCGGTTCACGATGTTGATTGTATTTCAAAATAAGGAAAATGAGAGTAGGATTTGAGTCTAACCGTGTTATTATATTGTTTGTCTTTTTATATATAGTTTTTTTATACAACTATGGTGGCAAACAAGCATACGGCCCACCTGATGGTAAGTGGTCACCGTAGCCTATGGACGCCTGCAACACCAGAGGCATCACTTGCGCGTTGCCGACCCTTTAGGAAAGGACGTGGGAAGGAAAGGGAGCGGGATGGGGGAAAGGGGGTGATTGGGCCTCCGGTACTCTCACTCACCGAACGAATCGCAACAGTAGGAATACTGCTATTTCACGTCGATATTCTGTGAGAGGGTAGTCCTTCCCCGGTTGAGCCGGCCCATTCATGCAGAAATCAGCGAGGCTCTATTAATCAACTTTAGCAGTATTTTATGACGTTTACTGTACTAAACGTTATAAAATACTGCTACAACTGTATAGCTAATACATTCGCTGGTCCAATATTACAAGGTTCTATGTCACATTTTTGAAAAAAACGAGTTATGAATATTGCATGGTTCATTCCTTTTTGTTTAGACTAATATAGTAATAGATGGAAGCACTTACCACCTCACAATATTAAATCGCAAATAGTTCTAAGTTATTTATTAAGTTATTTTTACTGATATGCAAATTTTAAACCTCATTTACCCAAAGTAAAAAAAAATAACATAGAACCTTGTAATAGTGAGCCAGCGAGTTTGTAGCAGTATTTTATTAATGAAATACGTCTAATGATTGTTCTATAGTCTATCTATACATCTCTACAAATAAATAAAATTGAAGTGTCTGTTTGTAATGTCAAAATAACAGCTTTTTATCTAATCTATAATTATGAAAGTATATAAGGCACCTATACGATAACATGTATTTTTAAAATTTTTGTCTGTCTGTCTGTCTGTTTGTTCCGGCTAATCTCCGGAACGGCTCAACCGATTTTGACAGGACTTTCACTGGCAGATAGCTGATGTTATAAGGAGTAACTTAGGCTACTTTGATTATAGAAAAAATAGGGTTCCGCGGAGACAAACACTTTTTAGTTAACATCTACGTGGACGAAGTCGCAGGTAACAGCTAGTAGATATAGATAATAAATTGTGATTAAATTAACAATCCTTTAAGTAATTAAAGGATCGTCAATGTAATCACAATTAATTATATTTAACTATTATTTCAGTGCATATACAATAATAATTAAATCGACGCAATTTTTGACAAGTCATTATCGAACAGACAATAGTTGTTTTTAAGAAAATACCTTTGATAAAATTAATATATCTATCGTTTTATTTCGTAAAATACGCCATCAAAGTCTCATAGTTTGGCTATACTAAGCAATTTATTTTACTTATTATCGCAATTAAATATTTTGTCAATATACATATTGTTACAGTAAGCTGTAAGGAGATTATCTAAAATAAATTATAAGTATTAAAATGTACCTAATATTATTAAGCTTATAATTAGTATGAATGATATAATGGCAACTAACTGAAAAGCTGAATAAACTAGTCAAAGTTCACAGATTCATAGCTATGGCACACACTTCTGACTCTCTTAACTACAAAGCTAATCACTGGCTTTATTGACAAAGGCTTCAAAATAGCATGTTTGGAGGCTTCAATCTGCACTTGAGCAGCATGGACTAGAATTGGGCTACACCTCTTCTATGCAAAAGGCCAAAATTAACATAATCATTTTCTATTGTTTGGCTATTCAAGGATAAATTGATATCATTGTGGAGCTTCGATAAATTCCAAAGACAAATTATTAAACTCTAGTAGGTCAAATAATCGAAACAGGTTATTCTAGCCTTAAGCCTGGTAAAGCTTAAGGCATGATTGGTAAATCAATGCCAAGCAAAATCAGACTCATTTGTACTTATAAAAAATATGGCCGCTAACATCATGAATTGAGATCGATTTAAGCCCCTATATGATTCTAGAGTAAGCAGTTTCAAGTCCTATGGTAAAACAGTATCCCCTCGTTATTCAAATTCATATCCCTCAGTAGAAAAATAATAAACGCCGGTCGCGTTTCCAGGGTTCCAAAAACCAGCAATTGTCCTGTCATTAAACCAACATTTGTTATCCTTAAAGTATTTGTACTTTTCACATTTATAAGCTGGATACCAGTCTGGATTAGCCACAGACGCCAGCCACAATATAACACAAGCCTTATGGTTACATTTAGCAGCTTTCGGTGAGTCAAAGAAGCCAGGAATCAGAGGCGTCCCACATTTTGGTTGTGATTTTCCTTTGTTGGCGAAAAAATCTACATCTCCTAAGACACTTGAAGTACCGTAGCCGCCAGCATTGCAATGGTATACCTCCACGTAATCCGCCACACCAGACCTCACCTGATCCTCAATAAAACTGTTAGAGAAACAAGGGCCAGCTGGGTCTAAAGCCGTTATCCTCCATATCTTTTGTCCTATTGCTTTTATGAAGTTGTCGCCAGCATAGCCCAATATTTGACTGCCCAAGCTGTGGCCTATGCAATGCATGTTTTTCGGTGAAATGCCTCGTTGGGCAAGCCCTGCCAACATTTGAGCCAATTGTCTTCCAATATAGTAGACATGCTTAACTGAACGTTCGTAGCCTTTTTTGGAGCCTGGTCTGTTGTTAGTATAAGGTGAATGGTCGATAATGATGAGGTAGCTGTTGGGGAAGTCTTTGAAGGTTTGTCTTACGCGTTCTTCTGTGTTCTTATTGATAGCGGACTTGTAGCCGCCGACGAAAATGAAAAATTTCTTCAATTTATCTAAGTTGGGTAAGGATAGAATACCTTCGGCTGCTTCATTGATAGGAAAGTCTTTTACAACGTCGTTGGGGAAATCGTAAAAGTATGCGCCCATTCCACTAACGTCTAAGTCCAATGTTTTGTCACGTTCACCTGTAAGCAAATTTTTTTTTTAAATAGTTGGTTAAATCCTGTTATTGTGTGACTGTACGGATGACGTTGTGGGTAACCAGTTACCTTGTCGTTGTCGTGCTGTTGTGGATTCGATACATTCATCAGAAAATTACATTTAAAATATAAAACTGAATAATCGTTAATGTTTGTAAAGTCCCTTACGACACAGATTTTGATTCCAGTAGATAATTTTTTATTTTGCAAGTGACATAATATTCGTAGGATTGTTAAGTTATTTGGATCTTAATTACTAATACACGCGACACTGGCACACAGATCTTATCCTAAATAGATGTTTCCGCTGTTTCACCCGCGTTTATTGTTACTGCGCCGCCCCTGTGGGTCGTAGCGTGATGTTATATAGCCTATAGCCTTCCTCGATAAATAGGCTATCCAGCACTAAAATAATTTTTCAATTCGAACCAGTAGTTCCTGAGATTAGCGCGTTCAAACAAACAAATTCTTCAGCTTTATAATATTACCATAGATTAGCACATAGAATACAAGTGATCTCGTTATATGTATGTTTCCTTGAGACACAGGCGGACAGACGCTAATTTGCTTATATTGAGGGGTAAACATAATTATGTATATTTTAGTTATCTAATATATGTTGTACTTGCGCTATAAATTACAGTAAAGCAAACATGTCAAGTGACGTAATTTATTAGTTAGTCGATAAAACTATGAATAAACTAGATAATTATTTAATCTTTAGCATAATTAATAAATAATTTCATAGATTTAAAATGTTATTGTTGAGAAGCAAAGGAAATTTAATATAAAATTTATTGCTTGTAACAATTTAAAATACTAACATCTTTTGTCTAAAGATTTTTGAAATCTTCATCAGTTATAGCTTATACAGTCTGTTTTAATATATGTCATTATAAAACTCTATAAAACCGGTGTTTATATATGAACTAGATTTCACCCGCGGCTTTCACTCGCGTTGATGTAGATTTATGTTAAGATAGATTTTTTAGTAGCCCATATGTTATTCTGATGTATAAACAATAATACTGTAAAGTTTCATCAAAATCTGTTTACTAGGTTTTGCGTGAAAGAGTAACAAACATCCACCCATCCTCACAAACTTTCACATCTATACTAATATTATAAAGCTGAAGAGTTTGTTTGAACGCGTTAATCTCAGGAACTACTAGTTCTATTTGAAAAATTCTTTTAGTGTTGGATAGCCTATTTATCGAGGAAGGCTATAGGCTATTTAACATCACGCTACGACCCACAGGGACGGCGCAATAACGATAAACTCGGGTGAAACCGCGGGAACATTTAGTTTATTATATAAGTAAGATATACATATTACAATAATACTGTAAAGTTTCATCAAAATCTGTTCACTAGGTTTTGCGTGAAAGAGTAACAAACATCCACCCATCCTCACAAACTTTTACATCTATACTAATATTATAAAGCTGAAGAGTTTGTTTGAACGCGTTAATCTCAGGAACTACTAGTTCTATTTGAAAAATTATTTTAGTGTTCGATAGCCTATTTATCGAGGAAGGCTATAGGCTATATAACATTACATTACGACCCACGGGGACGGCGCAGTAACTATAAACTCGGGTGAAACCGCGGGAACATCTAGTTTATTATATAAGTAAGATATACATATTACAAAAACGAATGGAGATTAACTTATTAGAGGCTTCTGAATCTAAAAAAACTATGTTTTGTCTTCTGCGTGTCTTTTGTTTATTGAGGATTGATGCATATGCCAATGAAGGGACTACGATACGGTTTAGTATATTAAGGTTCAAAATAAAGTCTTAGCCACGATTTATTGCATTCGGTTCAGTAGGAGCGGAATTGTGGTGCATTCTGTCAAGCACGTCAATTACGTTACTGAACATATAATCGATTATTAAGACTAAAAGTCGCGAGTATAATGTAGTTATCTATGATAAATTCATTACCTACTTAATAAATAAACAAATGAAAAAATTCATTACTAACAATTTTTATTTTAAATTTCTCATATAATATATCAATAAGAAGTCATAGTTGACGACCGTACGAAATTTAAACTTATTTATATACTGTTTAAAGGGTTTTGTCATAACGATCTATTAATCAATACGTTGTGTATTCATTAATTGATTTAGGTTCTTTTATATGTATATTGATTTAAGTTTACATGCAGCCAATACCCAAAAATTAATACCACCATATGTAGGTACATCATAAAATAATCCACAACACTGCATACTTACATTTAACCATTTTCAATGCCAGAGTTAGTGGTCCATACTTTTCAAAGTCACCCTTTCCCCACGCACTCGTATAGCTAACACAACAAAAAAATATTGACAGTAATAACATATTCTTTTTCTTTTTGTTTTAAATCTACGAAATGTAAGACAGAACTGCGCTTATAATACGGTAAACACAAGCTGTTGTCAATGACGTAGAAGTGACATATGCGGTAACACTGCTTGTATTTAAGTGGTGTGTCAACGTTGTCACACAGTTTATATATCAACGTGGTACAATGTTATCTTTGTGATAAAATTTGTTTGGTAATTGTTAAGTGCTTCCGTTTTGGGTGTAGTTAGGATCGGCTATTTGTGACGCATGTGATCACTCACTTTTTTCTAAAATGAAATGTGTGGTACGTACTCACGGTAGAAATGGATTGTGAAATTTAAGAGAAAGTTAATTGGTTAAGTTTTAAAGAACAATAAAATAAATAATAATAATAATATATATTTATTTCAGGAAATGACCCATACTTTTGTTAGTATCACTTAAAAACTATGTAAGTAAAAATATAAACATATAACTATCTAATTACATTCTTCTTCGTAGGAAGGCATTGGGAGTTTTTTGACAAATGTCTAAAATAAATAAAGATTTGTTTATTGCCAAAAAATATTAACAATGTCAAATACAATATCCTGTGGCCCCTCACTAGGCAAGCCTGTCCTGTGGGTACCTGAGGGGACTAAATTATTTAACATACATTGTTAGCTCGGAAAGCATCAGAAAGTATATCTATGGCTTATAAACTATATCTATACAAATAAATAAAATTGAAGTGTCTGTTTGTAATGTCAAAATAACAGCTTTTTATCTAATGCATATGACAGTATATAAGGCACCTATACGAAAACATCTATTTTTTCAATTTTTGTCTGTCTGTCTGTTTGTTCCGGCTAATCTCCGAAACGGCTAAACTGATTTTGACGGGACTTTCACTGGCAGATAGCTGATGTTATAAGGAGTAACATAAGCTACTTTGATTTTAGAAAAAAAATAGGGTTCCGCGGAGACCAACACTTTTTAGTTAAAATCTACGCGGCCGAAGTCGCAGGTAACAGCTAGTACCTACTAATAGCTTTTGTTTCGCGGCATAAACATCGTTTTAATATCTCATAGACATTATGACATGGCAGTCTAGCTTATTGGTGACTGGTCTTCTGTGCAGAATATATTACCGATTACAAATGAGTGCGCCAGTAAAGCTCATAATCTGATGGGACGGCTATGCATCATGACTAGTGTGTTCCTCACAGGTGCAGAAGTAATGAATTTACATGCTCGCTGAGGCATGAGAACTATATTCCCTAAATAGCCTAACTCTAGGCAACTACTTTTTGATACCTGAAGAAGAACTTACTAGCTCAGCCAACATACATATGAACACAAATTATTATGAATAATTTATAAAAACAAATTTTATCACAAAGATAACATTGTACCACGTTGATATATAAACAGCGTGAATCTATGTATGTACAAACATAGATTTACGCTTGTTTCCCAGAGGGGTAGGCAGAGACTACGGATTTCCATTTGCTACGATCCTGACACACTTCTCTGACTTCATTCACTTTCATCACATTCTTCATACACGCCCGTCGGTTCAAGGTACTATTAACCTGGCCTTTGTCCAGAACGCCTCCGCCGCCAACAGACTAAAATAAAAATTGTTTTGGCTTCTATAGGTCTTATAAAGCCTCACACTAATTTTCTTAAATATCTCCTATGTACAGACTGTAACTGGTCGATCAGTTACAATCTATACTAATATTATAAAGCTGAAGAGTTTGTTTGTTTGTTTGTTTGTTTGTTTGTTTGTTTACTTGAACGCGCTAATCTCAGGAACTACTGGCCCGATTTGAAAAATCTTTCAGTGTTAGATAGCCCATTTATCGAGGAAGGCTATAGGCTATATATCATCACGCTAAGGTCAATAGGAGCGGAGCACCAATGAAGAATGTTTCAAAATCGGAGAGTATTTTTTCCTTTTGAGAGCTTCCGCTGCGTGCGCTTCGTAAACAGTTACAGTTTCGCAAAAATCATGTATGACAGAATTGTTCCCCTTTAAAAGTTCTAAAAAAAAGTCCGCGACAGCATATGTCTATCTTTTAAGGTTGGCTCACTATAACCATTTTTATGCTAACGAAATTTGTTCTAAAATAATGCATTATTTGCGAAGGTATTTTTATAAACATGATATTAATCCTTATCCAAATAAATACGTTATTCATCACAAGTAGGTATTTAATTTAAAACAAAATTGCCCTTTACATCATTCAATTTCAATGAATATCTTAATAGATATAGCAGTTTTAAAATAACATCGCAGCAAAATAATTACCCATTACAGACATAGTACAAACGATGTTTCTCCTGGTTTATTCTGCGTGATTACTACTGGTTCGATTTGAAAAATTCTTTTAGTGTTGAATAGCCTATTTATCGAGGAAGGCTATAGGCTATATAACATCACGCTACGACCCACGGGGGCGGCGCAGTAACGATAAACGCGGGTGAAACCGCGGGAACATCTAGTTTTAGTATATGTATGATTATAATAGATATAAAATATACTTACATAAAATCGAATTG
Source organism: Catocala sponsa (assembly GCA_963564715.1). Taxonomy (NCBI): domain Eukaryota; kingdom Metazoa; phylum Arthropoda; class Insecta; order Lepidoptera; family Erebidae; genus Catocala; species Catocala sponsa. Next base: position 24,847,204 of record OY751333.1, on the reverse strand, counting down.
AGTATCCATTTGAACGGTCCGTATATTTCTAAATCACCTCTATTCCACGTATTTATATTACTAACACTAAATAAAAATATAGCAAATGTTATTAATTTCATGGTTTTAATATTAAATTACACCGCTGTAATCTGCAGAGTACTATCGTACACTGTTTATATAAACTGCAATACTCTTATTGTTTTAATTGAACTGAACAATTATTTTATTTTAGAAATAATTAGTCATTTGTTGTGCCCGATTTTTGTTGTTAGGGAGTTTTTGTTAACATCTTTCCTCAACATATAAGGCATTTATTTGATTGTAATAATAAGTTGTAGTTATAATAATATCATTGTTGCTGTATTATATAATATGTAGGTATATTGTTTTATATTGCAATTTGAATAATATTTGAGGAAAATAATGACAGCATTATATTGCTTTCTTCTTTTTCCGATGTCATCTAAGCTATGTGTGTGGGTTATTGCTTACGAAGTAATTAACCAAAAGATGTAACCTGAAACAGCATTTAAATTTATATACATTATATTTATATGTACATTGACATTGATATTGACAATTATCGCCTGCTCCGTGCCTCGGAGAGCACGTTAAGCCCTCAGTCCCGCCTGCCATGAACATCTATCATGGCAGTCGTTATTGGGAAGTCAGTGCCCTCTAATATCCTGACACTGGTCTACCTCTAGGGTATCGTTAGCCTTCGGGTTGCGGAGATCAGATGGCAGTCGCTCCGTGTAAAAACTGATATCCAGTCAAATCCGGTTAGACTAGAAAGCCGACTCCAAGTGACTTGGGAATAATAAAGGCTAAGGAGAAGATATTTATATGTATTTTTTATTGCGCCGTTGGCATTGTGGTTTAGTCGCCTTCTCAAATAATTATTTGTGGGCCAATGCGATAAGTGTTACTGTACAATAATTCAAACAATTGACACAAGGAACACTCCTCGATCACACAATTTTGTCTCGGGCGGGAATTAACCCAAAACTCGACAACGCGGCAATGGCGAGGCGACCAGTTTAACCACAATGCCATCCATGCAATCATACATTACCGGACTGATCTTTTAAATGCGCAAAGTTAAAGTTGAGGACTTAGTGAGTTCAGTAAAGTTACTGAATTTACATTTAGGTAAGTTGCTAGGTGCAGGCAAAAGGTTGAGCCTATGAGAATATAGCTGCAAGAAACAGGTATGCTTGCTAATCAGTGCCGGATTAACCACGTAGCAAGAGTAGCAATTGCTACGGGCCCCGCGCGGAAGGGGCTCCCGCATATTTAAACCAATTCGTCTCTGCCTGAGCGTAATTATTTAAATTAAACCTATTACTTTAAGATGTGGTATATTTAATTTACTTGATGTCACAAAAACGTGAAACGTTACAACTTTTCCTACTAAGACAATCCACGTCAGACAATCGGTAACCGACTATTTCCTTGGCGTATATAAAACACCGAATTTCATACGGTAAACGCACAAGTTCTACTAAAAGTCGCTCGTATAAATGTGTAGAATTTCAGTCGGCCCAATAATCAGCTCTACAAAAAGTCTGACGTATGCAAGCACTCTTACCCGAAAGAATTTGCTACGGGCCCCGCGCTTGCTTAATCCAGCACTGTTGCTAATATCTCGCGGGCGAACACTACGAGTGTTACAACATCATTGCACTTCTCACTCCACTAACGAATCAGAATTATTTATGTTAAAGCGTGGACCAATCGCTGATAAGTACTTATCTCGTGAACTAACGTCGTAATGTCTATATACAGGACGAGATAAATGACCGAGACAATGATCCGCGCGTGCACTGCTTAAGTAAATTTATTGCCTACGCTCGTTCATTATAATATTTATTTAATACTTTTATTTATTTACTTTTCGACGTTGTAAAATTATAATAATAACAATAATAATATTCTACTACATACACACAACACCATCTAGCTCAAACTAAGCAGAGCTTGTACTATATGTACTAGACAATGGAATTATACATCTATACTTTTTTTGTAAATACGTACATATTATACATAGAAACACCAAGACCAAGACAAACATCCATGTTCATGCAACAAATGTTTGACTTGTGCGGGAATCGAACCCGCGATCTCAGGCGTGGCAGTCGGTTATACTAACCACTACGCCATCAAGGCCGTTACCTTATACCTTTACCATATTTCGGTAAAGGGCAACTGATCGGTATCGAAACCAATATCATAACTTAGCAAGTAGTGTATTACAGAATCTGATAGCTAACTTATATCGAGCTCGGCTGAGGTAGTTTTAACATAACAACGTTTTATCCACGTTCAGAGGAGCACTCGAAATGACGAGGCCATCACTACAGTAATAGGGATGTGTCTGGTAACATATCGATAAAATTATGCAGGTATTCATTAAGACTGCGACGAGCGTAAGACAGATAATGACAGAGCTCGTGCCGCGCATATTCAAATCGGCGGGCGGCCCCCGTGGTAAAATTGTATGGAGGATTTGAAGTGGTTTATTGATAAATATGTATGTCTATTGTCAACCAAAAGCTTAAATATTTGGGACGGACAAATTGTAATATAACTATTCATGTTTCGTTTAAGCAAATTGCAAATTTACGTAATTTTGTAGGCGAAAACAATAATTATTTTAAGTTTTTTACACGGAGTAATTGTAAACACATTCATTGTTATGGTAAATGTATATTTTATATTTGTATTAAACAAAAAGTGTTGATTTTATTTACTTAATTGTGACCGCCTGGTTTGGCACATTTCGCTCGGCGCAGTCTTAATGTGGCATAATTAAACAGTTTGCTAACTTGGGTAAACAAAAGAACGATAATTAAGTGATTATTGGTTAAAGAAACTTAAGAAAATCGAGATTTAGGAAAATACTCGGTAGTCCCGTAGCGTAAGGTTTCGTTCCACTTAATGGTTATTTACGAAGTTCTGTGTTCAATTCTTGATCCGGGCAAATTCATATTCTCAATCATATGGTCCTACGGTCAATTTTACAATAAGGGGACTGTTCCCCTCATTGTAAAATTGGCTCGAAATATAGTTGGTTAAATGTTATATGAGCTGTAGAATACCCACATTGTACACATATGAGATATATATGTAGTCTACGTACGTAGCTCTATGATTATAAAATAGATATAATTCTGAGGTAGCGGGTTCGATTCCCGCACAAGTCAAACATTTGTGTGCAAGGACATGGATATTTGTCTTGGTCTGGGTGTTTCTATGAATAATATGTATGTATTTAGAAGAAAAAGTATATAATATGTATGTTTATCCATTGTCTAGTACCCATAGTACAAACTCTGCTTAGTTTGGCCTAGATGGCGTCGTGTGTATGTGATAGAATGTTATAAGTAACGTATTTTTTATGCTTTTAAATTATTAACTCTAAGTTAGTTATTGGTAAGTAATTAACTCTAGTTTATTCATTCATAATTCAAAAGAAAATTGAAATTATTAACGATATTTTAAGAAGTGTCTTGTATTTGAATTAATATTCTATCGATATGTTACAACAAAGTCTGTAACATCCCTAAAATCATATTATTAACATCACGTTGTGATGGCTGTGTACGGTTGGCTGTCGTCCAAAACGAACGAGCAAACCCAGCAATGTAAGTGTGACTGCTACAGATCTTTGTACTTTGTAGTGAAGTAGATAAGTTTGATGAGTATCGAGATTGTCGGTCTGTCAGCAGACATACTTTGATTTGATAAACCTATAATATCAATATACTTAGAGATGTAAAAATGAAGGTGCTTGCATGATGCAAGTAGCTGGCGCAGGCTATATACGCAAGCTACTCGCATAGGCTACATGTACGAGTTCATCATACGGGTTACATAAGCGGGTGACTCGTGATTGTTTCAAATAAGACTAAAGATGTTTGTAGGATGCGAGTTTCGGGCTACATGTACAAGCTACTTGCGTATGCTACATGTACTAGTTCGATAATCATACGAGCTACATAAGTAGATGACTCTTGATGATTTACAATAGGCCTGAAGTTGCTTGTACGATGCAAGTAGCTAGCGTGCAATAAATGCGCAAGATATTCGTATAGGCTACATGTACAAGTTAATCATACGAGTTACATTAGCGGGTAGATCACGGTAAACGCTTACAATAAGACTAAAGATGCTTGTACGATGCAAGTAATTGTCGTAGACTATATTCGCAATCTACATGCGTAGGCTAAATGAATAAGTTAATTTTACGGTTTATAAGAGCGGGTAGCTCGCCGTGATTGCTTACAATAAGGCTAGAATTGCTTGCATGATGCAAGTAGCCGCCGCGCACCTTGAAGCTACTCCCATAGAATACACACAGATGCTAATCATACACCTACATACGTGGGTGTGTGCTCGTTTATACGATGGTTATAACCAGTGCAAATGCTTTAATATGTGCCTGTTACCCGCTTCGTATACGAGAGCTACTGGATGTTCCGAGTTTCCGAAAAGCGATTCAATTAATTGTCGTGATTCACCTTTGTGAGTGTGTGAAACGTTTGCTCGCTGCATCTAATGTCTTTAGAGCAATCAAATCGTCGAAACTGAAAGTAGTATATTATAGCGTTCGTTTTAGAAAGAAAATAAATAGAAAAGCGTATGTTAAGCTGGTTTGGGCATGTAGAAAGAATAGACGAGAAAATACTGACTAAGAAAGTTAATAAGGCTAGTGTGTATGGAACAGTCGCAAGAGGAAGACCAGGCTAACGTTTCTCGATTAGATCGGAGGCGTTCTGGACAAAGGCCAGGTTAAGAGCACCTTAAACCGACGAGCGTGTATGAGGAATGTGATGAAAGTCAGAGAAGTGTATCAGGATCGTAGCAAATGGAAATCCGTAGTCTCTGCCTACCCCTCTGGGAAGCAGGCGTAAGACAATGTATTTATACATACATACATACATAGATACATACATACATAATATGTATAAATATGTAGATTGCCTTACGCCTATCCCCGAAGTGGTAGGCAAAGATGTTTTACTGCCACATTTCGCTTTTTTTTATACTACTAAGGTGGCAAACAAGCATACGGCCCACCTGATGGTAAGTGGTCACCGTAGCGTATGGATAAACGATTAGCGAGGTTAAGCAACGTTGGGTGCGGTCAGTCTATAGATGGGTGACCGCTTAGTGGTATTTCATCTGAGCGTCTTCGTGCTTCAGAGGGCACGTAAAAAGTCGGACCCGGTTGTTGTCAAATTGATAGCAGTCGTTAAGCCATGTCAGAGGCTTACGGGCGGCTTGAACAACTCTTGATAACAGGTTGGCCACTAACCACACGAAAAGAAAGAAAGAAGACTTGCGCGTTGCCGACCCTTTAGGAAAGGAAGTGGGAAGGAGAAGGAGCGGGAAGGGGGAAAGAGGGTGATTGGGCCTCCGGCACTCTCACTCACCGAACGAAACACAACAGTAGGCTACTGCTATTTCACGTCAATATTCTGTGAGAGGATAGTCCTGCCCCGGTTGAGCCGGCACATTCATGCTGAAATCAGCGAGATTCTACTACTCATAATATTCATATTACATTTAAGCACTGGAGCTCAAACTAGGATTCCCTGTATCGTGGGGACCAGTCTTTTTCTTTAGTCACGGGGTTACATTTAAGTTTGGATAATAAACTTATAATTAATTACTCTCAAAATACAAACCGCTTTATTTATTTACACACAGCTGATATAGAAGAAAAATTTCAAGATTGCATTCAGTGATAATTCTTCTTCGCAAAGTTAGAGGTGTGTGCCTTAAGACTGAACTCTAGACAGTCCAACTCTCCCCTACTAGGCTCTTGACTGCTTAAATATAATTATACCTACTCTCAAAATATAAACCGCTTCATATATAGACGGCTTAAATAAAAGCTCTTCAAGATTGCATTCACCAGGGCGGTGTATAAACGGAGTCGATAGCCGAGCTCTATCCAATAGCGCGGAGTAAACAGAGGATCGCAAATTGCGCGCGAGCAAACACACTGAAACAAAGGACAGCCTCAATATACAACATATTGCTGCCTTTTTGGAGTTGCCATTTAAGTTTTTATTTTTTCATAATAAGTGGACGGGTTTTGGAGTCTGATTCAAAATGAGTAAAGATGTGATGTGCTGTGGCTAAGGTTATGAGTTCGAATCGATTGCAAGGATTCGGCTCGGAGAGCGTAGTGGTTTCAATGGTCACCTCGTTATTGCTTCGAGTGTTGTAGATGACACACCTGAGGTCATGGGTTCGTCATTGCCACTGCGCTGAGTGTTGTGTGTTTGATCTCCTCAAGGACTATAATTAGTGCGCTCGATAATGACATAAGTTATTGCCTATTCGACATTATTATCTGGCTTGATAAAAATAATTTGCAAAGACAAATGCAATTTGTAATTGTAAATTTTCACCAAAGAAGTAGCATACCAAAACTTGACATTACTTTCAATGCATATGAAATAGAAGAGACAAAAGTGGCGAAATTTCTTGGTATAACCATCGATAATCAACTCACCTGGAAGCCCCATATATTACAATTATGTAAAAAATAAACTAAAACACCTTATTACTAATTTGTTATTGTATTTTTGAATTTTTCTTAACATTGACGATTTTTTTATTTTTATTTAAAGTATGTCTCAACGACAGAAGATTGTGGACACATAATTTGTAACATCTTTGTATTATTTATTCTTACATTATTATATAAACGCTCACTGTTACCTAAACAACTGGGTACGGTTACCAATCGGTTATTATGTTTCTACAAATAAACGATTTCTGATTCTGAATCTTATAAATTGTTGTTTCGTGACTGGTTGTGTTGCGTCCGTGGTCTGCAAGTTTGTAAAGTCTCCCGTAAATGTAAAAGAACAACAACTTATTCAAGAAATACGCAGTCTTTGAAGAAATATTTGTGGAATGGAGATGTCTTTTTAAATCAAAAGTATGCAAGCTTTTCTGTCATGAAATCGTTAATCCACGGAGTCTGGAAAAGTACAGACGGATGCGACGGAAATAGGATCGCCTCATATTACGTAGGCCCTAAAATCATTTTTAGCGAAATGTTAAATGTTAAATGGAAATCCGTAGTCTGTGCCTACCCCTCTGGGAAACAGGCGAGAATCTATGTATGTATGTATGTTAAATATGTTAATACATTTCTGCCTACCTCTTTTGCATATTTATTATAGCCTTACCTGGCCTTGTAAAACACTTTACCTTTCTATTGATGGCCGTCGGGCCTTTTATTTCTTCCATTATATCATTGAAGCACAAAGCAGTTTTGATTTAAACTATAAAAATAAAACAAAATGTCATTGATTCCATGTTTCAATAACATTCTCTTTTCAAACATGGACTGATGTGAAAATATCTTAGCTCACAATGTGCTTGCATAATATTGAACAGTGATGCACAGGGGGCATATTAAACTTGCAGAGGTAATATTGACACAGTTTCGTTTCACATGGTTTATTTTGTAGACGAGTTGGGCGTAGAGTAGTTGATACGTAGAGATTATACATGGCATTAATGAGTACTTACGTTGTACGTCAGTACTTATTCATTCTATGAGATTATATGTCATAACTGTTAAGTGTGATATAATGAGTAAATAAACAAATATACGTTGAATATTATAAAACTACTATCTATTGTCAGCGGCTTTGCTCGCGTTAATTTAGAATTTGACAATCAATTCGGGTTGTACTCTGCTTGTAATAATATAATTCAATCATGATACGAAAGACACGTGGCGCCATCTATTATCATAAGAACGTTATTGTTGTTTTCCTCGGAAACAGTAATTTTTTTCGGAATGAAAGGTAGCCTATGTCCGTTTCTGTACACTTGACAACGTATATGCAAAATTTCAGGATGATCGGTTCAGTAGTTTAGGCGTGAAAAGGTAACAAACAAACAAACTCATTTTCGCTTTTATAATATTAGTTAGGATAGGATTAGGATGTCCGTTGTTGATTTCATAGAAACTGTGATACATAGTTATATTTCTTACATCTCAGTGATTTTTAACTCTTTTTGATTTTTCGTTTTGAACAAACTATTTCCAAGTTATATAGCATTAGATTTGTCCCTGGCTTTGCTGGCGTTAATCTAGATATCTTCCCGCAGAAACAGTAGGTACTTTTTTCTGGATGAAAGATGTATGCGATCATGATGATCGGTCCAGTAGTTGAGGTGTGAAAGTGTAACAAACAAACAACCAAACTCACATTCGCATTGTTTGTTTTTCACTGTTCTAGGAAATAGGGAACTACAAATAAAGAAATCCTATTATGCCGGTGCAAAATAATTCTCCAACGACTTGAAAAGAAGGTAATGATTTCTCAATTAAGATTACTCTGAAATGATCTACTCTGTGCCATTCTCACTGTCACAATGTGTCGAGGCTTCGACAACTCGTCACGGTCGCCATTTTGGATCGCGGGGGTTGAGGGGTTCGCACCGGCCAATATAGATGGCGCCATTGTGCAACCCGCTTTAACTACATGCACTTTGTTCTCGTCCAACGTTGCGATTCCGCTGACGTGTGATGTGTTGCTTCCAATGACCATTTTATGCTGAACCCCCGCCTATTTCGCAATATCCACACTCGGTACGAGTTTCTTAACGGCAGTTCTCGTAATCGGGGACATATTTACGTTGGACGTGTCATGTCATTGTACCAACTTTTCAATACAGTTCGTAACTATTTTATTCCTGTGGAATAAGGTTGCTTTTTGAATATACTTTTTACTTTGGGAATAGTGCAGCTATTATTTCGTGACTATTGAGAATGAGCCGTCGATGGTGACGTATTGTAGGCTTTTCACTGTTCAATTGCAATTTGATCGTGGAAATTGAAGAGAGATTTTAGAGACCTTTTCCTGACAATGGAAACTGGATTTATTTGATTATTTTCAGAATTCACAAAGAGCTACTAGGATTTCTACTGTTAAACAAAAATGGTTGATTTGGCAATTTTTTAAACAAGCAGAGTAAATGCATAACACGTTCTAATAGTAACAATTCTCTGCCTTAGTCCCAAGGTATAAGTTTACGCTAATGTTTGCCTTCAATCATGAGGTCTGGATTCAATTCCTGTCTGCACAGCCTTATTATAGTTTTGAATAATAACAGCTTAACACGCCTGAGAGTGTGTGTGACCTGTGAGACGAAAATAGATTCGCCCAGTATTACGTAGAATAATAAAACATACAAGCACAATCCCACCCCAAAAGCAGCAGTATAATACTCACATTTTGCCAGCTATCTATGCTATCAGACCCTACATAATAGGTAGCGACATGTGTACATAGCTGACGAAAGATGGCTGCCACACACCTCTGCTTACTTCTTTAGGAATAAATAAGCGCGAGTTTATGTACAATAGAACACAAAACTTCTGTTAGTCAAAGGTCTTAAGACTGCGCCGAGCGTAAGACAGATAATGACAGAGCTCGTACAGCGCTTATTTAAATCGGCGCGCGACCGCGATACTAAAATTTTATGCAGGATTTGAAGTGCTTTTTTGATAAATATGTATCTTTATTGTCGACCAATAACTTAAATATTTAGGATGGAAATATTGTAACTATTTATGTTTCGTTTAAGCTGTACAATAGGATAGATTTTTCGTGCAAATTTACGTAATTTTGTAGGCGAATATTATTAATTATTTTAAGTTTTTTAAACGGAGTAATTGTAAACACATTCATTGTTATGGTAAATGTATATTTTATATTTGTATTAAACAAAAAGTGTTGATTTTATTCACTTAACTGTGACCGCCTGGTTTGGCACATTTCGCGCAGGCGCAGTCTTAATACAAATCCAAACAACTTCTACAAGTTCGCATGTCATTCACAACAATTCCAATGGCACCTACGCAATTCTAAAATAATATACGTATCGTATAAAGAAAACTTTGCTGACTTATGTCCTTATGGTAAGTTTGAAATGAAAAACTTGGCTCGAACAATATATTGTTGTCTGTTACAAGGTGTACTACGCGTCTGACAGTTGAAATTAATTTACTAAGTACATTATACAGTTTAGTGAGGTTGTTTTTCGTGAGGCCGTTTTGTGGGTGGAGTTTCAATGCCAGCGATAAATCGCTTAGGTCTCTCTTTTCTCTTCCTCTTCTTTTCGGAGAATATTTATTTAGATAACTGCTTTGTTGATTCTGTGGTATATATCTATAAGTATGCACCCAGTGTGAGGCGTCAGATAGGTATATGCTGGATCGACGGAAGAAAAATAGAGGTATAGTGCATTTCTTTGTACTTACTTGCATACTGGTAGATAGGGACAGTACCCCAGTACGATAGCTCAGTGGGGAGACCAACAGACTGCAATGCAGAGGGTCTCGGGTTCTAACCCACGTCGTGCACCTCTGACTTTCGGAAGTTATATGACTTTTCGAAATTATGTGCGTATTGATTGACAATTTATTATCGCCTGCTCCGTGCCTCGGAGAGCACGTTAAGCCGTCGGTCCCGGTTACCATGAACATCTATGGCAGTCGTTATTGGGAAGTCAGTGCCCTCTAATATCCTGACACTGGTCTAGCCTTAGGGTATCGTTAACCTTCGGGTTGCGGAGGTCAGATGGCAGCCACTCCGTGTCAAAACTGATATCCAGTCAAATCCAGTTAGACTAGAAAGCCGACCCCAAGTGACTAGGGAATAATAAAGGCTAGGGAGAAGAAGCTAGAGACAGTACCTATAGACCCATCCTAATATTGTCTTTCTTTTATTGTCATCTCAATTTATTAGTTTTGTTTGTTTATCAAACAAGAGAAGTATGAAATATAGTCTATATTTAGCACAGCACAGACTTCAGGAATATGCCCGATAGACAACAAAAATAGCGCAGTGAGGAGGTGCCCCCCCAGCGGCAGCAGCCTATATAAGTGGAGCGCGCCGAGGATGGAGCCCCTTCCGCTGCGCTGCCCTGTCTAAGTTAAGTGGTCTTTGGAGCTATCCAGACCACGTAACATAGCCTTTCTAGAACCACGCCCTGATTTTTTATCAATTGTTGTATCATTCAATAATTATTGTTGTAATTGTAATTAAAACTTTGTAATTGTGTAGAAAATTGTTTGAATTATCTCTGCTTAGCTTACAACCCAAGTCAGCCTCGCCTCTAAAGCGGGTTAGATCATCTATAACGTTACACCGTCCACTTTTGTGACTTAAAACTTAACTGGCGAAATGTAGCCGTAATACACTCTAGTCTACTCCTTTGGGATGCATCTGTGTATTTGTGTCAATCAATCATTCATGGTATCGCAGTCCACAGCTGGATATAATCCTCCTTCAGGCCGGGACTCAACCAAAGCGGAGATGTGTGCGGTGTGCTGTGTGCTGTGCGAGAAGAGATGTTCTTCAGCTCGGGTGCGAGGCGTTGAGTGACATCGCTCACTGCACGCCGCTCACATCTCCACTTCCAACGCGCCATACAAATATTACACATCTCCGCACAACGAACTCCACTGAAGCTGAGCGGAGATGAGATGTGTCAATAACACAATTCTATTGGTTGTTTAAAAAACATCTCCTCTCCGCTCGTCTCGTCTCCGCTTTGGTGGAGTCCCGGCCTCATTGTACAACACAATATTCGGCCTTCCGCTTTCGTCTAACATCTGTGTATATTTTGTTAAATAATTATATAAGCCCTGTATATAAACTATCCCTACGCTGAGCACGAGCCTTGTCACCTTGTGAGAAGAGTAAGGCTATAGGCATAACGCTGGCCCTGGTTGGCAGACTTCGTATATCTTAATATAATAATATTCCATCACATTCTCACAACACCATCTCTATATAATAATATTCCATCACATACTCACAACACCATCTAGCCCAAACTAAGCAGAGCTTGTACTATGGGTACTAGACAATGGATAAACATACATATACCTATACTTTTTTTTTGTTAATACATACATATTATAGATGAAACACCCAGACCAAGACAAACATCCATGTTCATGCACACAAATGTTTGACTTGGGCTGGAATCGAACCCGCGATCTCAGGCGTGGCAATCGGTTACACTAACCACTACGCCATCGAGGCCGCCGACTTTGTAGAGAACTGCCATAAATGCTAGTTTCATCCCGATGTTTGCCTTCACGTTAAAGCAAGTGATAATTAATCCTTACTAATTTATAAATGCGAAAATGAGTTTGTTTGTTTGTTACGTTTTCACGCCTTAACTACTCAACCGATCAACATGAAATTTTGCATACACGTTGTCAGTGGTACAGAATAGGACATAGGGTACCTTTCATCCAGAAAAAAGAACTGTTGCAAACCTAACCCAAACTAACCTACATTTACGCGAGCGAAGCCGCGGGTGAAAACTAGTTATTATAATAAACTATTTACGCGCATAACTTTAAAAAGTCAGAGGTGTCCATCTAGGAATCGAACTCGAGATCTCTGCGTGGCAGCCAATAGTCACCTATTACTATGTTTTGTATAAGCACAAGAAATCGCTGACACCGTAACCGTGTCCCATCCTCATGCTCTCGCAAACCTTTCTGTGTAAACGATAATTTTCTTTCTTTTTATTACTATTTGCTTTTAGGCACAATTTTATAGCCTGCTTAGGGCGCAATTATGCCCGCAGTCTTCAAGCATCTCTTTGTGTTGTAAAATCAAATTGGTTTTTCTGCGCAACATTAGATTTGATGCGCAAATGCTTTTTGCGGTGTGTTGGGTGTTATAGTTCCGTGTTGGTTTAAGTGATGGTAAATGTTGGTGCGAAAAGGTTTTTTCCATGGAAGTGAAGGAGAAATATATTTCGCTTTAGCTGCATGTGGTATGTAAGTCAAACATTCTGTTTATAATCTTGTATACATAGATCCCATTGCTTTGTGCGTATGGTGCGATAGCATAAGAAGATAGTGTCAAGGATATGATTTACGGGCAACCTATCCTCTATTCATTTCGTCTTGAGACAAAATGTAAACAAACAATAAAAAAGGTTATTTATTACGTCACGTTTGACTGTGAATATTATAAAGTTAGACAAAAATCAATAAACTAGCTAAAATATAATATTTATAAATATCGTATTTAAAAGCAGCATATATACTAAAGTTCAATGTATTATTAAAATACATAACATTTTAAATGTATTAAATTCTTTCAATTATTTTACGAGAATTTTAAATATCCAAGTTTAAAAAAGTGACATAAAAAAGAACCTGAAAATGTAATGATTCTCAAAGTTAGAACGCATTGTAGTACCGCTAAATCAAAAACTACGGCTAGTACAAATGTTTTGTAGTGAATGTATAATTTTGTTATAAGTCGGGTTATAGCCGTCATTTTCATTCCCTGTCAACTTGTTGATACGAGAGTGCACATTTTCTAATATGTATTATTGCTATTATCCTGTTACTTCGTTGTTAAATTTGTTGTTAATTGTTAAGTTATTTGTTGTGTTTAGTTTTTAAGTATATGTTTGTGTTTTATTGCTTTCTTTGTTTATCTTTTGTCTCAAACCTATTTGAACGTGTATTTTGGTATTTAGAAAGCTCTCAATAGCATCGCGATTCTTATTAAAAGTGGTGTCACCGGATTTGTAGTCGGTGTAATTGTATTTTTTAGAAGGTTCTAAATAGCGCCACGTTGTTTTCATGTAAAGCACCACCGAGCTTTTGCTTCGAAAAGCACGTAAAGCCGAACGCACGTTCTGCACCTGATCTCTCTTCAGTGATGTCAGAATGTAATTAGATCATGAAAGTTTGGGAACAGATAGTGCACTTGAGTTTGCAGACACACTGGTGCGTTATAATATCTTCTGTGCTGCAGATGGTCAGTCTCCGTTAAAATTAGGTGCCGTGACCGAAATTCAGTCTGGAGAACTTTAAATATGTATCTGATTTCTATTTTCTGCTTTTGCTTTTAAAAAAGACGACTCCCGTATTAGTAATAATAATTACTGTGTCGCGGAGGAGTTAAAAAACATCCAAACTACGGACACAAAGAATACCCAGACTCAGAACGACCATTTGTGGATGACACAAATTTGTGTCTCGTGTCCCGAACCCACAACACTCAGATCGACGTCAGTGGAGAGGCGACCACTTAAACCACAACTACCGAATATAATATTTTGATTATCTTTATCTAAGTAAAAATTATAGCAGGTCATTTTAGAGTTCGAAAAACTCTTATACAACATCTTTGTCCGTCCGTCTGTTATACAACTTTCAACTCAAGAACCGTAAGAGCTAGAGACTCGTGGTCAACGCCATTCGACTCAGCATATTCGACATACCCCCGAAATGACTATGACCTTTGACCTCTGACCTCAACCTTTGTATATTACTTGAACCATTTTTTCGAACTCTGAGATTTACGGCAATTCATTGCCGTTTCTTACTTGTTTTATATTGTCATGATTTTTAAGTGAAGTATGTTTTGCGTCCAAAAGGGAGGAAAATGCAATGACTTAGTTCCTGATAACTTCCACAAGAGAGATAAGCGTGATGATAATGTTCCCCATCTTCTAATATCGTTTGACTTAATTAACTTTATTGAGGGAATTAATTTTAATAAATCATGATTAATTAGAACGGATTTGTGAGTTAAGCGGTAGGTACATCGATGGGAAATAATATTAGAAAGATGAATAACAGTGCAAAGGGTATGATAGCCACTTTTGTTAAAACTCACAGTATATTAAAATACGTCCTTTGGTCAGATTTACCAGATTGTAATTTATTTTAGAACGGGCTTTAGTTGTGTTGGCCACTTGGCAAAATTAATCTAAGTCGTAGTCGCTTAAGTCGCGGCGGCACACCGGCGGCCAGACAAAATGGGTTTTCAATTATGTCTGGCATTCCAAGACTTGACAGGTTAATCTGTAGTTTTAAATAATAATAATAATATAATAATAATGTTTATTTCATCTCCAAAAATTACAACATGTTATACAGTATATAGTTGACACGAACAATTGCCAGTAATTTGTAATTTGTGGGAGATCTGGAGTCTAAACTAAGCCGAAGCCTGTACTATAGATCTCCAGGCCCCCCATTTCATAACATTGTATGGATTGTCAACATGTGGAAAGCGTACGTAAGAGTTGTGAATGAGTAAACAGGAACAAGTTTTAGTGTATAATAATGACATATTTGTGTGTGTGTGTGTATGTGTTTGTGTGTGTGTGTGTATGTTTGTGTGTGTGTGTATGTTTGTGTGTGTGTATGTTTGTGTGTGTGTGTATGTATGTGTGTGTGTGTATGTATGTGTTTGTGTGTGTATGTATGTGTGTTTGTGTGTATGTATGTATGTATGTGCGTGATGTGTGTGTGTCGTAAGTGTATGGGAGTGGATGTGAGTGTTTAAGCGATAAATAATTTTTCAAGTAACAGTTTTGCATGTTTTATCATATTTAGTTAGTAATAGGGTTCTTAATCATTGTGGGTAATATGTAGATAGTGTATGATATAATAATTGTAAATAAATGTGATATATAATAAAATACCTAATGTGATGTATAAAATTTAAGAGTATAGATAAAATATATCTATATGTATATATTGTACAATTTATATACTTACCTCTAGGATTTTTTCTGTTTCCCCGTAACTAAGTTTCTGCAACCATTTATAAATTCTATTTTTGCATTCAGTTTTACAATAGTTCGACAAGGGAACTATTTTATTTATTTTATTGAACAACACACCTCCTCGGTATGAAAAAAATCTTTGTGCAAATGAGATGTTTACGGCAGTCGGCTCACAAACCGCGTAGTTTCTTCTAGTTTGAGCTATGTGCTTTCTTCTAGTCTCTGGTAAGTCACTCAGTTTATGAAGTATAGTTAGCATTATGTAAAGCTGGCGCACAGTGAGGACTTGCGCTTCTTCGTAAAGTTTAGAAGTAGGAAATAACCGAGGTTTTGATAGAATTACTTTTAGTATCATTCTTTGAGCTCTTTCAAGGATTATTATTTTTGTTTTACAAGCTCCACCCTAGGTAGTGATGCAATAGGATATGACTGACTGCGCTAAGGCCTCATATACTAACTTTATGGTTTGTTTGTCTGCTACGCCACGTAGTGTTTTAAATATGTATGTTAGTTTTCGCATTCTATTGGATAAAGTTTGTATGTGGTTTTCAAATTTTAAATTAGCGTCAATTTCGATTCCAAGATATTTTATACATTTAGTAGAAGTAATTTTGGGACATGTACAGCTGGGAGTAGGAGGAAAATTACATTTATGTGCATATATGTTATTTGTAATATTATCTATTTCTCTTCGATTTTGGATTGAGAACACAATGAATTTGGTCTTATCGTCGTTTAAAGTGAGAGAGTGTGATATTAGCCAGTGACAAATCGAGTTAAATCCTTCCTGCGCAAGACTAAAGAGTTCATCCCATGAATCAGCATAAAAGGTTAGCGCTGTATCATCTGCATAAGCCGAGATGCGGCAGTTTTTATTAGTAAGTGTGCAGAGCTCATTAATATAGCAGATAAAGAGTGTTGGACCTAGTATACTGCCTTGTGGCACCCCGAATGCAATTGGCATTTCATCACTGATATTGTCACAGATTTTTACGCATTGGGTTCTATTGTGTAGATAATCAGATAGCAATGCCAGTGGGATGCCTCTTATACCATGGCCTTCTAGTGTCTCTACAAGGCAGGGGACAGAGACAGTGTCAAAGGCCTTTGCAAGGTCGAGAAATATAGTTAGGCATTTCTTTTTATTATCTAATTTATTAACCAGAAAGTTAATAAGGTCAAGTACAGCATTACTGGTTGAGCGGCCAGATCTAAAACCATATTGCGAGTTTGAAAGTAGATTGCCGTGTTCTAAGTATTTAGTAAGCCTAGTGCTAATTATGCGCTCAAATAATTTCGATAATGTTGTTAAGATTGCAATAGGTCTATAGTTACTGACACTGGCTCTATCATTCGCCTTGTATATCGGGTGTATTACAGCTCTTTTTAATGAATTCGGAAAAACTCCAGTCTCAAAACAGCGATTTATCAAATCAGTTAGCACGGGTGTTACTGACTTGGATGTAATTTTAAGAATGTCGGCACTGATCTGATCCCAACCTGGTGCACAGTCACTTTTTAGAAGCTGTATTGTTCTCTCAACTTCTCCATTGTCCGTTGGTAGAAGAACAAAAGATTTCACGGGAGGCTCAATAACTTTCTTGAAGTTTGGAAAGCGAGTGGGTAAAATCATATCAGATAGGTTTTTACCGATATTAGAGAAGTATTCATTAGTCTTGTTCATCGCCTCTTTGGGATTGTCACTAATTTTTAAAAGTTGTAGTGGTAGTTGATTTTTGTTGTTGTCGTTGGTAATTGTTTTAATGGTAGACCAAAGCCTTTTTGAATTATTTTTAGACATTATTAATTGATCTCTTTCATACTGTTTCTTAAGTTTTTTTAATAAATTATTGCAATAGTTTCGATATCTTAAGTACGATATTTTTAATATTACATTAGTTGTATTCGATTTTAATTTTTTGTGCATCCTATTTCTATTACGTATGCAACGTAACATACCAATAGTTATCCACGGTTTTATTATAAATTTATTTCTAGGAGTTAATCGTCTTATCGAGTTGCTTGCAATTAATTGCTGAATTATATAAATGAACTTGTCCATTGAAGTATTTAAATTAGCTTCCTGATAAACTTCCACAAAATCATAATTGTCACAATCGGATTTTAGTCTTTCTTTGTCAATTTTAAAAATAATTTTTAGTTTATTTGATTTATTTATAGACACATCTGTGTTTAAGCTAAATAAGACTGATTCGTGATCCGTGATACTGGTACCTAAGTTAAATGTAAATGCATTTAATTTCGTTTTTAGTAACACATGATCTAAGCACGATTTGCCCCTAGTTGCAGTATTAATGGCAGGAAGTAGTCCGTGGAAGGAAATTGTGTCCATGTACGCTGTGTAAATAGGGCATGTTTTAATAAGATCAATATTTATATCGCCAATTATTATAATATTTTTTAAAGGACGAAAGCCCTTCTAATAGTGTATGTAAGGAATCTATGAAAGTATCAGGTGTTCTGAAGCTGGGTGGCCTATAAATCGTAATTAATATTGTATGATTTTGTATTTTAATTGTCAGGCAATTGGCTTCGGATAGGGATGGTTCCTCTACAATACATTCCAGGTTACTGTTGGTATAGACTACAAGGCCATCATTTTGATTGTAGTTATCATTGGTTTTAAACGAGTTATATCCTTCAAACAATGGCAAGTTCACGACATGAGACAGCCAGCATTCTGACAGCACAATAATGTCACAGGACAATTTCAATCGTTTAAGGAGAACGTGTAACTCTTGGAAGTTGCAGTTCAGGCTACGGATATTCTGTTGTAGAATATTTAGATATCGTATAGGATGTTGAAGATATGATATGCATTCCTCCGGTTCGCAAGAAATAGGGATAGAAATATTAAATTGATCAATGTTTTGTATTAAATTATTTGTGGTATCGAATGATGTTTATAATTATTACTAGTGAAAAGAATATAGAAATAATACTATTTGTTTTAATTTGGAAGAAAGGTAAGAATCGCATTTGTTGTATGTGTACAGTATATAAGACAACGTAAATTGAAACTGACATAATCCATGCTATGTTACAGTAAGAAAGTATATAACTTAGGTATATCATTTTTTGTAGGTAAAGGAATATAAGAGGTTTTGGTTTAATACTTATTTATTTTATGTAACTATGTATTGATAAATATGGTATAATATTATAAATATATTTTTTATCGTATAAGATAACATAGGTATGTGCTGTAGTGTAGATTGTGTATGTGTTTATTGTGTAAGTTTTCAAATATACTCGTAGACTGAAGTGTGTTAGTAGAATGAGAGTGTATATAGACATATGCAAGTATTTTAGAAAAATGACATAAAGATATTTGTAACGACATTTGTAGCCTAAATTGATATTATCATGATATTTAGTTTTTAAAATTATACACATTGACTTTATAAAATGGTGCAAGGATAATAGTCACTGTGTCTTTAGTGTAGTCAAATCTTCTTCACAGGAGATTAATTTGGATGGGTCACCTTCTTTTTGACGAATATATACCCTTCCATACGAAGTCCAACAGCCTGCGTATTTGTTGCTTTTGACAGATTGGCGTGCCAAGAAGTATAAGTGTCTTCCATTGGTAGTGAGAGATTCCGATATGAAAATAGGTTTAGATTCGCCGGTTAATTTTAAATGTCCCGTATTCAGTTTCTCTTTGTTCTCCCTATTGAACGTTTTCGAGGCTTTCATTATATTTCCTTTAAGAGTGGTCGCTGAAAATTCTACTATTACTGGAGCTGTTTTACTTTGCGACATTTTCGGTCTGAATATGTTTCGTATATCGGATTCTTGCACCTCAACCTTACCAATATTTTTTACCATGCTGGCTAGTGTTGATTTGTTTTCAGATTGTTGTTCTGGTACATTTCTGAACTCTAAAGTTGACGCTTTAGCATTCCGTTCAAGTAGTTCAATCTTTTGTTCTAGTTGTTTGATTTGTTTTTTAAACGCAGTATTTTCGGTTTTCGTTTGTTTAAGTTCTTGCAATATTTCGTCGTATTTAGCTGACATGATCTCAATAGAAGTTTTAATATCCGTATTTTGCTTAACCATTTAACTAATTTCTGTATCAAACTTTAAAGCCTGTTCTTGTTGTTGTTGCTGTACATTTGTTAACATCTCTTTTATATCAGTCAATGTGGAGTCATCAAATTTACGTTTCACACGACGTGTAATGTTTATTTGTCCTCCATAGTCAGGATCAGACCCGACACAGTCGGAGGCCATATCAGACTCCTGTGTTAAAAGACTAGGTTTCAATAATGATATTTTAGGTGGAGTGCGCCGAGTTGACATAATGATTACAAAATAGTTTTCAAAAGAATTACTTTTGGTACTAGGATAGCAGTGAAATGTAGAAGTATTACGGTGTAGTATACAGCTCAGTCTGTGCGTATGCACGTCCTTATTACTGCAATGGGTGCTCGCAAAGACGTCGCTTTAGCTATCTTGCTCTCACAAGGGGTCCAGCGCTTGATTACCTATTGACGTTTCAGAGCAAGTTTGACGTACGAATATTTCGTACTAGCTTATGCCCGCGGCTTCGCTCGCTTTAATTTAGAATTTGACAATCAATTCGGGTCGTACTCTGCTTGTAATAATATAATTCAATCATGATTCGAAAGACACGTGGCGCCATCTATTATCATAAGAACGTTTTTGTTGTTTTCCTCGAGAACTGTAATTTTTTTCGGGATGAAAGTTAGCCTATGTACATGCAAAATTTCAGGATGATCGGTTCAGTAGTTTAGGCGTGAAAAGGTAACAAACAAAGAAACCAACAAACTCATTTTCACTTTTATAATATTAGTTAGGATTACGAATACTGCTTGTGAGCATTGAAACCCTAGTTGGCAACTGGAGTGTATCTACTCATCGCATAAATACCGCAAGATTGCTTGGCTTCTATAAGTAAGAGGTAAAATTTTAGACTAGTTCAATTTGAGCAAAATTGTCATTGTATGCTTGAGTCCCGCTATCCCAAACCTCATTTTCGTGATGTTGACTTATCTTTGGCAGGTTACCATGAGAAACTTAATGGAAAAGGCAGTGACATAGTTTGGCAATCGAATGAGAAGATCGGTTTAAACAAGGTATTCTATACATTACATTATCATATACCAGCATTTAGGCCATCTATGTATATATTAATACGCGAAACAAAAACTTTGTACCCATTTTTACGAAAATAGCGCGGACGGAGGACTAAGAAAATTGGCACAGTTAAAGTTTATATGTAGAAAGACGGGCGAATCTTAATATTTTATAAAATATACAAGAGAAATACATTAAATTATTGAAATTTGGCGAGAGAGCAGGTCAATACGATTAATCGATAATATCTACCGATTTACTTGCATAGCATAGCTGACAATTTTAGTATCAACACTAGTCAAACATGGCGCGTTTAAATCAAGCGAGCCTTCAAAGGCTTATGAGCAAACACGGCATATATGTATTCGTATGTGTGACCAACTCAGTGGACAGTCGCCGATAGCCGAATGCAAGCGAAGGCCTTCGAATGCATTGAGGCATTAGATTAAGTCCACATGTGTTCATAACCATTGGTTTGTAAATTTTCATTCGATGTTGTTTGTTTAGTCCTAATCTGATACTGATAAAACTGATATTCAGTCAAATCCGGTTAGACTACAAAGCCAAGTGACTTGGGAATAATAAAGGCTAGGGAGGAGAGAGAGAGAGGTGTTTGTTTAGTCCTGTGTCTTGGGATGCTTTGAAGCGTTTATTTATATATCAATATAAATATATACGCCTACCTATATAGTAATCTCGGTGAGTATAGTCCTATAATAACATGTTGCGGTAATCAGTTACAAACTCCTGTTCATCAAAAGTGTTTAAGTAATTACATAATATGTACATTAAGTAAATAGCCTTATAAGAGATATTAAGAAATGGAACCAAATTATAATATTCTATTAACCAACAGTTAACACCAAAAAGAAACGTTTCCAAGGTAGGAAGGTGTGCCTCTGACTTTAAGGTAAACAGTTTCGAAGGTAGGAAGATGAAATAAAGCTAGTAAGCAGAAAAATATAAATCAGAGCAGCGCTAAATAGAACAGAATTGAACAAAATGGTGGAGAACTTTACCAAAAAAGGAGGTCTTTTTGGATAAACAGGTAAACTAAGTTGTCGATGTCATGACCTTGTTAAAGGCACCAATATGTTGACATTAGAATAAGTGTGATTTTTTGTGTCTAACTAAAAGTAGGAAACTGCCTTTTCTTTAAAAAAAAGAGGCGTGAGGCTAATTGACTGGAACGTAATATGGTTGTAAATTTGTAATACATGTCTTAGTATTAATATTTCGTCTTCTATGGTTTCAGGTCCACGTGAAACGGGATTATGCTTCTACCAGGCATAGTTACGACTATAAATAATTTTTGCGCAAAAATGTACTTTTCTCTACCTCGGATTCGAGCCCAAGACCTTATACAAACGCATCTCATTTATAACCGCTGCTCCACAGTCATAAATCAATTTTGGTAACATATATGTACCTCATATTTGTCATTCAAAATTATAATAGTGTTTACTATTAGTCGAAGTTTTAAGTGTTACCTAGAACACACAGAAGAACTATATATCCACTTAACATAAAACTCAGGAGTAGTGCCGAACGTAATTTTGTTAGGAAATAGGGAGCCATAATTGAATAGATTGATAGGCAGTGTGCCTCTGACTTTACCGAACAAAGGTCAGGCGAAGAGTCCAATTATAAAAGTTTTGGAACGACCCCTAATTAGAACCTTGGTTCCGATCTCACGTACACTTAGACCCGTCATTACGACCAGCTTTATATCCTCGAGTCCCGAAGGTTCAGATCAAGTGCTGCTTTGTTGACGTAATTCAGCCTCAATATCTAAAAGTAGAGCAGGTCAACGATTGCGGCTGCTCTTCATAATATCTCGAAAGCGCTGTCTTACAATAACAATTTCTAGAGGACTTTAGAGCGAATATTATATTCTATGTATTATATTTTTAAAAGACATTTCTCTCGCTCGCTTTGAAGTTCTGTGTCTAAGAGCTTCACAAACATACAAATAACGGTCGCAAAGTACGCTCTTAGACTCAGGCCAATTATTTATGAAGCATACAAATATTTGTCCTGTATGTTATTCCAGCCCACGACACTTAGTACGGCGGTAGGTAATGTTAGTTAAATATCTATATGAATATTTATAATATTAAAATAAACTTTAGCATGTCACAAGAAATATAAAATTACTAGATGTTCCCACGGTTTTACCCGCGTTTATCGTTACTGCGCCGCCCCTGTGGATCGTAGCGTGATGTTATATAGCCTATAGCCTTCCTCGATAAATAGGTTATCCAACACAAAAATAATTTTTCAAATCGAACCAGTAGTTCCTGAGATTAGCGCGTTCAAACAAACAAACAAACTCTTCAGCTTTATAATATTAGTATAGATATAGTTACACTTATATAATTTGTTTCCTGGAAGAAAATAGTATGAGGAGCCTTAAGAATGAGGATGAAAATATTTGACAAGATCACCCATGGAAGGAAAAAAATATTTATAAGATAAGATCACCATTTACTATTACGCTTGTTCGCCGGCATTAGTACCGAGTTATGTACGTTGCTTAGTCACTTCGCACTAGATTGACACTCTTCTCTAGCGCCAGTATACATTGTCATATTATTATGAGTCTTATATGATTAATTCATTCAATGTTAGCTTTTTAAACGTGGAAGCTACAATACTGACATAAAATAATAGAAAATTTGTAATTGTTGTTTTCACCAGAATCATTAATTTACGAACATTTCTGCATATAATAATAATAATATAATAATATCAGCCCTGTATTAAACTGTCCCACTGCTGGGCACGAGCCTCTTCTCACTATGAGAAGGGTTAGGCCATAGTGCACCACGCTGGCCTAGTGCGGGTTGGCAGACTTCACATATCTTCGAGAACATTATAGAGAACTCTCAGAGATGCAAGTTTCCTCACGATGTTTTCCTTCACCGTATTCTGCATATGCTAACATAATATTCTTATCTATTTCTGTCACCAACGCTATATGCCTTATAAACAGTGTTGACTATCACCAACCAAAGTATACGTCAACAAACTAATAATGACGCCAAATTTATGATGGCTGTTATAAACTGGCTACCGCATAAATCGATTGGAGCCCGAAGTTAACTATTAAACATTGCCACAGTTTCGCCTTAGTCGTTTACTTACTTACCTAACTGGTAAAGAGGCTGTATGCTAAATGTAGTTGGCACATTAAAAAGTTGTTTAAAAGTGATACTTACATATAAACATATTATGTATGTAGATTAGCCTGTGATTTAAAAAAGGAAGTCGATTTACTACGGTACTGATATAACGCACTTGCTTTATACATTGCCGTCACAATTTTGCACATTGATTGCCATCACAATTCGGTAACTCTGTTTTTATACAAAAAAAATGGTAAAATAATAAACGACCTGCCCGATGGTAAGCGGATATCGAAGCCTATGATCTCTTGCAATACCAACAATATTACACACCAGATGACAAATAAAAGTCGTAGTAAAAGAAATTAAAGATGGACAGAAATGAAAATATTATATCGTTCTGGACAAAGGCTAGGTTAAGAGCTCCTTGAACCAACGGGCGTGTATGAGGAATGTGATGAAAGTGTATGAAGCTAGAGAAGTGTGTCAGGATCGTAGTAAATGGAAATCCGTAGTCTCTGCCTACCCCTCTGGGAATCTATGTATGTATGTGGAAATGAAAATAAATGGGAGAACAGGTGACGTTATATTTTGCTTTTGATTATCCGGGGCAACCGTCTATTATATTGCCATTGTCAAGTATTGCTACCTTTACGTGTTTTATAAGGCACAGAGGGATGTAAGTTATTCTGGATTACCTATCTACGACAGATTATGGTAACGACGCATGAAAGTTATGGAATTTACAGTCCTATGTTAAAGTCTAATTATTCCTTTGTTTTATTATTTTCACCTATATATTTATATCCTAGTCATTTTAGTCTTATTATGTGTTCGTATTGTGTTAGTGTTTCTACGTCAATTAATGTCTTCTCCTTAGTCTTTACTATTCCCAAGTCACTTGGGGTCGGCTTCCTAGTCTAACCGGATTTAACTGGGTATCAGTATTTACACGGAGCGACTGCCGTCCGACCTCCGCAACCCGAAGGCTGACCATACCCTAAGGCTAGACCAGTGTCAGGATATTAGAGGGCACTGACTTCCCAATAACTACTGCCATAGATGTTCATGGTAGCCGGGACCGACGGCTTAACGTGCTCTCCGAGGCAAGGAGCAGGCGATAATTGTCAATCAATACGCACATAATTTCGAAAAGTCATATAACTTCCGAAAGTCAGAGGTGCGCGACGTGGTTTGAACCCAAGGCCCTCTGCATTGCAGTCTGTTGGTCTCCCCACTAAGCTACGACAATTAATGTATACCGTTTATATTAACTATAAATAAATCTAAAATTTAAAGAATTATGATTATGATCGAATTAATCAACCAATGCGGCCTTTGCGTAACGGGCTTTGCGAAGTGACCGCAAGAATATTTTTACGTTTTAATCTTTTATAACATAAAACTGATGTTATTAAAATATGTAATATCACCTCTGTGTATATAACTGCCAATACTGGACACCATGTCTTCTTGGTGTAAGAAGGGTTCTAACCCTTGCCTGTTGTCTACCATAGCTTAAACCGTTCTGGCCCATTATGAGTTAATAATGAAATCATTCTGAAATATTTTATCTATATTACTGTTTTATTAAAATTTAAAATACGTTTGAATAAAGAGGTATTTTTCAGTAAACATAAAAATTTATGAATAATCTTATGTGGGGGCCAGTCAGTGCAGACCGGCGACACTTCGACCCAGTGGGATCTTTTGTGTCGACACTCTCCCAATAACGACTGCTATATATGTTCATGGCAGCCGGGACCAATGGCTTAACATGCTTTCCGAGGCACGGAGCAGGCGATAATTGTCAATCAATACGCACATAATTTCGAAAAGTCATATAACTTCCGAAAGTCACACGTGCGCGACGTGGGTTCGAACCCGAGACCCTCTGCATTGCAGTCTGTTGGTCTCCCCACTGAGCTATCGCTGCTCTTGATGAATAATACTACGGGGGATGAATAGACATAAAAACTTGTTGCTAATCTCAATTACTTCAAAATGTATTCAAAATTCAGATTAAACACGCAATAAAAAACTTAATTAAACTTTCGTTTAATAGGTATCGCTGCGAGACCAATTTGGTGTTGCAAATATGAAAATTAATTTGTAAATGTACACAGTTGTAACTCTCAAATTAATTAACTGTAAAGTAATAGATGTGTATATAGTCGCTTCTAATATACTAGAGAGCAAAGTTGTTTTAACTTGTTCGGGGTTTGGTGTTGACGATGAATTAATAAATTATCTATACTGATATTATAAAGCTGAAGAGTTTGTTTGTTTGTTTGGTTGAACGGGCTAATCTCAGGAACTACTAGTTCGAATTGAAAAATTATTTCAGTGTTGGATAACCAGGAAGGCTATATAAAATCACGCTACAACTAATAGGAGCGGAGGAGCATCAATGAAAAATGTTGCAAAAACGGGACAAATTCTCTCATGTGAAGCAGACGAAGTTACATTATATCTAATACTATATCTAATACTAGATGTGCACGCGGTTTCGGTCGGGTTTATAGTTACTGCACGGTTATGGGTTGTAGCGTGATGTTATATAGCCTATAGCCTTCGTTGATAAAAAGCTATCCAACACTAAAATAATTTTTCAATTCGAACCAGTAGTTCCTGAGATTAGTGCGTTCAAACAAACAAACTCTTCAGCTTTATAATATTAGTATAGATTATTTTGATGTTGCTACGCAACATTATTGAAATGTTTGCAAGACAACGATTTTTAAATCACCATGGAATAACAACTTCCATTGGGATACTGATATGTGTATAGAAGGTATCCAATTGAGTTGTATGTAATGTACACTCATAGACGCACACCAGTATACATCCCTGAAGAGTTTGTCAGAGGTGTAATATGTGTAAAAGGTAAAAAGTGTACTTCAAATTTACTGTGTACAAGGTCTGGTTGGAATCCCAAGTCAGGCTGATAAAAAATTATGCAGTCACTAAGCGGAATTTGAGTGCTGATATCGATTATACCGCTACGGGAATGTGCCCACACAGTATTCGAATACCTAAGCATAAAATTTAGCACACGATTCTCAACATTTCTTGTGCTCGGTAGAGTCGCAAAATCGCCGATCTTCGATACTTAAAGTGTTCGCTTATAACTCACGTAACAATTTCTAGGAAAGCATTAAAAATATTTCAGTTTGAAGATAAACCAAGGTCAGACAAGCCACCCGTTGGCAGCACAATACAATAAAGTCTGAACACAATGCTGACAATAATGAAATCAGGGTTCCTTTGTTGCATTCAGTGTTAAAAGCTCTGCTCACGGCCAGCGGAACCCTA
The DNA here is from genome assembly GCA_963564715.1 of Catocala sponsa. Lineage (NCBI taxonomy): Eukaryota > Metazoa > Arthropoda > Insecta > Lepidoptera > Erebidae > Catocala > Catocala sponsa. Next base: position 24,820,043 of record OY751333.1, on the reverse strand, counting down.
ATCGGGTAATGGACGCGGCGACTCTATTGTAGCTTTGTGTATCCACAAACGAATAACTAGTTTTTCTTGTGACTTTACTCGGTCTTTCCTTTCCTTTTTGGACGTTCTGGGTGTCCGATTTTGTGAAAGGGATTCGGGCTTCAAATTAATAAAGCTTTGCTACCACGAAAAAGAATAGTCAATGGAAATACAGTGTGAAGGCTTCTGTTTTAGAGTTTAAACGTTTCAAATTTTACGTAATATATAATACTGCTTATACCTATATATTGAGTTCGCGGCATAATTACGACTTACTGTAGGTAACAAGGCACTGCAACTTTTTACACCTGTTCAAAGAATCAGAGACACAAGGTGAAGATATGTAGTTTTGTCTCATAATTTAGGGCACTAGCTATATCTATGTAGTATTACCCCATGATTTAGCCAACAACCAGATATGTAGATATGACTTCATGTTTAATTTATTGAATGAGCAGTTGATATGTCTCGAAGAAATTCTTCACGCCGCCGAACTGAGCGAGGTAGAGGGCAGTAGGCAAATTTTCTATGTTTAATGCTATTGGACCTTTAAGGTGAACGGTTATCCCCTGAATTTGTCCTGTGTAAAAAATGTATTTCTGAATCTGTGTGATTCAGAAATACATTTTTAATGATTGTGTCGTGTGGGATCTGAACCCACAACACTTGATGCGGCCGCTACATCGAGGAGATCGCTTGTCCGCTACATTTTACGTGCAAACATACATATATATATGCCTGTTTTCCGGAAGATAGGTAAATACTACAGATGCCCGCTACCTACAATTATGGCATTACTGCCTTGCTGATTTCACTCACATTAATTATTCGTCATGCATGCTGTCAATTTAGGATCCTCTTGCCCTGTGTATCCAGAAACTACCGACATGGTCAAAAAATATTTACTAAGGTCATCCAGTTCCCACTATCTCATTTCCATTCCCCTTATATATTCGTATACTCCTTCTTTGTCAATATATTGCCGTCCAATCTTTGTAAATGTCCAAACTAAAACAAATTTCTTTATTTTGAGTGGTGGTAGCACAGTGGATGATGTATTGAACTTGAGTTTAAAAAATCATATATTATGTGCGAATCCTACCATTGCTCTACCGGCGTGTAGCTACTCCCAATACAAATAAGTATATCAACTAAGCTAGAATGGTGAACAAGAGTAGTAATACTAATAATTTGTAAATCATATTGCAAATACCGTAACTTCGTATGACTTTAGCCCTGAGGGGTGACATTGGCCATTAATTGGAAAAAGTTTGAAGGCCCCACCAGACCACTATCATTTTGCCGAAAAAATACACGTGGAAATCAATAGATAGCACTATAAACTGTCAGTAAAACAGCTTCTTCCAATTAAACAGCTTTTTCCAATGAAGGGCCAATGTCACCCCTCAGGGCTAAAGTCATACGAAGTTACTATACCCTTTTATATAATATATAATAAAATATTTTTCAGTAGGTGCTTGTTCTACGAGAAACGTTAAAACATCTAAAATTACACCGTAGTCTGGCACATTAAAGTTAATGAAACATCGCCAGCTATATTTTCTCTCAAATTAATGTTGCAAGAAATAAAAAGAAAATAACATCTCAAACTTACATCAGACAATTTTTATTTGTTATGAACATTGCACGGCTACCTGTATTTTATAGAAAGAATTTTAAAATAGAAAGAAACTTGGCTTATAACTTCTCGACTTTGTGTGTTTGTTCTGGTCCATAGAATGTTGAACATCATGTGAAAACAACAGTATTGGGACAAACAAAAGCTTTCATTGAAAAGTATTGTTTTGCTTTACTAAATTCTAACTTGATACTTTAACTTAGAATTCTCCAACTTTCTGTCTCTTATTGGTTACATAGCCTCATGCCCCTTGGAGGGGTAGACTGGAGTGTGTAACATTCACAAGTTGCTATGGTTTTGTGTATGACGTAATAGGGGGCGTTCTGTTGCTGTCTACTAGTAAAGTTTTAGTCAAGACATTTTCAGTAGCAGACCGTTGCTACAAAGAATTTCTTATCGGAGACCTATATAACACTTAGTCCAACATCATATTAAACCCGATACCAGCATAGTAGTCAAGTTTATTATTGCTGCATCAACTAGGCACCAGATAATTAGATAATTGGAAACCAGTGTTAATATGCATGTTATAAAAAATATGTTGCAAGTTTTAACCAGTAATTATCGTTCAAATTTTGTTGAAAGTCCAAGCACTTACATTAACAATATAAGCCCATTAAACAGATTCAATATAACTAATCCTTCTGAATAAAACTTTCACTTGATATTGCGTCCCAAATCTGTCCCGAGGTCTGTGTCACGTCCAGTTTCAGTTTGTGTTGTAATCCCTTTCTATCTGTTTATCTTGGACCTTCCAACTTTTCTTACCTTTACTTGATTATTTATTTATTAGAGATTTTGGGTAATTTGCTTGGAAATTTACTTAGTGGGAAGTAATTTATCAATGGCTGTTTGTTTGTCTTAGAGTTGGTTGAGCGAAGGTTATAATTTGGATTCATAGTTTGTTACAGAGTAATACTACAGATTTCTATTTTAAAAAATATCAGCGCTCAAGTATTTTCTGTTCAGTTTATACGTATATAAAATGTATGCCTACTTTTTGCCGCTCGTAACTAAAGCGATTTGTTTTTATTATATGAAACTCACCGCTACCAAAAACACAGTATCTTTTTCAGTTTGTAGTTTTAAAATTAAGTTTTACTTTATTTCACATATTAACGCCATCATATTTAAAAAACATCGTCGTACACACACTACTCTGCGTGATCATGTCGATTTTCCACTAGAGAACAAAGCTTCAAACACAAAACTAAAAACACTTAAACAAAGAATTTCAACAGAAATAAAACACCATGCGAATGAAACACAAAAGGAAGCATCTGAATTATTTTAATTCAAATTTTCATATCATTATGCTTACACAAAGCGAAAGAGAGCATTCGCTGGCGCGAAAAATTCATCAGTCCCGAAATTTAAGCACCAAATTTAAGTGGAAACGTCAAAATTCAGATGATAAATAAAAATGTGGAAAATATTTAGGTTTCTTCAAAAAAAGAGCGTACTCCTTTTTAAAATGCCGGCAACGCACTCGTAACTCCTCTCGTGTTGCAGGTGTTCATGGGTGGCGGTGATCGCTTACCATCAGGCGATCCGTCTGCTCGTTTGCCCCCTTATTCATAAAAAAAGGAATAGTGTAGTGCTTGTTCACGACGCAAGTAATATATGCGCTTGTTTACACGCGTTACTTGCCCGGATGGTTCATTTCTACGGTTCATAAAACCAGCTTAAGTGATTCGACTTGCGCGTGTATAGGACATGATATAACATTAAATTAGATTTCCATCAACATTGAAAGCTAGAATGTATGTAGTACATACTATTTTCATAGAATCAGTATTTAAATTAGTCTAGTTTATTTATCTTTATTTCTTGAGAACTTGTATTTAGTTTTTTTATACACTAAAATCATAACAGAGCATCTGTTCTTCTCCGAAAGCTAAGATATTAGTGGATAAGACCTTTTAACTCTTAAACCTCTCGCAATGAAATATTGTTTGTTCTATCTTATGTCTTACTGTCTATATTTCAAACTACGTACTGCAACTAAGAATTGTCTGACATCTAATACAATAATGCTTTGGAGCATACTTAAAACATGACGATTGAGTATTACGCGTCTGGTCTCATATATGTACGTTTTTTTGCTGGATATAAGCCTTAGATGTTTTTTATTTTTACTTATTATTATTTTACTACTAGCTTTTGCCCACGGCTTCGCTTGCGTTAATTTAGAATTTGACAATCAATTTGGGTTGTACTCTGCTTGTAATAATATAATTCAATCATGATTCGAAAGACACGTGGCTCCATCTATTATCATAAGAACGTTATTATTGTTTTCCTTGGGAACAGTATTTTTTTTCGGAATGAAAGGTAGCCTATGTTCGTTTCTGTACACCTGTCAACGTATATGCAAAATATCAGGATGATCGGTTTAGTGGTTTAGGCGTGAAAATATAACAAACAAACAAACTCATTTTCGCTTTTATAATATTAGTTAGGAAGTTAGAATATTGAAATTGACACAATCAAGGTTTATTTTTGGAAAAATAATAAGATCGACTATTTAGCGAAATTTTGGGCAAACGTTAGTTCATTCGGATATAATTTTAATTGCTTAGTTGGGCAAACTAAATATAAAGAGTTTTTGTATGTTTCGATTCTGATACACAACCACATTTAAAAACAAGGAAGTACAATTTCACATCTGGAGTAATTTTCGTACTGTCGCCGCTGAACAGTCGCAATTTAAAATAACAGGGCGAAGCTCTTGGGCCATTAGTTAGAGCACTCTACGTGGCTGCGCCTGCATAAATGTTAGAAGCAGTAATTATGTAAACACCTGTCTTGGCGTGAATTTTGAATTCCACTTTGTTTTAGTTGCGGTTTGATAGAAAATGCTTGTTATAAGTTGGAGTGTTTTGTTTTACAATCCTTACTATCTATATATTAATACGTGAAGCGAAAACTTTGGATCCCTTTTTACGAAAATTGGGCGGACGGAGGAGTATGAAATTTCGCACACTTATAGTTTATAGAGAGAAGAAGTGACGAATGCTAATATTTTTTTTAAATTTTGCGTTAAAATACATTAAATTAATGAAAAAACACTACACGCACACAACCATGCATTTGACACACGCAGTCGAAGCGCGTAACTATGGTTACATATTTCAATATATAATGACATAATTATATCAGCAATATCTTACAGGCAATCTGGTCGAATTTCGAGCAGTAGGCGATCGCTAGTTATTATAAATGCGAAAGTGAGTATGTTTGTTTGTTAGCTTTCACGCCTCAACTACTTGACCGATCACCATGAAACGCATACAAGTTGGCAGGGGAACTAAAAAGCACATCCACAAAGGATGTACTATTCCCAAGAAATAAAAATAATTTGACAAAATATTCGGTAACGTTCGCGTAAACGGAAAACAATATTGTGAAGTACTATTTCCGAGGGAAAAAATTTATTGACAAAATCTACATAAACGCGAGTAAAATCGCGAGCGAAAACTAATAAAATAATTTCAATAATTTCCTAGTGGAAGACCGTTGGAATGCCACGCTGCGGGCTTAAGTTTGATCTCTAATATTTCGAAATTATGCTTATATTTTCAGGACACAAAAGTAGAATTTTAGCTTCTTCATTTTTGCTGCAATATTCTAATGGATGGATGTTTTCTTTTTCTTAATAAGTTTCTGTCTGCAGTTTCGCTCGCTGCACTCCGCTCACTGAATATCGGTATAAATACATAGTAGTGTTAATCCATGATATAGTCCAGTAGTTCCCAAAGTGGTCCAGGTGGATCCCTAGAGGTCCACGGGAGACTCGATGGGGGTCTACGTTGGCGTGAAAAAATGGGGGTCCACGAAAATTTATTTGATGTTGGATTGACTTCACCTGTCAATGTAGACAGATAATATTTTAAGAAGCTCAACGACTGGTACCTACTTGTAAAAACTTCCATATTCCATATTCAGTACCAGTGGTCTCGAACCTACCGATTTTTGCGTAGAGAATGCCTAAAAAAAGGATTCTTCATCAATATAAATACGAATGCCAAGGCATATGGTAGAAATGTAGCTGCACCGGAACCAGCTAAATTTTAAAAGTGGTCTATGACAAAAAAAGTCTGGGAACCTCTGATATAGTCTATCAGTATGCTAAAGGAGACTTGCGGGTTTCTTAAGAGCATTTGGCCTGGTCACCTACACGGATAATTTCAATGTTTCTTCATAGCATTATTAATTAGAAAACCATGTATGATTGTCACTTTTTCCAAAAACTTGTCTAAAAATAGATATAAGACATTAACTTATGACACTTTCATAAGGTTAAGGCATGCACGAAAACTTCTAATATTGTATGTACCTATATATATTATTTCACTAATATGACGTAAATATTATATTATATTTTTTTATTATATAGGTTCCAAGCTTAAGTCTCTGGTTCTAAACTATAAACATACGTTACAAGCACAGTTGCTGTTGAACCTGAGACTTAAGCTTGGCACCTTCTTCTCTTCTTCATAGCCTTTATTATTCCCAAGTCACTTGGGGTCGGCTTTTCTGGTCTAGCCGGTTTTGACTGGATATCAGTATTTACACGGAGCGGCTGCCACCTGACCTCTGCAAACCGAAGGCTAAAGATACCCTAAGGCTAGACCAGTGTCAGCATATTATAGGGCACTGACTTCCCAATAACGACTGCCATAGATGTTCATGGCAGCTGAGACCGACGGCTTAACGTGCTCTCCGAGGACCGAAGCAGGCGATAATTGTCAATCAATACGCACATAATTTCGAAAAGTCATATAACCGAAAGTCAGAGGTGCGCGACGTGGGTTCGAACCCGAGACCCTCTGCATTGCAGTCTGTTGGTCTCCCCATTGAGCTATCGCTGCTCTTAGACTTAAGCTTGGAACCCATATAATAAAAAAATAAAGTGACATAAACATACATGTCTGACGCCTATATTCCTTATTTAGCTCGGTTGAGGTGAATGACACCCACATATCACCAATTATGGTTTTGGGTCTCACGTTACAAAGGACGCCGGAGGAGTCCATTGACGCTGTCTGGGAAGAATTCCAGACTCCGTGCTGCTTCTAAGAATTTTTTGATACAAGAACGCAATACGACTGCCCGAACCGCGGATCGAATCCAAGTGCATATATGAAGTCCAACAACAGTCGTATACACTATGGCTGCGTTGCCAAGGCAGTCTAGCGTACATCGAAATATCTTCACAAACTTTTACAATTACAATATTAATTGTAAGCTTAGACGCCTGATCCTTTCTCGTCCTCATTTTCTTTAAGAGTTATCAAAATTCATCCTAACTATCCTATTCTAACTTCCTAACTAATATTATAAAAGCGAAAATGAGTTAGTTTGTTTGTTTGTTACCTTTTCATGCCTAAATCACTGAACCGATTATTCTGAAATTTTGCATATACGTTGTCAGGTTTACAGAAACCGACATAGGCTACCTTTCATTCCGAAAAAAATTACTGTTCCCGAGGAAAACAACAATAACGTTCTTATGATAATAGATGGCGCCACGTCTTTCGAATCATGATTGAATGATATTATTACAAGGAGAGTACAACCCGAATTGATTGTCAAATTCTAAATTAACGCGAGCGAAGCCGCGGGCAAAAGCTAGTATTTTATATGAACAACATATTCGGTTCTCTGATAAATATACTACCTAATACATACAGTCAAGTATATTATTATCTAAAGTGTCCATATTTCACCGAAAACGGTCTGTCCAGTACCAAATAACGGTAACGTATCTAATATTTAATCAAAATACTCATGCTAGTTTTTTTTCGTATGTGCCATGGGCAGTTGAACACCGTTTTGGCGACGTGCCCAATAGGGTCCGTCAAGGTCACCGGAGGTTAGTGTCTTGCTGAATAAAAAATAATAAGAAAACACACTCAAAGTATGGAGCTGCACGGATAAACTTTGTTATATAATGGTGAAATAACTCACTACCGTTTTCCTTGTTTCTCGTTGATTTTGTTTATATTGTGCAAAGTAAGCTTCGAAGAAAATTTTATTTTGTTGTAGAACAATCCTGGCAGGTTTGCCTGATGGTTGGCCATATGATTATTAAAGTAGGTAATGTCAGCCCTGTATATTAACTAGCCCACTGCTAAACATGAATCTCTTTGCAGTTTAAGAACTGGAGGCAATGGGTTCTTCCACCACGCCTAGTGTGGGTTGGCAGATTTCAGATATACTCGAGAATATTATGGAGAACTCGCAGACTGTACTTACACAGAGGTTTCCTCGGGATGTTTTCTGTCATTGTTTTAGTAATAAGCTTGTCACCATAAGGTTAGTAGATACGGTGGCCTACCAGCTAGGAAAAAGGATTAAATATGAGGTCAAGAGAACGGCACGGAAGCAGTAGGGGTATGGTGACTTTTTTTTTAGACGAAACGGAGTAACTATATTACTATATGTACACCGGTTTCCTATAAGAAGGTATCCTGCTGCCTGCTACTGTTAGGATGAACCAGCTTAGTCATTCCATCTTGAAATAGTTTGCAATGGCGGGCTTCCAGTTCTGTTTTATTTATTTTTCTACCTTAAGTTGGGACGTGCCGAATTTAGATTGACTTCGATTGTATAGAGACTGCTTTTTACTGAAAATAGATTTAATATTGACAGCGCAAGAAATATAGATTATATACTGGGAAGAAACTTAAAACTTCTTCGTTTTGTAGCGTGGAAGTACTAAAATACTACTTAAAAAGTTATATTCGCAATATCAATTAATCATGATATTAAACTTTGCTATCGTAAAATGCTTTCTTTTTCTAATAAAATATGTTTTCACCGGCCTCTATAGCGTTTATAAAACCACAATTAATAATAACGATATCTTTTGTCAGATAAAAAACGAAACCAGCTGAAACAATCTTTATGACAGCGAAAACCGCTGAAACGTTACTAAGCACATTTTTTAATTTATATAACGCAAGCTTTGTACTTCAGAAAATACGTTCAAAAGCTGGATTTCAAGCGAAATCCCTAAACAAAGCGAACTAAGACAAAAGAATGAAATCCTAGCTATAGAACCAAAATAGCTTTATACTCGAACATTTCATTCAACACTAGTGGCTCCCCATAATCCTATCACTGTTAATAAGATTACTCTAGTTATATTTCATTGGCACGCACAACTGGGGATAGGTGCTGTTTGGACTTCGGTCCCTCCCGGGTGAAAGTCAAACACTGGCCAGATAGCGGCAGTTTGAGATTACACAAAATTTTGGATCTAAGCCTCTGTCACTAAGGATTTTGGTAATAAATCGGATTGTCGTACCCGTGACCGCGGTTATCGGGACGAAGGAAGTTTGGGATATAAGCAGATTAGTTAAAATTTTGCCTAAGGTATCATGTCTAATAAAATAATTATGAGTTATGAAATTCATAACTCATAATTATTTTATAGGTATACTTTATTGATTTTGACATAAAAAATTGTTGGTCATTAAAATGTTAGCATCATAACAAAACCAAATTAAATAGACAATGTTGTTAATTTAAATTAAACTATTTTGTACTGATTTTAGCACGATGTTTTTTTTAAAACACTTATATTATATCATTTTGAAACTACTACACCACTATTGTTAAACTTCACTGCATATAATAAAAAAAGTCCCCCGCTGCGTCTGTTTGTCTGTCTGTTCACGATAAACTCAAAAACTACTGAACGGATTTTCACACGGTTTCCACCAATAAATAGAGTGATTCATCAGGTAGGTTTAGGTGTATAATTTGTTAAGGTTTTGTACTAATCGTGTCAAGCCGGGGCGGATCGCTAATTACTACTAATTAACTATTTAAATAGATAAAACTGTTTATATTTATGTTTACACTCTCCGCGCTATTTCAGTTGCTTTTCAGCGTTTCCATATACAATAGTTTAATTTCAGTGTAGGTATAACATTCGCGTAAGACAATATTAGATAACGTTGTTTTCAGAATGTGGTATAATTTGTCTAAATCCAGTGCCTGTATTGTATGTTATTTACTATTCAGAAAAAAGTTAAAATCATGTCGCTGCTTTTGAGTTAGCCTGGCTGTAGTGCGACATCAAGCAGAAAACACGTCTTTTCGCGCAAAGTTTTCTTTGGTAACTTTTTAATTCAGTGTACGGCAACAGTAATTTGTTAAAACAATATTATTAAATAACTTTTTAAGTTTTGTTTTATTGATGTCTATTATGTGGATAATACTGTTTTGTGTGTTTTTATTGTGAGTTCTTTGATTCGAAACTTACTAAAATACGTGAATTCTGATCTTTCTGACCTTCAGGTTGCACCAGAAAGATAATTTGGTTATATAAGTAATAGTATGAAATGATACACATAATAACATGATCAATAAAATAATTTACTAAATAACAAATAAGTTAACCAACAATTTTAGCTAGATTCGAGAAGTCAGGCCACGTGTCTTCAGTTTCATTAGCAGGAATAAATTTTCTTTCTGGTTTCGTTTCTTTTGACATCATTGCAGCAGGCATAGGATTGGCAGTTACAGACTCTTGAGATTTGGGCACTTCTCCACGATTCCACCTCTGATATTTAACTATTATCTCTAAAAGTTCATGTTGCATTTTCAATTTCAGGTCAGCTGTTAGATTCTTCATGGAGTTACCTACATATTGCCCGAAAACGAAATCTTCACTGACTTGTCTTGAAAGTAATTCTCTACCTAATTGTGAGAGTATGTCTTTAACTATGTTGACAGCTGTGTTGTTGGTGACGTTATGACCTGAAACCTTAGGAGGATGTTTCCAGTGGGCCTTGTCGTACTTCGGACGGATTGGAGGAGGACCGATGGCAACAGATACTACTTCATCATTATCCATATCGTCTTCTTCAAGAGGCGCTAGGTGACCCGAAGGCTGAAAATGTATATGAATTTCAATATGATATGATATTTTTGTTATTAAATTACCGAGCTAAATAAGCTATCTCTTTAAAATATAGGTATTTAAAATATTTTTCATTAGATATAAGGCCTAGGCCGCACTACGGCTTTTCCCGCAAGCGGTAAACCGCTAAACCGCGAAACCGCTCGAAATGCACACAAAATTAGTCGCGGGAAAAAACCGCCGGTGCGGCCGCTTGCATTAGTTCCCTCGACTCACAAAATATTGTATTGACAGACCTTTACTTTTTTTCTCATATCTCTAAAGCTCTTTTGCGTGGTGACCCTTCTCTGCTTCGAATCATTTGCCGGAAGCATATGTCGTTTGGTGTGGTAGTGGACCCCTCTTCTCATGTCTCTTCTATCTGATATCTCCCTAAGGTCTCTTCTTGTATCTTCCCGCGAAGATTGCCAAGCTTCCTATGAGAATAATTTTATTTATTTTATATTGAAATTCATAATTGTGTTACAATTCATAAGTCTGATTAACTTCCTCCTTTTTGGTCTATAGTGTGTTGATGGATATAGCTTTTATAGCATCTAATTTGTCTTAACTACGAGATTAATTTAATTAATGAATACAATTAAAAGTAGAAATAATTATACAAGATATATTTTTGAACCAGGCAAACGTTTACAACAAAATATATATTTTAATCTATGTTTTAGCCTACGTATTTGAAACAAAGTTTTTCTGACGAATATAGATCATTCCAGGCCTTATAATTTTTAAGACGTGCCTAATCAGGCGGTATTTCTACTTAAACCTTGAGCAGCGCAAATAGTGAAAAGATGAACCGAAATGTTGTCATCCTGCGTTATCTGGGTCTGTGATATTCAGAGCACTTTATTAGTCGAAGAGTTATCCTGGTCACAATATAAGTAATCTACGCTTCCACGATGTCTTTCATCGACCCGCACATTCAGTGCATTTCATGATATCAGTATTCTACTTTTTCTCCTGCTCCATTACTGGTGACAGACCTTGGTAATAATTAAAACGTCTCAGTTATGCTAGCCCCAAACAGATTATTATCAACATTCTGCCTATTTAAAGAAGAAAGATTGAACCAATATAAACCAAAATAATATTTCAGTTCTCTTTTCTTTACAATAGACAGCGATTTCTTCAACATAATATGGTATGTCCTTGACATTGCTGCTTCTGTGATATCAAGAAAACATTGCCATATCTATATAAGCCTACTGCTTTTCATCAGTTGGATTGCTGACTAGTCTGTCGCCAACAGGAATTAAAATCTGGAATAAAAAAAGTAACGCTTTGGCATCAGAATTATGACCCGCAGTTTTTATGCCTTGCAGCAGTTTTGGAGAACACACGTGAGTAGAGAAAGTCCGTCCGATTACTATCACTGCAATTTACTCGATATTAAATTCGACGACCTCGCATTATTGCCATGCTCAAGCAGACGCTCCTTAACCAACAAAGCATTTAATAAAATACATATTTTAATAACCTTACTTAAAAAGCAAATGAGAAACCAACCCGACGAAAAAACAGTTCATGCGCTCCTATCCTTAAAATAAAATTTAAAAACTAAACCTTTTTAAACGGAACAACTTGTACTAAATAAAAAGGAACAAAAGGCAAAGTAAAACAAATATACTTACAATAAAAACAGGAGTTAAAACTAAAATTACAATCGACCACTTTTTACCGTCCATGGCTACTGGAAATAAAACGTTGACTGCTGTATCAGCTCTTACACATTGAATAGCTTGCTTTGTTTACAAAATAATTGTTTTTTTTCCAATGAATCAATACAATCAGTGGATCATACGCGTTGATGCGTTACTGTGGGAATTCTTTTCTACCTACCCGTCAAGAGTAATCCGATGTTATGTTTGAGTACTTCGTTGATCTTGTGTTTGTGTATTTTTGAAGACAAATACATTATTTACCTTTCTATTGTTAACATGCCAGACATAATTGAAAACCTATTCTGTCTGAAATACCGCTGCCACTCAATAGGTTCATGTTGTATTGTTTTGTTTTTGCCCGGAATAGGGATCAAGCTATGCGTTGCGGGGACTTTAGAAGCATTCAATTAACTGCCACAAACTACACCTAGTCGAAACAAGTACACCTAGCCTACTGGATTACTCAAATAATTCTTGTGTGGTATTCGTACTCATAGTAATAACTTTTAAATTTTCGCGTTGTATGATATATATACATCTATACATAATACGGAATGAAGGGAATACTCGCAAGAGGAAAACCTAGGCAAACGTTTCTCGATCAGATCGGAGGCGTTCTGGACAAAGGCCAGGTTAAGAGCTCCTTGAACCGACGGGCGTGTATGAGGAATGTGATGAAAGTGAATGAAGCCAGAGAAGTGTGTCAGGATCGTAGCAAATGGAAATCCGTAGTCTCTGCCTACCCCTCTGGGAAACAGGCGTGAATCTATGTATGTATGTACATAATACGTAACGGGTATTAACGTGATCACGCATAATGTTTAACTTTTTGTGCCGTGGTTACAAGCTGACTGGGCAGCTTGTGAACACGGCCGGTGTAACCTGGTCGAAACATCAAGCATAATGACTAGAGCCAGAGCCCACACCAGAATGATTAGAGCGGTGGTAGCAGCTCGACCGTTTGCTCGCTGTGCTACCCGTGCAGTCAAATTTAATAAAAAAAATTGGGGCAGTGTTTGGAGACTGCCGATAGAAGTGAAAACTTTAATCCTTGATCATAAAACTCTCTTTATAAACAAAAAAAAAGAAAAAAAATAGGGGAGGGTCAGATACTTTCTTAAGAGTTATTAAGGGGGTCAAAATTTCGTTATTTTTTGCGTAGGACGCACCATTTCTGAGATATTGTTAATATTCTAAAATTATTCAAAAATGGAAAGCGTGGAAGCATGACGATGACGAAGCGTGACTATGACGCGAGTTCTATGATTTTTGTTCACCCAAGAAGTGCTCAACGCGCCTAAAGAAGTTTTTACTTCAAAAGGATTAGTTGATCATTAATAAAGATCGAGAGATCTAGAGTTTAATCACACACGTTCTAATTAGTTTTGTCAGGTCACGAAATTCTGATTTGTAGATAATAGCACAGAGTCTGGACCAAGTATATAAGTAGTATTAACATAGTCTCACGTTCAAACGATACACCTAAAGGGGTAGCCAGACGTGGTTCACACTTATTTTTCACTCAGTAAGGGCTAAGCTTATTTTTGTCTACCGGGAACAGTTTTAAAGTCCATGCTTCTACTGAGAATGTCTTGATAGAATAATAATAATAATATTCTACCACATACACACAACACTATCTAGCCCAAACTAAGCAGAGCTTGTACTATGAGTACTAGACAGTGGATAAGCATACATATATAATTTTGTTTTTGTAAGTTCATACTTATTGTACATAGAAACACCCAGACCAAGACAAACATCCATGTTCATGCACACAAATGTTTGACTTGTGCGGGAATCGAACCCGCGACGCCTGATGACTGTCGGTTATACTAACCACTACGCCATCGAGGCCGACTAATATTTAATAATATTTTGCCCGAATCGGGAATCGTAGAGACCTCATAAACAGCACAGAGACGAAAAATTGTGTTATCCATAGATGTTCTGAGTTGAGTATGGAAGTAATGGTATGGTAGAGAGAATTTTTAGAAGACCAGTCCCGCGCTATGGGTAGTTATTCCAGTTTTTACAGTGGTTTACTTTACAAACACGCAATGTACGGGCACAAAGTACGCCCAGACTCAAAATAGTTATTTGTGTATCCCACAAATAATTGTCCTGTGTGGGATTCGAACCCACAACAGGCAGTGACTAGGCAACCATTTAAACCGTGCAGTAAATTTAAGTCTAACAATTACATACATACATACATAGATTCACGCCTGTTTCCCAGAGGGGTAGGCAGAGACTACAAATTTCCATTTGCTACGATACTGACACAATTATCAATTATCACAGTCTAACAATTATCCTTCGTAAATATTGATTTTCATCAAATAAACACGTAACTAAAATAGATTTACGCTTACTTGTAGGCATTTTGAAACACTAATACTGGTTTACAGTATAACATCAGTATGGGTTTATCAAGAATACTAAATTGTTAATGGAAACATACAAAGCCGCTGCAATGTTAGCAATATAAATCGCTCGACTTAGTTTACCTGGAAATTGGTAAACTGCTTTAGTAGAAAAGCCTTTATCCTCAAACCCTTTAGTTTAGTATTAGAATCGGGTATTAGTAATATTTAGTATCCGTTCGAATTGAAAATAAAAGGAGAAAATTTATAATATGTACTCCGTTTACGTATCGCTACTTATGTACGATACATATAATCTTTACATATATAAGTCTTTTGTGCGTGTGTTTGTAATTAAACTCCTTCTAAACAGCTGGACCGATTTTTATGCAATTTTTTGTGTGTGTTCAAATGGATTCGAGAATGGTTTAGATTTGTATTTTTTTAATTTATAAGCTACTTTAGGCTTGAGCACTTCTTGGGTGAACAAAAATCATGGAACTCGCGTCATTGTCACGCTTCCACGCTTTATTATTTTTTTTTAGAATATTAACAATATCTCAGAAATGGTGCGTCCTACGCAAAAAATAACGAAATTTTGATCCCCTTAATAACTCCTAAGAGAGTATCAGAAACTAGCATTCGACCCGCCCATTTCTTTTTTCTTTTTTTTTGCTTTATTAAGAAGTGTTTATGATCAAGGATTAAAGTTTTCACTTCTATCGGCAGTCCCCAAAGATTGCCCCAATTTTTTTAAAGGACAACGTCTGTATGGACAGTTAGTATGTATATAAGAATGTTACCTCTATATGCCTAAAGTGGTTGCAGAGGACTTTTCGACTGTAGGAAAGGCGTAGTGGTTTAAGTGGTCGCCACTGCCACTGTGACGAGGGTTGTGGGTTCGAATCCCACACGGGATAAAACTTTAAATGATCCACAAATGGTTGTTCCGAGTTTGGATATTCTTTGTGTCCGTTGTTTGAATGTTTGTAAAGTTTCCTACAACACAGGAATTATACCTAGTGCGGGAGCTGTGTTTTTAATAAAAAAAAAAATACAGACGAATTGCATACCTCCTCCTTTTTTTGAAGTCGGTAAATAAGGATATTCTAAAACTTAAAATGCACTAAAAAGTTAATAAATAATTGCATATTCTTGTGAATAATTAAATTATTGTTATTTTTGGAGTCGGTGTCAGCCGCCCGCGCCGCGTGCTGCGTCTATGTGTGTAATTGTGCATGCCAATGTTATGTTATGATTATAGTAAGACATCTCATGTTTAATTAGTTACAAACCTACCTTGGCTGACACCGACTCCAATAATAACAATAATTTAATTCTTCACAAGAATATGCAATTATTTAGTAACTTTTTAGTGCATTTTAAGTTTTAGAATATTCTTATTTGAAGTCGGTTTTCTTTTTTGTTAAAATTTTGTTTATTTCTCGGTTTTTAGTGAACCTTGCCAAATATGAGAACATCATCAATGTAGCCAAATACGCATTATTAAGTATAACTCGAAAACGAATGGTCAAATCTTGATCAAAATTAAATGGGACCGCACGGAAAGCACCAGTTTTCAAATAAAAAAAGAATCATCAAAATCGGTTCACCCAGTCGAAAGAAACGAGGTAACCAACATAAAAAGAGGGATTTTCTTAATATTTGGTCATTATAATCTTAGATGTTACGAAATTTTAGATACTTTCAAATACGGTACCTCTACTAAATATCAATATCTCAACAGGAAATCCTAATAGCATATTGCCCAGGTCAGGAAGTTAAAACCGAGGCCGCACAGGAGAGCAGTCACATGCACTATTCGTACATAATCGTGGCATGTCAAGTTTTTATCAAAATCTTTTTAAGGTTCATCTTAATATATATAAATTACGTGTCACGTTGTTTGTCCGCTATGGACTCTTAAACTACTGAACCGATTTTGATCAAACTTCGTAACCATTTGTAATTTGGTCTAACTTAAAAGATAGGATAGGTTTTTTTTAAACGGTCAAAAATTATCTAGTGTGAAGCAGACGAAGTTGCGCGGGACAGCTAGTATATTTTTAAGTCTGAATGGTAATAAGAATTTTGTTTATCTGTCTATTTCTGCATCTCGATAAAACCATTACAAGTTTTGATGTGGTTTTACTACTATACCATTTACTTAACTTAAAATTTAAGCCACGTTGTACTTTATTACCGTCAATAGACCTAGAGACAGTACATTACATAATGTGATCCACGAAAATGACGTCATAGACAAACTAGTTCACGAGGACGAAGTCGGGAGCGATAGCTAGTTAGTACTAACTATAACAAAAGCGTTCAGTTCGCACATCACTTGCAAAGAACTTTCGCTAAAGTTACATTTATATAAGTACGTACGTGATGGTACCGTGAATTTGGTACAAAACATCTGTTTAAAATGTAAAACCATAAAACGTTAATGGAATTTATACGGAATCCATAAAACTTTTAAGTGGGATCGTTTGTATTCCCACCAAATCGTAACAAGACCAGTCAGGCTGGCCCCTGAACCTTCATTAATTTTCTTCTGGCAACTCGTAATTTGGTTACGCTCGCGGGGCGGGGGAGGTCAAGCCATGATGGTCTCATCATATGTGTTGCCACGCGTCGACGAAGTTGTATAAGTCGAAAACAGGCTCCTTTCGCGAATTAATTAGATCCCCTCCTTAATTGAAAATATGTTCTAGCATTAAATACGCAAATAAATGGTTTGAACATGCGTACGGTTTGACGAAAAGGTGGGCGCGAGGTAAAATTAATTTGATGTTATTTTCATTTATATTATGAACATAATTGCAAAACGTCCCATTAATTTTCTTAATGGTTTCGCTTTAACTTGTGTTACTGACGTAAAAGTTTGTGAATTAAATATAATAATACGTTTTCTTTGTAGGTACCTACATTAAAGATTTGTGCTTTTCTTCGCGAATGGAGCTTAGAATATAGGGCAACGGCAAATTTGAAAAATATCTGGTGCTACCCTTCTGCCAACGCTAGGGATAAATATATCTGATCTACTACTGGGAGTGCACAAGAAATGAGTCCTATTTCGTGGAAGACTTTACGAACATCAAAATAACGGTACCTCACAAATATGGTTAAACCATGTGAAGATCGCACCCGTAACTCTTGGGGCACCAGCAGGAGCAAGACGACGACTTAAGCCGGAGCCTATCTTTTAAGTAAAAACATTTCAAACAACATTTGACACTATATTATAAATTAATAAGTAGAGGTTTTTACCAAAAATATAATATTTGAAAACTAAAATAATATATAGTACAGAAATTCACCCATTGTTTTGCAGACAGTACACTCGCTTATCACATCACGTATCGTAAGCAAATTCAACATTTAACTTAACTGGAAACTTACGTGTGTAAGGAGTTACTCAGTCCCTGCTTACAGCTATCATATTAATTTCATTAATTCCATCCTCTTATTTAAACTTCTGCTTTCATGCTGCGAAGTCGTAATAAAATTAAAAGGCATTAAAAACGTAATATTTATTTATAAGATACCGACAGTGCATGATAATTCGTTCTAAAGAGCGATCGATTTTCGATTACTAACTAATACGAATATCCAAAAATCGATCTTTGATTACCCAAATCGGAGGTCGATGCGTGATTTAAGAATTTACAAAGTTCTTTGCTTTTTGCATAGAGATCGACTGATATGCTTTGACTTCGGTCCGATTCAGTTTATAACGATTTGTCAAATTTTATTGGAGGGATTCGATCGGTTCACTAAATTGATATTATATTTTAACGCAATCCAAAAATTCATTCGGTAACAATCCCAACAATTCGATAATCCGATTTCATGTCGAAATGCTTAATGTTTTAATTTATAAATATATATTATGGTCAAATAAATATTGGTCCAGTCAAATACTGGACCACGAGGTCTTCACTTTTAAAGAAACTTTCTAAAACAAGCTTTTTAAAAATAATAACTTATTAGATATTTTAAATTAATAGAACGGCTTCAAACTTTCCATGTCTTCAGCAAGACGCAATGACGACAAATTAATTAAAAAATGAAGCCATAAAAATTATTCCCTGCAAAAAATTCCCGTTTGAAACGTGGAATCC
This sequence comes from Catocala sponsa, assembly GCA_963564715.1. NCBI lineage: Eukaryota > Metazoa > Arthropoda > Insecta > Lepidoptera > Erebidae > Catocala > Catocala sponsa. The sequence continues at coordinate 24,801,297 of OY751333.1, read as the reverse complement.
GAAGAAATGCGCTCTGATTACTTTCGTACTTGCGAAGTTCAGAGCATTCTCGTGGGGTCGCAAGAACTCTCTCCAACGTCTTGTTCCGACTAAATAAACAACAGCATCTACTGGAAAACCTAGAATGTTTGAGAAAATAAACTCCGTGGAGGAATTTTTCGAAGGAAATGTGCTACATACCTTTTCGTAATTGTAGTTGAATTTTTTTAAGTAACTAATGTGGTGTTTTGTTTTGAGAGATCGTTGTGGTGTCTGTTAACACAACATTGTACCACGCGTCTATGTAAACATGACGGTAAGCAGATTTCGCTAGCTAGGTAAATATTATATGGTTCTTTAATGACTTTTCTTTAGTGGCAGTAGCCCAATGAATAAGTCCAATACTTGCGATCAAGAAGTCGTTGTTGTAAATCTCACTCTCTCAAAGAATGCATTCTTGCATTATCAGTTTCACCTAAATCAAAACGAAATCCGTGCAGATATTAATTTAAAAAAATACTAGCTTGCCAGTGAAATAAGTAGTATTCTTGATAACCCCTCCAGCTTTGTAGCATCTCGTTTATAGTGCAATGAGTGAGATTTACAACAACGACTTCTTGATCGCAAGTATTGGACTTATTCATTGGGCTACTGCCACTAAAGAAAAGTCATTAATCATCAAACTACAGAAAACATCTAGAATATGGCTCACACAACGTTTTACCCGTGTGTACGTAACCAAAACATTTGGTGCACCAAATGTTTTGGTTACGTACACACGGGTAAAACGTTGTATGAGCCATATTATAGATGTTTTCTGTAGTTTACATCGCAGTAAATTTAAAACACCTAGAATTTTATAAGTAGTATATCAGTTAATTTAACTCTGATAAGTTATAATATAGAAGCATCTTTGCATTTGAAATTTCAAATCTTTTAGTTTCATATCTATGATATTCTTTCGATCGTTTAACGTTAGGCGTTATCCTTACTAATATTAAAAATGCGAATGTGTTTATTTGTAACGCTTTCATGCCTTAACCACTCGACCGATCATCATGAATTTTCGCATACACATTATCCAGGCTATCTATGCAGAAAAAGACATACCTTTCATCTAGGAAAAGTACTATTTTCGAGGGATGGAATATTTACATAATCTACATTTACGAGAGCGAACCTGTGTGCAAAATCTAATATGGGTATATGACCTTAAATTATGATCATGATAGTATGTGTGTATACTATCCGTGTGTCAATATTTGATACATTGGCAGTATCTATCTAACATAACTAATCGCGTATCCAATGTCTTACACAAGTCATGTTAACCAGCAATTGATTGATACATTATAAACATACACACATCTGACATATGTTTGGCTTGAGAAGGGTTAATTTTAGTAATCTAGTGCCTAAATCGCACGATCATGGTATAGGTAAGCTGTCTGAAGTTACTAGTAAAATAGGTTTGAATTTAGTTAATTATTTAGCAGGTTTTGCCTTTCAGCTGCGTGAAATTCGGGTAATACCTAACGTTGAAATAGCGGGTGACGTATTCATTGAATATCTTATTACTATTTAGTACTTACTGATGCTTTAATAGGAGAGTTAGAATTCAGTATAATGCTTTCAGAGATGTGTGTAGACTAAGTAAATGGTTTATGTGGTAACGTGACTCGCGAGGGTTTGACACGTGAGAAAAAAATCAACGGGTTGCACTCCGGGAGTGCCGGCAGAAGTGAAAACTTGAATATTAACGTTGTGAATTTTTGATATTTTGGAATAGTTAGGGAATAATTCTGCACGAATTGCTCTAATTATCTGTATAAAAGTACTATAATTTATGTGGTAACATACAATATTCATTTATTGCGCTATCGTACACAAACATGACAATTCTCCCTCCGTCTTACGAATTTTCGATCTGGTCACGTGTCCTGACGCGAGTTTAACATTTTTTACCCATCACAAAAAAGTGCACAACGCCGCTAAAGAAGTTTTCACTTTAAAAAATCGTGATAAATATTTGTTCCGAGTCTGAGTGTTTGTTTCTCTAAGTCCTTTGTTTGAATGTTAGGAAAGTTTGCCGGGACACAGGATATATGCATAGTGCTAGAACATATGTTTATAAAAGAAACAAGAATATGTGAGTAGCTGTGACGAAGTCGTGACGTCCAAAAAAGCAACAATTACCAGTTGGCTTATCGAGACATAATGTTAAAAGCATCGTGTCAGGACGCCCATTAGGAAAGGAAGACGAGAAAAAGGAAGTGGGAAGGAGAAGGAGCGGGAAGGCGAAAAGAGGGTGATAGGACCTCCGGCATTTTCACTCACCGAACCAAACACAACAGTAGGAATACTGCTATTTCACGTCAATATCCTGTATGAGGGTAGTCCTTCTCCGGTCGAGCCGGCCCATTCATGCTGAAATCAGGGAGGTTCGACTACTCATAAATGATATGTTAAACATACATACCGAAATAAAGACATAATTATGTTTGATAAGTAGTAGAGCCTCGCTGATTTCAGCATGAATGGGCCGGCTCGGCCGGGGAAAGACTACCCTCTCACAGAATATCGACGTGAAATAGCAGTATTCCTACTGTTGTGTTTCGTTCAGTGAGTGAGAGTACCGGAGGCCCAATCACCCCCTTACTCCTTTCCCGCTCCTTCTCCTTCTAATTTCCTTTCCTAAAGGGTCGGCAACGCGCTAGTGATGCCTCTGGTGTTGCAGGCGTCCATAGGCTACGGTGACCACTTACCATCAGGTGGGCCGTATGCTTGTTTGCCACCTTAGTAGTATAAAAATAAAAGAAAAACCACGTAACAGCGAGTAAGCCCTACTGCCTTATAACGAGCACATTGCCAGACTCTGTGGCACTACTAATAAAGTCTCAATAAAAATCCTGCATGTCTGCACTGATGGTGTAGTGGTTTAAGTGCTTGCCTCGACACTACCATTGCACCGAGTGTTGTGGGTTCGAATCCTACACGGGACTAACAAATTGTTGTACAAGTCTGAATGTTCTTTGTATCCGTTGTTTGTATGTTTGTAAAATCCCCCGGGATACAGAAATTATTCTTAGTGCGGAAGTTGTCTTTTTAACAACAAAAATAACAACAACACTTTGCTCAATGCAAAAATCGAGCTAGCTTCATCATCACACAAACGTATACCTTGACTCTACATTAGAGTCAAGGTATTCATTAAGCAGCTTTTAATAATTCATATAAAGCACAACTTTGCTTTATAACCAAACTTTAAGATGCATTTGACGGTTTAGTTCATCTGGAATTTAATCTAAGCTTGGTAGGATGTCTGGTGGGTTGGTGCTTGCGTTCCGTCACATCGCAACCTACATAGTACACACAGGTCTGTTAGCTGACGACCCAAATAGCGTGCTAGGCAATGTACGTTTAATTCCTTCACGGAATCTTCGTATTACTTACGTAATCTAGTCTAAGGCAAAGATTGAAATTATAGATGTGCCCTTTCCATGCTTAGATTGCATGAAAAGTGTCTACACTACAAAATGTGTGTTAACACAGTAGATACAAAAAGAAAGTGACCTTCTTGAAAATATTCTCCTTAAATAGCTTCGTAAAGACTAAAAATATAATAATAAATGGGAAATATAATGACTACCAAAAATACTAATTACACACCAAAATATGCTTACTAAAATATATCATATCGAGCACCTATACGCCTCAAATCACTGCATTCCGTCTCGGAAGGGTTAGGTTATGTTAGGTTCCTTCTTAAACCCGCTCAAAACTAGGAGCCCCGCGAAGCGGGGCTCCGTCGAGTTAGTTTGATCTCTTATTTTAGTATTTTTTTGGTGTGGAATTAGTTTTTTGGTGGAACAAAGACAAAAAATTGAAGAACAGTTAAATACTACCCATAATAAATTCTTTATTTTTAGTGTTTACAGTTTATATTTGTCAAAAGTTTTTATCAATATGAATAAGCGTGATAAATCGATAATACTATATTTAATTTAGATTGGCATTGGGTCTCAGATGAAGACCTAACGTTCAGAAAAGTAACGACGAAGGCCTACGACGTAGCCAGTAATTATACCTACACTGTTCAATATATGATAATGTTTTGCGTACCGCTCGGCTATATAGCCAGATAAGCATGTTTGACATGGCCAACTATACTAAAGTAATAAAGAAAAATAGACTATAGACAATGTAAAAGAATTTCCCAGTAGAAGCACGTAGTGTGGAACCTTGCCTGGTAAAAAAGACTCAGCCCTTTTCCTGAATCTAATAACTAACCTAAATGAATAGATTTTGACGTTCATAAGTGTTATTTCTTGCAGGTTTCTTCTCATAGGCTCAACCCCTTGCCTGAACCTAGCAACTAACCTAAATGTAGCTTCAGTAACTTAGTAAACTCACTAACCTATATACTTTGACGTTCATAAGTGTTACTTTGTGACCTAAATGAATAAATGATTTTTGACTTTGATTTTATTTTATAAACTAAATGAATAAATTATTTTGACTTTAACTTTGACAGCAATAGGCTCACACCCTTTATTCCATAGGATCTGAAACCATAACTGACAAAATATAGGTGTAATACATCTCTGCTTACCCCCTGAAAGGTTATATACGTGAGATTATGTATGTAAAAATAATAAAGTTTGCTATTCTCTCTAAAACTCAATCTATTTGACTCCCGCAGGTATGTTGGTTTACAGCTGCAAAAAATCTCGTACACAACTCACATTCATGACTGACCCGAAAGCCTACATGAATAGTCCAGTATAAGTAAACCTCCCACCCCCCGTTCTTGTTAAAATTTAAAGGAACGAGCGGGCGGAGCTGAAGTGATGTTAGAGCTCTCGTTAAAGTGGTGCATTTTTGTAGGCGTGGCACTGCGCTAGGAGTGTTGTAGTGTTTGTTGCTTAATTATATTTTATTTATTAACACATGTTATGATTAGAGTTGGATTAGATTTTAGAGGTATAAGTACTTTGTAAGGACAATGTAAGTAATAATAATAATAATATTCTACCACATTCACACAACACCATCTAGCCTAAACTAAGCAGAGTTTGTACTATGGGTACTAGACAATGGATAAACATACATATATTGCTTTTTTTTTGTAAATACATACAAATTATACATAGAAACACCCAGACCAAGACAAACATCCATGTTCATGCACTCAAATGTTTGACTTCTGCGGGAATCGAACCCGCGACCTCAGGCGTGGCAGTCGGTTACACTAACCACTACGCCATCGAGGCCGTCAAAAATTATAATAAACTAAGCAGAGCTTGTTTGCTTAGTTTGGGCTAGATGGTGTTGTGTGTATATTGTGATAGAATAGAATATTACTGTGGTGGCCTGCGACGTTATGGGATAGCTTGCTACTTTGGTAAAAGTTGATTGTGTTATTACATCGTTTTCCTCCATTCGTAACCTATAGTTGTGTTTCATATTTTTCAATTTTCTATCCCTCAGAAACAGTACTTTTTCTGGATAAAAGGTGTCCTATGGCCTTTCCTGTACCCCTTTAATAACGTGTTTGCAAAATTTCACGATGATTCGTTGAGTAGTTAAGGCATAAAAGCGTTGATACGAACAAACAAAAAAAACTCACAGTTTCATTTATAATATTAGTTAGGACATCAAAAATAAATTATATAAGCCTAAAACTTTGATTTTTAGTGATCCCTTCATATAAACATTTTGCGACCTTCTAATAAACTATAGTTAATTTAATCTACAAAGACAATACGTACAGTAAAGTTAACTGAGCCTACACAAACACTTTTATTATATACAGAATCCTACAATAGCAACGAATACAGCACTTTATTACTCTCGTTCATGGAGCGTTACCTCATATGTCGGTTCGACGTCAGTGATCGACCTCGTCACGTCATGAATAAGTAAGCCGTCAGTGATTGTGCTGAAACATTAACGCGTTGGCCGACGGATTTCGTGTGCTTTTCGCTTTTTATATTATTCACTTTACGTATCGTGCTACAGCTGACGTATCGGTGCTGACAGAAGGAAATAGCATTTTTAAGTATCCGTTTTAGAATCTCCAAAATTCTATGTAATATGTAATTAATATTTCATCAACGTATGGCGTTGTGACGGTGCTGACTACACTGCTAATCATTTCCAGCCGGCTTTTATTTCAAAAAACCTAGGCCATTTTATTTTTGACACATGTTCTATGAACAATCCTAACTATGTATAATATTATAAAAGCGAAAACGAGTTTGTTTGTTTGTTACCTTTTCACGCCTAAACCACTGAACCGATCATCCTGAAATTTTGCATATACGTTGACAGGTGTATAACAACGGACATAGGCTACCTTTCATCCTGAAAAAAAATACTGTTCCCGAGGCAAACAATAATAACGTTCTTATGATAATAGATGGCGCCACGTGTCTTTTGAACCATGATTGAATTATATTGTTACAAGCAGAGTACAACCCGAATTGATTGTCAAATTCTAAATTAACGCGAGCGAAGCCGCGGGCAAAAGCTAGTATAAGTATAAAATGTAACTGTCCGTAGGTAGCTAAAACGACAGGTTTCTTGAAGTAGGAGTCTTTAGTGAGGTTAGTAGTTAGGTGATATTGTCGTGAGTATAGACACGTCATGGTAAACCCTTCTTAATGCCTACGTACGCATTACAGAAACGCATTGCACGCTCGAAGTATTTAATTATGTAGGTGCTGCAGTGTTTGCATGACCTAGTGGGTTGAAATCTAATTGATTTCTTCGTTCAACCTAAATGTAAACGTACTTGCCAATAATAGCACGGATGGCGTATTGGTTTAACCCGTCAACTGTCGAGTGGACATAAGCTGCCCGCAAAAATGAGTCATCAAAAAAAAAAAAAAAAACACAAATGTATGTCCGCTGCACACTTGACTCGTTAATGAGTCAAGTGTCGAGCGCACATACATTTGTCCGTTTGTGTATTGCTTGCACAATTAATTTTTAATTATTTTTACGTATTTCCCCTAGACGTTCAAGAAGTTAAATGATCGCTAAGCCACTGTCTGCCTGTTATCTACACGATCAACAATTTATCCACATACGGGACAAAAAAAAAAGATCTACAAATTGTTGTCCTGAGTCTGGGTATTGTTCTTGTCTGTTTGAATGTTTGTAAAGTCCCCCGTGACATAGGAGTTATTCCTAGAGCTTATAAATACTCCTAAATTTTGGGTGCCGCTTTGCTAAGGAGGGAAGTGGAATTTTATTTTCAACTTCTACTATATAGTTATCTTATCTTATCTTACGTGGGGGCCAGTCAGTGCAGACCGGCGACACCTCTACCCCAGTGGGATCTTTTGTGTCGACACTCTCCCAATAACGACTACCATAGATGTTCATGGCAGCCGGGACCAACGGCTTAACGTGCTTTCCGAGGCACGGAGCAGGCGATAATTGTCAATCAATACGCACATAATTTCGAAAAGTCATATAACTTCCGAAAGTCAGAGGTGCGCGACGTGGGTTCGAACCCGAGACCCTCTGCATTGAAGTCTGTTGGTCTCCCCACTGAGCTATCGCTGCTCCTACTATATAGTTACTTCTTATTAAAAGCATTGCGGGTTCCAAGACAGTCTAGCTCTTCTTAGGACTCCACGAGTATTAAAATTCGTTGTTTTGTATGGTCATCACTGCTAAACCTACAGGTGTTACGGTGGTGGGATTTCGGGAGAGATAAGTCCTATTCCAAATTATTTGCATGGAGAAAACACTGATCTAATTAGGCTAGTCCAGACTGAAACATCATACCTTAATATATGCCATTAATTACTGTAATATTGTAATCATTTCTTTCTTTTTTTTATAAACAAGAAAGCTCTCATTGTTATCTAAATGCGAAAACATGTAATTGGTAGCTAGTTATATTATTTGATTTATCTTTCAGTTGTCAATACTGTTTGTTTTCCGATTATAGTAAAATAAAATAAAATAGTTTTATACCATTTTATATGTCTTAGCCAAAGCCTAAAAATGAGTAAAGTTTAATAGTAATAGTAGTGTAACAGTTTCTAAATTTTGTAATAAAGTGTCAAATAAACAACGCGATAAAATCCATATATAGTAGTTTAAATTCAACAAAGCTCGGCGTCTGTGATCTAGCCACAATGTTTTTTTCATTATGTCTAAATTTCAGCTAATTGACTTATTAGGATAGTATTTATATTACATATTTCCATTTGCGTATAAAGGAATAGACTATTACAATATATTTTACATTATCTTAAAAAGGGATGCTGCCTGACCTGATTTGAAATAGTTACTCCAGTAGTAGCAACCGTCATAAATGCATATATTGCGGAAGTAACATAGTAGCTCGACCTCGCTTTGACTTTTTACCAAGTAAACGCTTCGCAAAGAACTCACGATTGAAAGAAGTAGGAAGCACTAATTTAAATAGTTTGTCAGCAAATAAAACACATAACGTTCTTTGTGTATGCCGTCTCACATTTACATTGCATTCGGGTACATCACCCTAATAAATCCATTGCTCAGAATCTCTACATATATTTATTCATCAGTACAAATAAAATTTAGAACACCACGCTTTCAATTGTTTCTATCCAAAGCACAGCACTCTGTGAATTCTTACGATATGAGCTTGTTCAAGCAAACATTCTGTATCCTGAATTATTTGAAATATTCAAAGTGGTGCTTTCGCCTCCCGCCGTACTGATGGCATTCCGTAGATCTCACAAAGGCGTGTAATTCAGAAAATTGCACCTTCATACTATATATGAATCTGGTATGCAACGTAAAGTGGTGTAACAGAATTTTAAATTCGTATCAAGTTATTTCCAACATGTGCTGTAGTTTATGGTCCTAAATTTTTAATGGTATACTGGTGCTCTTTTCTCAAGCACAGATATTGCTTATTTATGCGGGTTGATTATAAAGATCGCTTGGAGTATTTTTTTTATGATGTTTATTATGAAATATACTATACATAATTCTTTACAAACTGAACTATTAAGGCTCACATAATTATACTAACTAGCGGTCGCCTAGTGGTCAAAATTCGACCAAAATTCCTAAGCTTGCTACTTTGTTTTCTTTTTTTCTTTATTACATATAAATAAGGTATTGGTAACCATAGTTACAAAGAATTGTACGACGTCAGACGAATAATGCCGAAATATTACGAACGCGATTTGACTGCGTGTGTCAAATGCATGGTTGTGTGCGTGTAGTGTTTTTTCATTAATTTAATTTATTTCTAATGCATATTTAATAAAAATATTAGGATTCACCCCTTCTTCTTCATAAATCATTAATTATTACTAGTTTCAAAAGAAAAGTTATACCTATAGAAATATCCTCAGCCAACGGATTAGCTTGCTTTAATCCATCTGATTGGTATACTAGGCTTAAATCCTGTGTATTAATACAAGATATGCTCCATATATCTGACAAATATCTTCGAATTCCGTTGAACAGTGTACAGTTTACTTTTACCTTATAGTATCTACATATATATATATATATATATACGTGAAGCAAAAACTTTGTACTCCTTTTTACGAAAATTGCGCGGACGGAGAAGCTAAACTTTAACTGTGCCAAATTTCATACTTCTGTAGGTATAACTTTTCTTTTGAAACTAGTAATAATTAATGATTTCACATAGCTAATCAAAGAAGCCACTGGTCGTTTGGAATGAGATCGATGTCGAGGTATCTGCGCAGCAATCCACCGGTCTCTCCAATATGCAAAGAAGAAACATAAGTAGCTCATACATCTATGATGGTAAAGAACAACAAACAATTAAATTACCATCATTAGACCATAATATTTAATAAATGAAATGATGTTTAACTATTGTAGTCAAACGTACTATTTAACTTTACTAATTTTTAAGCTAATTAAACCACAGCTAGACTTCATGATACTTTGAGCTCATTCACAACAACACACTCAAACACTCATGATTAAATTATGTTCGGGTACTTTGAAATAACTACACTGGAACATTGAGACAACTACCATCTTAGTCTCCCCGTAACCATGGCTACTGAAAAGCAACCGAAACGTCGGGGAAAGTGTAAACATAAATATAAATAGTATAATGGTATAGTAATTATAGTGTAAATAGTTTTAATAGTTTCTTTAATTTAATTAGTTTGAAAATTAGTAAAGTTAAATAGTAATAGTAGTGTAACAGATTTTCAAAATTTTGTAATAAAGTGTCAAATAAACAATGCGATAAAATCCGTATATAGTAGTTTAATTTCAATGAATAACATTCGCGTAAACAGAAGACAATATTATTGTCATGATTCCTTTTTTTTGTTAATAATTCTGTTCGGGAGTTTTTATTTATTCAATTGGCAACACAGCCAACTATAATTTTTAAATAGTGGGGTTATTGTAGAGGGGAAAAATAACTCGTCCTCTCAGCGAAAGATCGCTCAGCAGTAAGGAACTAGCATTCAACTGAGTAAGACGTTCTCAATAGTCCGTGTAATTGCTGTGAGTTTGGTAATATAGTCACATAATATTTTAAACGATTGAGTTTCATTATATTTCAGAAGTGGGATGAGTAAGTACACGCAAACATTTTCGATAATTATCTTTTTGTAATGGCGTTATTTCTTTCTTGTTTTTAAAAGTTTAATTAGTAGATACTTATTCCGATTAACTGTGAACAAACTGATAGGTCGAATTTTACAGTACACTTTACAATACACTACACACATGTAATAAACTACCCACATAATTACACACAATGACATTATACGCGATTCCCATAGGAATCATCACAACTTGGTGTATTTTCGAGTGTTAAAACTGAACGGTTACCTTGAAATACACTTAGTAACTCTTTAACTGGAGTGCTGTTGGGGAAAACCCTCAGTGTATCCTATATATTCAGCTAATGAGTAAGGTTTACTTTCTGGAGGCAACCAGGCCATGCCGACAAACCAGAGGTCCGCCTGCCTATTGGTTGAAAACTCTACACGCACGAGTGTAAATAATATATTTCATTGCATATTATTATGTACCTACATTATAATTCTTTAGTAAATAATTGAAATATGCATTGTAAATTAGCAGCGCTTAGATGATAAAATGATATAATCTATGATTTTTTTTTAAACATTAGCATTTACATTGTATCATGAGAATACTTGGTCAGGGTACTCCCTGATAGTTTTTTTTTTTAGTTCTAAGAGTGCATTGTGCTCTTGCGTGAAATACTTGGACGAGGCTACTCTTCGTCAGTGTTTTTGCTGGAGCATAGTGCCTTTGTTTGCTTAGGTATAACGCTTACGCTTACCTAGTCTGAGTGATTATACAGTGATATACTCTTCAGCAGTCTTTGGCTGGGATGCAGTGTTATTACGTAGATTGACGAGTAAAATACTTGCAATAGCTTTTGTAGTATTGAGGTAATTTCTTTGTTAAACAAGCGCTGCTGGTTTATAAAGCTACTTGACTTGAAGCCTGTTGCCACTTGACTTGCAGGCTGTTGCCACTTGACTTGGAGGCTATTGCCACTTGACTTGGAGGCTATGTGCGCTTCGTGCTACTAAGAGGTTATGTGTGCCTCGTGTGCTGCTAAGAGGTTACGTGTGCCTCGTATGCTACTAAGAGGTTATGTGTGCCTCGTTTGCTACTAAGAGAAGAGGTTATGTGTGCCTCATTTGCTACTAAGAGGTTATGTGTGCCTCGTTTGCTACTAAGAGAAAGGTTATGTGAGCCTCGTTTGCTACTAAGAGAGAGGTTATGTGTGCCTCGTGTGCTGCTAAGAGGTTACGTGTGCCTCGTATGCTACTAAGAGGTTATGTGTGCCTCGTTTGATACTAAGAGAGGTTATGTGTGCCTCGTTTGATACTAAGAGAGGTTATGTGTGCCTCGTTTGCTACTAAGAGGTTATGTGTGCCTCGTTTGTTACTAAGAGGTTATGTGTGCCTCGTTTGCTACTAAGAGGTTATGTGTGCCTCGTTTGCTACTAAGAGGTTATGTGTGCCTCGTTTGCTACTAAGAGGTTATGTGTGCCTCGTGCTACTAAGAGGTTATGTGTGCCTCGTGCTACTAAGAGGTTATGTGTGCCTCGTGCTACTAAGAGGTTATGTGTGCCTCGTGCTACTAAGAGGTTATGTGTGCCTCGTGCTACTAAGAGGTTATGTGTGCCTCGTGCTAATAGGCATGAAAGTGGATATAGTGACAAGAATAGAAAATGGTATGTTAAGCTGGTTTGGACATGTAGAAAGAATGAACGAGGAAGGATTAAGAAAGTTTAAGGCTAGTGTGAATAGTCGCAAGAGGAAAACCTAGGTGAATGTTTCTCGATCAGATCGGAGGCGTTGTGGACAAAGGCCAGGTTAAGAGCTCCTTGAACCGACGGGCGTGTATGAGATATGTGATGAAAGTGAATGAAGCCAGAGAAGTTTGACAGGAACGTAGCAAATGGAAATCCGTAGTCTCTGCCTACCCCTCTAGGAAAACAGGCGTGAATCTATGTATCTATGTGCTAATAGGAGAGGTTATGTGTGCCTCATGCTTTAGCCAAGTATGCTTTGATTAATATGCCTTTTTATTATTGGCATCCCGCTAGAGGGCGTTCACAAGTAAACATTGATTAAGAGGAGCTCCGAAATTTAAAGGAAATTTAAATAGTTAAAGTAATTTATTAAGTACTGTTTGTGGACTAACGTACCCACAATAGCCCAAATATAGTGTGATAGTGTTATTTAAATCATATAATAAGTAACTTTCTATAAAAATAATTAAACACAAGTGTGAAAACAAACCATTAATTTTTTTTTAAAGTGGACTTAATCAAACAGGACTTAACAGAAACAGTGGTGAACAGTGCATACAGTAATATAAACTGAACCTTACGCTTAAAACTCCGTGAAATAAGACATTTAAGTGTAATTTGCAAAATTTTTCATCGTTATTTTATAAATCAATTTCAAATATCTGCTATTTCGAAATTGATCACTACAACCAGCGACATCTTTGAATCAGATTCGAAATACCCAATCCCTGTAGAACATTGTTATCGATAAAGCAGGATACTACCACAGATATAATTAATAAAATTACACAAAACTTCTCGTATTTCTCAATAAATAACGCCATCGTGTGACACTCATGCGAACTATGAACCCAAACGAGAATGTAACAATGAGGCGTGCGCGCACCCATTCATTTGATTACGTTGACCAGAGTTTGGAGAACCAGACGCTAGATGGCACCATGCTTAGTGTCCCGTCTATATCCGATGACGAAAATTATGATATTGTACACAATTTAAAGAAACAAGTTGAAGATCTAACTATCAAATTATGCAGTGCTAACGCTGAAATTGATACTTTAATCCTAGAAAATAGCCGGATACGACAAGAGAATGAAAATTTAGCCCGAAAAAACACTCTTTACAAAAAAATCGCATCTAGTCCAGCGTCCACGCCGAAGAAGACACCGAATAAGAGAAATTCGGGTACTAGAAATATGCTCAATAAAACCACACAGACAGATATTTCAGTGGCACAACAAAATAAGTCTCAGTATGAACACAACCACAGTGTCCAACATTCCGTTCGAGAGATGGAGCTACCCGTATATAACAAATGTACCGTAACTCAAAGCACAGGTAATAAGACAAAATTAAAAAATAAAATGTGTATACTGAGCGCAAACAAATACAATATAAATATACTGTCATTAGCTCTAAAAAAGTTCTATGATAGTTATAACGTGTGCCATTACTCAAGCCCAAATGCTGGAATAAAACACCTACTAAAGGAACTATCTAATAAGACTCATAACTTCACAATGAATGACTTCTGTATTATAATGATTGGTGAAGAGGACTTTAGAACTACTAGTAACTACGTTGACTTAATACTTTATATGAGAAATATATTACAGGACATTCAACATACAAACATTATAATTATGGTACCGACATTTAAATTATTTGACTATTTTAATCTATTTAATTCGAGAGTAGAAAATTTCAACAATCTGCTATATTTAGACAATACTACACATCAGTATGCATATTGCTTGGACTCAAACCTGAATTTGACGTATGACCACAACATGTTTAGACGATCAGGAGACTTAAACAAAAGAGGTATGGCAACCATATTTAATGATCTTTATCAGTATATATGCGAGTTAGAACAATTTGGTGACTATGGCTACAAAACAACAGCAGATGAGATGGATTCTTTGGTAATTACACCGGATACGTCTACTCAAACAAAATCATTGGCAGTAGTAGAAGAAAATCAACTTTTTCGGGCATAAGAACTTGTACATACTACATCAAAATATCGCTGGGTTAAGGACCAAATCAAATATTCTATCTGTCTGTCTACAGGACCTACTTGACAAGGGTACGAATATCGATATAATATGTTTGACAGAACATTTCATGATGACAGGTCATGAGAATAGTTTCATAATCCCTAACTACAGTCTTGCGACGTGCTATAGTAGACCTAACTCTAGCAGAGGAGGTTCGTGTATTTATATAAGAATTGGTTTCTGTTGGCGTCACATTCCAGCACTTGTAAATCTTTCAGTTTCATCTGTCTTTGAATGTTGTGGAGCGGAACTGGTGGATTACAAGATTATTGTTTTATGCATATACCGTGTACCTAATCCCTCTAATCTAAAACTATTTTTTGAGAAACTTAACATTGCTCTTACATACATACAAAAACATTATAGTAAGCATGAATTAATAATAACAGGCGATTTTAATATAAACATTCTAAAACAAGATAGTGTAACGTTAGAATTTGAATGTCTTCTTATGAACTACAATTTAAAGTTGCAACTAAAAGAACCTACTAGGTTAAAATCTCAGACATGCATAGACAACTTTGCCCACAATCTTAAAAGTAAATGTAAAGCTGAAGTCATAGAACTTGCTTTGTCTGACCACACTGCCCAAATACTGAAATGTAATGTTAAGAGATTATGTTTGATAAAAAGTTGGAAAATTACTAGAAGGGATTATAGCAAGATAAATATTGAAAAATTTAAATACTGTTTAGGGCAATTGTCATGGTTGGAGTTGTTTAACACAACTGACCCAAACATGGCTTATAATATTTTCTTAGATGCATTTGAATTGTTCTACAAACTATGTTTTCCTCATAGAGTTATAACTGTGCGCGTGCATAAAAAACCAAACTGGGTCTCACGAGGTATAAAGGTCTGCAGTATCAGAAAACGTGAGCTTTTGTGGAAATATAGAAAAGCCCCTACTCCGGCTAACAAAGTTGAACTTATCCAATATACTAAGAGATTTAAAAAAATAATCAAATTAACTCAAAAGGCCATTAACATAAATAGCATAAATAATTCACAAAATAAATCAAAAACTGTATGGCAGCTTATAAATGCCAATTATAAACAAAATAAACCACAAGCAGGTATAAGTCATATTTTAATTGATGGCAATACTATAAAAAAGCCATCCCAAATCTCGGACATTTTTAATAATTATTTTATTGACAAAATTTTACCAATTAATAATTCAATTAAATTTCAATATAAACAATTTTTGACATCTTCACAAAATTCAATGTTTATGCAACCAAGTGACCCACATCAAATATTAAATATAATTAACTCACTCAAAAATACTATGAGCGTGGGCTATGACGGACTGTGCACTAAGGTTATAAAGCAAGTAGCTCATATTATAGCTCAACCCCTTAGCTATATTTTAAATTTAGTTGTAGAAACTGGCATATTTCCAGATAAATTAAAAATAACAGTAATTAAACCAATCCATAAAAATAATAGTAAAGAGGACATTGGTAATTACAGACCTATAGCCCTGGTGCCAGTATTCTCAAAAATATTTGAAAAATATATTTATGAGGCTCTTTATAATTATTTAGAAAAGCAAGCAATTCTAGTACAAGAGCAAAAGGGATTTAGGCGTAATAAGTCTACAACTATGGCAATTTACGATTTCTTAAAAGTCGTGATGTCTAATGTAGATAATCGTATACCCATATGCGCAATATTCATGGATATGACCCAAGCGTTTGACTATGTGGACCATGAAATATTGTTGACCAAGCTTGAGAGGTACGGCATAAGAGGTAACATTCTTAAACTCTTCGAATCATATCTCAAAAACCGCTCGCAGTATACAAAACTGGATAAAGTTGATGTAAACACTAAAAAGGAAGTTTCTTACGTGTCCAAACATCGCCAAACAATGTTCGGTGTCCCACAAGGAAGTATCCTGGGGCCACTTCTATTCCTCTTGTATATTAATGACCTCCCAAAAGCCACATATAACCCAATAACGCTATTTGCAGATGATAGCACAGTTACAATAAAATGTAGTAACACTGATACTTACGAACAAGAAATAAAAAACACTTTAGATGATGTCATTAAATGGTTAGATGCAAATAATTTACGAATTAATATTGGCAAAACTACCCTAATGACTTTCAGTCAACGTACGGCTCAGACTAATTTAAATATTTGTCATGGTAATCAATCAATACGTGAGACTCAAACTACAAACTTCCTTGGGCTAATAATCGACAATAAACTTACATGGAAACCACATATTGATGCACTTTGCAAAAAAGTCAGTAAGTCTGTTTACGCACTACATGAGCTGGCTCAAATAACAAATGTAAGTTCTGTTGTTACTGCATACCATGGTCTGGTCGTTTCGTTACTAAGGTACGGTATAATTTTCTGGGGAAATTCAACAAATAAAGATATTATCTTTAAAATGCAGAAGAGATGTATTAGAGCTATGTTTGCCTTAAAAACGACGGATAGCTGTCGCCCGTATTTTATAGAACATAAACTTTTAACTCTACCCTGCTTATATATATTCGAAGTAGCTGTATTTGTCAAATGTAATCCAACTCTGTTTATGTTAGCGTCAGATTTTTACAACAGACGTCAAAGAGATGTGTATCGGCTTTGTATACCTAAAACTAAAACTGCTCTGATGCATAAGAGTATATTTCATATGGCATCTCTTATTTACAACAAACTGCCTAAAACAATTAAAGAATCTGAGTCTAATTTGTTCAAGAAAAAATTAAATGAATATTTAATAAATAAATGCTATTATACGGTTACTAATTATATAAATGACAAATTATACAATGACATTTAAACAAATTTATATTATTATTATTATACAATTTTAATTTAATTTACAATTTATTCTTTTGCTTTGGTTATAATAGCCGGACATCTATTAATTATTCATCCATTAATTGCTATTTTTATTCTACAATTGACTATATTTTAATTATATGACATTGTATTTAATTTTTCTGAATTTTGATATAAAATGACTTATTTTTCGACTTTACATAATTAATTTATTATACTTTTATCAATGTTTGCATGCCACTACTATGGTCCAAATACTTGCACCTTTAATGCCATCATTTGTAACACCATTTGTCACAGTATTTCTGCAAATAAATATGATTTTGATTTTGATTTTGATTTTGATTATTTGTGTGCCTTTTGCTTTTTAGCAGAGGTTATGTGTGTATTTAGCTAAATGTGCTTAAATTAAAATGAGGTTAGGTTCGCCTCATACATGTGTCATGTATGTGTGTCGACTAGCAAAGATTAGTTGTCTCGTTAGTGAGCCAAGTACATTCAAGTAACATAGTGTACATCATTGAAATGATCAGTGTCATATGTGCGTAGCATAGATAATTTTTTGAAGTTGAAATATTAGAGGATACCCATACTTTATGTAATAGGCCGTGCTACTATGGTCCATTACTGACTTTTACAATGTTTAGTCATCTAGGCATGAAAATATCGATTCAGTCCTAATGATATTATATTTTTATTTTTGAGACCATTAAATCGGACGACGCGATGACTCCAGGTCCTGATGGTGACATTTGTCTATAAATATTTTCGCGGACAATTACTATTATTTTGTGCACATTAGATATACCTACTTTAGGTTTTATTTTTATTTTAACTGAAACATAATACTATATAATGATAATTATATAATATAACTATCATAGAAAAGATTTTGGACAATTATGCCTGTTGACAATAAACAAATACGATTTAAAGAAATTATATTACAATGGGATATATAATAATTTGCCGATTCTTAAAGATCATACGTTTTAATTCCATTATACGTTTTTAGATGCATATAGGTATGTTGTTTGTCTTTGAACATGTTTATGTTCTAAGATAGCATGGAAATATATACAAATTCGGTTTGTTTTTCTAATTTGGCATATATCATAATAATTTTAAAGGCATATTAATTAACTTAATTAAAACATAAACCATTATCATTTTGAGTAATATTTCTGATAGTTTTTATAACTGTGCATTCCATTATTGTGTCGCAATAGGTGTCCGATGTACAGTCATGTTATCTGACCCGTTACGCATACTATAGATGCGCGCGGTTTCACTCTTAATTGTATAGTACACATTATAATTATTCGGTTAACAGTAGATTAAAATTGTAATCTTTCCAATGAAATATCTCCCTAAATTATAGTATGATCAAAGAGACATGTTCATTGTTATTTGGATTATAAATTTAATAATTCTATTATAATTTGCTAAGCATTATGAAGCCATTTTATTTTGTATAAGAGCGTTTATTGACTATAGCTGCATAATCAAGTCCACTTTTCTTACAAAGGTATCGTTTAAAAATTTGATACCGTTATTAGAAGTAATGCATGAGAACGTAATGCTATCGGAGGGCGGCATCAGGCATGACATCGGTAACTTATGTAAACAATAGAGGTAATGAAATTTTACACTAAATCATGTGATTGAATTTGTTTGAAGGAGTTCTCAGAATTTTGACATAATTTTTGAATGATATTCAGTCAATGATTTAAAATAAGATTGTATATTGGTTTGGTTTTGGTATAGGTTTTCGAACGATATTAAAAATCTTTTTGTTATCTTTTGAATGCATTTAGGTATCGTTCATAAAATAAGATGGATGATATAGGACAGATATAGAGATGTGATACTAAGAGTGAGGTATGGGTATGAGTATTTTATTATGATTGATATGAATGTTAGGAAATGTGAAATACAGATAGAAATATTTGGTTGATATGTTTTTGACAGCTATTTGACCCAATGACGATGTTGGATTCGTAAAGACCATATTGGTATTTGGATTTGTTTAAATAATGTAGATGTATGTTTTGATTATTATGTATGAGGTTTCATTGTGAGGTTAGAAGTGAATTTATGTAGGTACACACAAGTGATAATAAAAGAGTTCTGTTCCTTCAATTTGATCATGGTGCAAACGAAATTTCTGTGAAAATTGTTAGAGGTCAAAGTAGCCTTAAATAAAGACCCACGATTTGGTGAAATGATTTTATGATGGCTTGATGAAATGGTTGAATGGAACGGTTTGATGGAACGGTTTGATGGAACGTTTTGATGGAACGGTTTGATGGAACGGTTTGATGGAACGGTTTGGTAGAACGGTTTGGTGGAACGGTTAGATGGAACGGTTTGATGGAACGGTTTGATGGAACGGTTTGATGTAACGGTTTGATGGAACGGTTTGATGGAACGGTTTGATGGAACAATGGAATGGTTTGATGGAGTGGTTTAATGAAGTGGTTTGATGGAACGGTTTGATGAAGTGCTTTGATGGAACGGTTTGATGAAACTGTTTGGTGAAACGGTTTGATAGAACGGTTTGATGAAATGATTTATTAAAATGATTTGTTGAAATGATTTGTTTGATTGAGATGGTTTGATGACATTGAGATGGTTTGATGACATTGAGATGGTTTGATGACATTGAGATGGTTTGATGACATTGAGATGGTTTGATGACATTGAGATGGTTTGATGACATTGAGATGGTTTGATGAAATTGAGATGGTTTGATGATATTGAGATGGTTTGATGACATTTGACATGGTTTGATGACATTGAGATGGTTTGATGACATTGAGATGGTTTGATGACATTGAGATGGTTTGATGACATTGAGATGGTTTGATGACAATGAGATGGTTTGATGACGTTGAAGTGATTTGATTGAAGTGATGTGATGACATTGAAGTAGAAGTTTATTCGTATGCATATGAGACATAATTACAGAGGATGTTACAAAGGTTAAGATACATCATACCTCGCCTTTAGTAGGCGTACGCAGCGATAGCTCAGTGGGGAGGCCAACAGACTACAATGCAGAGGGTCTCGGGTTTGAACCCACGTCGCGCACCTCTGACTTTCGGAATTTATATGACTTTTCGAAGTTATGTGCGTATTGATTGACAATTATCGCCTGCTCCGTGCCTCGGAGAGCACGTTAAGCCGTCGGTCCCGGCTGCCATGAACATCTATGGCAGTCGTTATTGGGAGAGTGTCGACACAAACGACCACACTGGGTCGAAGTGTCGCCGGTCTGCACTGACTGGCCCCCACATAAGATAGGATAAGATAGTAGGCGTACAGTCATGATTTGAACAAAAGAGTGGCCATGAGTTTCTTGCCCGTTCTTCTCATGAGCCCTACATCCTTGCCTTGCTGAACGTGGCAGTAAATGTAAATTCATAAAAAAAAATTGTGTAACTTTGACATTCATAAGTGTTGCCCTGAACTTGTATTATTAGATAATACAAATAAAACAACAATAATTAATAGACATAATATTCATTATCAATAGGAATAATAATTATAAATATGCGAAGGAAATAAATAATATCGTAACTGTAAAAAAAAAAAAATAGTATAAACAATGTCAATTTCCATTTAATAATTACATAAGTCAAGATAAATTAAAAATAAATACATCGTATAATTTTATACAGTACTTAATATAATATTGCTAATAGACATTTCGTTTTAAAGTATGTGTGAAATAACAATATTCATTTAATGTATAAAAGCAATTCTTCAAGTCATTTTTTTTAATTTTGTTTAAAATTCGATGATCGGGATGTTTCTCTGTTATGCATAGGGAAATGGATATATACTTTTCATTCTTGCTAACACCATATCTTGATCGTGTGATAATGAAAACTGAGTGATTTTAGTTGAGGTTGTGCTCCAGGAGTAGCATGGTATCGGATGGCCGAATGTCATGATTTCTTATATTTGTTAATAATTCTGTTCGGGAGTTTTTATTTATTCAATTGGCAACACAGCCAACTATAATTTTTAAATAGTGGGGTTATTGTAGAGGGGAAAAATAACTCGTCCTCTCAGCGAAAGATCGCTCAGCAGTAAGGAACTAGCATTCAACTGAGTAAGACGTTCTCAATAGTCCGTGTAATTGCTGTGAGTTTGGTAATATAGTCACATAATATTTTAAACGATTGAGTTTCATTATATTATGATATAATATACTTACAATCGTACTACTGTTTACTTTAATTTCAATGTCATGTAATGCTCGTTACGTGAACTGTATTGTTCTTTGAGTATTAATAATAAAGATCTTTAAACCTAAATACGTTGGAGACCTTGCACTTCTTAAGCTTATCTGTTTGTTGTCTGCCACCAAATGCCCCGAACATACAGGGCTGCCAACATACAAAAGTGAAAATCTCGTGATTTATGTTGACACTCACGAATATAGCCCGCGGGAGTCTTTCGGCAACTTGAAAATTCTTACGTACAAAGTTTGTCAGGTTTCATTTTAAAAGCAAATATATTTTGGGACAATGATGATGAGAATTTTGCCTTTTAGTTGATGTATTTAATTGTTAACAATGTTATTAAATGTATTCTCTATTTATTGCACGGTGTTTTAATTAATTGTCATAACTATATTACAAAAAAAATCAAAGAGACGGTCACATTTTAAGCAAGAAATCCATGTGACTTTCTTTATCTCTTTGAAAAACAGAGACGCGTATCTACATGTATAATGATAAATATTTACTTGAGTCAGTTTATGAGATATAATTATAATTTCGAACAAAGCGAATATGCACAGCATGAAGTATGAAGAATAAAGTATGAAGCTGGTGATCGTAGTAAGCTGTTGTTACCTTGAATAATCCTAACTTATTATTATAAATGTCAATTTTTTTTTTACACTACTAAGGTGGCAAACAAGCATACCTGATGGTAAGTGGTCACCGTAGCCTATGGACGTCTGCAACACCAGAAGCATCACTTGCGCGTTGCCGATTCCTTAGGAAAGGAAGTGGAAAGGGTGGAGCGGGAAGGGGGAAAGAGGGTGATTGGGCCTCCGGCATTTTCACTCACTGAACGAAACACAATAGTAGGAATACTGCTATTTCACGTCGATATTCTGTGAGAGGGTAGTCCTTCCCCGGTCGAGCCGGCCCATTCATGCTGAATTCAGCGAGGCTCTACTACTCATAAAGTGTTTGTTTATTTGTTTTTTGGTCCCTTTTACACCTAAACTACTCGACCGATCATCATGAAATTTCGCATAAACATTGTCGGCTGAAGAGAAAAGGACAGGATACATGCAGAAAAAAGTATTGTTACTAATTTAACCTTACATAACATACATTTAAAGGAGCGAAGGCGCGGGGAAAATCTAGTTCTATATAATTGTTTCAATTTAATGTAAAGTACACTGCTAAGAAAAATGACATTATATAGCAATATATACACAATAATAGCACGCAATAAAGGTCGCACTTTTCTTCTGGTAGAAAGTGGTTACCCTAATCTATGCACGCTTGCAATACAAGAGACAGGGATGGCACGCATGACCTGGGGGTGGCGGGCTTTGTGGGCCTGCCCACCATCCGTTCAGCACCAGGTCCGAGAGGCGGCGTGCGTGTTCCCACGCGCGCCTCTGTGTCGTGTCCGTCTCCCCTCTAGGGAGGGACAATAGGGATGTTTTGTCTAGTGGTGACCTTAGGGTAGGTCTCTTCGTGTAGTGGCCTGCCGTTTCATAGGGCGCCGGCGGGCCGAAACCTCGGCGGGGTCGCGACCGCATGTGCAAGTGATTCGCGCGGCCCCGCCGATAGTGGTTTTTGTCGAGGAACACCATGGTAGGTTTAGTCGGTATTCCGGGAGGTATATTATTCCTTTTTCTATCTTTCTCTTTTACTCCGGCGAGTCCGACATAACCCCTCCGCCCGCCCCCGCGGAAGGGTATAAGTCAAAGAATTCCTCAACGTAAAAAAAAAAGGAAGGCACGCATAGTCTTTAAAAAAGGTGTCATTGTACTACCAGCGCAGAGAGAAATGTTTACTACTTTACTTAGAGTATAGCACTTCCTCAAGCTTTGTTTGGTTGTGATCTTCTGTAGTTCTGCACGTTGATGGTACTTTCCCAGCTAAGCTAATCCAGGAAAATCCCAGATTTAATCGACGTTACTGTTTGTACCCATTCTCCCTTGGAAATAGTAGTAGTCAAACGTACAAAAAAATAAACATTAAAGCATATTGTATGTTTAAGTATTAAATCACGTAGTAGGTTTATATCTTCTGTATTTGTTCCTAATTGCACGTCTACGAAATTCTCTTGCAAAAAGTACACAAGCAATTTGATTTCCTTTTTCTTTTCTCAAACTTGCACTTTGTTTTCGTCTGTTGTTAAATTTTAAATCCTAACTAATATTATAAAAGCGAAAATGAGTTTGTTTGTTTGTTTGTTTGTTTGTTACCTTTTCACGCCTAAACCACTGAACCGATCATCCTGAAATTTTGCATATACGTCCCTTTTATCCCGAAAAAAATTACTATTCCCGAGGAAAACAACAATAACGTTCTTATGAAAATAGATGGCACCACGTGTCTTTCGAATCATGATTGCATTATATTATTACAAGCAGAGTACAACCCGAATTGATTGTCAAATTCTAAATTAACGCGAGCGAAGCCGCGCGCAAAAGCTAGTATATAATACTTTTTAATTACAATTTCTATGATATAGTAAATTATACTTTAATATACAATACTTTTTTGTATATGACATGTACCGTATGTCTTTATTTGTACCTCTGACAAAGTAATAACTTTTAAACTTTCGCGTTGCAATATATACCTAAACTAGATATTCCCGCGTTTATCGTTACTGCGCCGCCCCCGTGGGTCGTAGCGTGATGTTATATAAAGATGATATAGTGGATTTAGTGATGAGCAGAATGAAACGTATGTGTACAATCCCAGAATGAAATAAAAAATCTGTAGTCATTCTGAGAATACTTTATGCAAAAGCTTTTACCTAGTTAGCATAATTATTTTGAAAATAACAATGTATATTTTATAAATATTTAAGAAACAGTAATTTATTAATATAGAACTAGAAAAAAAGGTTATTGATACAATGAAATTGTACAAAAAGAGACTTTGGAGATGCTGGGATTTGAACCCAGGACTTTCAGCATGCGAAGCAGACACTCTACCACTGAGTTACATCCCCTATGAAGACTGTGTTCAAATTAAGTAAGTGCATTCTAAATCCATAAAATTCAGATATATAATTGCGATAAAGGTTATTTTATGGTGCAAGTGCATTCAATCTATGGTTACTGTCAAAAGAATGGATTTCGAAGAAGAAACACTGTCACAGTTTTTACTTCGTCAACGCCGACAAAAACGAAAAATAAAATCACGTACCTACCTACATTATGGGTTCAAGAAATATTAGTCAATAGAGATTCGAAATTCATTCTCCATTCCAACTGACTCCTATACTAAGGGAGCTGACGACGACTGCCGCTGATCTTTGAAGTTGGAATATCGACGGCCACCGTCGACGCGTCAACGGCTCCTGCCGACGCGTCGATGGCTGCCGCCGACCCGTGTCGACGACTGCAGTTACCTCTGCCGTTGGCAACATGCCGCTCGTGTTTAAGAGCTCTAACTGCCTGGCTAGCTCCATAGCTACAAGTTTCCGTTTATGTTTGTAACCGATCGATAGGTTCCAAATTTGATGCCCGTGTTGGAGAATTTGTAATTAGGATTTTCTGTCTCAAAAAGTTTACAGTTATTACTATGTAGGTGTTATACAACTTCACTTATCCTTTTGAGAATATGCAAGCGTGCATAATTAATTTAGAATGGGCAGTAATTAGCAATATGTTACTAAACCTATGAAGTGTGAAATCGCAGCGGCACACCGGCGGTTAGACAAAACAGAATTTTAATTATGTTTGGCATTCTAATAATTGACTAGTTAATAAGGCCAATGCCTAAGAAAAGATGCACTATACTATAACATTTCAGAGGAACCATAGTGATCCTATAAAACAGACCACATCTAAGGTTTTCTAACAGAAAAATCAAATTATACTTTGCTGTCCGATTCCGAAATTAAATTTTCCCAGGGCCTGTTAAACAATCGCAATTGTAGTAATTTTTGAAGTGAAAACTGCTTTAGCGGCGTTGTGCACTTTTTTCGTGATGGGTAAAAGATGTTAAACTCGCGTCAGGACACGTGATCTGCTCGAAAATTCGTAAGACGGAGGAAGAATTGTCAAACTCGCGTCAGGACACGTGACTTGATCGAAAATTCGTAAGACGGAGGGAGAATTGTCATGTTTGTGTACGATAGCGCAATAAATGAATATTGTATTTTACCACATTAATAATAGTACTTTTATATTGATAATTAAAGCAATTCGTGCAAAATTATTTCCTAACCATTCCAAAATATCAAAAATGCACAACGTTAATATTCAAGTTTTCACTTCTGCCGGTACTCCCAGAGTGCAACTTTTTTTTGCAGCAAATGGCTACTATTTTGAGAGTTATACCCTAGTCACAGAATCCATAATATGACCACAAAATATGACTACGCCTTATCGTTACACGCTGTATTATACTAAACAGACCGACTTTAAATACTTCCAAACTTTAAGTAGCATTAAATAAAACATAATAAATAACTAGAAAGAGTTTGAAACTCAAAACTGGCGTGTAATATCGCATCGCGGCGGCAGTTACATCGTGGGGCCCACGACTGTGGGGCTCCGGCTTAGTTTACTGCTTGTATAAATCACTTGAATTGTTGAATGTGCGTGAAAAGCCGCGGACTTTGTGTGTGTGGGTCAGGGGTAGAGCTGATAGAGATTTGGAAATATATTTTATATAAGGTAGAACGTCTCGGGAACGTAGTAGTAAATAAGACTGCTGTGGTGTGTCTGTTAGATTGCCGATTTGGGCAAAGTGTGGCAGTTTTTAAGACTGCGCCGAGCGTAAGACAGATAATGACAGAGCTCGTGCGGCGCATATTCAAATCGGCGCGTGGCCGCCATAGTAAAATTGTATGGAGGATTTGAAGTGTTTTTTTGATAAATATGTATCTTTATTGTAAACTAATAACTTAAATATTTGGGACGGACAAATTGTAATATAACTATTTATGTTTCGTTTAAGCTGTACAATAGGATAGATTTCTACTGTTATAATCTAAAAATCACGTAACCCGAGCTTACGTTTTTGCATTTTTCGTGCACATTTACGAAATTTTGTAGGCAAATATATTAATTATTTTTAGTTTTTTAAACGAAGTAATTGTAAACACATTTATTGTTATGATAAATGTATATTTTATATTTGTATTAAACAAAAAGTATTGATTTTATTCACTTAACTGTGACCGCCTGTTTTGGCACATTTCGCGCAGGCGCAGTCTTAAGAAAATCTAAGTCAGCAGCCTGGTGTTTGGAATTGTGGACAATGGACGGTAATAGGTTCCATGTATTATGTATGTGTAACCTATAGCCGTCTATCGGGCAAAGTTCGAATCTCCATGCTGTTATTGAGGAGTTTTTGACAGATAATTAAAATTAAATAACACTTGCTTTAGTCCGAGAATCGAATCCGAGACAGCAGTTACGAGGCAATCTAAACAGATGTTTTTTCACTCGTTTTCCATAAGAAGACAACTACTGCACTTAGATTAATTAACACGCTGACTCGGAACATCCATTGGGGATCGAACCCACAACCCTCGGCGAGGCGACAGTGGCGAGGCGCCGCTTAAACCACTAATCTATCCGTGCAGTTATAATATATAGAATTAAGCTTCTTGAGATACAGAGAGAGAGAGAGAGATACAAGGTTTACTTGTGTATCGCGACCGAGTCACATTTGTCCGAGTAGTATATTTTATTATGGGATTAAATATAATGATCATCAAAAATACTAATTGGTCAGCAAATATTGCACAGCATAACGAGCATCTATACGCCTCAAATCACTGCATTCCGTCTCGGAAGTGTTAGGTTATGTTAGGTTCCTTTTTTTAAACCCACCCAAAAATAGGAGCCCCGCGAAGCGGGCCTCCGTCGACTTAGTTTGATCTCTTTAAAGTTTGCTGGCCATGAGTTGCTGATCAATTAGCTATTTCTGCTCACAGATTATATTTTTCTGCTCACAAAAATACCAATACTATGCTAACCATTTAAATAACACACTTTTATTATTTGTTAAATGTGATTTTTAAAGATGTTCTGATGGCAGTCTAACTTAAAAGTAAATAAATATATATACCTACATCGAAATTCCAAGCCTACGAAGTCGCGAGCAAAAGCAAGTATTATCCTAATCCTAACTAATATTATAAAAGCGAAAATGAGTTTGTTTGTTTGTTACCTTTTGACACCTAAACCACTGAACCGAACATCCTGAAATTTTGCATATACGTTGACAGGTGTACAGAAAGGGACATAAAGGTTACCTTTCATCCCGAAAAAAATTACTGTTCCCGAGGGAAACAACAAGAACGTTCTTATGGTAATAGATGGCGCCACGTGTCTTTCGAATCATGATTGAATAATTATATTATTACAAGCAGTGTACAACCCGAATTGATTGTCAAATTCTAAATTAACGCGAGCGAAGCCGCGGGCAAAAGCTAGTATAATATAATTTATTCTAGTCATCTCATTTACCTTGGACCACGCCATACATTGCAATGCAACCCGCGGCCAATCCCATTTGTTAAATTTGCGCTGAACTATTTGGACGGTGTTTCCGCGTTGCAACGTTTCAGTTACGTTGTATAGATCATGTGTCTTGTGTAATAATGCTAACAATAACCGTAATGGTTCGCAAATATTTATTGTTGGGCAATTCATTGAAATTCAAGTGGTGTTGGTTTATGTGATGGAACAATAGCAGACTGGAGACTGTTCATATTGGCTGTTGGTGTTTTAATTCGTTTATTTCCTTTGAATATTTAGTTAATTATTAAAGCGTACCCGCCTTAAATAATTAACTAAATATTCTAAAGATTATTCGTAATTATATAAAAATGTGAATGTAGGTGTATATGTTTGTTTGTCGTTCTTTCACGTAGCTACGAACTGATATGATATATTTCATGTATGCTATAATCTATATCTATACATCTATACATACAAATAAATAAAATTGAAGTGTCTGTTTGTAATGTCAAAATAACAGCTTTTATCTTAATGCGTATGAACGTATATAAGGTACCTATACGTAAAAATCTATTTTTAAATTTTTGTCTGTCTGTCTGTCTGTTTGTTGCGGGTAATCTCCAAAACGGCTGAACCGATTTTGTTGACGGGACTTTCACTGGCAGATAGCTGATGTTATAAGGAGTAACATAGGCTACTTTGATTTTAGAAAAAAAACAGGGTTCCGCGGAGACAAACACTTTTTAGTTAAAATCTACGCGGACGAAGTCGCAGGTAACAGCTAGTTATTATATATAATTATTTGGATAATAAATAAATTACCATAGCGATTCTTAGGCATTAATTTAGATGATAAAGTTCAGTGGGCGTTCAAATATCGTGTCTTGCAGGCAGACTTAGTTCAGCCGCATTCGCGGTTCGGAAAGTAAGACAACTTACTGATGTAGATACTGCGAGACTAGTATATTTTAGTTATTTTCACAGCGTCATATCCTATGGCATACTGTTGTGGGTAAGGCAGCTGATATTGAAATAATTTTCATTCTTCAAAAGCGTGCAGTACGTAGCATTTATAATTTAGGTCCACGAGTTTCGCTGAAAGAGCGTTTTAAAGAAATTGGTATATTTACCCTTGCGTCGCAATATATATTTACGAATATTATGTTTATAAAACATAATATTCACTTATATAATAAGAATAGTGATATTCACAACTTAAACACTAGAAATAAGCATAAGTTAGTAGGACCGTATCATCGTTTACATAAAGTTCACAATTCATTTGAGTGACTCAGTATACGCTGTTTTAATAAACTACCGATTGATATTATAAATTTACCTTTACTCAAATTTAAAAGTGCTGTTAAAAGTCAGCTTATCCGGAAGGCCTATTATTCAATCAATGATTGCTTAAATGATAAAAACTCATGGAACTAGTTGCTTGTTTCAGATAGGATTCAAACAATGTATCTATTATATAAGTCAATTTAGTTATGTAAAGGTACTTCGTGTTTATTTTGTGATGTTAAAGTATCTTTCTTTTCTTTTAACAAACGTAAGTAATAACGTAAATTGTATTTTAACTACATTTAGTCACGAACTACCTTTTCATATATCACAAAGTGTAAGTGTATGCGTCCTCATGCCATTCTACTGTCTATTACAAATGACTACAGATAAATATTATTTAAAACCTGAAATGCTTCTTACCTAATATTATTTACTTTTCCTTTATTTTTAGAATTTAATTTTATATGAACAGTGACATATGGCATAATGACTGCAACACCTGGTACATAAATGAGTTGTAAAATACTGCAATAATAATTTGATGGTGATTTAAAGAGTGGTCTTGAGTTTCTTGCAGGTATCTTCTCATAGGCTCAAACTTTTGCCTGAACCTTGCAACTAACATTAATGTAAATTAAATAAATGTAACAAATTCACTAACCCCTTTGACGTTCATAAGTGTTAGTTTGTGATCTAAATTAATAAATTATTTTTGACTTTGACTTTACTTTTATAAAATTTATGGTCTGGTGATCGACACCAATTTTATTTGGAAGCTAGGCTGTATTAGAAATTTAGTTTTGCTTAGAGCCAAGGTATGTAAGCCGCAGGTAAAACATAGAATTTAGAAATACAAAGTGGGTTCGTTTATTTAATTGTACATAAGTTAGTTTCAATCATTATAACTAGATGGCGGTGTGCAATGAAGGCGGTGGCGACCCAATGAATAGGGATGGCGATTAAGCGTTTTTATTGTCATATCATGCTGTCGCCTCGGCGTTACCTAATTATATAATGCTAGTTTTCACCCGCGGCTACGCTCGCGTAGATGTAGATAAGGTTAGTTTAGGTTTGCAACAGTTATTTTTTCTGGATGAAAGGTACCCTATGTCCAATTCTGTACCCCTGACAACGTGTATGCAAAATTTCATGTTGATAGGTTGAGTAGTTAAGGCGTGAAAGCGTAACAAATAGACAAACAAACAAACTCATTTTCGCATTTATAATATTAGTTAGGATAAACGTGCGTGGTAGAATGTTTAAAACTACTTTATGTTTATTTCTTTATTTACAGATATCTTTTAGTTCTAATTTCTGGGGGCTAATGATATAGTGAGTGATATAATGATAAAAAGTTACCGGTGGCATTAACAGAACACATATTACACATTACATACAGTCAAAACAAACCGCAATCCTCAAAGATGGACCTAACCTTTAACAAATTGTACCTATCAGTTGTTCCAAGTCTAGTCATGTGTTCCCTCTCTTTTATGACATTGGGTCCTTCAAACGTAGTGTGAAGAAGCATCTGGTCAGACCGGCTTGACACTGACGACGGCTAGAAGACATCTATCTTCTCCTCGTCGTCACTGTCGAGACTGTAATTGGGCTTTCCATCAGGTCCGTTACAAACACATTGCCGAGCCACTAAAAAAAAAAAATACTTAAACAAGCCAGCCTACTTCCCTCTTTCCCTCTGCTGGTTATATTTCTAGACTTTTTGCTGCTGAACTGACAAAAATATTTTACTGATAACATTCAAAATACTCTGTTCACCATTAGAATCGAATCTGAAAGTTCACGATTGCCCGCAAGCGTAGGCAAAATGGCGCTGCTATAGGACCAGCTTGATAGATTAAAAATCAAGAACAAGTTAAGTTATTGTAACTGTTAATTATGATATTTGTTTATGACATAAACAGACATACAATGTACCTGATAGTAAACGGAAACCTTAATCTGATCGCATGTAATATCAAAGGAATAAGGATGCATTAAGAAGAAAGAATATTTTTCTTCTAAACCATTTTAAAACGAAAATGTGAAGGATGAAGAGTTAACGAAGACCCAGACGTATGTAAGTTTACCGCACCTTTATCCAACAAGCGAATAAAAAAGCGGTAATCAAGTCGTAATTAAAGGTTAAAAGGAAAGCAGAAAACGGAGAGATGTGACGAGTACTCCTTTGACAAGGAGGAAAGGATAGGAATGGCGAAGATAAGTATGTCATCCTCCGAAAGTCCTGCTTAAGGTCAGTGCTGACGGACGGAGTGGCGGCGAAGAACGAAATAAAATGACCGCGCTTTGAGTCGCTCGCCGTCATTTTATTTCGTTGTACCAAAT
Organism: Catocala sponsa; assembly: GCA_963564715.1. Lineage (NCBI taxonomy): Eukaryota > Metazoa > Arthropoda > Insecta > Lepidoptera > Erebidae > Catocala > Catocala sponsa. The sequence continues at coordinate 24,769,802 of OY751333.1, read as the reverse complement.
ACAGTCGTATTCTGAAGCACTTTAGGTTCAATTTAAATTGTTACTGAATTAGTCTCTTCGTCGCCACTCCGTCCGTCGGCGCTGACCCTTACCGGGCGAAACGCAATAACAGTGTTATACTATTCTTACGCGCGTTACCTGTATGAGGGTGATACTTTCTTGGTTAATTGTCTATCTACTTATAATCGAGACAAATAGATTCTTAAGTTGACACATGTATTTTGTTTTTATTATTGATCATGTATAACATTTTATAGACACAATTAACATTTCTAATTCTTCGTGAACTAATTTAATACCCATTTTCTAAATAATATCCCAGGAGCCTGCAGTCTCGAACAAAACTTGTAAAAATGTAATAATCGTAAAATCTAGTAGCTGCGACAAATAACAAATAAGAGCGTACGTATCTTGCACTTTAAGCTTCCGTAAAGTAAAATGTTCGGGTGAATCCCTGGGGTGACAGTTGTAAGGTCACGCGAAGTTAGCAGTAAAACCATGCCCGTTTACAGCCATGCACTTTCAACGACTTATACTGGGATTATTTTAGAACTTAGAGTTGGCAAATTGAAATGTTTGAGGTGCCATCTGTCTTAAGAGGAAACAAGGGCCGTTTTTCCATACAAACGTAATCCCCTGTTTCCTCCCTAGATAATGCGAGTAGAGCAAAAATTTTTTTTTCTAAAATTTGTATGACCTTTCTTGGCATGTCCCTATGTTTTTCTTTTTTTCATAAATTAATTATTAAAAGATTCAAACAACCAGAATTTGACTAGATTATATAAAAAAGGCAAACATAGGAACACGGCCAAAGCCTTTCTTTATTATGTCCATGGATAATGCGTTCACAACGCTATACATAGTATGTATGTGCACTGAGTCTTCGACTTTGCATAGAAATGCGTTGATCACAACTGTATTCGAATATCATTCGAGCACTGCGTAAAACGCAAAATATGCTTGAATCCTGGGAACTATTGCCAGCGCACGTGATTCCTTCTATAATGCTTGGTTTTAAATGGGACGTGATATGAATTTGTCCTTTAAGATGTTCGCAATGACACTTTGCGATGATGTTAGATGATGACAGATGAGATTAGATGTCCTACTAAGAAACACTAACTAATTTCCAAAAGAAGTAGCGAAATTAAAACAAAAAATCTTACCAATATTATAACGAGTGCGAATTTTGTGTCTTTGTGTCTATATGGATGGATATGGTTATTTGAAAATTATTTAACTAATTAAAAGGTACATTATTCTTGTTGGACATAAGCTACATGTTATTACAAAAGATGGAAGCGAAGCAAAGGTACAAGCTATGTATATTAAATTAAGTAAGTTCATATTTACTTCTGCACTCATTATATGCCAACCAAAACAACAATACCAGTGCATAATGCATTGCAGCAAACTAAAATTAAATCATGTTATTATTATTATTATTTATTATTATTTTTATTTTCAGTCTGTGTTTTCCCACTGCAGGGCAAAGGCCTCCCTCTCGTTTTTCCACATATCCCTATTATGCGCTAGTTTGCACCAGTCCCTCCTGTAGTTAATTAATTCGTCTTGCCATCGACGTTTTGGTCTACCACGTTGGCGTTTAGCACCGTCTGGGATCCAATCTGTGCTGATTTTAGCCCAAAGCTCCTGCGGCATACGGCAAATGTGTCCAGCCCAATCCCATTTCAGTTTAAATTATGTTATTTACTTAAAATCTTCCAAATGATGAAAATTGGATAAATCAAATTTCAGTGTGTTTGTTCAATCAATTTGTTGACTGCTTTGAAAATACCTCTACATATAAGATACTAGATCTTATTTTATATACTAAAATCTAATGACATTAATTGCATATTTGTTCACATTGTACACGCATTAAAAAAACTGATAAGCTTATTATGAAAGACGTAAACTTGCTCAACTAGAATAAATTCATTACATTATTGACCTTAAGACTCCAAAATGTAATATCCGAAGCTACCATGAACCGTGAATTGTAAATAGCCATCAAATAATGGAATCTATTGCCATTATGGCGAATTTACATCTAGTCAGTTGGACCGTGTATACCGTGACCTACTACATAGTATAAATTACTACGTAGTGCCGCATTCGGCTGCACACTGCTGAACGCGCTGAAAGTAGAACATAATTCAACGCTAATACTGACTTGCATACTAGTTTTTAAATACTAGTTGCTGTTTAAGATATTTAATTTTCGTTACAACGATACAATTCACTTAAGATATGACAAATACAAAGTAAGACTTAAAGCTTTCGTCGGAGAGCTGGCCGGCAACTCGCTTATGACATGATGAAGAAACAAAATATAGGCGTGGTATTATACTTCGTACGTATACTAATGATAGGCAAATACAAGAGAAATAAAACAATAAAGGTTGACTGTGATTATATCTGATTTGATCCGTGACGCAGCGAGTTCGTCCACCGAATGTGTCCGCGCACGAGTCTCCGGCGCTTATATAACGTCAATATGACACTGACAGTTATAACTGTCACTCCAACCGACACATTGGTTCTATGGCGACCTCACTCAAGCTTACACTTGACGTTCAGAAACTAACCAATAGATGGCGCTTTATTCAACTCCAATTAAAGAAATAAATTGCAATCCAATGATTATTTTGTTGACGCTCCGACATATACATATATGAAAAGTACGATAGGTACGATAATTGCTTTACAAAGTTTTTTACAGCTGTCGGTTGTGAACGTATGCATACAATGGCTCTCAACCACTCTTTATAAGTCATCTGATTCTTTAGTATCTGAACCTGTACGTTTTGCAACAGTACAGTACGACATCGATACCATAGTTGTTTTAGCGGTCGCCACGTTATTAACCTCTGAGTCTTCTTCGAAGAGGTTAATGAAAACACTTTGTGACGGTCTGTGTGTTAGTGACAGATTAATGTTAGTGACAGGCATAACTCTGGAACCACTGGACCAATTAACTTGTAACTTAGTGTGCAGATACCTTGGGGTCATACCTCTGTCAAGGTTGAATATGGACCTTGTGGGTCAAAAGACCCCCGAGATATAGGGGTCACAAAGTCACATATAAGGCCACTGCTCTTAGACCACACGACTGCTTACCATCAGGTGGAGTGTGGTCATTTTGACGAGCAATATAAATAAATAAACATGTATTTTAAATGAAAAATATTGACTTGTAACTTGGTGTGCAGACACCTTGGGGTCATATCTTGGTCGAGTTTGAATATGGGCCCTGTGGGTCAAAAGATCCCCGAGATATAGGGGTCATTTCTTTTCATTACTTTTACGAATTCTTACAAACAAATAAACAAAAAATCAAATCTTAATCTTTATAATATTAACTATAGATGTGAAAGATTTTGAAGTTCTTTGGATGTTTATTATTCAATCTTTTAAGACGAAGAGATTGAATCCTGGGCTTTTACACCCATCTCGTTGCTACTACGCCAAGTGTTGTGTCTTTGGCCCACACGGGACAAACATTTGAGTGATCCACAAATAGTTGTTCCAAGACTGGGTGTTTTTATATCCGGTGTTTGAATAGTTGTAAACTTGTGATGTACCCGTGACATTATGCCTAGTAACAGCGTGTGCTGTATTTTTTTAAAAGAATATGAGAGTACGAAACTAGTTAATCAAAATTGAATAGATTAGGATAAGTGTTCATCTTTAACATTAGGTTTAAAGAGCTTTATTCTCATAAGAACTTACAGTCCACTTATAATGAGATAAAAAAAAATTATATAGTTACTAGCTGTCCCGACAGACGTTGTCCTGTACAAAAGAGAAAAAAAAAAGAAAAGCATATCTAAACCATCCTTGAATCCACTTGAACACACACAAAAAGTTTAATTCAAATCGGTCCAGCCGTTTAGGAGGAGTTCACTGTCAACACACGTACAGAAGAATTATATATATAAAGATATATAATAAATTATTTGGTGTCGTGGGACACCAGGTAGGAACGAAGTTCCTTCGGCTAATGTAGAATCGACACAAATTGCAAAAAAAATCGTGCTCAATTCACTAAATAGAATAAAGAATATTCATTTATACCAATATATTTAAATGATTCCAAACATTTAAATATATTGGTCATTTAGTGATTTCTGATATCCTGGTATTATACAATACTCGCTTGTGTATGCGACTGTCGCGCCTGCGCACGTCTCATTTAACGGTTTTATTCCACGCACTTTTTTCCACGGATTTTTTCTTACGGTTTTACTATCACATTTTTTTCAGTTCGGTCGCGCAGCAAAATCCCTATCCCCTCCAAGCCTGCCGTAAGGAACTTCGTTCCAATAAGTAAGTACTAAATATTTAGCCTCTGGGGCGTTACATTACATTATTGACTTATTTTGCTTACATAATCTTTGAGTTTCGTTTTGTACAGATGTATGTTTTCATATTCTTTTATGTTATTTGGTAATGTATTGTACAGCCGTGCTCCTTCGAATAATACCGTTTTCCTTCCATATTAGTGCGTGGATGAATCAGCTGAAGTTTGCCCGCGTTTCTTAAACTATGTGTTGTTTCTTTCTTCGTTAATTGTATATTGGTGTGAATGAAATTAGTTGCAATTTTTGTAGTGAATACTTCTTTAGGCGCGTTGAGCATTTCTTGGGTAAACAAAAATCATAGAACTCGCGTCATCGTCACGCTTCCACGCGTTATTTTTTTTTTTAGAATATTAACAATATCTCAGAAATGGTGCCTCCTAGTGTAAAAAATTACGAAATTTTGACCCCTAAGAGAGTATCAGGAACTAGCATTCGACCTGCAGCTTTTTTTATTTTTTATTATTAAGTGTTTATGATCAAGGATTAAAGTTTTCACTTCTATCGGCAGTCCCCAAAGACTGTCCCAATTTTTTTTAACTAAGGTACAGGTGTTATCTCTGTACAGTTGTTTTATATTTAAATATAACATTCTTAATGGCTTTCAATTCTTGGGATCCACAGCCTCATCTATGCCATTTCAAGTAGCTGACGATACTAGAACTAGAACAGCGTCTGAATACGTCTGCAAATAAAACGTTAAACCAGTATGGATGTATTTACGACTGACCTGATACACAGCGATGGTCGGTGTAAAATGGCTATTTTATGATGTCGACCGGTCACCGCAGCAAAAAGGCATTACCACTTAAATGGAATTTTCAAACAGACCCAATCTCATGCAGTTTAGACACAGATAAAATTGGCATCCGCCAACCATTGGCGTGGTTTTGGTAAAATATTCTATCAAAATATTCTATCACATACACACACAGCACCATCTAGCCCAAACTAAGGAGAGCTTGTACTATGGGTACTAAATGTATAAACATACATATATACTTCTTTTTGTAAATACATTCATATTATACATAGAAACACCCAGACCAAGACAAACATCAATGTTCATGCACACAAAATGTTTGACTTGTGCGGGAATCGAACCCGTGACCTCAGGTGTGGCAGTCGGCTACACTAACCACTGCGCCATCGAGGTCGACAAATGTTGTTCTAGTTGTTAGGCTCAAGCATTATAATTCACTGGAAAATGCAAAAAGTTCGCTGAAGATATATATATCAAGCTGAAGGTAAATCGTCACGAATAGGACAAAGATTATAATCTTGGACAACTGAATATTGTCCAAGAACTTATGTATCCAGACAACTCTCAATAGGGATCAAGCTCCGAGTCACAGGGCACTTTGAAAAATAAAATTTATATTATTTGGTGGCGCAGAGGTAGAAAAATGACTGTAGGGCTCGATGTTATTGTTTATAAGTCAATCTTTGTATAATATTATGGAATGCAATAAAGTATTGAGTTTTCTGTCAAGAAATTTACAGTAGCAACACAGAGCCCGAAACTGTTTTCGGTAGAATTCAATAAGTTCTCTCTATTACTTAGGATCTAATTTATTTATAAGAAATTCAAATATGTACATATAACCACAATTCTTTAAAAATAACTTGTACCTAAAATATTATAAAACAGAAAGAAAAAGAAAACTAAAACCTAATAGGCGTAATAAAATTCCTCCGCATCACAGTCGATCGGTAGTGAGCCCAGATTAGGATCTTAAATAGCTGGCCAAATGTGGTTGGATGTGAATGGGTTATATACCTCTACCGCATGCTTCGGGGATACAGGCGGGTGACTATGTAGGTACAAAGTACACCCAGATTCAGAACGATTATTTATGATCGAATAATTGTGCCGTGTGGCCCTGGAACTCATGAAACTCATCGCAGCAGCAGGTATGAGACGACTTCTGTTTCGATACGCTAATCTTAATTACAAAAACGTTTGGAAACAGAGCCTGCTAATATCACGTTTCAGTAGTCTAACTAATGCATACTTGTATTTAATGTTCCAATATTGCTAGATTCAATATCAAGTATAATAATATCCTCCAGACCGAATCTTGGCCACGGCGGCCAGTCTTAACGGAGACTGGCCAACTACGCAGGAGATATTACACTGCACAAGTGTGTGCGCAAACACAAGTGCACTCTTTGTTCCCTAACTTTCATGATCCGATGGGACGGATAATCCGACACGACCGGAGAGAGATCAGGCGCAAGACCAACGGCTTTACGTGCTTTCAGAGGCATGGGGGCGTCTAACACCATTAACTTCCTAACTCCGGGCTGCTATTGAGATTTCTTAACAGAAAAACCCAATAACTTTTTGTTAGCTCGACCCGGGATTCGAACCCGAGACCTCAAGCACAGCTGCCGCATTCAATACCGCTGCGCCACGGAGGCAGTTCAAGTATAACAAGACATTTGGTGCAGTGTAAATGGCGAGTATATTAAGCCAATGACACGGCGACGTTTGGCTTAGTGATTGCGGTCGTGACCCTCAACAGTAAGTAAATGGTTAGAAGAGGCGTAAGACGCTAGGAGAGAAGACGATTGGTTGCTTTTAAATAAATATATGAATTTCGTATAAGCTTTTCCTTTACGAAATATTTTCTGTTATTGACATGTTTTTTTGAAATGTATATTATATCGAGGAAAAAGGCAGTCAATCATGCAGGTCCTGAACCTGCGACCTTGATGAACTGTATCGTAGCTTCTTAGCTAAGCTGTTTATGGTCCAACGATTGCGTCTGACTGGTAATTATAACTCTTATTCTTCTTTAGCATAGGAAGTTGTGCTTATAAAAAATTCTTAATATTCGCTTAACTAGCGATCGGTGGCTCAGAACTCACTTAGAATTTCAAACAAAAAATCCCATTATTACTTTACCCGTCATAGATATCAAACCCAGAACCTCACAATCACACGCAAACATAAGCACATACTTATGCTACAATAGCTATTACACAGACTATGTCATCATACAAATAAAATGCTGCTACAAATAGTCCCTATCTGTTAAACTACGACACTTATGTCGATATCTGATGTAATTATATCATGATTATATTTGTTTACGCAGTGTTTAACGAGACCATTACAGGTTAATTGAAAATCATTTTGACGGCCTCTTTTAATTACAATTACATAATTTGCAACACAATTAACCGTTAACCCGTTTAAGGCATGAGTGTGTTGATTATATCGATCTTTCGCTTGTTGGTTAGTAATGTAAGTTAGAGTTAAAGCCGCTGGAAGGCTGGCTCTCTTTAAAGCAGTTACCGATTGTCAGGATAGTTGAAGATTGCTCCGCAATCCCAGGAGTTCATGACACAGCTGTCATGAGCTCACATGACACGTAAAGTTATCACTTCCAGCAAACATACTACGATACGTTTGTGTTCTTTAAAGTAGACAGGAACTAATCTTATTACTGGTGTCTTAGTCTTTTAAATAACTTTACCGTAACACTGCTTTTCTCATCAATTAAATTAAATATTACCTATTAGTTTTTCAGAAACACATATTTAGGTGTCTATAAATGGTAACATTTAATTTGATCTTATCGCCATAATAAAAAATAATACTTACGTATTTTTTAAATTATGGCGATTTAATTAAACTATTAAACTTCTCATAGGCTTAGTTCTTTGCCTGATCCTAGCAACTGACGTGACCGTAGTTTCAGTAACTTCAATAAAGGATGATGACCAAAGAAGACCGTCCATATTCGGCTTGCACGTGGACAATCGTCTTATAAACAAAGTAAAATATTAAAAGCTTTGTTTAAATAATAATAAATATTGGTTACCATCCAGTAGTACGAAATTGACGTATTTTATTTCTATATTATATCAAAATAATACACACAGCCTGGAAGCAATAAGGCAGTATTACTGCAACTGCATAGTCGGCCGAAGGACTGTTGGTTGCTGTGCTCACATAATGTCTGTAATATGGTACCTAAGCTGGGCAAGATATGAAAATGTCATTTCACCAGCCCAGTTTTGGAAAATATTTTAATAACTTATAAAGGTGATGGTGACACATGAAAATAAATATTTTTTAAACAATGTGTTTTATTTCATTATTTAACGAACTTGACATTAAAGTTCAAGCATAATGTTATCTACTTAGTTTAGGTTACTCAAAATTAATATTATTATTACAATATAAAATTGTTCACGCCCAGGCCAGGGTCCCATACATGGTGGACGGTCTCCTTTGTATCAGAACCCGCAATCCAACAGATTTTTGTATGTAGGCTCTTAAGGATCTATAAAAATACTAGCAACCAGTTTTAACTTAAAATCTACGGGATTAAAAATAAAAATAACTAAAGGCCTTATGAAGCGTATGAGTATACATACACTGAACGCCGTGCGACGCCCAACATTGAAAATAGGCCTATTAGTTGTACGATATTAATTATCATAAATATTATACTATTGAGTAGTTCTGCCAGTGGATTAAAATCAATGTAATCCCTAGCCCCATGTACCACACAATCGAAACTATACGTGCGCAGTTTCCTGCAGTTCGATTTTCTGTAAGGCACGTTCAATACCAGTGAAACTTAGCATTTCTATCACGACGATAATCACGATCTATTAAAATATATGAATAATAAATGCGTGACCTTACATTTAATAATAATATTTAAACATAATTTTCTCGTTATATCCCACACTTTTGAGAGATGTCGCCATAGTAAAAAATTATCACCTTACTAAGATTTTTTTATTGAGATACATATCAAATCTGTTGGTCAATGTAATAATTGGGTTGACGTTTTCACGCATTGTCCTTTATTAATTAATCAACTTTGACGTTCATAAATGTTTTTTGGTGATCAACATGAATTTTGACTTCGTTTCAATATTATTGTAGCACCTATATACCTTCTGTATTACTTCTGTAACAAAGGTGGTAGGTTAAGATATTATTTTTATCTTTATTCTATGAAATCAATAACACAGATATTAAATTACCATCGGACAGATATTACGCTAAATCACAAAACTAACCAATATAATATCCCTTGACCGTTAGTAAAAACAAGCATTTTCTGAAACATGCTAACGTTTCTTCAAAAACCCATTCATTTTTCTCATTCTCACTGCAAAAAAGCGATGAATGGAAAACTATGTGATTTATGAACTAAAGAAAGAAAGAATAGTTTGCAAGTTTTAAGCAGTGCCTGAACAAAATGGGTTATTGGACGCTGTGAGAATTCCTTTTCGCTGGATACATGTGAAGTGCATTTTACTGCAGAGGGATACACCAAATTGCTGCATAACGTATATAATATAATATATCGTTCAACTGAAACGCGTGATCATTTTAATATATCGTAAGTTGCAGTGGATGCAGTCTTATGTCCGGAAAACACAAAAAGGTAGTATTGTATCTTCTTTCAAAGTCTATGGGGAGCTGTCAGAAGATTTTGTTTAATAGAATATTCATTTGTTTTTGGTTTTCCAGGATGGGATATGAACGAGCTAGCTTAGTGATGGTTTGTCCTGTTTAATAATGTAGAAGTAAATTCATATAGATATAGGTATGTGTCATGTAATTGAGATTACTGATTTGACTAGTCGGTCGTATTTCTGTGGCCAAGTTGTTAAATTCTTATTATTAAAGTCACAAGTTTTATTTACATACAAAGACTACAGCCGAATCACTATAATACACAATACACATACAACAGCTGTAGGCCTTAGTATTTTTCTTTTGCTATGGAGGTCTAACAAACTGCAGCTTATTTAACGGCGATTGTGTACCGTAACCTATGCAGTTTAGTAACATAATGGATATCACATGCGCATGGCCAACTATGCCAAAGCACTTTTCGAAGATATCAAACTGAAATCAACTCTTTAAGAAAATAATATGGCAAGGATTCAATTATAGATAACGGGACTTAAAAAAGATATGTCTTCTACAGTGCACCAGCAATATTTTCTCTATAAGTAGTGTTGTCAGTGTCAAGTACGCAGCGATTATAATATTAGCAAAACAACACTACATTTCTGTACAAAGAATGTCTTGTATTTAACTTTCTTCTTATAGCGATTTATACTTCCTACTATTAAATTAAACATAAGTTATCACGACGAAACAATAATTAGCCACAAAGCCCACTAACAAAGTCATCAGCTTGCGAATAATTACAACACGAGACTATACATACATGTGTACGTATAACCCAAACACAGCAGAAACACTATCCATAAATCATAGAATTCAATTAGTAATGGAACTAAGCTGCGTAACGATGTATCGAACCATTTGTAACTGTAAACACTAGCCATGTATATGTTAGTGTGTGTGTATGTGTTTCTATGCCTGAGTACTTCTGTGTCAGAATAATTATTACGTAGTAATTGCTGGAGTGAATGGGAACATTTGTATTGAGATATAATATGCTTATCTTGAGTTTCCAAAGCTGTGAAATTGAAGTTACGCTTTATAAACGTATGTAGGTATTGTAGCGAAAAGCGGTTTGATGCCCGGCCATAACAAAGGAAGGATCTTTCGACCAGGCTTGATGATGTATTGATGTCGGAACTTGTATTTATAGTTACTCGTTGTATAAACTTTGCTTGCGTGATTCAGGAATGTTTGGCGATGTGTGCTAATTGGGTACAGCGCCATCTCTTGACAATTGTCTTAACTTTTTGATATGTGTGCATACACTAAAGCATTTTTATCTATAAGATTCAAGGCTTTGCTTCTTACTCAACATTTTACTAATCTATTATTGTTAAAGGCATTGTCATAATAATAGTAATTTCGTTATAAATAAGTTTTAAACGTTTGACTTTTTTTAAATTGACAACTCTCTTATCCGGAATAATGCTTGTGTCACAGGAGAGTTTAAATACATTCAAACAATGGACACTAAGTATATGGAGTAGGCTTCGGAGCAATTTTTTGTAGATCACACAATTTTTTTGTTCCATGTGGCAATATGCTCGCCACTTATTACTTGGCACCTAAAACAATAGTTGATGAAATGTGGGTCTCATACACTTATATCTTTCCCTTCAGGGATTTAGGTATGAGAGTACATTTGTAATAATATTAATTGTGTAAATTCATTTTACTTAGCGGTATTGAAAAATTACTAAACGATTCATACGTTACAGGTTATTATATAAATTACTATACAAATAGCTATAAATCATATTTTGCAGTGCCCTCTAATTTGCCTGTAGGCTGTAGCAGGCTGTAAAAGCCCGCTAAGTTTTAAGTAACTATTGTAAAATATTTAAGACCTAATGTATTTACACTTAGTTTGCAAATAAATGATTTGCATTTTAATTTTAATTCTAAAATCAGCAAGCGACACGAAAAACAACTTAACAAAAATTATAATTCTCGTATTTTCCATAGCTATCTGAAATCAAAAGCGGTACAGTTTATATTAAATTCAACAGCGGAGGATTACAATATTGAATAGCGAATGAGTATTTCGCCTGTAGCAGAAAAAAGTATACCCTTGTGAATAATTCAGGGACAATCACTGGCCATCTCATTTATTCATATACAGTGGGCCCCGCTAGCCGCTGTGTTCGCATTCATTTTTGCTGTGATGGAATTGTGTAGTGAATCTGTCATGTATACGGACGTTCCGACGTATGGGCGTTTTATTGACGACTCGTCATTTCTCGTCGCGGTTTTTTTGTGTACACACCCAGCAATGGATAACGTGTAACTTGAAATATTTGAGATGCCTGCCGATTGGAATGTATCGTATTGTTTTGCAATCTGATTATGCTGTTTCTTGTGTGGAAGAAATATGTACTGTATGTGTATAGGTGAGTCATCTGCGTGTATTGTAGTTGCATAATGATTTACAGACATACGTAATAACATACTCACGCCTGTATTGTCCGGAAGGGATAGGTAGAGCGTAGAGGTGTACAAAATTCACGATTCGCTTACTATGTATGCTATGTATTCCTTTTAACCTTTTGGACGCCATTGTCACATATACGTGACAAACGAAATCTTGCCCTCAACGCCAACGTCACATATGTATGACAAAAAATACGTCGCACCTTAACATAAAAATAAACAATAAAACTAAATAAAACATTACTTTCGTGGTTAAATAAATATTAGTGTCATGAGTAGGGTTTATTAGAAAATTTAAGACGAAAATAAAAACACAGTTGATATTCGATAAAGTTTTGGAATCCCTATACTCCTGAAGGTCATTTTACAGAAAAAGTGGCTTGGCGTCGGGGGTACGGCGATGCGTTTATACTCTGGCGTTCAAAAGGTTAAACACAATTTCCTGTATGGGGGCAGACTTTACAAACATCCAAAC